>OY776272.1:2405000-3605000 GCA_963675405.1 Cosmorhoe ocellata
TATCCTCAGAGATTTAAGTAACTAGAGATCTGAGGAGAGTAACTACCAAGCCTGGAGATTAACAGTCGAGATCATTTGTATGTTGAAAATGAATAATACCACGTAACTAGACGTAAAAGTAAGTATATATATCAACCAAATGACTGAACAATAGTGGAAAAGTGAAATTTTCAGTCATTAATGTATCATAGTAACTATTTATGATCTGTGGAATAAAATTTCAATTTCAAATTCGTTCTAATTTCAAACTAATTCAGGTCGTTAAAGTGAGTGAATGTTGTAAATATACTTTAAATTGAAGGTTACGGAAGTGAATGAATGATATGAATATTTTTAATACACAAAAACCAAATGAGATTACTAATAATACTTATAAAATTTAAACCCTCGCTTTGAATTTAATAAATAAAGAAAAAAAGACTCTCAATTCAATAAAAATACTAAAAATCTTGTACTTCTAGACCTAATACTAACATATAATTTTTGTGTTTTGAATTTTTGATTCTATGGTAGGTATGCCGGTTTCCTCAAGATGTTTTCCTTCACTGTTTAAGAGCACTGGCATTACGCACATAAATCTTTCGAATGGAAAAACTCATTGGCGTACGACCAGGTTTGAACCCACGACCTTCAGATCGTGAGGCAGGGGTGCTACCATTACACCACCAGTGCCCTCTACCAGTGTACTAGCTAATCTCATAATAAACACAGCTGAATTGATGCCCTCCGTTTTTTAAAGTCGGTTAAATTATGTTTACAAAAAACTTCCTCTCAGATGCAAATAGGAAGAGTTACAGTCATCACTGACCCCAAAAGGCCCAGTACTATCACTAATCAACAAGAACTAAGTATTACATAAACAGACGCGCGTCATGCGTTTTACATAACGAGCGACAGTGGGGGCGACTGTACCTCCAGTCTGTCGCTCACCACCGAACGAACCACACGCTTTTCCGTTCAAAAATCATGAAAAAAGTCCGTTAAAAAAAAAGAAACAAAAAGTTTCGTTCCGAAATAGCATGTGTGTTTGAATTCCGAACGCGATAAATAAGCCTAAAGCCGCGAATAAATAAAATGAAAGTGAAAACAACGGAGCAGTGACCGCGACAACATGCTAACACATAGATGGAAAGTAATTTTGCTTGTAGTCGCGTCTGTTGCGGCGGGCGAGCCGAGCCGCGCGCTCACACTATACCAGAAGCCGTACAAAAATGTTATGTTTATACCCAAAAACTACTATAGGCGCCGCTCAAAAGTTCTATTCTTGGACGAAGATGAAAACCACCAACCGTACGGCAAAGGAGAAATCGATCTAACGCAAACTTCCAAAATCAAATTCGACGAGACCACAGACTACGAATTCACATCACCGGAAGAGACGGAAATTTCAAAAATAGAAGACGGACCGAGCGGGAACGAACGTTTTTACGAGCCTTTGCCGCGCTTTCGCCCATATCAGAACCAAGCTCAGTACTACCACGGTCGATTTGGGCGTCCTTACGCGCCAAACTTCGGCTTTGAACCTTTCCAGACCTTTCCAGCTTTAAGGAATGGTTATTACCCAGGTTGGAAAGCCAGGAGTCCAAGAGTAGTGTTTCCATATGCGACGGATAATGTTAATTCTGTGCAAACTAACTCTCACGCGGGACCACAACCAGTGTTCAACGATAATGTTGTTTTTCGCGATCAGTTCAGTTCTAACGACGTGGTCGAAGATCAGGGTCTTCAGGATATAGGAGCAGGCGACAGCATAGCGGACCGAGGTGAGTGTTACTGAAGGGTGCTAGTAGTTATATCAATTTGAATGGTGCAAACATAAGTTGCGTCTGCACCATGAATGGGGCAAATGAATGGTGCAAATGTAACCGCGGGTAGCTACTAACGTGGTTTGGTGTAGAAAGGTGTTTTGCAAAAATATTTGATACGGCTCTTTAGTCATCTATGGCCGCTGTCAACTTATCCCGCGGGATGAGTTGACCTAATGCATTTTTAATCGGTCAACTCATCCCGCTATCAAAAAAAAGGAATGTCAAAAGGGTGGATTTCATCAACTTTTGGTATAACTATTCTCAGAATAATGTTATGTCAAATGCAATGATAATGACAATTTACTCTTTGATAACTACGATTTATTCTGGGGATAGTAGTTTAACTAGTTTGGTCAAATTCACCTTAAATAGAAAACTATGCTATAATATTATTTCGTCAGCTAGATTTAATAGAAGATTCTGAAGATTGCGGAGGGGGAGGGGGTGCTTAAGGGCAGTGAGACACATGGCTTAAAATAAATAATAGAATTATAGTTTTTTTAATTTAGGTCATGTATAATCATTCATTCATTCGTTCATTAATTCCTTAGGGAATAATACTGGGGCCTCAATAAAATTTTTTTTATATGGTACGAGATATCAAAGTTATATTGTTAGAATCCGGTATCAGATGACTTACCAACTCTTTAGGCAATATCAAACTAATATAACTTTGATATTTTGTGCCACGACCTATAAAAATTGTATTGTGGCCCCAGTATCTATTATTCCAAGGAATGAATGAATAAATGATTTGACATGACATAAAGTAAAAAACTCCATTATTTATTTATTTATTGTCCCACTGCTGGCCGTAGCTGGCGGGGTAAGTTGTATTGAAGTAGTGTTACTTCGAGCTTGAAATGTGACGTTTCTGAAACATGATAGTTTATAAGAGCTTGTGGTAAGGCTCCTAAAAGTGGGGTCATTACCACTAGACCACAGTGCTAATGCTAATTCTGAATGCAAATATGATTTTAATGACACTCGCCCCGCCCGTGTCAATCGAAAGTAGAAAAAATCACTTCCTTTCTCGTCTTATACTATGTTACAACTTAATGGCAGTAATTTAAGCAAATTGTTGAGACGTGTTGGTTGAGTTGGCATATAACTGTGTTTGAGTCTTGTTTACATTAAATAAAATACAGGCCTTTGAATATATTCTAAACTAGCTGATTCCCGCGACTTCGTCTGCAAAAATCCATTAATTATTACACTTTGGGTTACAATATTGAAGTTTTAGTAAAGACCCCTATTTTTTTCTAGTGATATACCTAATCTATGTTACTCAGGGATAATGTAGCATTCTAATGGTGAAAGAATTTTTAAAATCGGACCATTAGTTTTTGAGTTTATTCGTTACAAACAAAAATACAAACATTTAAAAATGCTAAACTTTCCTCTTTGTAATATTAGTATAGATTTATAATATATTATAGATATAGACTAGCTATTATCCGCGACTTCGTACGCGTTAAATTTTTTTTACGCGTAGCGTCCAACGCGTGAGAAATAAGTGAAATAAGCATATCTATTTTTTATTTGTCAACTGATATCAATATAAATATCAAATACAAATAAAAAATTCGCGAATTTTTCAAATAATTATTCACTTAAATTCACATTAGGTACTATTAGTATAAGACTGGTATTTATCGCGTTCAAATTACCTTTTATTTTCCCGACGTTTCGACAGGTTTGCACGCTGTCGTGGTCACGGGTAGACTGCATTCACATATTTTACACTCGCGTCAAGAACTCAGGCTTTATTGGAAAAATAACCACTAAAATTACACAATAAAACTCAAAATAACACGAGAAAAAATATAAAAAACTTGAGAGGTGTCAAGGGACACCCGGATGGAACGAAGTTCCTTTCCTTGCTTTCTATGAGAGAGAGAGAGAGAGACAGACAGAGAAACACGCGCACTAACAAATTTACGCAATAAAACTCAAAATAACACGAGAAAAAATATAAAAACTAGAGCGACAAAGTTAATCCTGCTCTAACTCTAGATTTACTCATTCATCTGACATTTCTAGTGTTGAGTAACTGACAATAGAACTTTTACCAATTGTATGGTAATGGCGGCGTGCGAAGGTTCTTGTGCTTTTAGGGTTCCGTAGTATTTATTGTCCCCACAGGTAGAACATTTTGAATTAATAAAAGTCCTATGTCCCCCGTAGCAAAGAAGGGGGGCAGATACAACTTTTTCAATTAATAAAAGTCCTATTTGTATTAGATGATAGAGGGAAATGGAGGAAGAAAACGTCTTGTGCCGACCCCACATAGCGTGGGATAAGGGCAGGAAGAAGAAGAAAGGTCCAATCTGTCCCCCCCGTTACCAAGAGGGGGACAAATAGAACTTTTTGGTCCCATTTTGTCCCCCCAAAGAACAGAGAACCAATTGGAATAATTCGTTTAGATATTATCTACCTTACATTTCGGTAGTTTTATGTTGCATTAGTTTCTAAGTTTCTAAACATTTTTGAACAATTTATTCTATATCAATACATACGTAATAATAAAAACGTTTATCTGTGCGTTTGTGCACGCTAATCTTCGCAACGGCTGAACCAAATCGAATGCCGTTCTCACTAATGTATTGAGATAAGCTTGGATTAAAACTTAGGCTTTGTTTCATCGAAATCGGTTGAGAAATAAAAAAGATAAGTAATTATATGATATACTTTATGAAACCTTATCCATTCGTACAGCCCCGGTCACAGAATATTAAAAGTAATCTAACGCATACGTAGTCTCGGCTAGTTCATGATACGTATGGGTTCTGAAAATTTACGAAACTATATTTTACGTCGTTTCCTTCAATACCGCGGAAACATATGGCAGTCTTCGTCATTAAGGCCCAGAATACTCGTCACACTATTCCTTACGTAAAAGTTACAAAAAAATGGGACATAGGTCCGTATAGCAACGCGGATCTCCGCGGAATCAGACATAGCACGAAGCGAAATACCCAAATGACAAGTAAGTAGAGTGCGGCATGATAATATGGCCGCTCTGAATAACGAAATAACGAAAGCGACAATTTATAAAAAACATAAATATGTTCAAGTAAATAGCTTATTTCAAAAAAAGGGCTGGGTTGATTTGTTTCAAATTAACTGATTTGAATTCATGTGAAATAGAAATTGAAAATACCTTACTGTTCTGGATAAATTAGGGAATTTCTGAATTTTCAGAGGTGTTTTTGACATGATTTTTAACCAAGGTTTTCTAACTAATTCGTGTTTTAGCTTCGGTTGATTTATCACTTATATCCTTGAGTATCGTGTAGTTCAATTTCAATGTAATCTATTAAGCGGTAATAGAATGATTAGGGTTGCAATATCTGCAATTTTCAAAGTTCTGGGCCTTAAAAGTTTTAAAATATCACAAACTTTACTTTACTCTGATGGCTTGACTTGTCAAAAGCTACGAAACTGTTAAAAAATCTAGTAAAAGTTTTTAATAAAATTCTCCGCACGATTTGAAGACGTGACTGAGATGAATAGTTGATAATCTTGACTTTGAACCTCTTTTTTATAAACAGTTGGAAATCGGAACTAGCTGCATTTACCTACTGGCAGGAAAGAAAAAAAACATGCATTATTCGAGAGTTCGATATTTAAATATATTAAGAACAAATTATTGACAAACTTATTACAAGCAAGGAGGTTCAATCACAAAATAATAAAGATACTCTTTGATTAATTACCTACAATTTAAATTTGCTAAAGTTGTTCTATTTAAAATATTCGATTTTGAATCTTACTCCAATGTCAATAAATGTCACATAAGACTTCGAAACATGGATGAACTTTCTGTAAATAGATTGTTTTAAAATCGACTTGTAGATTTTTCATTGTATTTTTAATCTTATGCCCCAGAAAATAAAACCACTTTTCCCACGTCATTATAAAAAACAAGTGTCTATTAACAATTAAAGTATCATGCTAATTACCTCCGTAATGCCTTTACGCTTAGTTTTATTTTGCAATAACACTGACTGACCACTTTTGATTTCAACTTTGTTACGATAAAATATACGCAGCATAATGTTACGCAATTTCTATCCTTATTTTGTTAAGTTACGGTATATTTTATAATACTCGGACTTCGCGTGCTAATATGTGGCGTGTATTCAAATTAAGGGAACACTACACTGTCATTCGTGCATTATTTGGCATTTCACAAGGAAAGTAATTTATAAAAAAAGTATATTCGTTAAATTTACATTGTATTGGCAAAAAGTCTTTGTAAATATCTATTTGTCTTACTCTTTTATAAAAGGCGTGTTTATCACACTAAAAGACTATGTCTTGCACTGAGAATTAATCTAGAAAATATTATCTAGGTCTAGGTTATAGGTATAGGTATAGGTATATTAAAACCTACCTACCACTTATTTAGAAAGTTATAATTGTGTTTTTTTGCATAATAATCTCTTGTAGGTTGAGTTTCGGGAATGTTAACTTAGAACCAAAATAGTTCCTAAATTTACTTAAAAAAAATCTCTAGAAAGAGAATCTTCCAAACGACTAGAGAAACTATGATTCGGCTGTCCGTTGTCTGTCAGTAAATCAGTTAGTCTGTCAGTCAATCAGTAAGTCTATCAGTCATGACTATGATGTTTGGTTCCGAATTTAAAAAAGTTTTTACAGAATAATAAAAAAAATGGTCAAGGCAAACACTTAAAATGTAATAAAAAAAAATAAAATAAATATGATCACGACTGTAATCCCCGGGCTCGGTAGATATCTCCTCAGATCTTTAGATATTTAGATCTTTGAGGATATCTAAAGGGGGTAGTCAGAGGCAAGTCCAAACATGACATTTGGTACATGCCCACATTTTGCACAGTAGTTAGTATTCCGTACGTGACAGGTTGCAAGCCCATCGCCGCTTATAAGAATACTAACCTATGACACATACCTTCGAATTTTTGGTTCTAGGGTATGCCGGTTTCCTCACGATGTTTTCCTTCACCGTTTAAGAGCACCGGCATTGCACACAAATTTTTCGAATGGAAAAACTCATTGGTGCACGACCAGGTTTGAACCCACGACCTACGGATCGTGAGGCAGGGGTGCTACCACTACACCACCAGCGCTCTCATGTAATAATCGTGTAAAAAATACTAAAACTTAGCACCATACATGAAGACCTTGAAAAATTAGCGAAAGCGCAATTTTCAGCAATAATTACCTACATTGAAATTCGAAATAGGTACAGTCACAACAAAAGGCAATAAACATTTTAAAAAGTCCTGTAGGTCTACCATGAGTTTTCACAATCTACACTCGCCAGCGACTGTAGTTAAAAAAATGTATGTTAACTATCCTACGTCACAGCGTACTACAGCGACTGTAGTTTGCGCTTCATTCATTTGCTTAGAATTTGGTACCATGAGTAACAATCTTGACAGATGTCATAGTAACATACTATTACTACTGTAGTAACGTCAGCCGATCTAAATGTGACAGACAACTCATGGTAGACGTACTGTATACTATATCCCATCAAAAACATAGATGTGAAATGAGAGCCAAGTTCAATAAGTAGGTATGCTTTAGTCGTTGACTTCAGCGACAAAAGAAGTGAGATCTAAACGGGTGCCAAGTACAATGGTCAGTCCTCAAACTTATTTATAATAATATGAAATATTTTTAACAACTTTACAATATCATTTCATCTTAAAACTTAGGATATTATATTGAAGCCTAAGGTCTAACTTGGCTAGTTCTCATATACGAATTAACTACTTACTTACTATGTCCAATCGCTAGTTTCTACCAGCAATCCAAATTTTTAGAAGAATAAAATAAGAACTTGCAAAGGCTATACCTAATATAATTTGTACTCTTAAGAAAACTAGCCAAGTCAGACCTTAGGCTTCAATATAACATCCTAAGTTTTAAGAACTTGGCTGGGCACGCTGCCGCGTGTCTAGATAACTTCAAAAATGACTGACCACCACTAACAAAAAAACGTGCTGAACGCCGTAATCCTTGTTTTTGAAGACTATCTAAGCTATAATACCCTTAAACGAGCAATTTTTCTATATTATTATGTATATTATAAGATGTTACACCTGCAACTTTGTCCAGCGAGTCCACTCGAGTCCAGCGCGCGAGATATAAGTAAAATTGTCATATCTTTTTTATTTGTCAACCGATCTCGATGAAACAAAGCCTAAAATTTAAACCAAGCTTTAATCAATATATTAGTGAAAACTGCATTCGATTTGGTTCTACTGTTGAGCAGATTAGCGTGCATAAACGCACGACCTTATTTTAGGTACTGATATTATAATAACAGATACCATTATAATTACAGTTTTATTTTTATGTAGCGATAAATAATTATTTATTTTTCAACTTTCCATAGACAATGAGTCCCAGGCGTTATCTTGAGAACAGTGAAACTTGGTTTCACCCGACTTTGGCCGCTCCCACGGTCTTGAGATGTAGAAATTATTATCATTGTTAAGTTTTTCTGGTATTATTTTGACGTGTGAAAGACAATAACTCACGTACCTACTTACTAACTAGCTTGGAGCACGACATATATCTTATCTTTGTGTATGATCTGCAGAAATTTGTTCCGGTGGTCTGGGTGTTTTCTATGTATAATAAAAAATATCTATCTATGTATATAATGTATTAAATATATCAGTTATCTAGTACCCATAACACAAGTTTTGAGTAGCTTACTTTGGGGCTAGATGATGCTGTGTGGATTGTCCAGCATTATTTATTATTTATTTATTTATTTAACTAGTAGTTCGCCCCGAACTGAGATTTCGCGATGTATACAATCATTATTTGTATTAGTTTTTGGACACACTTTATGTACTACAAAAGTGCCTATGTCTACGTAAGATGGTCTAAATCACAAACAAATATTTGATTATCCTACCTAGGTACGAGTAGGTACTTATACCCGTGCTAAGGCGTCAGCGGTTTTCTTAATTTTACTTTTTCCGTTACATATCAAAAACTATCAATTCTAGAATAAAAATAAAAACTAATTCGGAATTTACAAGTAAAGGTCTTTCGTTTGATACCTCACTCAATAAATTTAAAATCGTTTTTTTTCTACTTTGGAACCCAATATCTTCACAACGCCATATGCTTCCCAGCAAATCTACAGCAGAATCTCTAGACCTTCCAAGTTTAATGCAGATTGGATTAAAAAAAAATGCATAAATTAAGTTTTAACAAACATAAAACTACTGAGATTTTAGCTCGCTTCGCTCAATCAATTATGCAAGTAGTGTGTTAAAATTATTAATTATGCATAAAATATAAATAAAAAAAACACAACCTAATAGTGATTGCTAATAATTTCTCGCTGCCGCCATATTTGTTTTTTGACATTTGAGTATAGCCTAGTGATCTAGACGAATCAAACATTCATATGTCAAAATCCATCCCTCTTTTTGAGCTACAGTGACAGATAAATGTACTCGCACACATAAACCCCGCAGTCGGATAAAAAAACAAAAGCATCACACCTCGTTTTTGGCGCCAAAAGGTGTTCTACTTTCTACGTTATTACGTCAGAGATGTTTTACTAAAAGCATGTTGATGTAATTCTTATGCAACTTGCCCAAATCGATAATCTCGTTGTCTCGCTCCACCGTCGTACGAACAAAAGAGACGGAGAAAGAAACCGAGTTTATAGATATTGACGGATAAAATTGTTATTAAAATTGTAAATGTTAAAAAGAGCGGTGTAGTGGTAGCACCCCTGCCTAAAGATCCGAAGGTCGTGGGTTCAAACCAGGTCGTGCACGAATGAGTTTTTCAATTTGAAAAAAAAATTGTTCGTAATGCTAGTGCTCTTAAACGGTGAATAAAAACATCTTGAGGAAACCGGCATACCCTAGAACCAAAAATTCGAAGGTGTGTGTCATAGGTTAGTATTCTTATAAGCGGCGATGGGCTTGCACCCTATCACGTAAGTAATACTAACTACTGTGCAAAACGTGAGCATGTGATGCTTTTGTTAAGTTCGGTCGTGCCTCTGACTACCCTTTAGATATCCTCAAAGATCTAAAGTAACTAGAGATCTGAAGAGATATCTACTGAGCTTGGGGATTACAGTCGTGATCATTTTTTTCTTGTCACTTGTCACTTTTTTTAAAAACCCGAAGGAAATTTAAGTTTTTTTTATTTTTTAAGCTTTAAATTGTAATTTAATTTATGGAAAAAGAATAAAGTTAAGTAAGTAAAGTAGAAACATTACGACCTTCAGATATCTACTTAACATCAATCTATGTTATTCTATAATAACTGTTCTTCAATCTGTGGAGAGTTCGATGACCCGAATCGGATACTATTGTCAAGTCTTTTGATAAAAAAGTCAATGTAAGAATGTTTCTTTATGTGAATATTTCAAGTTGTAGGTACTCTCGTCATATTTAACAGTAATAAATTATAGTTTAAAAAAACTAAAAAACCACGCTTTTATATAGCTAATCGAACCAAAAAGTAGAAAATAATTTTTAATTACAAAGAGTTTATTTTACAGTAGTAGAAGATCGAACAATCAATCATAATAACTAATTACTTCAAAATAAAAAAAAATAGTAAAATGTAAGTTATTAGGAGTATAATTCAATTCTGAGTAAAAAACGTGAATCCAATTTATGAAAAAACTAGCTTCTAACAGCGGCTTTGCCCGCGAGGTACCTACATAAAATATAGCCTATGTTCATCCTGATAGTCCATTCTACACATTGGTGAAAGAATTTTTCAAATCGTTCCAGTAGTTTCCGAGCCTATTCAATGCAAACAAACAAACAATCAAACACTCACACGACTGTAATCCCCAGGCTCGGTAGATATCTCCTCAGATCTCTAGTTACTTAGATCTTTGAAGATATCTAAAGAGAGTCAGAGGCACGTCCGAACATAATATTGGCAAATGCTCACATATTGCACAGTGAATAAATTAACTAGTCTATACTGATATTATAAAGAAGAAAGTTTTGTATTTTAGTATTTTTGTTTGTAACGAATAAACTCAAAAACTACTGGTCCGATTTCAAAAATTCTTTCATCGTTACAATGCTACGTTATCCCTGAGTAACATAGGCTATATTTTATGTAGGTACCTCGCGAGCAAAGCCGCGAGAGGAATCTAGTATTTATTAAAAAAAAAAGTCAACTAAAAGTATTGAGAAATAGCTTTTGAAGCGGCCATATTGGTCTATTTCAATCTTGCAATATACACGAATACTTCATTTGTCAAAATTCGTCGAAAAAAAAGAACTCGCATACCTACATACACTTGGGGTGTATTACACATTACACACCTTATTCTCAGTCGGGTAAAGCGTTCACAAATCATTCAAACATAAAAATCCCGAACGCATTCAAACCCACGACCTTAGAATCGGTAGGCAGCCACTACCACTAAACCACCAGTGCTTATTATGATCTCTAAAGAGGTCACCCATCATAGCGAACGACCTCAAACCACAAAGCAAAGGTCAGTAGAAGTTGGTCAATGCTTTATTACATAAAGCTATTTATATATAAAGTTGAGTTACATCATGTCTGTTTTTTACTTCCGAGTTCCGAGGAAGTAAAAAACTTGTGTCATAACTAGCTCACTGCCCGCGGCTTTGCTGTACGTCTACCATGAGTTGTCACATTTAGATCGGCTGACGTTACTACAGTAGTAATAGTTCGTTACTATGACATCTGTCGAAATTGTTACTCATGGTACCAAATTCTAAGCAAATTAATGAGCGCAAACTACAGTCGCTGTAGTACGCTGTGACGTAGGATAGTTAGCTACGTGAGGTTTTAGTACCCAACTATCCACTAGAGGCGCTGTACAATATTTTCATACATTTTTTTAACTACAGTCGCTAGCGAGTGTAGATTGTGAAAACTCATGGTACACCCTCTGTATACAGTGATCTGTAAATGGCTGTATAAATAAAATTAAAGTGTCTGTTTGTAATGTCAAAGTAAAATGTACCTAGAAGGCCGAGTTTTGCTAATTTTTTTTGGTAAATCGTGTTTTTTGGAAAGTAAAACCATGCTAAATCGATTTATCGCCCCCGAAACCCCCTGCATACTAAATTTCATGAAAATCATTGGAGTCGTTTCCGAGATTCAGATTACATATTTTTTTTTTACGAAATGTAAATCACTACATAATATTATAAAACAAAGTCCTCCGCCGCGTCTGTCTATTCGCGATATACTTATAAACTACTGCACCGATTTTCATGCTGTTTTCACCAATAGATAAAGTGGTTCTCGAGGAAGGTTTTAGTATATAATTTGTCAAATTTTTAAGTCGCGATAATCGACATCCACACTGGCGTAGCCGCGGGCATTAGCTAGTGAAAGTATACATCTATTATTGTAACCAAAAATATTAATTATGTCTGTCTGTCCGTTTCTTCAGGCTAATATCCGAAAAGGTTGAACCGATTTTCATAGCATAAGCATTTTCTACAGATTTTGTTAAAATTAGCAATCTCAATCTGGCTATTTAGTACTGTCATAATCATGTTTTTTTTAATTTAAGATTCAAAAATGCGGCAAATGACTGATTCTAATCTCGAACGATAGCTGTATGCGCTTGCGCAAGAGTGTCGTAATCCTAACTGTTCTGTTTTGACTGCAGTTAACGGTAAATGGTGAATGCTACGATGCAACTTAAGGTGTTTAGTTTGTTTCGTTGGCTCCCATACCGTCATGTAAGTGTAACGTGACGTCACAATGGACCAGTGTGGTGAAAGAATTAAATAAATAAATATAAATATTGGTGGACATATCACACAACGGGTCGCGACTCGTGGTCCCACTAATTTGACCCACTGGTGGGACAGTGTGTCGATTTAATGGGCTCGTGGTCCCACTGTTTGGTGGGACCATCAGTCAACGTAATGCAGTCGCTCGTGGTCCCACTGATTTGGTCATAAGGGCTATAACACAAATATTTTTTACGTGATAACGTCTATTAAATCGATGAACATCAACACCCTCTAGCTCCAAGCTAAGCGAAGCTTGTACTATGGGAACCAGATAGCACACAAATGTTTGCCCTAGGTGGGGATCGAACTCACAACCTACAGCGTGGAAAGCAGAACTATTACTAACTGAGCTGTGAGTCCAATCAAAAATTGCGCCTCAGTGGCTTTTTCGTGACATTTCTTTGATTTCTTAGTCAATAGTCAATAGTCAATAGTCAATAATCTTTATTCAGTAATATCACAAGGATCATTTTGAATCGTCTTACATACTAGGTGAGTCTAGGTGCCAATTCCAGTCCTATCCCCAGTACGAGAAGAACTGGCAAGAAACTCGCTGGGCCCTAGCGCTTTTTTTGTATTATGAACCTTGTTAACTTAGGTTTTGTGACATGCCATAAAATTGCAATAATTATTGCAATTAGTTGGAAATACTTCTGGTGTTGCTACTGACCATAACCATTGCGTCAGGTGGGCCATACGCTTGTTTGTTGGATAATGTCAAATGTGAAGTGCTAACAAGAAATATTTTTAATTGTTCTTCTCACGACTTGGCTTAGTATTTTAATAATGATCTACTGCAGTGATTCCCAAAGTGGTCCAGGTGGACCCCCAGGGGTCCACGGGAGACTCGACGGGGGTCTACGTTGGACGTGACAAAAAATGGGGGTTCACAATCGTAAGCATGAAAATTAATTTGGTATCGATAGTGAAGAACTAAAATGTTGGCTTGTTATTTTAATATGATACCTAAATCAAACCTTTTCAATAAGACAATTTTTTTTTCAAGATTTAGAAATTGGTAGTAATGTAGATGCAGGGGGTCCACCGGATCCAGCGAAATTTTGAAAGTGGTCTATGAAACAAAAGAGTTTGGGAACCACTGATCTACTGTTTATTTCTTTACATAGCTTTTTGTGAAAATTATGTAATTAAAATACCTATCTAAAAATTGTAAGTTACCTATAGCTTTCCCTCCCCGCGTGAGAGTTTGAAAACGAAAGAAAAAAAACATAGTTTAGTAATTATTAATTAATATTATAAATTTTGATAATTACCTACTTAGTTATAGGTAAGCAAAATTATAATTATACTATTATTATTATAAAAACGAATGTTTGCATGGATGTATGAATGTTTGTTACTCATTTACGTTGAAAGGGCTGAACGGATCTGCATGAAACTTGGAATACGCGTAGTATATGACCTGGATTAAAACAAAGGCTAGTTTTATCCTGGTAGGTACTACGTGAGCGGAGTCGCGAGTGGTTGCTAGCTATAAATATAAATGGTATGCAATTACAAGTAAATAAGCTATCTATCAGCGAAAAAACTTTCGGAATTGGTTCAATAGTTCCATAGAAAGAAACAGACAAACTTACAATGCTACAAACTCTTTATTTTTATAGTATTATAGTAAGTGATAGTATTCCCCTTAACCAAGATTTCACTATGTAACGCGTCTCTTTCACACTCAGGTGTAAAATGTTCCGTCTTTTTCCTATTAATGTCAATGACATAAACTGTATGCAAGTTTTTTCTTCAGGAAATAGACATTTCTAGTTTTTGTCGCAATTTCATGACTTGCCAGGGATTACAAAGATAATATGAGTTTACACAGTTACTTCTTCTTCCTTAGTTATGGTATCTAATTTAGTCAGGTATCAGAATTTACAATTTATAAGTGCATTTTAAGATCCAAAAGTCATACTTAAAACTTCAAATAGTCTAATTAGTGGTAATAGTTGTGCTAATTTTTTTTAATGTTGGTGTTAAGCTATCTCTACACTTGTTTTGTAATCTATACAAGTGACCACCATTAAAACAGTATTTAAATCCAACCGCACGTCCAAAAGCAGCATGGAAAATGACACAGCATTAAAAACAAACAGCTCTAATTGTAAGACATAACGCAGTAACACACGGTACGTGAAAGTTGTAGGGTCAGCAAATAAACATTCCTATGTTTTAAATATTCTAACACGAATCTTTATCTATTATAAAGAATAGTACCTGGGTGACCGGTTTTTTTTGGTAAATTGCGTTTTTTTGAAAATGAAACCTAGCTAGATCAATTTATCGCCCCCAAAACCCCCTGCATACTAAATTTCACGAAAATCGTTGGAGCCGTTTCCGAGATCCCGATTATATATATGTACATAATATATATATACATATATATAATCGGGATCAAGAATTGCTCGTTTAAAGGTATAATAAGATTATATCTATACTAATATTATAAAGAAGAAAGTTTTGTATTTTTGTTTGTAATAAACTCAAAAACTACTGGTCCGATTTCAATCAAATCAAATTCTTTCACCATTAGACTGGTACATTATCCTCGAGTAACATAGGCTATATCACTAAAAATATAGGGACCCCTAATAATACTTCAATAATGTAATCTAAGGTGTAATTATTGGAACAAAGTTCCTTATCGCGCGTTGCGAAAGGGGGCTAGACGGAAAAAAATCTCACGAAAAGTTGTAACGGCACTTTTTGCTATAGTTGTAAGCCGTGCGGAGTGCGCGTGTTTCTCTGTCTGTCTCTCTCTCTCTCTCTCATAGAAAGCAAGGAAAGGAACTTCGTTCCATCCGGGTGTCCCTTGACACCTCTCAAGTTTAATGGAATTTGTGGACGAAGTCACAGGTAACAGCTAGTCTTCAATAAAACAAATATTATAAAGAACATGATAGACGACCGGCATAACCAAAGATTCTTTTTTGTCGTCGGTTGGGACATAGGTCTATTTTTTTCCAGAACGGACCAACTAGTTGTATAGAAGGGAACTTAAAGTACCCACGACCCACGGCTAGAGATGGGCGCTTACCCGGTAAAAACCCGCAGTTCGGGTTTTTACCCATTTTTACCCATTTTTACCCACCCATTTCGAATTAATACCGGGTAAAAATTCAATGCTTCTTTTTCTTGAGGTTCAACTAATTATATATGCTTTAACTTGTTAGTTTTTATTCCTGTTTGTTTTTTGGGGCTAGATGGTGCTGTGTAAAAATGTCCGCCACTAGTTATTTATTATTTTAATTGTTTTTTTTTTAGTGTTTCGATGTTCTCTGGTGTAAAATAATGTAATTATCAGTATAATTTGGTTGGATTATATTTATTTAAGTATTATATTTATTGATTTCGTTATGCTGTGCAATTATGGTTTTTTAGATTTTTTATAATGACATAGTGCGTATACTTATATATTTTTAATCTTTCTGAAATAAATAACAAAAGCCTTTAAGTATGTAAGAACATAAAAATGACAGATTACAATATAAAGGCTTTTGTTATTTTTAGAACATTTATATAATAAAGAAATATAAGTGTATAATGTACATAATTATGTCTTATAAAAAAATATCGGCCTATTTTGAGGTACGGTGTAAGTTTACATGACTGAAAAGATAATTAATGTGCTATTTACACAATATACACTCGCGGGCTTTAAACTGGAATCGCTTCATCATGACAATATTTTACAATTTCTGGCCATTGAACTAAGGATTGTGGTATATCATTTTTTTTAGCTATCAAAATCTTTGTAGTAGGACGTGCCTACATAGTATTGACCGACGACGGTTCACATTCTGGTTATGTCCGAGAACACAGGACTCGACTCCATCGCTCCATATAATCAAGTGATCGCGAGCAAACTGAAGCCGGACTTGTAGGTGGGCTGGAGACAATTTAGTTCCCATGGCTGGCCTTTTTGGGGTCAAGTTCACTTTTTTGTGTTTTCGTCTGACTGTCCACTCGCTCACAGCTCTCCCTCTAACTTCTCTTAGCTGCTATTGGACGTCGACGCCGGTCAGGTGTCTTTTTCGGAGTGAAGTGGTGACAATAAATCGACCATCTCTTGGCGTATTGCCTAGAGTCCAGGTTCTGGTCTCCGGACTAAGTTTCCGATCTCCCTGAATCTCTTGTGCACCTTGGAGACACCGGACTGGCTTGGGTGAAGCTATCGAGCGATACTACGCTGAGACAACCCTTGCTGAATTAGGCTGACGATTGGAGCGGCTTCTGTGGTTGTGGTTTCCATTTTTCTTAAGTTCAACTGTTCCCAGTAAAGTAAAACATTGGACTGATGACCAATTTTCATAAAAGCTCACTATTTATAGGATTTCAGGACTTCCAAACAGTTGGTGATTTGTTTGAAAAACTGATGTTTTTTTCTTTTTATGTTCCATGATACAAGGTGAATGCTTATTGGTTATGATATTCAAATATTATAGACTTGTACGGACTCTAGTCTTCTCGATCTTTTCGTATGGCGCTGAGACTTGGACTTTGAAAGCTGCAGACCGCAAACGCATTGACGCTTTTGAGATGTGGTGCTGGAGAAGGATGCTCCGTATCCCTTGGACTGCATTTCGGACTAACGTCTCTATATTGCGAGAACTTAATATCTCCTCGCGACTGTCCACTGAGTGTCTGCGCAGAATTCTCGAATACTTCGGTCACATTGCAAGAAAAGACGGTGACAACCTCGAAAAGCTCTTTGTGACCGGCAAAGTAGACGGGAAAAGGCCTCGTGGACGCAGTCCATTACGTTGGCCCGACCAGATCCGAACCGCTCTTGATTCTTCGGTTCACAACGCCCTCCACACCGCCGAAGACAGAAACAGATGGAGGCTAACTATTAAAGAGAAGGTGATGCAGAAGGTAGGTCACGACCCTCAGCATTGAGGAACACGACGCAAGGAGGAGGATTCAAAGAATTTCCTCCTCCTTGCGTCGTGTTCCTCAATGCTGAGGGTCGTGACCTCCTTTCTGCATCACCTTCTCTTTAATAATTATCCTCCATCGGTTTCTGTCTTCGGCGGTGTGGAGGGCGTTGGTTGTAAACCGAAATATCAAGCGCGGTTCGGATCTGGACTGCGTCCACGAGGCCTTTTCCCGTCTACTTTGCCGTTCGCAAAGAGCTTTTCGAGGTTGTCACCGTCTTTTCTTGCAATGTGACCGAAATATTCGAGAACTCTGCGCAGACACTCAGTGGACAGTCGCGAGGAGATATTGAGTTCTCGCAATATAGAGACGTTAGTCCAAAATGCTGTCCAAGGGATACGGAGCATCCTTCTCCAACACTACATCTCAAAAGCGTCAATGCGTTTGCGGTCTGCAGCTTTCGGAGTCCAAGTCTCAGCGCCATACGAAAAGATCGAGAAGACTAGAGTCCGTACAAGTCTAATAATAATAAATAATAATAATTGTCCACTGTTTCTAGGTCCAAATCGCCAGTGAGTTCTAACTTTCCAGATCTGTCTACCACCATGACTTTAGTTTTGGACCTGTTTATGCAAAGTCCCATCTCCTCGCTGATTCGCTCCATTCGGTTTAGAAGAGTAACCATCCCCGACTCATTTGCTGCAAAAAGAGTAGTGTCATCAGCGTAGCGCAGGTTGGTGATTTTCACACCACCAACTGTGTTACCTCCCTTTCAATTCTCGCAAGTCTGTCTCATTATGTACTCTCCATAGGCGTTGAACAGAATGGGCGATAAAATGCAAACTAGGCGTACTCCTTGGTGAAATTTAAAGGGTTTAGAAGTTACTTTATCAACTCTTACGACTCCCTGTCTTAAGTCATAAAAGGTGCGAAGTAAAGCGATAAGATGCATTGGTACTCCAAGTTCTTGTAGGACCTTCCATAGGCCCATAACCCCAGTTGAAACAGTCGAAAGCTTTGCTGTAGTCGGCGAAACACATTATCACAGGCGTATCAAACTTGTATGCCTTCTCAACGATCTGCCTGACATTGAGAATCTGCTCCCGAGTGCCCTTGCCCCTCACGAAACCGGCTTGCTCCTGAAGGATTTGCCAATCCAGGTAGTAGCGGATGCGATTGTTAGGAATATGGAGCAAGATTTTGCTGGCGTGTGAGATGAGGGTCAAGGTTCGATAATTACCGCAGCTCTTAGTTGACCCTTTCTTGTGCAGCGGTAGAATTACGGATTCCGTCCAGACTCGCGGCCAATTACCGTTTTGCCAGATATGTGAGCAGATATTTTGTAGTGTCGACATACCCAAGTCACCCATAGCTTTAAGCACCTCTGCTGTTATTTGGTCGCTTCCTGACGCCTTCTTCTTCTTGAGAGACTGTAGAGCAGTAGCTATTTCGGAACGAAGAATCATGGGTTCCAGTTCTAGCTCCTTCCAGTTCGGGTCACTTCCGGGCGTTAAAAAGGGATCAGTATATAACTGCTCACAGTAGGCACGCCATCTCTCGGCAAGAATTTAATAGCTAATAAAATATTCTTTCAAATGACATACCACAATCCCTAGTTCATTGGACAGAAATTGTACAAAATTGTCTTGATGAAGCGATTCCAGTTTAAAGCCCGCGAGTGTATGTTTTCGAAATGATTTTTGTGTTGGTTTTATTTGATAAAAACTTCTTTTTAACTCATGGTTTAGGTTTTCCTATATAATATTAAGGCTTCCCTACTTACTACGTATTTTTAAAAGTAATTAGGTTTTTTTATTTTCATTGAAAAATGTACGTTGAATTTTTACCCGGCATAAATAAAAAATACCCGATATAAATGGGTATTTTTTAATTTATACCTATTTTACCCTTTCCTTCCTATTTAACCCACCCGAATTTTTACCCACCCGCCCATCTCTACCCACGGCACAATTAGTTGAGCCTAATTAGTTGTACCATGGGGCTGGAAGGGACTGAAAATGTTTTTTTGTGATATTATTTTGAAGATGTATACAGAGTTAAAGAGTAGTGTCATCCTAATTAATTATCATAATTAATAATTAATTAATAATTAATAATTAAATGAATAAAAATAAATCCTACCACCACACTGGTGACACAACTGGACACTAGTATTCAGTATATACAAAACTACAATAACAAATTCTCCGCGCATTATGAAACCATGCCACGTTCAGGTAATTATGTCCAAAACGTGTGAAAACGAAAGCGGTGTGAATATCTGGTCTCCGAAGAAGGCGGAGTGATGTCATCGGTGCTTCTTTGTTAACCGATTTTATAGTTGAGGTATTGTTACTTTGAAAAAAAAACATGGTCACGACTGTAATCCCCAGGCTCGGTAGATATCTCCTCAAATCTCTAGTTACTTAGTTCTTTGAGAACATCTAAAGAGTTCAATACCTACTTGGCTAAAATGTATGAAACAGCTGTTTTTTTCGCGCTCACAGTTTTGGTTTCTTAGAAAAAGTTGTTTATATTGGTACTTTAACCCCCTGAAGTTTTCGGAAGTAGTCTGGTAGCACCCTGTATGCCTCTACATTAATAATTAAAACATTTTTAACAAAAAGTGAAATATTTTTCTTATAAATTAGTATTACATAAAAAAGCGACTGATCTTTTAATACTCAGTAACAATAAACATCAAAATTAAAATTAAAATTTTAATATACATTAAACTCCCATTATTTTTACCATTACCATTCTAAAAACAACGATATAAAAATTAAACTGTATGTTTGTAGTTAGATACATTAATTTAATCTGGGTGCTGCTTATAATGGTTTATGTCATTATTACAAAGTTTACCAGCATGCTGTATATATAACCATTAATTTGTATATTCATTAATATGTTAATGCTGTCTTAGGGCTTGGTTTAATATTATTGTAATTTAAATTAATTAATTTATATTATGTATGTTCGCTTAGTAGTTTTAGTTTTACTAACAACCTGTCATAATTATGTAAGAACGATTATCTGGAACGTAATTATCATTATCTTTATTGTTATTAATAGTTTACATTATGATAAACATGTATTATATATGAGAAATAGATAGTTGATTATTTTACCTTAATTACCTATTAATTGAACGAAAATTATTATTTATTGTACGAATTATTGTTTAGTTGTAATATTAAACATTACATAATTATGATTATGTTGATTGCAATAATATTTTAAGGAAACACACAACATCGAATAACTCATAAAATAGTGAAGATATTGCTTTACTTATTTAAAATTTGTTTATAATATAACTTTTATTTTTAATCTAACTAAACGATGGAAAAAAAGAAGAGGTTTTAATAACTATAATGTCAACTATCTACGTCTGTCTCTATCAAAGCCATAAACTTCACTAACTAAAACTGTCCAGAACTAGACTTAACAGCTTTATCAATAACCTTTCTCATTGTAAACAGATGCCATCGTACCACATCGAGCTCTAAAAATACTTTTCCAAAAACCAATGTTCATTCAAACTGACGGGCTCAGATTGAAACGAAACGATTTCATCTTTCCAAACACATCAGCTGACTTGCCGAAATTCAAGCCGATAACCGACGAGCAAATAAAAAAAGCCGACAGAATACTCAGAGGAATGCCCAGAAGGGGCCGACTGATCCAAGACCCCAGTGCAGATATAGAAGAAGATATAGATCGGAAAGAGGAGGGTTGCACGCAAGGTGGTACATGCGAGTTCTTTTTCTACTGTTGGATGGTTGGCGGCTTGCTCGATGGAACTTGTGGTGGTGTACTTAAAGGATGCTGTCATAGAGTTGCCAAAGCCGGCATTTTGGGAGTGCAAGACTCTAATAGCATAGACTATGAAAGCCCGAGCTATGGGCCGGTGATAAATGACGAAAGTAAGTCAATGGAACACCGTTGCGTAATGTAGAGTCGACGCATGCACTTTTTTTAAGCATGTTGTAGTGATTGGGTTTGACTTCGACTTGAGTTTTAGCGACTTTAATTTTGACATGACTTTGACTTGTTATGTTCTGACCACAACACATACAACATTAATACACTTTATTATATTTTATGCATTATAATTTTTTTTACAGAATTCACATATAATGATATTTACGCTCATTGTAACTCAATATAACTTACATTACGCTTCGGTGTGACAGACAGACAAATAAAATAACGAAAACTAACAGAGCTCAGATGTGGTCGTGGCAAGACATAGCTAGAACATTCTAGACAGTTCCAGGTTATCTAGATCAACGGTGACTTCATCAGGTATAATCATCATTGTAAAATTTAATGTAAATATTATTATAATTTCATTTCCTTTCTAAGCCTCCTATTCTAACTATGTCTTGCTTTCTCACATCTACAACACAATATTTATGTATCTTATAAGTTATTAACACACTAACTGTCAACTTCATTATTTTCATTATAGGTAAATGTGTAAATTTAATTATTTATCTTTAATGTTTTAGGTAAGTGGAAGGTAAGTGTTTTTTTGTTTTTAGGTTTGTATTCTTTCAGATTATAAAAAATTAATTTCACTTATTTTACAACAAAATTATACGATTAAATATTTAATTCAAAAGACTTCAATGCGCTTCGAAACGCGTTTAAATCTTTTCTAGGCAAAATAAATATCAACGATATTTTAGCAAAACTATTGTCTATTAAGATGGGTTTTTACCAAGGCTATCGACTTGCCAAACTTCGATAGCCAAGGTAAATTGTAAATTAAAAAATAAACAAAATCGCGTCGATATTTTGTAATAATTTTTAAACATTAAAGGTTTCTTGAGAAATAAAAACTGAGAGTGACGATCCTAATATGGCGGTGGCTTTTCAAAGTCTAAGACTTTTCAGTGAAGATTTTGAAAATATTTATTTTTGGGTTTTTTTTCTAAAAGTACTGCCAGATAACATTTATGTAAATTACATTATAGTACAAAATGCAATGATTCGCAACTTATCTTTTGCAAAAAATGTAACAAAAAAAGCCGACTAATTTTACGAAAATTATTCTCTACTTCTTAACTCGAAACATGAACTGTTTTTGTGATACAAGGAAAAAATTGCAAAAAGGTGTGGCTTATTAATTAAATTTTGTGTATTGAAACGCCGATATATGTCGGTGAGAAACAAAAATAAAATATATGAGAAGCTGTGCGTTGAAACAGAATACACCCTTTAACATGCTGAATGTAGGGCCGATTTTGAACCCAATTACTCTTAAATATGATACTTACACAGTGACAGTTCAACCCGTGTTACGAAATAAAATAAATGAGAAACAGAATTCAATAAGGCAAACGCTAGATGGTTTTTGTAAATTTATTATTTTTGTTTTTATCAAAAAAAAATAACATTGATTTTAGAGCTCGTCTTTCAAGCTGATAGCATGAGGATGGAGCAATAAAAGATTGGTTGATAATAAGTTAGGATTTTCTGCGGTGTATTTGCCTGACAACTACGTCGCTCTGGTTTTTGTATGTTTTCTCGTGTTATTTTGAGTTTTATTGCGTAATTTTGGTGGTTATTTTGCCAATAAAGCCCGGGTTCTTGACGCGAGTGTAAAGTATGTGAATTAGAGTGAATAGTTCTCTTCAAATTCCATCGGAGGAAATCCCGAAAATTTTCAACAAAACAGCCATCTTTTGTTTAAAATTGACTTGACTACTTGACTATGACTCTGTGGCGTTGACAATACTTATAAATAAATACACTTGAACTGGCAAAATTGTTCTCTAAGAGACAGATGCCATAATTAAAGAAGAAGAAGAAGAAGATAATAAGTTATTTGACGAAGGGTACATTAAAAATTAACTAATATTTTACTAGATAACCAAAATTGTTTATTGACAAATAGTGAGAATAATGATAATAAAACCGGCCAAGTGCTAGTAGGACTCGCGCACGAAGGGCTCCATACCATTATCTATCAAAACGGTCAAGACAGCGGAGTCTTAGTAATAGGGTCCCGTTTTACCCTTTGGGTACGCAACCCTAAAATGTAGAGGAGAATCGCCAAGGGCAGCTTTTGAACCCAATTAAACATGATAATTACACATTGACATTTCAACCCGTGTTACGCGAATACCACAATGGTACGGTAATATCTGAGGTAATAGTTGGCGCCCGCCAGGGAAAGTTGTTGTGCAACCAGATGTGCGGCCAAGAGATTGTGCTTAAAGTATAATCCTAGCAGTCCGTCAGCTGGGGACTGGAAGCCTTACCACATGATCTTCTTCGTCTTCTTTGCTTGCTTATTCTTTGACGGCCTCTGTAGCGCAGCGGGCGAAGGTCCGCCTGAGACGCAGAAGGTTGCGGGTTCGATTCCCGCCGTGGGACAAATGTTTGCATTATTTGCAGATATTTGTGTCAGGTCTGGGTGTTTTCTATGTATAATATATAATGTATTTACAAAAAAAAGTATATCTATGTAGTTTATCAGTCATGTGGTTCCCATAATACAAGCTCTGCTTAGTTTGGGGCTACATGGTGCTGTGTGATAGTGTCCAGCATTATTTATTTATTTATTTATTTATGCGGCGATGGGCTTACAACCTGTCACGTACGGTATACTAATAACTGTGCAAAATGTGCCAAATTATTGTTAGTATTAAACAGGTATTTATCGGTTTTATTTAAGCACTTATTTTTTCCCGACGTTTCGACAGGATAGCTTTTTTCTTTGAAATTCTCAGGATTTTTTCCGATGGATTTAGAAAGGAAGTACACTTTAATTCACATTCTCACACCCGTGTCAAGAACTCGGGCTTTATTGGAACTATAACTAGTAGTTCGCCCCGAACTGAGATCTCGCGCGCGATGTCTACAATCTTTATTTGTATTCATGCCCTAAAGTTTTTGGATACACTTTATGTACTATGAGAAAAAATATAAAAACAAGAGTGATAAACTTGACATTCGAAGCATCTAAAATAATTCTTACCACAAGCTCTTACAAACCATCATATTTCAGAAACGTCAAAGTTTCAAGTAACATCACATTAATACATTTTTTATATAGGTCATGGTGCGAAATATCAAAGTTATATTACTTTGATATTGCCCGAAGAGTATGTGGTAAGGTCCTTGACCTTATTCTGAAAAGGGTCATTTTAAACAAGCTGTTGTCATGGCAAAGAATTTAATCCTATGTTTATATTTATAAACATTAATACACAATACGAGTAAAACAAACGCTTTGTTATGTTTTAAACATGTTTCAAACAAGATAATATTTTTGACGATCTTGGACACGTCTTCTATAAGTAACATATTATATTTATGTACTTAAGTAGGTATTTTTGTTTATATGGATATTAAAAAAATAACTTGTAGGTACCTATACTATAATGGAGATTATCTATGTAGGTATGTTTGTTGCATGGATGTTACAAAATAACGACTTATTCGTCAACTGGCGAGCGTGAATCTCGCGAGTGCGCGCGAGTTGGCACTTTTTGATTGTATGAAACAAAATGGTTTTAAAAAATTAGGTAAGTACATACTTGCTTAATGTTTTTTCAAACAACCTTCTCTAAGACACTCGGTGATGGGCTTGCAACCTGTCACGTGCGGAATACTAATTACAATATAAAATGTTGGCATGTGCCAAATATCATATTTGGACGTGCCTCTGACGCACTTTAGATATATATCCTCAAAGATCTAAGAAATAGAGATTTGTTACCGAGCCTGGGGTTACAGCCGAGATACAGTAGTTTTTTATTTTTTTAAACGCTCTTTAAAAAAGGCCTTTTTAATTACTCATGATTATGTCAGTCAATTTGTAAATAACGTAAGATTTCTATATATTTACCTAAACTCATAATAATATATAAACAAATCCAAAAGAATTAGTCATCAAAATCAATTTCTGTCCTCATTTCGATAACCCAACCAAATAAAGTGACTCATAACTGCATCCGCTTTGACTTTCAAAATTGGTCGCTTACTCAATACCGCTTCTTCAGATTATGCTGCAATACCAATATTGCTGGCATACTATAAATCCTATTCCCAAGGTCGTATGGTCTATTTTACCTTGGATTGTGGAGTGCACATGCCAACTTACGCAATGCCTTTTGAAATATTGGGTTTTTACGATTTTTAGTCGTAATTATTAATAGTAATAGGCTTTTCATGGTAAATACTATTAAGATCTGGTCATATTTACCATAGTTTTGTATCACTGTTGGGTTGTATATAGTCGCTTTCTAGCGATAAGACCTCCCATTGTATAACATAAATATAAACGTTAATACTTATTTAATTGTAATATTTATAAAAAAACATGAACACGCCTGTAATCTATAGTCTCGGTAAATATCTCCTCAGATCTCTAGTTACTTAGATCTTTTTGAGGATATATAAAACGAGTCAGAGACACGTGCAAACATGATATTTGGCACATGCCCACATTTTGTACAGTAGGCAGTTAGTATTCCTTACGTGACAGGTTGCACGCCCATCGCCGCTTATAAGAATACTAACGTATGACACACACCTTCGAACTTTTGCTTCTAAAATATGCCTATAAATGACATTCAGATATTCTATCTACTTACATAAATATATTTACTATGTAGGTACATAAAGCGTTTTTTTGGATGAACAAAATTATAGGTTGAAACAGAAATACAGGTCTAAATGATTGTACTAATGATTTTCTTTTCCTGCTTTTCAGTTACATAATAATAATAATAATAATGCTGGACACTATCACACAGCATCATGTAGCCCCAAACTAAGCGGAGCTTGTATTATGGGAACCACATGACTGATAAACTACATAGATACATTTTTTTTTTGTAAATACCATACATATTATACATAGAGAACACCCAGACCTGAGACAGATATCTGTAAATAATGCAAACATTTGTCCCACGGCGGGAATCGAACATATTATTATGTATCGTTCTATCGTGTGGCAAGTAGGTACTAAGGCTATCCCTGTTTCACGCAAAACTAAGGGTCGAATCGTGATAATGTAGGTCCAGGAGAATTTCATGACGAGTGAAGAGTGAAAGGATAGGAAGCATCACTGTCCACGCGTCGCTAAGCGTGTGACCCGTCCGAGTCATAGGAGGCAGCGGTTTTATGCGTTTAAATTGATAAGTACCTGGTTGACCGAGCTTTGCTCGGTTTTTTTTTGGTAAATTTTGTTTTTTGAAAAATGAATCCTTAGCTAGATCGATTTATCGTCCCCGAAACCCCCTACATACGAAATTTCATGAAAATCGCTGGAGCCGTTTCCGAGATTCCGATTATATATATATATATATACAAGAATTGCTCGTTTAAAGGTATAAGATATATGTGCGCTATGCCAATACTCTCAAACGTTGTAATTATCAATTACTAGCTGTTGCCCGCAACTTTGTCCGCAAAAATCCATCAATATAATACATTTCCTAGTGTTTTCTATCATAAGAACCTTTTCCTTATAATAACAAAAACAATAAAAAAGAATTAGCCGTTCACGCGTGATGCCGTGACCAAGGGAAATAGAGATTCATTTTTATATAATAGTTCTGCTATTCGGGGCAAAGACAAATACAACAAATCAAAAACCATGACAATCGGTACAGCCGTTCGAGGGCTATACGTGTTCAAACAAAGCAGATTTTGTTTTATATTTAAGAAATATATAGGGCAAATTTCTTTATAAACATTGACACGATTTTATGTTGTATGCCTTCGTAAATGAACATATAAATATGAATGTCTTAAGCTCCGTACTCACATACGTTCATACACATTTTGCTCGATCGAGCTATCATGTCGAGCCTACATTTGATGCGAATTACTACTAGATGGGAGCCTTTGAGCTGTGAGTTATGCGGTCCACACGTTAATATTTACTCGTTTTGGAGTAAAACTATCGAGTAATACCGAATTTGAGTACGGACACATACATTAAACTCGATTAGACTCAGAGTTAAGGAATAGGAGTGAGTGGAAGATGAAAACATGCTGTGTCGACCCCACGCGTGGGATAAGAGAATGATGATGATGTGAGTGTAA
Organism: Cosmorhoe ocellata; assembly: GCA_963675405.1. NCBI lineage: Eukaryota > Metazoa > Arthropoda > Insecta > Lepidoptera > Geometridae > Cosmorhoe > Cosmorhoe ocellata. The sequence continues at coordinate 2,432,563 of OY776272.1, forward strand.
GGTGTTTATTTCCGCTTGTGACTTGCGCCTAAGGTTATCCAGTGGTGTTCAGTGGACCGATCACCTTCCGGTGGAGAACATTGCGCAGTTCTACACACTATATCTACTTGAAGTAAAAAAAACCGGCCAAGTGTGAGTCGGACTCAGGCAAGAAGGGTTCCGTGCCATTATCTAATAAACACGGCAAAAAAATCACGTTTGTTGTATGGGAGCCCTTTAAATGTTTGTTTTATTTTAATTTCTTTATTTATTTTTAAAGGGAATATATAACTTAATATTCTTTGAATATTTCAAGCGTCTACATGTTGCCATTATCAAAAACGAGCAAAAAAATCACGTTTCTTCTATGGGTGCCCCCTTTAATATTTATTTTATTGTTTTTTAGTATTTTGTTGTTATAACGGCAACAGAAATACATCATCTGTGAAAATTTAAAAAAAAAATCACATTTTTATATGATAGTCACGGTAAAATGTCACAAGTGCGGACTTAGACACGCTTACTACTTACATTATTATGAATTTTACAGACTTCACGTAACTTGTAATAACGTACAACATAATTTGAAATAGCTGTCTGAATGATTTCCTTTACAACTTCCGATATTTACGATATTAGATGAACTGTTATGTTCTGTTGGATAACTGTCTGTTATTTAAAGTTTACTGCATTGTTTTTATGATAACTATTTTTGTAAGTATTTTGTGTATTAAAAAAAATTAAAAGATCATAGCAAAAAGTGCTACGACCGAGACGAGTCTCGCCTGGGGCCTGACCACGAAGTCTTCCAGAACGATTCTGTAACGATTTCATTATGAAAAATTACCTACTTCCATACAATTTGCTTATGTCATGGTACGAAATAACAATCTAATAGTAATTCGGTAATGTATTATGAATTCGTGGTGAGGTGTTCTCGGATTTGGGTTAGGTTACAATTGGCACGTTTCAAAGTGTTCCTTGTGATTTTATTGAATAAATATATTTTGATTTGATTGAATACAAGGGAAATAATAAATAAGTAAAACGAATCGAAACGTAGAGGAAGGCCGAAGAAAAAGTGGTTTGATTGTGTGAAAGATGATATGAATGTAAGAGGAGTAGACTCAGAGTTGACGAATGATAGGAGTGAGTGGAGGAAGAAAACATGTGCCGACCCCACGCGTGGTATAAGGACAGGAGAATGATGATGATAAAACGAATCGAAAAAAAAAAGTCTTTTGTATGTCACCAAAAAAAAAAGTATACGCTTGATATTTCATGTCATAGACATTATGATGACATTTTTATTGAACAGGGGCCTGACCACGAATTCATAATACATTACCGAATTAATATTACATTGTTATTTCGTATGCAAGTAGTGACGTTTCTATAATGGAATCGTTACGGACTCCTTCTGGAAGACTTCGTGATAAATCCCCAGATTCTTTGTATCTATTAGTCTTATTAGTATTAGACGGGTATTTATCGCGTTTAAATTACCTTATATTTTCCCGACGTTTCGACAGGTTTACACGCTGTCGTGGTCACGGGTACACTGACGCGATAAATACCCGTCTAATACTAATAATAATGTGTTCAGATCGCGTAAGTTTAAAAGTACATATCTATTAGTCATCATGACATAAGTTACAAAATGTTTCACAGCTATTCTTCATTGCATACAACATAAAACAATAGCTAAACCACAGAATGAAATTAAACCATCCCACTGAACGGAACTAAACGAAAGTGGGTAACTTCTTTTGGTGAAACTCAAATTAGGAAGTAGTGGGTGGTTTGTGAAGAAAGTTTCGAAAAATCGTTTTCAAAATGGCTTCTGACCATATTTGGTTGGGTTTAGTTTTGTTTTATACTTACTTATCTACCCATACATAAGTACTTACCTACTTACCTAGGTCTGTGCCCCTAACATGAGTTTTGGATAGTTTACGAAAACTTTTTTCGAATAGTATCCTTTCATACATTTACCTCCATCGGAAATGATAAGGAACTAAAATAATTAAAGGTAAAATAATTCGAAAAAAGTTTTCGTAAACTATCAAACCATACTAGGGGTTGTGGATATCAATTTATTTTTAATATTATTTTATAACATATTTAATGCATTAATAGTTTTCAAAAATAACGTCTGTTTATCGAGATCAAAAAAATAAATATAGTGATACCTAAATAGGTAGGTACATAAAACAGTTTTACGATAGTAATAAAGATAATAGCCAAGTAAAACTATTTATAGTATGTAAAACATGATTGTAACGAAGATAACGTGGGTTGTAATGATTTTAAACTACCTATTGTTATTTAGTAAAAGTAAAATCATTTAAAAATCTTTAAAATCTATGCTCACAATTGGATAATACCCGGAAACGTTCGAGAAATGTCATGTGGGACGATATCAGATCTCGGGTGAATTGAATTGTTCCGCAGTTAACATAAAAAATGTTAAAAGAGGTACGATCTTATTTTGTTCACTAGAAAGACTAAGTAGGCGTAACATTTCTAAATGTCAGTTTTAAAAAAAACGTAAAATTGACGTTTTGTCCTAAATCGAATTAGTTTTAAACCATTTTCCGAATCTTTCGTCAACACTTGGCATGCATGAAGCCATGGCTTCTACAAAATTCTACTATTTCTGATCACAAAAACCAAGCTACAAAATCTCGGTCAAATAACATAAACAATTACATGTCACGTTTATTTACCCACATTATGTCACTGAGTAACGCGGCCATAGAACTAGGTAACGCTTTCACATGGCATAACCCTTGTTACTCAAGATTTTTATATGTCACTCACGTATATAAACATTGGCTTATGTACTGTGAGCTATTACTCATCGAACCGCAGCACAGTTTTACATACATACATACATAATAATCACGCCTGTTTCCCGACGGGGTAGGCAGAGATCACGGATCTCCACTTGCTACGATCCTGACATACCTCTTACTTCATTCACTCTCATTACATTCTTCATACACGCGCGTCGGTTTAGGGTACTCTGGACCTGGCCTTTCTCTAAAACGTCCCCAATTTGATCGAGGTACGTACGCCGAGGTCTTCCTCTTCCAACTGTTCCATTCACACTCGCCCTAAGCACCTTATATTTTATTTAAAAAGATTTATATAACTTTGCGTAAGTGAACTTAGGGCTAGTTTCACCATGATCTGTTAATTAAACTAACAGCTTGTTAGCCTTTTAATCGCCTGTTAAAGTATTGTGTTCTACCATTATCATGACAAAGGATTATTTTCCGTCAAATAGAAAAAAAAACATGATCACGCCCCTAATCCCTAGGCTCGATAAATATCTCCTCAGATCTTAAATGACTTAGATCTTTGAGGGTATCTATGGAGGGTAATCTTAGTTGTGCGTTTGTGCACGCTAATCTCCTCAACGGCTGAACCAAATCGAGTGTAGTTTTCACTAATGTATGTAATGTATAAGCTTGGATTAAAACTTAAGCTTTCCTTCTCCTGCCCGCTAAGTGGGGTCGGCACAACATGTTTTCTTCTTCCACTCACTTCTATCATTCGCAACTCTGAATCTACTCCTTTTACATTCAAACTTAAGCTTTGTTTCATCTAAATCGGTTGACAAATAAAAGAGTTTGATATATTTTATAAAAAAAACCATATCCAGTCATACAGCCCCAGGATATTAAAAAGTAATCTAACGCGAACGTAGTCGCGGTTATCAACTAGTCTAGAATAGATTCAAAGGTCTGTTTATTATGTAGGTAGGTACTTAATATGTAACAGTTGTTATGTGCTTAGATTGCGTTCACTTACATAATATCTTAGGTACAGTGTACTTAGTAACTCAACTTATTATTATTTATTTATTCTACATGTTATGTGACCTTGGATTTCGCGACCTTCATAGAAAGTAGGTACTTGTTCCAAATTAAAAAAGGGCGAAAGTTTTAGAAATACTAGTTGAAGTATCTAATGTTGAATGTGCGGAGTGAGGAGGATAGAAAATGAGGAGTATATCAGAGGAAGTTTGAAAGTAGTGGATAGAAAAATAGAGTAATAGATTAGCGTGGTATGGGCAGCGAAGAGGAGGGATGAAAACCAAGTCACAAAAAAGTTATGGGTGTATCTGTGTACGTAAGAGGAAGGCAGACGAAAAAGTGGTTTGATTGTGTGAAAGATGATATGAATAAGAAGAGTAGACTCAGAGTTGACTATCTATTGATAAAAGTGAGTGGAAAAAGAAAACATGTTGTGCCAACCCCACGCGTGGGATAAGAGCAGGAGAATGATGATGATGGGCAGTGAAGAGGGATGAAAACAGTGATTGATTAGGGAGGATAGAGGTAGACCAAGAAAAGATGGATGGACTGTGTGAAAGATGATATGAGTAAGAAAGGAGTGAGTACTGAGATGACGGATGATAGAGGGAAATGGGGGAAGAAATCGTGTTGTGCCGACCCCACATAGCGTGGAATAATGGCAGGAAGAAGAAGAAGATTTGGAGCAACATTATAAGCATGCTATTACGAGGAATACTTATTATAAACGCGGAAGACTTACTGATCCAAAGACTATCACTGAAAGTTATTATGCTAGCAACGATAGCGCGTTCTATTTTTCCCTGAGGCGCTATCTAGTTATGGTCGAACAACTATTTAACCCTAACGCGATATAGTCATATCGCGATTTAGTCATAAAGCGATCTAGTCATATCTGTTGTGTGATTCTGTAAGACCTCATTCTAAACTTCGAATCTGAATCCGCTGTGAGTTTCTTGATTGGCATTCTAAAAACTCTGTTGATAATTCGAATTTACACTAGCGCCACTCTTGCGAGCGTGTCAGCGAGTTGAACTAAATTGACGGGGAGATTTTGACAGATAAAGTATGAGATGACGTAAGAAGGGCATTCTGTACGGTAATTCCCAAGTCACTTCGACGCTCGCTTCGCACTCGAACCCGATTCAAAGTGTCAAATAAAAAGGTCAATGACAAATGTCATTTTGAGCCCTAGGCGAAGTGAGAGTGAATTGCGATGTGAGATGCGAGTTGATGTTTGAATTTTACAGAATCGACGTACAGCTATTTATTCCTAACTAATATAGTCATATCGCGATTTAGTCTTAAAGCGATCTAGTCATATCTGCTGCCTAGTCAAATAGAGATGTAGTCGTAAAGCTCCTAACCCGTATCATAGAAATCGGATGTTAAAAATAGTTATCGTCACAGAAAATCTAAGCGAAGAAGTCGCTAGCAACGTCTACACCTTCAATATTGAGTAAGTGCATGGCGACATAAACCTTAGCCTCGGGAGCCTAGCATTGTATCCGATGGCCGCTCTTGCATGTCATAACGCAAGCATCCTCAATTGCGTCGCGGCAGGATGTATGCGCAGAGTTGGCTGTTGATACATACATACATAAACCCACGCCTGTTTCCCTGTTTCCCGACGGGGTAGGCAGAGACCACTGATCTCAACTTACGATCCTGACATACCTCATTAATTCACTCTCATTACATTCTTCATTATATGCGCGTTGGTTTAGGGTACTCTTGACCTGGCCTTTCTCTAAAACGTCCCCAATTTGCTCGAGGTCTTCCCTTTCCAACCCATTCACACTCGCTAAATCACGCCTATTTCCCGACGGGGTAGGCAGAGACCACGGATCTCCACTTACGATACTGACATGCCTCTTTAGCCTCACTTTCATTACATTCTTCATACATGCGCGTCGGTTTAGGGTACTCTAGACCTGGCTAGAACGTCCTCAATTTAATCGAGGTACGTACGCCGAGGTCTTCCCCTTCCAACTGTTCCATTCACACTCGCTTTATGCACCTGTTTCGTCAATCTCCTTTCATCCATCCTTCCTACATGCCCAAACCATCTTAACATACCCTTCTCAATTTCCATCACTACGTCTTCTTTCACTCCACAACGTTCTCTTATCAAAATGTGGGCATGTTCCAAATATCATATTTGGACGAAGATATTTTAAGATTTCAGTAACTAGAGATCTGAAGAGATATCTACCTACCGAGCCTAGGGATTCCAGTCGTGATCATGTTTGTGTTGTTTTTCAATTTCCATCACTACGTCTTTCACTCCACAACTGTTCTTCACTCTATCATTGAATGTTAGACCCATACCTACTTCTCAAAGCTCTCATTTCCGCCATTTCCATCATTGTTGATGCGTATCACTGAAATAACAATAACGACGTTACTCAAATATTTGGTACTTAGTTTTCTTCCGTTTCTTCGTGTTCTTTCGAAACAAGTGTGGTGATGATGATGATGTGAATATTAATTTCAGAATTACTATATTACTAGCTTCCGCCCACGGTTTGGCCACGTGGTACCATGAAAAACAAAAACAAATCTATCCCATGGGAACCGTAGGAACCGAATACCTACTTTTTTCCAGAATAAAAAGTAGCCTATGTGTTGTGCCAGACTATCTATCTCTGTGAAAAATTTTATCCGGATCCGTTCAACCGCTTCAGCGAGAAAAAGTAACAAACATCCAAACATCCATGCATACAAACTTTCACGTTCTAGTAGGAAGTAGAATATTGATAGATATTTACGGATGAAGTCGCGGGTAAGAGCTAGTTTCAGTATAAGTGTAATGTAAACCGTACACAGCAGAAATACTGTTGGTAGGAAATAAAATATATTTTCCATCGCCACAACCGCAATCGTGAAAGTTCACTTCGAAATTAATTAACTCGCTCTTTCAAACGCGTTGTTTACAATAGTTTTGTTCGTGAATGCGTGTTAAATAGTAAGCAGACCGGGGTGCTAACACTACCATTATACTAGTATTTAATGCAAAAAGTAATAAAAAAATATTATTTTGAGAAACATCAGCGTTAAATCGCGAGGAGTGGAAGGATGGAAGACAGGTCTTTGTATTGCAGTGTGACAATAATGGCTGAAAAAATAATAATGAATATTGCTTTTCACAGCCGCCATATTGGATTTTTTGACATTTTGTTTAACCTATGTTACTCCTGTAATCCAGACAAATTGAATGACACCTCATTTGTCAAAATCGGTCTAGCTGTTAGGGCTACAGGTATAGCCAAAGAATATCGCATTGTATTGTTAGGTTTGTGACCTAGGCTTTTTCATTGGATTCTATTGGCCGCCATATTGAATTTTTTGACATTTGGTCAAAAAATCAAATATGGCGGCCAATGGAATCTTTAATAATACCTACTATTATTTTCAGTCAATCTCAATGCTTTCAGTTGGGTTATTTTTATTTTTTGCAATAAATACTAGTTCTTATGATTACTGAATCCTTCACTATGTGGTCCGACTCACACTTGGCCGATTTATTTGGGTATTTTCCAGTATTCTTTGATTACAACACAACAACCATCTAACGATCAACATTTAAGCAAAGCCTTCATGTATTATTATGATCAATTCACGTAACAATGAAAGAAATTAATTTGCATAATCATTTGCGAAGTCATGTTTAGATGTTAGCGATAATGTTATATTTATTGCATTAACATTTCCTGTATGGAATCGGTAATATAATTATATTATTGCATATTGAATATAATATAATATTTCCTACTTACCTACAAAGCTGACTGCCAAAACGTTGTTACCGTACCACAAGCTCTTACAAAAATCATGTTTCAGAAACGTCACGTTTCAAGCTTGAAGTAACACTACTTCAATACAATTTGTATAGGTTGGTACGAAATATCAAAGTTATATTACTTTGATATTACCCGAAGAGCTTGTGGTAAGGCCACTCATACATCAATAAACTATGACGTATGATTATGTTCATGTATAAATCTTATGAAAAATAATTTTCAATTATATTTTCCAATTTTCCAGGAAACATTTCAAATTAAAAAAAAAAAGATCTCTTATTTCTTCTAATTTTAGTGGGCCCACACTTGTGATATTCTTCCGTGACTGTGACTGTGGCAGTGACTGAAACTCGCCCACTTTTGCCACGGTACCGAGACACGATCACTGCAGTTTGACTGCCCTCACAGCTCAGTTGGGAGTAGCTCTGCCTTTTGCGCTGCAGGTTATGGGTTCGATCCCCACCCAGGACTAACATTTGTGTGATGAACGCAGATGTTTGTTCTGTGCTTAGGCGTTACTATGTATCATATTTATGTATTTACAAAAAAAAAGTATTTAATCAATCTATCAGCTATCTGGTTCCCATAGTTTAGTTGCTTAGTTTAAGGCTAGATGGCGTTGTGTGAACTGTCCACCAATAATAATAAGAATTTTCCAGACTCTCAGCTTTCACTATCATTAGAGTCTGGAAAATTCTTTAGACTTATTTAAGAACCATGAAATCAATTGTTAAGATTTTTAATTTATAGTTGAAAATTTTAGTCGTAATTCACCGAATGTAATTATTTGACTTTACACCAACATTTTCATAGTTTTCATCAAAGTCACGTAGCTGATTATTTTATGCATAAAAGAACAACTCATAACAATTCAGTAGCAAAAAAAAATCTTAAGAAAGTTTTCTACTTTTTTTTAAAGAACTTTTTAAGTTGTTCAAGTCGTAAATTTTCAAAAATTCGGAAAGAAATTCATAACTCAAAAACTACAAAAAATCGCGGGGTGATTCGGGTACCCCAAGGGGTGTTCTATCTCTGGACTTTCGCTTGACACTACTTTTTGGGACACCCTGTATATAAAAATGAATTGCTGTTCGTTAGTCTCGCTAAAACTCGAGAGCGGCTAAACGGATTTATCTTATCTTGGTCTTGAAATGTTCGTGGAGGTCTAGGGAAGGTTTAAAAGGTAAGAAAAATTCGAATAACTGCCGGAAAAACCCTAAAAATAGCCTTTTTCTATTTCCCATACTAACGTTTTCTAAATAAGTACGAAGTCTGCCGGGTCAGCTAGTTACTTATAAAAAACTTTATTCACCTAATTCACCTGGGTGCATTAAATTTACTTTTAAGTATACTTTACACTTGAAATTTTCAAGTGCTCAATGAGTGCTTTGGTAGAATACAAGCTTAGTATATTTCCTCAACAAACACCGATCGGTTACAGGTTGTGGCATAGCGGTGGGCAAGCAGACTGCGCAGCGGCGGATTGTCGGCGGCGATGACGCGGGGTTCGGTACCTTTCCGTGGCAAGCTTACATCCGGATTGGATCCTCCAGGTCAGTATTATTTACTAGCCGACTCTTGCGCAACTTTGCCTTTGCGTTTTAAGTTATAGTACCTGGGGCCTTACCACGAAGTCTTCCAGAATGATACTCTTATAGAAACGTCACATTTAAAGCTTGAAGTAACACTACTTCAATACAATTTGCATAGGTCATGGTACGAAATAACAATGTAATATTAATTCGGTAATGTATTGAATTTCGTGATTTCTTCCTTACTAAATTACTTTGACTAAATTAAATTAAAATTAACTAAACTACTACCAAATTTATATGAGACCAACTTCCCTATCCAATAAGAATTATCAAAATTGGACTACTCTGTAAAAAAGTTATCTAAATAAAAAAAATATACGCGTCAACTTGAGAACCTCCTTTGTTTTTTTAGTCGGTTAAAAACGCACACACTTTAGTAAACTATAGGTATAGTTCATCCAACGGATTTAGGCATTCGTGAAGTTAACCACAGGTGCGAGTTTGCGCATGTACAGTTCCTTCCCCCCCTCATACCTCCAATTGTTCCCGAAAAACGATACTGCGCAGCTCTTGCGGCTAACTTCACGAATGTCTAGATTCGTTGAGCGAACTATGTATCCTACACCTTTTAGACTAGTGGGGAGATGGGTGTAACTGTACAATAACACTTTTTGAGTAGATGCGTTTTTTTTTTCTTATTTTGTTTTGGCTTTAGCTTGATTAATTTATATCAACACTTAAAATTATATTTTTTGTTTAATATTTTGGATTAAAATAATTTCATCAAGGTAATGTAAAATATGTTTTTATTAATCCTACTTATAAATTGCATAACCTGTGATAAATTAGTTCATAATAATAATTTTAAAGTTTTGGTTTTTTATACAAACTCAAAACACTATTAGCTAACAATATTATACAGAATACTAACTACTGTGCAAAATGTGGGTATGTGCCAAATAACATGTTTGGATGTGCCTCTGACTACCTCCTTTAGATATCCTCAAAGATCTAAGCAACTAGAGATCTCAGAAGATAACCAAGCCTCGGATTACATGCGTGATCATGATTTTTTTGTTGCTCAAAACACCTTAATAAATCTAAACTAGTTTATAATTGTGTTCTTACTAATAAATTAACAAAATTAACTTTTACAGATGCAACATGCTTATGTCAATATTCGAGCTAATCGGTTGGAAGCAGTGTTGGATAGAGAGGTAATGTGCGAAAGAGAGCATGTACAATAGGCACTCAAAATTGGGAGTTTTGGATTTAGAACTCTTTACTTCAATGCTCTTTTAAAGGGCGACTTTTTCTTTTTAAATTCGACTTGTTAATGGCAAAGTGTGTCAACCCAAAAATGTAGTTTTTTCATATTGGCAAATCGAATTTATTGTAGATATTACCTACTTAGGGGTATTTCAAAAGTAGGTTTCGGATATTCTTCTTTACTTTTTCGCACATTCCTCTAAGCTTGTATATTTTATTTGTATATTGTAGAGCTGTTGGACATTGGTAAGTATTATAATATACAAAAATATAACTGTAGTTTGTATGAATGTTTAAACACATCAAAAAGTGAACAGCTTTTGATGCAATTCAGAAGCGGCAGAGAATAGTTATTTTTATATGTATTTGCATGTTTCAATTTATCGGTTGCATGTTTGCATGTCTTAAAGTTTATGAATTTATAAGCTACTGTGAGTTATCTGTCTAACTCTGGTGATTGACTTTTTAGGCCTCGTAAAGGCCACCATCGACTATAGATAGATAAGAGTCGCCAACCGGGTTTACCAGCACAAATATTTGCAAAAATAATCTGCAATGGGAATTGAACCAGCATCTTTTAAGTTTCAGTTAGCCAACACATTTTTAGTCCAAGACTAGAATTTCTATGGAAAACCGGACTGTGAGTAATTGAAAAAACTTCTTGAGTAACCATATTAGATTTTTTGATATTATAGCCTTCACTTTTGTGATCCAGATATAAATCCAATAACAACTTATTTGTTTTAATCCATAATATAGCGACAGACAAAAAATCTTGCAAAGTATACCCCAAACAAATAATTTCCTTATTTTTCGTAGTCGGGAAAAATTTAGGTACATAAAAAACCGCTAAAGTATAAACAACTGCTCTTTTATTTTTCGACGAAAATAATAATCAATTAAATAGAAGCTCTATCGTGCTGTTATTACAAATCAATTATTAATTTCTATTGTAAAGACATCGGGATGTTTACGGCATTATGTCGTAACTCTGTTTCTACACTTTCTTGTCACAAAGTACAGGGTGTACAGTGAGAATACGCTGTTTATTAAAAGTGTTGACATAACTAAAGGCCTCTTTTTACTCGATTTGCTTGCGTTTGGCAGTTGGTGGAACAAAAAAAATTTAAAAGAATTTTTAAGGAGTAAAAAAATATAATCATACTTAACCTACTTTGTACCACTGCTGGGCAAAGGTCTCCCCCAAATCCATCCAGTCATCCCGGTTCTTGGCTGCATCCCACCATTCTTTCGGAAAAACTGCGAGGTCGTCCCGCAAAAAAAAAAAAAACATACTTGGCCCGACCGATCTATGTAACTGTTTATTTTGAGGTTTTTGACAAGTATCTACCTACTAACTTTACACTAGACTCCATAATACTGACCAATCTTTTAGTAGGTTACATACTAAGTTAAAATTTGAAAATAAATGGAGTTAAGTACAATTTATATTATATTTTTTTTTATCTAACACATACAAATTATTACATATTTAAGTATTTGTACTCATAATAATAACTGTAGGTATTGAAGAAGTCTTTGCGCTGTGTGGGGAAGATTATAAACTGAAAAATTCGTACGAACATTATTATCATTATTATTCAATAATTCATTCAACAGTTAATAATGTTCGTCACGATAATTTGTTGTTGAAAAAGTAGACAAGTATTTGTTCAAAATACAGTTTAATGGGACACCCTGTATCATCAAAAAGCATGTAACTACACCTCGCACACAACGCCACATCCTTACGTAAGACATAATTGGGTTCTTGTGAGCTATTGTTGTTATATTGTTATGAAATGACTACCTATTGTATTTTTTACGGTTATAACCTGAAATTTTATATTTTCTTATAGATTTGATTCTTAGAGAGCTATCAGTCTTCTTCTTCTAATTGTGTTACCAGTTTTTTAGAGCTAGTGCGTTGAGAGGATTAAAGTGTGCCTCTGAGGGTCCTTTCTTGTACTAACGCTAGACAAAGTGACACTTGAACTGAGTTATTCGTCAACTGAAGAGCATGAATCACGCGAGTGCGCGCGAGTTGGCATCTTCCAATATTACCTATTTTTTCAGTCGTCAACTCGCGCGCTCATATATAAAGTACAGTCATCTATAAAATCAATTTGAATTAGTTAAGTACCTACCGACTATCTAGATAATATATGGAATATAATAGGTACTTCTAAACTTTTTGAGAGTGATCACGTGACTTATAGATTACAAAATTTATTTATACTTACTTTATTGTACGCATGTGACAATAGAAGGGCTTTTACCATGAAGGATTTTTTCTGCCAGCCTATACAATCTGATTGAGACCTAGGAATGTTATTCCCATACATTGTTCTATTTTCCATTAGCGACTTCGATATTAAAAAATCACTATGTCTAGAGACTCCTTGTTCACTGAATACTGGATACTCTGTTATTCGCCAGCTTATAAATTATAACTTGATTACATCATCCAAAAATTGCATGAGCTTGTATAGGTATAGCACGATTGATACAAAAACATAGCTTCTCTGATTTTTCTTTACCAATCGCGTTACTAAATACAATTCTTGATTTAAATGCTCATAAGTTTTCAATTTCAACCCTATACCAACACAATTCAATTTCAATTTCAGATGCGGCGGCTCGCTTATCTCGCGGCGTCACGTCGTGACGGCTGGTCACTGCGTTGCGCGCGCGCAGCCCCGTCACGTCCGCGTGACGTTGGGAGACTACGTCATAAATTCCGCTGCTGAACCGCTTCCAGCGTATACCTTCGGAGTGAGGTCCATTAAAGTGCACCCGATGTTTAAGTTCACCCCGCAAGCGGATAGATTTGATGTCGCCGTACTTATGTTGGACAGAAATGTGCATTATATGCCGCATATATGTAAGTATGTCATTATCATTATCATCATATTTATCAATACCTTTATTTGTCTTGTTTACGGCTATAAGCCTACTCCATGTACCTCTCCCAGGCACTATAGTATTATATATTAGTGAGTAAAAAGTTCCTTGAATTTTCACTATTCTACTTACTACAGCGAACGGAAAATTACTACAAAAGTTATGTTCGTACTTCTAGTTACAGAATTAATCCTTTTACCCCGCGGATTCTAAAAGCAGATGCGACAAAAAAAGGGATGGATATTAATGTAGGTGGAAATAGAAGTAGAACTAGACTAAAGAGCCGAGAAAGCGTATACCAACCACATTATGTGAAAGAACTGTGTGAAAGATATGGGTAAGAAAGGTGTGAGTACTGAGCTGATGGCAGATAAGAGAAGATTGTGTACTGGAGCTCACGTAAAGTGGACTAAGAATGTAGAAAAGATAAGGACAAGGGAAAACGAGAAGGAGACTAATTAAACGATGAATGCATCTACCTAGAAGATGATATGAATAAGAAAGGTGTGAGTGAGATGATGGTTGATACTCTTAAAGGGAAATGAAAGGAGATAATAGGTGCTACATAATGTTGGGATAAGGGACATAAAGTAATGATAGTAAAAGCTTCTAGACATCAAAATTGAACAAACTATGATGAATGATCATTTTATATCGTAGGCATTCAACGAGGCAATGTAAATCCTTTACCTCTCAAGGGTCTCCATATAAAATGATCGATTCACCACACATCATCAACTTTGTTTGCATATCTTGAAAGTGCAATTTGCGTATCGCCAGCCTTTTCAAGATGCGGCGGACGTAAGGTGTTGTTATTAAATGGTTTACTGAGTGGCCTGGGTAAATTTTTTACTTGCACAGAACTTTGGCACCTATTCACATCTCTACTCTTTTATCTATGTCACCGTCGATAACGCCGATTGTACTAAACCTTGCCCCTTTTTTACATTTAGTGTTTTTGTTGGGATTGTTATATTCCAATACCTACCAATGACACACATCTCTTCATTCTAAGTTATGAAAGTTGTCTCACGATGCTTTCCTTTACCGTGTTGAGCGCTGGCATTGCACACAAATTTGGTGCACGATCAGGTTTGAACCCAAAACCTTCAGATCGCGAGACAGTGTTAGGAATAGATCATTAAAACTCCATTTCACCATCTTTTGCTACTTAAGATTTTAAATCTAATAACCCTTAAATTTTCATAAACTCATTCTTAAGAACTTCTCGTTTTATTTCCTGATTTAAGACGGTTGTCAGTCAACTGTCAGACAGACAGAACATAAGTGTGATCAATCACAACCATTCAAGACTCAAGTGGTGAAATGTTGTGTTCAGTATTATGGACAGAGGCATTTGCACGGTCAATTTTACCTTACCTTACCTTCTTCTTTGTTATACTAAGGTACTTAAACTCTTACATACTCTTTATCTGGCAAACAAGCATGGCCCACCTGTTGGAGTGGTAGTAAGTATGACTCGCACGCTACATAACAGAAACACCTTTGATTTGTTTCATTGGTCCATTAACTTTATTTGCTGATGGAACTAAGAAAAACGCATTTTTTTTTCTATTGTACCTATTAAAACTAGCCGTATCACCAGTTCTTTTAACCCAGTGTGGTGAAGGACTAAAGTGCCTCAGAGAATTCCTTATTCTTCTAGGAATCTTAATATAATATGACACTGACACTAGACGAGTTTTTTTCACCTGTCTCCAGCATGCAGCTAATGCTTAATAGTTGCCGGTTTTACTATCACATCAGCATAGTTTTATATGTAAATTTCTTTTCTGTAACGTGGCGTATAAAAAATGAATTCTATTTTATGTGCGTCTATTTCTCTATCTGCGTTTATATCTCTATTTGTGTTTATATAATAGTATTTTTTATCTATAACGTGGCATAAAATAAATCATTTCTATTCAATTCTATCTGCGTCTATATTCTTATCTGCGTCTATATCTTTATTTGCGTCTATTATCTCTATCGATGTTATATATTGTAAATTTCTTATCTGTAACGTGGCGTAAAATATATCATTTCCATTCTGTTCTATCTTCGTCTATATCTCTATCTGTGTTTATATCTACATCTATATATACAGTATTCTGTCTCCAGTGCTCATGGTAAACTGGTTCCTTTAAATCCAATCTTGACCATTGTTCTAGCTCCGATCTGCCTACCGGAGCGAGGATCTGACTTCCTAGGTCAGTACGGCTGGGCGGCCGGGTGGGGCGCGCTCAGCCCTGGCTCCAGACTACGGCCCAGGACTCTGCAGGCGGTAGATGTTCCTGTGCTGGACAACAGGGTGTGCGAGCGGTGGCATCGAGCTAACGGTGAGTCATCATCTTCCTGTCCTTTTCCCACGTTATGTGGGACAACATGTGATCCTCTACCATTTCCCTCTATCATTCGTCATCTCAGTATCCACTTCTTTCCTACCCATGTCATCTTTCACACAGTGCATCCATCTTTTCTTCGTCCTACCTCTACTCCTGTATCCATCCACATTCATATCTAACACTCTCCTCGTCACATGATATTCATCTCTCATAACATGTCCTTACCACGCTAACCTATTACTCCTCATCTTCTCCGTCACCGGTGCCACTTTCAGACTTCCTCTGATATACTCATTCCTTATTTTATCCATCCTCGTCACTCCACACATTCATCTTAACATCCGCATCTCCACCGCATGCACTCTCTTCTCGACCGTTCCTTTGGTGGCTCAACATAACGGTAAGTCTTATTGGCACCTTGATGGGTGAAGCTATTTTGAATTGTTTTTAGTCGGATTTTTAAATTATTTAACTAAATATAAGTTACTTTCATATATTACGATCAATTTATAAGACAAAATCAAATTTGACCGAATCGAATTTAAGTAACTATTTTTTATCATATTTTTACTATCAACACATTTTTCACATTTTCAGGTATAAACGTAGTCATATACCCTGAGATGCTGTGCGCTGGCTACCGCGGCGGGGGGAAGGATAGCTGTCAGGGTGACAGCGGCGGTCCCCTGATGCTAGAGCGAGCTGGTCGGTGGTACCTCATAGGAGTGGTATCAGCAGGATACTCTTGCGCAAGTCGTGGTCAACCAGGGATCTACCATCGAGTCGCGCATACTGTTGATTGGATCTCGCATGCGACTACCCTGGCTTAGACCACGCTTTAAAACGAATTCGATGTGACTGAATCTTTGGAATTGCCAAAACTATGTCTATAGACATGAAACGAAAATAAAAATGAATTTATGGAATACCTTTTAGGTTGCATTACCTACAAATGTCTCAAACTTAAGTAACTTACTGCTGGGTTACATAGCAGCCGCGACAAAATATTGTCGACGCTTTTCTCTTCTCGTGTTCGCACAAGAAAGAGCGAGACAAAACAGTCGACATTTTTTTCTGTGACATGTAGTGTTGATTTTGTTATTTTTTCAAACTAGAAATATAATTAGTAAAGTCTAATCGGGCTTACGTAGAAAGTTACAGATCTTATTATACAAAAATAACTTGTCATTTCTATAAATAATGAAAACGGACTGATAAATACGTAATAATTTATTAATTTAAATATTCGATTTACAATCCTATATAAATTATGATCAAATTTCTTCATTATATTTTTCGAAAATATACTTACATCAGTTTGCTTTGACATGGTCGAATCAAGTGTTCGAAATTTAAAAATTTAAGAAGGTTGGTGTCATAACTAACCTTCATAAAAACGTCAAAGAGTATAAAAAGAGGTAACTTACATTCACTACTTTTTATACCTTTACTAAAAAGGTTTTTATCAGTTTTACAGTTTATCAACGAATTTAGCTTTAATCTACTATTAATCTACCACAAACGTTGTCCATAGCATTTTAAATACATTTTACCTAGGTATTTATAATCTGTGCACTTGTGTTTATTGCCTGAATATTAGATATTACTGAGAGTGCGAAAAGAAATAAATATTTTTCATAGCATAAGTTTTTGTGATAAAAAACATTGAAAAATTAATTTAATATTACCGATACGATAATGCTCGCAATGCAATAAATATCTACTAAAACAATAATTAAGTGCCTCTATACTTTGTAAATACAATGTAAATAAAATAGTTTGAAATTAATGCATCCGTATTCACAAATAAACATACAAGCTGTGGTATCTACTTATCGAATACGTTGCAATACGTAGGTACAGTCATGGTCGTTAATTTGGGGTCCACCTAAGGTGGAATATCGCATAGTAAATTTTTTACTGTCAGAACTATTATTTTTGATGTGCACAATTTGACAACTATGATAGATCGAGGCTGACACGATTATTTCCAATTAACTCCGATCAATTGTCACTGACTTGTTGTCACTCACAGCAGCGGGCATTTATTCAATTTCAAGTTATATTTTATTAATTTATCGCTTTAAATCTTGTCACTATGATTTTCTTCTTAAGCACTGACACAAAAAAAGAACAATGATTAAAGAAAATGTAGATAATCACTGCGCTAAAGAGGTATGATGACCTCTTGTATAATAAACCGTGAATAAATTCAATAAGAGAAGGTAAGATAGGTAGGTAAGTATTAAGAAGTCTGTCTTTATTTGACATTTAATCACAATTATTGGCCTAAACTTTTAACCTTATTGCATTCTGAGTGTTCTCAGAACATTTCAAATAAATGGGTCCCAAATTAAAGATCGTGACTGTACATAAGTAGGTAAGTAATTTAAATAACTAACGTCTTCAATCACAAAGGGCATGATTTTATCGCTTTTACCCGAGTGTGTCGTTTGTGAATACAGGTGTAGCACAATTTAGATAGTATTTTTACAATTTTACCAATAAATGTAAATAAATTAAGTATTAATTAATATTAAATGCGATTAAGTTATTCTGACGCTTCTAATTTATTACCAGTAAAATTGTTTTTTTTTGTTTTTTTTATAATCTCTTTACTTTAATTTGACTTAAGATTGTGAACAAAAGTTTTTAATTATTTAATTTTAATTGTAATAAATTGTATTTATTATTAATTTATTTTATTGTTTTATTTTGTTCATTTCTTAAATTGTTTATGGTTAAAATACGTTCTTAAGGCCCAGTATTTTGAAAATTGCAAGTATTGCAACCCTAATCATTCTATTACCGCTTAATAGATTACATTGAAATTGAACAACACGATACTCTAGGATATAAGTGATAAATCAATCGGAGCTAAAACACGAATTAGTGAGAAAACCTTGGTTAAAAATCATGTCAAAAACACCTCTGAAAATTCAGAAATTCCCTAATTTATCCAGAACAGTAAGGTATTTTGAATTTCTATTTCACATGAATGTAAATCAGTTAATTTGAAACAAATCAACCCAGCCCTTTTTTTGAAATAAGCTATTTACTTGAACATATTTATGTTTTATTATAAATTGTCGCTTTCGTTATATAATTCAGAGCAGCCATATAACATGCCGCACTCTACTTACTTGTCATTTGGGTATTTCGCTTCGTGCTATGTCTGATTCCGCGGAGATCCGCGTTGCTATACGGACCTATGTCACTTTTTTTGTAACTTTTACGTAAGGAATAGTGTGACGAGTATTCTGGGCCTTAAACTAGAATCGATACACCAGTTCCTTAGTTCAAATTTTTAGCCGAAATTTCTTCCGTTTTCGTCTGACCAGCCAAGAGGTATGTTGTGTTTCCAAACTAGTTTCATTAGCAACTTGTATAGAGGGCGGTAGTATCGCTTCAGCGAGGTGGCAGAGATGTCGCTAGCTCCTGTCGTCTGCTGTAGAACCTCACTCCAATGCTGGGAATGTCCTCTGGACATCAAATCTCTGAAAAACATAGGAAAAATATGAAGAAATAGATTTTTTTCATGTAGAAATGATGTAAAAAAACTTTCACATAATATGTTTTTTGTTATTTCTTTATTCTGATAATTAGTTTTTCGTAATGAATTATAGAAAAACATGCAAAAACAAACTACTTTTTTTTTCTCTTGTTCTTGATATGCGTTTACTAATTTTTTTTGTCACTAGGTTAGATATTCAAATAAGTGAGTACCTATGGTTTGCGAGAATCATACGAAAATACTTACCCAAAATTTACGTAAAAAATATGAAAAAGTAGATTTTTTTCATGTCACTTACTTTTGTTTTTGTCTCTCTATATAATCTATCTGATAGTTTTTTGTAACGAATTGAAAAAAAACTTAAAAAGAAAACAACTTTTTTCTCTTGTTATTCTTGGTTTTGTTTTTTGTTTCCTGATTTTTTGGTTTAAAAGTTTTTAAATTTGTTTTGTTGGTATCTATAGTTTGCGAGTTTTTTGGAGTTGTAGGTACTAAAGCCTATTTATGTCTATAGCATTGAATTTATAAGTACTTAGTCGATAAATAAATACACTCGCATGCAAAAAATCGACCCATTCCGTATAGTATTTAAAGCCTGTGCTGGGCCGATTTGTCTGCACGCAAGATAGATAGATAGATAAACATTTATTTGCTTCTGCAACACACAATAGGTACATAAGTATAGGCATGTAACAAAAGTGACAACATAACAAGCTGACAAGAAAGAAGTAGATCATGCAACATGTGGATGAGATGATGATACAGCTTAAGAAAACAGGTAACACAAAAATAAAAAAATGGTTACAAAGAATACAGTGTGTGCTGCAGCGAAGCAAAAAGGCAATAACTCAGCGCATAGTTTGCTCAAGAGCAAACACTGATTTTCAGTATCACCTAAATGAGGTAACCAGAAGAACGAGACACCAACAAGTAGAACGGTGTGTCTATAATACTAAAATAAAATGCTGTTTGACCGTTGTCGCGTATTAAAATTAAATAAAAGAAAAAAACATAATGTGCTTTGTATCACTGAAATAAAGAAATAACGATATTGGAGATTCCTATAATAGGCAAACGAAGCGTTTTGGAATTCCTTCCATTTGTTTATGTAGCAGTAAATGCTTAAGACGTGATTTAAATGTGAATTTAGTATTGAGATTACGTATTGGTGGTGGTATGTTGTTCCAACACTTCGTTGCCAGATATCGGAAACTACCTCTAAACGCTGCAGTTTTGTGGCCATGATAGAGGAGTGCAGACCTAATCGAGCGCAAGCATCGAGTGCCATTGTCAGCGAAAATAAGCTTAGAGTGTAAGTACTCCGGTTTATTGAATTTAATAACATCAAAAATCAAACCCCCAAAGTGCAACTCTCTACGCGATTCCATATTGAGCGTGGACTTTATATTAAGATAAGGAGTGATGTGACTACGAGGTGGAATGGTATAACAAAAACGACAACATGCATTCTGGACGCGCTGTACCACTCGCTGAGTCCGGGTTAGTAGCCGTGGACCATACACTACGTCGCAGTAATTTAGCCTTGACATAATGAGAGCTTCGCAAAGAGCTACACGAGAAGCCTCTGAAAGCTGGTGGCGTATGTTATAAAGTAGTTTTAGTCGGTAAAAACAATTTTTTACCAGACTTAGTACATGAGTCTCGAACCTAAGCTGACTATCGAAGATAACACCTAAATTCCGTGTCTCATCCACCCGATCCACTGAAACTCCATGGATCTTAACATCTGGATTACAACGTAGATTAGTTATTTGTTTCCTGGTGCCCAAAATCATGTACTTGGATTTCACAGGGCTTAGTACAAGAGCGTTACGCAGGGACCAGGCTGCTATTGCATCCAAATCTTTATTTAATAAAGAGACTGCCAATGGCAGCCTCTCTGGTATATCAGAGATATACACTTGGACATCGTCCGCGTAACAATGAAACATACAATTTTTTATAAATTTGGGGAGATCAGCACTGTAAATGATAAAAAGAAGGGGTCCCAGTATAGATCCCTGCGGAACGCCTTGATTAACAAGAGCAGGACGCGACAGCAAAACAGCACCGTCATTTTTGACAAGCTTAACGCACTGCGAGCGCCCACCCAGGTAACTTGCGAACCATGTAACTGCCCTCTCGCTTAAACCATAATAGGACAACTTGGCAAGTAGAAGGGAAATGTTAAGGCAGTCAAAGGCACGTGAGAAGTCAAGTAAAGTCAAGACAGTACTGCGGCCTTTATCCTGTTCCGCCAATACGTTGTCAGTAAGATCAAGAAGGGCTGTAACTGTACCACGACCTTTACGAAACCCTGATTGCAAAGACGGTAAGATGTTAAAGGTCTCGACATATTTAGTGAGCTGGCTACAAACCGCTTTTTCCAGCAGCTTCGAGAGAAACGGGAGAATGCTGATTGGACGAAGATCTTTATACTCAGTAGGGTTGTTAGTTTTAGGTATAGGGGTGACGAGAGCTCGCTTCCATTGTATGGGCACTATGCCTGTAATAATAGATTTATTAATAATCTCCGTGATAAGATCCAAGGTGCAGGGCAGAGAAAAAAGTATCATATCTCTACTAATGTCATCATCACCCATGGCGTTCGATTTAGTTGACAGTATTATTTTAGATAAATCAGCTGAGGTGATTGGATTGAGTTCAAGAGACGCAGATGAGTACTTATTTTCCTTGAAGAAAGACAGCTCAGTGAGTGGTACTACATTATCACCGGGTACGTTTAAAAAATGGGCATTTAATTTATCTGGATCATCAAAATGAGGGGAAAGGACATCAAATTTATCTTTACTAGGGTCTACTAAAATCTTACTCTTAATATTTTTCCAGAACGATTTACTGTCTTTTAGTTGAGAATTTACTAGGTTATCAAAATAAGCACGTTTTTCACCAGCGATACTACATTTTACAAGACTTTTAAGCTCCTTATAATATTTTTCGTCTTGATGAGAACGAGATTTGCGGTACGCCTCATGAGCTTCATTACGTTCGTCAATCATGATCTTGCACACATCAGTAGCCCATGGTAACGTGTGGTTATTCCTGACTGTTATGGTTTTAATAGGAGCATGTCTATTAAAAAATGAGATAATTTCGGAATTAAATTTATCAATCATTAACTCCACAGAAGGCAATAACTTATTTTTTTCCCAGTCAATGGAGTATAAATCCTCATTAAAATTGATTAGATTGATTTTGTTGATAGGCCTATATGTGAAAGACTGCGGTTGCGCTTTAAGCTTCTTTAAGGACAAAGTAACATTGATCATAGCGTGGCCATTGCCGCCAGTGATATTATTTACGGCAATATCGTGCACTGGTGCGTTTGTGCAAACTACATCAATTAACTTGTCGCTATGAGATGTGAAATGAGTAGGTTGAGTTACATATTGTGATAGATTCATGTAATCAAGAAACTGTGTGAATTTAAGCGTACTACATTCAGTTTTCACTAACATGTTTATATTAATGTCACCAAGAAAAACAATAAAATCTGAGTTGTAAAAACTAGTGATTGAATCAGAAAGAGCGTCAATAAACGTATCCACCTTTACCCATTCTGGCCTGTAAGCGGTTCCAATAACCACACGGCAACCATTGACACGAGTCGATAACCACATCTGCTCAATAGCATCGTTTGGTCTAGGCAGATATCGAACATTTATACCTGTTTTAATGTAAAAACCTAGTCCGCCACCGCAACTCTTACGCAAGTATATGTTTAAGTGTAGGATTTTTCTAGTTTTCTTCTCACTTCAAAAGTTTCCCGGCCACTTTAGATCCGTAAATATCACATCTGTTTAAAGTGATCGTTTCAGGCAACGCGTCTCTAGCATCTCTTCGACCGAACACAGCAGCCTTGCAGAGACTTTCAAATAGCTGGTGCTGTAGGAAACTGCTTAAAAAGTACCTGAAAGAAAGAAAGAATTTGGAACAAAAACCATTACAAAAAATGATTGATTCAGGTGTGACTTTGCCGAAATCCATTACAAATACTGAAGAAGATACTTCTCTTTCGGCGCTTGGTGGAGCAACACCAGGGCGGAGCGATTTAATGGTCCTGAGGATGCTTCGTGGAGAAGCGAAACACGCGTCGAATTTATATTTGAGTTTGTGTTGTTAAGCTCATTAAATAATAGTTTAGCGGGAAAGTACTAGATATTTCCGTCCTTTTCATTTAAAGATCATTATTAATATCATCCATGTAAAAGTAAAAAAAGATAAATTCTCGCTGACTAAGAACAGTGATCTCTAGTTACTTAGTTACATCTTTGGGGATATCTAAAGAAGGTAGTCAGATGATATTTGGCACATGGCCACATTTTTCACAGTAGTTATTCTATTATTAATATACCGTACGTGACAGGTTGCAAGCCCATCGCCGCTTATAAGAATATTAACATGAGATTATGAACAACTTCGAATTTTTGGTTCTAAGGTATGCCGCTGGCTCCTCACGATGTTTTCCTATAAGCACTGGCATTGCGCACATACATTTTGCGAATGGAAAAATTCATTGGTACACGACCAGTTTTGAACCCGCGACCGTGAAGTAGGGGTGCTACCACTACACCATTAGTGTTCTCACTATACACTGTGAAATTTTAATGGTTGTTTTCCCGCGGCAGAACAACTTGCCATAAGGAGTACTTTCGAAACATTCAAAACAAAAGTAAAATAATAAGATGTTTTTGTTTTAAAATAATTTAAAAAATATTCATGAACTGTGAGGAACTATAGTAATATTAGACGTAACTTGTAGGTACTATTCGAATCGCACGCGCCGCCGGCCGCCTTCGCGTTGGTATCGGGATGAATTACTATTGGTTTTTTCACAATGGTATATCTGTATTTTTTGTTTCTAATATTTAATTTGTTTATACAACGATTGTATTACCAAGACAAAACCATTTTGCTGCAGGAAAACAGCTATTAAAATTTCACGGTGTACATTATATAAAAGAACAGATATACTACCTTATATACGGTGTATTATCAGGTACATGAAACTTAGCACCGATATCAAAATGTTCCTCATCTCTTTCGGTAATAGGAGCTATACCTTGAAGCTCTAACGCCATTTGCCAGAACATTTTGTTTATATCACCATTTGATATATCGCCTTTAAAGTATTTCCATCTATACTCATCTATTAGGAGCGAAAATGGAATCTGTGGCAATTTTTTTAGAGCTTGTTTAAGCAGTAATACATCCTCAGTATTTCTGAAAATATTATCTTCGAGACCATTTTTGTTATTGACTTCAATGATGACATTAGCATTCTTAAACTCTTCGATTTTTTTATTTAAATCTTTATTATTTCGCTTGTTTACACCTTTGTAAACTTTAACAGTTATTTTTTCAATTTCATCTTGATTTCCATCCGTTTTATAAAGCATAGAATCATTGATAAGTCCAAGTCGATGTAAATGCTGTGGAGTCATCACTCCATACATTATAGCATCTCCAACACTTTCATGTAAAGCTGTATTTGCTTGTCGAAATATAGCAGGCTGCTTATCGTACGCCATATAATATTGTGTGTGTCCCATTTCATGATGTAGCACAGAGAAATCTTCTAACGTTGTACCCGAGCAATACAAAATCCTGTAAGATTTCAATATAATTCGTTTTAAGGTTACTTATTATCACAAGGATTTAATACCTATCAAAAGTATTCAACATAAATTTCTCCTTATTTTTCATTCAAATGTTTCATCCAACGTAACTATGATAAAGTAGTAAAATAATTTACTTGTAAAAATAGTTAAAAATGGCCCCTATCACATTACATAGGTTTTAATTGGCCCTTAATGTAAAAAATTTTCCCAACCCTGTGTTCGTCTATGCCCTATGGTATATTTTTATGGGCCGTAGTTTTTAAGTATTTTCCATCTTGTACTAGATTAATGTTACTTGAAATAAAATGATTATTATTATTTAGAGTATTGAACTGACCGAAAGTCGCCATCTTTAAACATGTCGGCAGCTGCGCCATGGCACCGAGTGTCATTATTTTCCCGCTCAAATACAGACTCCCGCCAAAATGTATCTGTCATGGCGGGCAAACCGAAAGACTGGTAAAAATCTTCAGCTCTTTTAGTCTTTGAACAAAATAAAGTGTTAAATTATTACTTACCAACCATATAACTTTGACATTTTCATAATTATCATGGTTAATATCCCGTTTTTGAAAATTAAATTATCAAAAACCTTCAAATTATTTAAAAAAAGCTAAAAGCAAACGTCTCACCATGTGTAATACTGTCCAATTTAACTTCTTGATGCTTTCATCCAAGTCAAAAGTATTTGGTACTATCAATCTTGTTAAAGATTCCCAATTTTGAGACCATAAGTTTCCTGAAAATATGATAGTTTTATATAATGCATAAGATTGTAGAAATCAAAAACAAAAGCTTACAGAGCCGAGAAAACTACAGAGGAATAAGAATATTGATCATAAAATAAAAAAGCGTAGGTAATGATACATTATGACTTTTTTTAATGGACACTTCGTAAGAATCTTAGCTCAAGATGACAATCTTTGACAATTTTTACCTAACAAATGAGCAGGAATAGGACCTCTTTCAGGAACAATACTCCCGTAATGCTTTCTCAGATAGAACCTCATTACACCATGAAGAAGAGTGTAAAGAGGTTTTATGTCGTCATAAAGATTTCGACAGAGTTGGCGTAAATGTGGAATTTCAAGTTCATCCCTCCATGCCGCTCCTATGTCCTGATATCCTGAAATGATAGACAACATTGTAAATAGGATTTTTTCCTGATGCATACGACTGTCAACTTCATTGCTCTAGTATTTATATTTTTTCTCGTGTCATTTTAAGTTTTATTGTGTAATTTTGGTGGTAATGGTTCTTGACGCGAGTGTAAAATATGTGAATTAGAGTGAAAAAGTTCTAAATCACGAAGTAGATCACAAGAATTTTGAACAAAACAGCCAACTTTTGTTTAAAATTGACTTGACAATTTGACTGATTTTGTGATATAACAATACTACTACTTCAAACACTCACACTGACAAAATTGATCTCAAAGAGAAAGAAGCCATAAACAATGAAGAAGATGAAATAAATAAAGAAGAAGAAGGTGCACGGTAAAGGCAATTTGCCGCCGCTTCACCGATCGAGTGGCAAGATAAGGAATAAGTAGGATAGGATAGTAAAGGATTGGTATATAATTATCTTACCATTTCTTCTAGCACCACCGTTTTCAGTAACAACAAGGCATTTGTATAGCTCTTTCATGGGAGGTCCAACTATCTCCCTCCAAGCTAACCATGTCCATTGTAGCACTGCTTCATTCTTGGACAATTTCATCACTTTATCAAAGTCATCTTCTCCTTTCAAGCAAAAGCCATCTTTATTCTTAGCTGTTATAGTCGTAATAGGTAGGTCCACATAATTTTCTTTGAAGGTAGTTAGATAATTCAAAATGGCCGACTCAACTTCTTTTATGTTATTGATGGCTGTTTTTTTTGATGATGGAATGCATATTTCGGCTTTTGTATATATTTTTTGGAGTTCTTCGTAGATTTTACTAAGTTGTCTGTAATTGTTATCAAATATTTATTAGAACACTGGTGGTAGCACCCCTGCCTCTATCCGAAGGTCGTGGGTTCAAATCCGATCGTGCGCCAATGAGTTTTCCATTAGAAAAATTAAAACATCAGAAGGAAACATACCCTAGAACCAAAAATTCGAAGGTCATAGGTTAGTATTTTAAAAAATGGCGATGGGCTTGCAACCTGCCACGTTGATCTTTGAAAAAGTTATTTGCTATAGTTTTTATTCCGTAAAAGCTGGCTATTTAACGGTGGCATAGCTTGCCAGCTTCAGGCAAAGATGGGGTTCGAGTACCGAAGTCAAAATTTTGGATCACAATTTTTCATAACGTTATTCTTACCTAGTCTCATTGAAATTGAATTTCGGCCCTCTGCAAAGCAAATACATCTGTCGCACTTGAGTTCTGTTCATCAAATGACTCTTATTCAGTGTTGCCAGCATCGCACATGTTCGTTTCTCCCATTTTATGCGCTCTTTCTGATACTCCGCGGATCTGCGAGGTAAGTCTGTGTTGCCAGGATTGATGGAAGATTCCCATGCTATATCAGCGGCTTTAGCATTGAATTTGAGCACATTTTGATTGATATTTTCGAAGAGTTTGTTAACATTTTGGCAGATGAAGCCAGGTGAAATGATTAGTAAAATGATAACTTTGATTCTTTTCATATTATATTTTTATTATTTTCATATTTTTTATACGCTTTTGTCTGAAAAGGTTTTCGTAGGTTAGTATTCTGATATGCGGCGATGGGCTTGCAAGTTGCAACCTGTCACGTACGGAATACTAACTAATACTGTGCAAAACGTCGGGATGTGTCAAATATTTTGGTTGTAGGTACCTAATATTCGGACGTGCCTCTGACTACCTACTCCTAGATATTCTCAAAGATATCTAGAGATCTGAGACAACAAGCCTGGAGATTACTTGTAATGTAGGTATGAGATTACTATCTTTGTCTTTTTCGTAAATGTTTTTAACCACTCGTTATGTGTTGGTGAACTTCAGTAGGTAAAATCATTTTCGCCAAAATCAATATCCATTATTCTAAGCGTCCTAATCTGATGGATAAAGTGTAATGTCAGGTATTAACAGATAAGTATCAGGTACGGATCCCTGATACGAAACCGTGCGATTCGGCTGGCTTGAGTTGTGAGTGATCACTGATCTGCCTCCTAGTGCTTAAAACAGAAACAAACTAGATCACGACTGTAATCCTCAGGTTTAGTAGACATCTCCACAGATATCTAGCTACATAGATGTTTGAGAAAAGGAGGGGTTAGTCAAATGCAAGTCCAGTTGACCAAATATATATTATTTGGCCTCTATGCCCACGTTTTACGTGATAGGTGGCAAGACCATTGCCATTTATCACCATTTATGTTTATTTACAACTGTGAGTTTTTTTTTGCCAAAAATTTGTTCATGATGTATTTCTTCACCGTTTAAATGCCACTAAAAATGTTCATTTGACGAAAACAATATTTGGACGTGCCTTAACTACTACCTATAATATCCCCAAGTACATTCTACTTAGTACCTAACTAGAGATCTAAAGAAAGACGGTAAAAATGGATTTTTAATGAAAACCAAAGGATTACAGCCGTGATCATAATTTGCCTCTTGTTTTTGGTTAGCCGAATTGTGCGGGGTTGGATCGGGGGTCTGATGAGTGGTAGATAATAGTAGGTAAAGGATTTTTAATGAACGTGGCTTATCACAAAAATCACAACACTTGAGTAAAAACGGCACAGAATAAATTAATAGTCAGTTAAGAGAATTGTGAAGCTGTATTTTTCATACAAAAAACGAACGTTTTGGTCTCTTTTAACTTAGTCCAATATTTATAATTTTCAGAAATATTGTAGATAGTACGAAAAACTAGGCATGTACGTTTTTATTTTTAAGAAATACTAGCTTCTGCACGCGGCGTCGCCCGCGAAGTACCTACATAAAATATAGCCTATGTTCATCCTGAAAGTTCATTCTACACATTGGTGAAAGAATTTTTCAAATCGGTTCAGTAGTTTCGGAGCCTATTCAATTCAAACAAACAAACAAACAATCAAATCTTTCCTCTTTATCATATTAGTATAGATTAATAGAACAGACGGAACCCTTAAAAGATCACTTTGTTATCCGTCCGTCCGTCCGTCCGTCTGTCTGTCTGTCAGGGCCGATATCTCGGGAACATCTAAAAATCTATTTTCAGTTACGTTCATTGGGGTTTTTATTATTTTTTGCAATAAATTCTTGTTTACATTTGAGGGTGAATAAAATAAAATCGTGCGTATTTCAGCATTTTTTTTTTCCTTTCTCCTTCTTAAACTATAGTGTATTGTGCTTTCCTATCTATCTGTCTGTACCTACTGTGAATAAACTTTCGCTTGTGCTTATTACTGCTTACTTCCTCCCGAACAAACTGCAGCTACCCCGGTAGGAAACACCACATAACCTATAGTACCTATAGTACCATGAGTAAAAATTTTGTAGTCCGCGGAACAGAATAACACCCAATAATCCTACTAGTATCTAAATATATATAACTCAAAGGTGACTAACTGACTGACTGACTGACTGGCTGACTGACTGACATAGTGATCTATCAACGCACAGCCCAAACCACTGGACGGATCGGGCTGAAATTTGGCATACAGGTAGATGTTATGACGTAGGCATCCGCAAAGAATTTGATTAATTCTATCCCTAAGGGGATAAAATAGGGGATGAAAGTTTGTATGAAAAGTCGTGATAATCGACATTCACGCGGGCGAAGCTGCGGGCATCAGCTAGTTAAGTATAAACGCGAAAGTTTCTATGAATGTATGGATGTGTGCATGTATGTTTGTTACTTTTCTCGCTGAAACGGCTGGAGGGATCTGGATGAAGTTTGGCACAGATATAGATTATAGTCTGGAAGAACACATAGGCTACTTTTTATCCCGAAAAAGTGTACGGTTCCCGCGGAATAGATTGTTTTTTTGCTCTTCAAGGTACCTACCATGCGAGCGACGCCGTGGGTGGAAGCTAGTGTAGTGATAAATCTGTAGAGGAGAGTCGCCTAGGTACTTACCCACATGTAAACTTTTTATAGCTCACTTATTTGAGCGTGGCACTAAGCTCGAGCGTTGAAAACTGACTAAACGAAATCCCATTTTCAATTTCTTTATGTACCTAGCTGTCGAAGGGATGGGGCGAAGGCACACTGCAAGCTAATAATATCGCTTCGCCCACAAGCTATTTCCGTCATTCGTTCAAAATACTCTGCGTAAATGCTTCGTATTTTTGAAGTTTTTTTTATGTAAACCTAATAACTTAAGTAAGTATTGGTTATGTACGTAGGTACCTACCTTTAAGTAGGTATATACTCGTAAGTATTTATAAGAGTAGTATGTAGGTACCTATGTATGATATAAAATCGTGTATAAAGGTACCTATACCTATAAAATTTCGTCTTTGGTATATTTTAGTTAGGTAGGTATAAATTTTGCTTTAGATTTTTATATTTCTTATTGTGCGCCGACCTAGCCCTAAATCAGTCTGGATTGGCTGGTAGTAAATTCCCTAGGCATTAAGCCTTCCTTATGTTACACCTTAATATATTTTATAGCTATCTTTTACTGTGTCACAGCCCTTATAGGATAAGCCACCCCAGGGGCAGATAGACAATACCAGTCGATCTTAATTCTGTGAACAAATAAATAAACGTGTCGTGAGCTACCGTGAAACTTGTGACCGGGAAGTTTATCGCTAAAGGCAACAGGGTTTACTTGTGTAGGTACCTAGCAGTTGTGAGATCTTATGTGATTATTAGTAAATAAGAAGCTTATAAAATAATAAGTAGATAAATCAATTTACATTTTTGTTGATACCATTGTGACTGTGTTATATTTATTTTATCAATATTTCAGATTTAAATATGAAAATGTTTGATAGGCAAATCGGAAGTTGTAACTAATTGTTCAATCATTATTAAAACCTTAAGTTATCCTATGTAGGAGTCTTTAAATAGTTATTTAAAATCGTAAAACAATTTTATGAATGATCATTATCGTTCTTGCAGTAATTTAAGATTAGTTTTTAAAATAATATCGGACTTCCGTCATAATTAAAATTGTGTAAATAATTATTGTTGGATATAAACTTATTAATGTAGTATACCTATTGATAATTCAAAATGTGATTTTTAAAGATTATTCAACTATTAAAATATTTATTTTGATAACTTTTGTTAAAGTACTTTAATTAATTAAATTATTTTAATTAATTGTTTAAAATGTATCACTTGTATGTATCACGTACCTTAATTCGTAATATAATTTTTAAAGTATTATATTATAAATTCTCTAATAATAACAATTTCTTTTTAAAAAATAAATTGTTATTGGTAGTCAGAGGTGGTGCTGAGCGAGAATGGTATAAAAGCGGTTCCAACGGTTATGAGGGGACCTTTTGAGTTGGAAGACGCCAGAGAAGCAGTACCGAGACACTCACTCTGCACCCTGTCGGTAGATCCGGCTCTGAGTACCCACCAGCCCATCCAGTATACCATTTTAAAACAGATAAGTAATATAATTCCTGTGTTCTACATTGCTGTTCGCTACGTTTAAAATGTTCTTTATTTTGTGTGTGTTATTTTAATGTGTTATTTTGCTATCCTAGATTAAAATGTAATGGTCTGCTAAATATATAAACCTACATAGTTTTAATCATAAATAGTCGTCCTAAGAAGGGTATTCAATAATAAAGATTACAATTTGGCTTTTGAGACTGTTTCTTTATTTTTATGTTAGTACAAAGTCCTTATATAACCTAGTTTTAATCATAAATAGTCGTCCTAAGAAGGGTATTCAATAATAAAGATTACAATTTGGCTTTTGAGACTGTTTCTTTATTTTTATGTTAGTACGAAGTCCTTATACAGTCAAGTATTAGATACTGAAAAGGACGGAAATGTCTAGTACTTTCCCGCTGAAACAATTATCTAATGAGGCTATTATCAAGAATCCCAACACAATACCTCAAATAGAAACTAGACACCTGTTTCCTTTCTCCACGAAGCATCCTCGAAGCATTTTTTTTTTTTTTTATAAGTTTAGATAGGTAAGGAGGTAGTTTTATAAGTAATTTTTGTACTTAAAGTCTAATTTGATTATTTTTTGAGTAGTAAGTATTAATAATATCTACATACGATTATGAATGTAGGTAGGTACTTACCTACCTAATTAAGTTGTGTACTTAATTACATAGCTAAGTACCTTACCAGATATATTAATAGCTTTAGGTATTAGATAAGTACCGATAAAGATTGGCAACATTATAGGCAACACGCGAGCGAACCCGTAGTAGAAGCTAGCATTTAGACTAGGTACTTATGTATTTAGATTTTGTATGTCGGTACCCACCTCAATTGTACGTTTAAGCTCTTACTATTTTCTTATTATTACTTACTCTTGTATTACGTACTTTACAACATAGAAGAGTTGTAAACATTCCAATATTGATGATGATTATGATGTAAGTCGATAGATTTAACAGGTACCTACCTACCTATACCTTCTTAACCTACATAAAAAAAACTACCTAGATACTTACTAGGTATATAAAAAAGAAATTGCTTGTCGCAGTAGCACCCCAAATGTATTCTACAGTTGGTTTCAATAAACAATGCTCTAATCGCAACGGCTTTGTTTCTGTGGTACAAATTAAAATGCTAGCTCGACGCTATTTATGGAACACCGGCTTTATTGTGCTTAGATCTGTACTGTACCTACTTAGGTACCTACCTACATTGGAATTTGGAAATATCGGATGAATATCAAAAGAATCTATAAGTACCTACTTACCTGCTTATATCCTACAATATTATAAACGTGAAAGTTAGTAGGTACCTACTTATTATGGATGTTTGTGAGGTAGGTACTCTTTCACGCTGAAATGGCTAAACGAATCTGGATGAAAATCACATAGATAGTTTGGAATAGCACATTAGGCTACTTTTTATCCCGGAAAAATGTACATACGGTTCCCGTGGGATAGATACCTACCTACCTATGTTTTTGTTTTCCAAGGTAGGTAGGTAGGTAGGTACCTACCACGCGGGTGAAGCCATGGGCGGAAGGTAGTATTATAATAAAACAGTAAAGCCCGGTATGTCAGTACATAAGTAGGTACTTAACTACCTACACTGAAAAAAATAATTCACTTGTTACAAAAAAAAAAAACTTGACACTAAAAGAGACGTAAAATAAATGATTTTCAAAATCAAAAGAAATCAAATCAAAATAAGTTTATTTTGTGTCACAAATAAAGAACATAATAAAATATAACTGAGTCTTCTTCTTCTTCTTCTTCTTCTTCTTCTTCAATTATGGCATCTGTCTCTTAGAGAACAATTTTGCCAGTGTCAAGTGTATTTATTTATAAGTATTGTCAACGTCACAGAGTCATAGTCAAGTAGTCAAGTCAATTTTAAACAAAAGATGGCTGTTTTGTTGAAAATTTTCGGGATTTCCTCCGATGGAATTTGAAGAGAACTATTCACTCTAATTCACATACTTTACACTCGCGTCAAGAACCCGGGCTTTATTGGCAAAATAACCACCAAAATTACGCAATAAAACTCAAAATAACACGAGAAAACATGTAAAAACCAGAGCGACGTAGTTGTCAGGCAAATACACCGCAGAAAATCCCCTAACTGAGACTTAATACTAACTAAAATTATTTATGACAGCAAAAAAGGTCGTCACTCAGCTGTATGCTATAGTAGCGCTAGCGTCTAGTGCTGCTATAGCGCTGGTCTTCCGTGACGCCGCGAGTGAGCGTGTGCGGCAACTGTGGCACACACATCGTCGCTTACAACCAACCAACTATACATACACTACATTATAATTAAATTACAATGAAATACACAAGTGTAACTAAAGTTTGCAAGTACATATACATATAAGCATTTAACTCATATACTTAGCTTAAATTATAGAAAATTTAAGGTCCAGAACGACTACCAATGTGTTGCTGCGTTTGGGAATTTAATAAATATTTCTTAATTGAACTTTTAAATGACCAAATAGAGGAAGAGTTTCTTTCTATTCTATTATTATCTACTAAACTGTTAAGTATTATATTATTCTATTCTATTCAAGGACTTTCTCTACGTAGAACGTCCTTGATTCTATTCTAATAAAAGAATTGTCCACTGTATATATGTATATATACTGATGATATACTGTATCCACCAAAAAGGCCGTTTTGTATGAATTACTTGGGAAATCTTCGGATGAATTTAGAACGGAACAATTCACTTTAATACATAAAACTCACATCGTCAAGAACTCCGGATTTATTGGTAAAAATACCAAGATTACACACCAAATTTCAAAATACTAACAAGAAATTTAGTAGAGCGATAGGTACTTTCTCACCGTCGTTGGAAACCAAGTGTTGAAGTCTAATAATTAATAACTTTACTCTGAGAGCTGTACAAGTGTACACCCATATAAAAAAAAATACAACTTAGAAGTTTTCTGTCAATGTTAACTGTCAGCCAGTCAATTGTCAAAAAAGGTAAACAACGGTTTGTAAATTTTATTAGTTCGTGTCCGTGTGTAAATTTCTTCCCTTTTCCTCTTCTAGTATTTTGAATATAATTAATGTACGGGAACAAATTAATCCACACCAATGAGTAATATCTACATCCAAGAACCACCTGCGCTTGGTAAAGTAAGTTGAATTTTTAGACTAGACCTACTGGACATTTCTCTAATGTAAAAAGGATATACTTACTTACCTAATTATGGTTTACAAATTTTCAAAAGACTTGAAATAAATAGTACGTATGATAATCTTCTGAAATGAATTCAAGCCTAGTCTAATTCAGTAGGTGTGGTAAATTTGAGTTTTTCAACAACTTATAATGGCGGCAAATTTGGGATTGCTTACTTTCAGGTGCTTTTGAAGACCTCAGCTGGTGAAATAGACATAGAACTATGGACGAAAGAGGCTCCGAAGGCTTGTCGCAACTTCATACAACTCTGCATGGAAGGGTATTACGTTGGTATGTATATATTTTAAACTTACGCGATCTGAACACATTGTTATTAGTATTTAATCGGGTATTATCGCGTTTTATTTACCTATTTTGTCCCGACGTTTAGAGAGTATCCGCCACGACACGTGTATACTGTGTAAACCTGTCGAAACGTAGGTAAAAATACTCTACTATTTCGTTCTAAGCATGAGCCAAAGTTCTTTAAAGTTTCTGTGTAAGTACAGTTTTTGTGTAAGTTAAATGTCATAGCATAATTGTATAGAGCCATCTATCAACCTTGGATGCTTGAAAGGATTTGATGAAGTAAACATGGACTGCCAATTCACATAATGTGAAAAACAGACCGTGATTATGATGCCAGAACATAGATTACGCTGAGACAAAATAGATTGTCCACAGTGTCTAGACTCCTGAAATGTAACCATTCAACTCGGGCAACAGAGTTGACCATAGACTCATACATACAACCTTATCCTCCTTACCCATCATCTTCAGCATGGAAGTTCCTTTGGTCCACCATTGTGAATATTTTTCAGAGAAGTCCTTTTTTCTGCAGTCAAAATAAAAATAAAAAATACTTCATAGATGAAAAATAGTTAAACTGGTGATCAAAAAGTAGTTCTCTACTCAACATAGGCCTCCCTAATACACTTCCAAGACAATTTTGTTCTGCCTCCATCCACTGACCACTCATATATCATTGTTCCATCAGATAAAGTCTGTTCTACATTGAGTTGATCGGATACATACAAACTTTATCATACATTTTGTAATTTCAGGAACAATATTCCATAGAGTAGTGCCAGGGTTCATTGTCCAGGGGGGTGATCCTAATGGAAATGGAACAGGTGGAGAATCGATCTACGGAGCTCCATTTAAAGTAGGTTACATAATATACTATACATATATAATTAAACTAATTAAAAAGATTGGACTGACAATTATTATTTGTATTAAACAGGTATTTGTCGCAGTTTATTCACCTGTTTATCCCGATAACCTGTCGAAACGTCGGGAAAAATAGGTAAATAAAACGCGATAAATACCTGTCCAATACTAATACTAATGGACTGACAATGTCCAGAGACAAGCTCCTAAATAATAAAAAAAAACTTGAATTCTGGTGAAGGAAAACATAGTGAGGAATCCAATATACTTGCCCTAACTGAGAAATATTTATTTAATATTCTTATATGCATCTAATGTGCTTGCAACCTTTCACATACAGAATGTTATTTAGTGTGCAAAAAGTGAACATTTTGAAAATATAACGTTTGACGTGCCTCTGACTACCCTATTTGTATCTCCTCAAACATCTAACTAAAGTAACAATATCTATTGAGATATCTACCATGCCTGGATGCTAATTAGTGTGCAAAATGTGGGCATGCTGAAAATATTATTGTTTTGACATGCCTCTGACTACCCTCTTTAGATATCCTCAAAGATCTAAAGTAACAAGAGATCTATGGAGATTTAATTTTGTGATCATGTCACTGTTCTTTATATTTTTGTTTGTAATGAATAAACTCAAAAAATACTGCACCGTTTTCAATTTTTTTTTTAATCATTAAAATGCTACATTATCCCTGAGTAAAATAGGGTATATTTTATGTAGGCACCTCGCGAGCAAAGTCGCGAACGGAAGCTAGTTTTATATAAAAAAATAGAGATATTTTTCTACCCGTGTGAAGCCGGGGCGTTATGCTAGTTTAATCACGTTTCAGGATGAATTCCATTCACGTCTCCGCTTCAACAGGCGAGGGTTGGTAGGCAGTGCCAATGCCGGGAAAGACGACAATGCCTCTCAGTTCTTCTTCACCTTGGCAGCCACACCTGAGCTTCAGAACAAGCATACCATATTTGGCAAGGTTACTGGTAAGTTGATCCTATTGTGTCACTGGTTCTTAACTAGTGTGGTGAAAGGATTAAAGTATACTTCAAAGGCTCGAGAGCACTGGTGGTTTAGTGGTAGCATCCCTGCCTCACGACACACGCCTTCGAATTTTTGGTTCTAGGGTATGCCGGTTTCCTCACGATGTTTTCCTTCACCGTTTAAGAGCACTGGCTTTGCGCACATACATTTTTCGAATGGAAAAACTCATTGGTGCAGGACCAGGTTTGAACCCACGACCTTCGGATCGTGAGGCAGAGTCTACCACTACACCACCAGCGTTCTTGTCACTTGCAACTTGTCACGTACGGAATACTAACTACTGTGCAAAATGTGGGCATGTACCAAATGTCATGTTTGGACGTGCCTCTGACTAACCTCTTGATATATCATGTTCCAAATACTATGAGTGGTCACCGGTGAAGGGGAGAGGGGGTTAAAATTTTTTAAATAATATGGTCACATAGTATGGGTATCCATGTTTAGCTATGACCAGCTAATAACTGATACCAAATTCCAGGTGAAACAATCTACAATGTCCTCAAGCTATCCGAGGGTCTGATCGGCCCCGACGACCGACCGGAACACCCTCACAAGATAACTGCGACTACGGTGCTCATTAACCCCTTCACTGACATTGTGCCACGGATCCAAGAAGCCGTGGTTGAGGTGGCACCGAAGAAAAAGAAAGAAATTGTGGGGGTTAAGTGAGTATTCATTATAAAGAAAAAAAAATATTGTATAAAATACTCCTAGAATAAAAACTAAAAACAAAACGACTTTGATGTCGAACTACATAAAAAAAAACTACTGAACCGATTTGGATGAAATTTATGTGAGGCCAACCATAAAATATATCCTTAATTATTAAAAAGAATTTTCCAAATTTATGTAGAAAAGAAAGTATATTATTAATCTATCAGCTATCTGGTTCCCATAGTACAAGCTTTGCTTAGTTTGGGACTAGATGGCGTTGTGTGAACTGTCCAATAATATTTTTTTTTTTTTATTTATTCTGTTCCTGTTCCAAATATGCATATTTTGTACTATAATGTATTACTAGCTTCCGCCCACGGCTTCGCCCGCGTGGTACCTTGAAAAATAAAAACAAATGTATCCCACAGGAACCGCACATTTTTCCGGGATAAAATGTAGCCTATGTGTTCTTCCAGACTATAATCTATATCTGTGCCAAATTTCATCCAGATCCGTTCAGCCGTTTCAGCGTGAAAGAGTAACAAACATACATCCAGACATCCATACATTCTTACAAACTTTCGCGTTTATAATATTAGTAGGATTAGTAGGATATCATTCGGTTTCTGTTCCAAATACATATTTTGTATTCAATTATGTTTAGTAAATTCTTATATATTTTCAGAAATTTCGGTCTCCTGTCCTTCGGAGACGAGGCGGAGGAGGATGAGGAAGAGGTCCAGGTCTACAGAGGGAAGCCCAAGTCCACACACGACCTACTAGAAGATCCTAAACTCAGCAAATTGACTGCGGAAGGTATGTTGTTAGAGCAAGCATATAATGTGTAATTACGAGTACATCAAACAACAATAATAATCCTATAATAATATTATAAACGCGAAAGTTTGTAAGAATGTGTGGATGTATGGATGTCTGGATGTATATTTGTTACTCTTTCACGGCTGAATGGATCTGGATGAAATTTGGAACAGATATAGATTATAGTCTGGAAGAACACATAGGTTACATTTTATCCCGGAAAAATGAACGGTTCCTGCGGGATAGATTTGATTTTGTTTTTCAAGGCGAAGCCGTGGGCGGAAGCTAGTCAGAAATACAGTATGTACTTACGCCATCTGAACACATTATTATTAGTATTAGACGGGTATTTATCGCGTTTAAATTACCTTATATGTGCAAACCTGTCGAAACGTCGGGAAAATATAAGGTAATTTAAACGCGATAAATACCCGTCTAATACTAATAATAATGTGTTCAGATCGCGTAAGTTTAAAAGTACATATAGGTTTACACGCTGTCGTGGTCACGGGTAGACTGAAACGTCGGGAAAATATAAGGTAATTTATAACGCGATAAATACCCGTCTAATACTAATAATAATAGAAATACAGTAGTGAGTGAAAATAACTTCTTTCTCTGGCAACTTGACGCGTAGTAGTACACAAAATGGCCGCGCGGGGCCAGGGGGGAGGGAACTCGCTAGTGATAACACCCAGACATACATAATAACACTGAGCAAACATCTGTGTTCATCACACATTATAATAGTCCTGGGCGGGGATCGAACCCACAACCTGCAGCGTAGAAGGCAGAGCTACTACCAACTGAGCTGTGAGGCCGGTAATAATTCAAGAATTTCGTCGAACTCGCTAGTGATGTGAACGATGCGCTAGTGCGGGGAAATGTAGCAAGCGTTAACTATGTTTCCTAAGATCTCTTAAACCACTTAGTTGGTATAAGCAAACAGCCCAGCCCAAAGTTTGTATATAGTGATAGCAAAAGTTTGTATGTATGGATGTTTGTTACTCAATCACGTTGAAACTGTTGAACGGATCTGAATGAAATTTGGCACAAAGATAGATTGTAGTCTGGTATAGCACATCCTACTAATATTATAAACGCGAAATTTTGTAGGAATGTATGGATTTATGTCTGTATGGATTATGCTGTTTACTCTTTCACGCTGAAAAGGCTGAACGGATCTGGATGAAATTTGGCACAGATATAGGTTATAGTCTGAAATAGCACATACGCTATAATTTAACAAAGTACCACGCGAGCAATGCCGTGGGCGGAAGTTATTATAGAATATTTCTGATTACTATCGAGTAAATATGTACTTCATTACATAATACATTATGTAAGGTGAACCAAAGCGACTTACTACATTATGGTCTATATTATATACTATATTATTTACTACATTATGTACAAAAAGCGTTAGAACTGAGATGACTTTCTCACCTGTTATTCTCGGACTTGGGTTAGCACTTAAATTTGGAATTGGCACTTAAATTCACCGCATGTAAGACGTTTTTGATTTGAATTTTGCAGAATTGGAACAACAACAACAAACTACACTAGAACCGACCACAGAGGAAATAGAAAAGCAGAAGAAGAAGACGGAAGTCGCTGTCACCAACATAAGAGACAAGCTAACGTCGAAGAAACGAGAGAGCAGCACAGAAAGAGACGGCAAGAGGAAAAAAGATGGTAATGAGGGAAGAGATAGCAAGAAAAAAAGAGATAGTTCTAAGAAAAGAGATGAGAGTGAAGAAAGAGATCGTAATAAGAAAAGAGATGCGAGTGCAGAGAGGGAGGGAGATGGCGATAGTTCCGGAGAGGAGTATTATTTAGGAAAGGATAGAGATAAGGAGATAAAGAAAGAAAAGTAAGTAAAAGTTGTATTCTTAGGTTGTGGGTTCAAATCCGGTCATGCACCAATACTACTAGTACTCTTAAACGAAGCCGCGTACGACGGCTAGTCTATATCTACACTACTATTATAAAAAGGTAAAGATTTTTGTTTGTTTGTATGTATGTAGGAGGTAGGTATTTTCTTCCAAAAATATTTTACTAATGTTTAGAATGAACTTTCAAAATGAACATAAGACTATATTTTATGTAGGTACCTCGCGGGTGAAGACGCGGGCGGAAGCTATTCATGAAAAATATATTCAAGTTTGTAATTTTATTTTTTTATTACAGGGAAAGAGTAAGGAACGAAATTAAACAGCTCAAGAAAGAAATGAAAGGAAACAAAGAAGAGAAGTTGAAAGATGAACAGAACGAAGTGGAAATAGCGAAGAAGATAGATGAAGACAACGAATTAATGAAGAGTTACGTGGAAGAGCAGGAGAGATATAAGAAGATGAAAGAGAAGATACCCAAAAAAGGAGCAGCAAGGTATTTTATTATACTAGCTTTCGTCCACGGCTTCGAACGCGTGGTACCTTGAAAAACCAAAACATTTTTTCGGGATAAAATGTAGCTTATGTGCTATTCGAGACTATAATCTATATCTAGGCCAAATTTCATCCAGATCCGTTCAGCCGTTTTAGCGTGAAAGAGTAACAAACATCCAGACACCCAAACAAACTATCGCGTTTATAATATTATAGTAGGATTTATTCTTACAATAGACAAACTAGTAAATATTGCATGTGTCGAATATGATGTGTGGATGTGGCTCTGACTACCCTTTTTATAATTGTTTTTACAGCGGCGTACAAAATACTAACTACATTGCAAAACGTAGGCACGTGCCAAATACTTATAATGTTTGGATGGCTCTGACTACCCCCTTAGATGTCTTCTTTAGTTTTTGTTTAATTTCGTGCAGATATTGTAGTTTTTTTGCGAAAGGGCGCGTTCTTAACATATTACTATTTTCACTCAAAACAATTTTAAAATGCGTTCAGCGGTTTTTTTAACAAGTTTTGAGCGCCAAGTGTCATAGTGCAGTGACAGTGACCTGAAATTCCAGGAGCCGACGGCTGAAAGTATCAAGAAAGCCTCAAAATAAGAAACCATGGATCAAGAATTTATACGAAAACAGAGATTATCCCGACAACTATACCCATCCAAAATTCCTGGAAGACCTTAGAAAAAATATCTACGCGGAAAAAGTGACCTTATCCCAAGCTATTGTAGGCTCATTTCGCGTTGTCCTACGCATCTGCATATGCGTATTATACGCTATACTCTTTGTATACATGTACAATGAACTTATAAATACGTATACTGTTATTTACATAAGTATTCTAACAACGTTTGTAAGTTATCTGTTGTATATATACATAAAAGGTTGTTCAGGCTTA
This sequence comes from Cosmorhoe ocellata, assembly GCA_963675405.1. Classification (NCBI taxonomy): domain Eukaryota; kingdom Metazoa; phylum Arthropoda; class Insecta; order Lepidoptera; family Geometridae; genus Cosmorhoe; species Cosmorhoe ocellata. The sequence continues at coordinate 2,474,105 of OY776272.1, forward strand.
CAACATTTCAAAACAGTACTTGTATACTTAGTTCTAGGATTCTTACTATCACCCATTTTACATACATTAACTGATACTGTGAGCACAGATACAATATTTGCTTGGGCTGTGTTAATGAAATTAATACATTTAATATTCTTTAACTACGATATACCGGCTGCTATAGTTTCAAAATCACTATCTATAAACGCGGCTATATTCGCGTCTGTATGTCTCGTATCTAGATTATCTTCACCGTTTGACGCGTTTGTATTATTGACAGTGTCTGTCATTTTCTTTGTATTAAGCCCTCAGTTTGTACAAGTATACTTGCATACTAAGGTATTCTTGTTTGTTTACATAGTTACGTTGATTTTGACGTTGGTGGGTTTGTATACTTTGTCAAAGACTTTGTTGGTGTATTTTGTGGTTTTGGTTCTAGTGGTGAGTGGTTACTGTCCGTTTATGTTTGTGAAATGGCAAAGTTATAAGGATAATAAGTATGGTCCGTGGGATGAAGCTGTAATAAATGATTCGGATGACTTAGACGAATGTTTAGGTATAGATTAACATTTTATTTATTACTAGCTTCCGCACGCGGCTTTGTCCGTGAGGTACCTACATAAAATTTAGCCTATGTGCATTCTGAAAGTTAATTCTACATATTGGTGAAAGAATTTTTAAAATCAGATTAGTAGTTTCATACATAAAAACAAACTTTACCTCTTTTATTATATTAGTTTAGTTAGATGAACTTTGGGCATGTGTCAAATATCATGATTGGATGTGCCTCTGACTATACTCTAATTATATCCTCAAAGATCTAATTAACTAGAGATCTGAGGAGATATCTACCGAGCCTGGGGATTACAATGGTGATCATGTTCGGTTTTTTTTTTTTTTTTTTTTTTTTAATTTAGAACAGTCCCTATTAGTCAGTCAGTTAATACATACATAGAATACAATAACACCCAGACACTGAACAAACATCTGCGTTCATCACACAATGTTTGTCCTGGGTGGGGATCGAACCCACAACCTGCAGCGCAGAAGGCAGAGCTACTACCAACTGAGCTGTGAGGCGAGTATACTTTAGTTAGATTAATTAGTGAGCCAATCAATACAACATAGAATAAATATTAACACCCAGACACACAACAAACATCTGCGTTCATCACACAATGTTTGTCCTGGGTGGGGATCGAACCCACAACCTGCAGCGCAGAAGGCAGAGCTACTACCAACTGAGCTGTGAAACCGGTAATAATTCAAGAATTTCGTCCATAGCCTTGTAATTACGGAATGCGTGAAAAAGTAAAAAAATCATGGCAAGGTCAGTTCCTATTCAATCATCACATACCTTTAGATCTATTCTAGATGGTGTATCTAGGTGGAACTGCTCTCTCCAGCACGCTGGTGCCTTATCAGATGCGTAGGCGCACCACCTGGGGCCTTACCACGAAGTCTTCCAGAACGATTCCGTTTTAGAAATGACACATTTGAAGCTTGAAGTCGATACAATTTGCATAGGTCATGGTATGAAATAACAATGTATTTAATATTAATTCGGTAATGTATTATGAATTCTGAAGAGCGCTGGTGGTGTAGTGGTAGCACCCCTGCCTCACGATCCGAAGGTCGTGGGTTCAAACCTGGGGCCTTACCACGAAGTCTTCCAGAAAGATTCCGTAACGATTCCGATTAGAAACGTCACATTTGAAGCTTGAAGTCAATACAATTTGCATAGGTCATGGTACGAAATAACAATGTAATATTAATTCGGTAATGTATTATGAATTCGTGGTGAGGCCCCAGCTCAGGTGTAAGTAGCTCTGCTTTCTGCGCTGTAGGTTGTGGGTTCGATCCCCACCCAGGACTAACATTTGTGTGATGAACGAAGAGTTTGTTCTGTGTCTGGGTGTTTATGTATTTAAAAAAGTATATTATTAATCTATCAGCTATCTGATTCCCATAGTACAAGCTTTGCTTAGTTTGGGGCTAGATGGCGTTGTGTGAACTGTCCACCGATATTTATTTATTTGTATATAATGTTGAATGTTGTCAGTCAATCAAATGACTGATGTCATTTGATTGACTGACTGTTGAAATGACTGATGGATTGACATTAAATTAACAAAACAATAAAGTTTTTGTAAGATGATTTGAGGTTTTATTTATAACTGGCAGTCACCCATCCATTTAGTTAGAGCGATGGTAGTGTAGTGGTAGCCCCTGCCTCACGATCCGATGGTAGTGGGTTCAAACCTGGCCGTGCACTAATGAGTTTTTCCATTCGAAAAATGTATATGCGCAATGCCAGCGCTCTTAAACGGTGAAGGAAAACATCGTGAGGAAACTGGCTTACCAAAAATTCGAAGGTGTGTGTCATATATAAGCTGCGATGGGCTTGCAACTTGTCACGTACGGAATACAAACTACTGTACAAAATGTGGGCATGTGCCAAATATCATGTTGTGCTTCTGACTCTTTAGATATTCTCAAAGATCTAAGTAACTAGAGATCTGAAGAGATATCTACCGAGCCGGGGGATTACAGTCGTGTGAGTGTTTTTGTATTTTAGTCACCCATCCTATTCGTCGTAGACGCTCGGTTCGAGATAACTAGGTATATTGTAATGGCAACTCTCGGAGATGATTTAATTATTTTACAGTTTCTAAGTGAAATCTGCAGAAACAGTTAATTGAATCTTTGTTTAAAACGTGAGAAAAACGGATTTTAAAACGGAGATAAGATACAGTTAGAAGGATATTTAAGTGTAGGGTAATTAAGTTGTGGCAAGAAATCAGAGACAAATTCAAATGAATCTTGAATTTAAAACTCCACTTGTAGATCATCATCTTCCTGCCCTTATCCCACTAGGTGGGGTTGGCACAACAAAAGTCAAAATATATTTATTTTCAATGAAATCCCAGGGATCATTTTGAAACGTCTTACATACTAGGTGAGTCTAGGTGCCAATTCCAGTCCTATCCCCAGTCCGAGAAGAACTGACAAGAAACTCGCTGGGCCCTAGCGCTTTTTTTGTATGATCCTTGTTAATTGAACAGGTTCTCTTCCTCCACTCTCCCCTATTATCCATCATCTCAGTAGACAATCCCTTACACTATCATCTTTCACACAGTCCATCCATCTTTTCTTAGGTCTACCTCTACCCTTATATCCATCCACATTCAAATCTATCACCCTTTTTGTAACATGACTTTCTTCCTGCTGCATAACATGCCCATACAACGCCAATCTATTACTCTTCAACTTTTTTGTCACCGGCGCTACTTTCAAACTTCCTCTAATATGCTCATTCCTTATTTTATCTATCCTCGTCACTCCACACATCCATCTCAACATTCGCATCTCCGTCGCATGCACTTTTCTATCATCCGTCGCCAGTTGTCCAACATTCAGTACCCCTAGTTTTACCATGAGTTTTTAATAGTTAACGAATTTTTTTTTCGAATGGTACCTATCCTTTCATACATTTACCTCCATCGAAAATGTTAAGGCCCAGCATTTTGAAAATTGCAAGTATTGCAACCCTAATCATTCTATTGAAATTGAACTACACGATACTCAAGGATATAAGTGATAAATCAACCGGAGCTAAAACACGAATTAGTTAGAAAACCTTGGTTAAAAATCATGTCAAAAACGACGCTTCGTGCTATGTCTGATTCCTAAGAAAACCGCTTTGCTATACGGACCTATGTCACTTTTTTTTGTAATTTTTACGTTAGGAATAGTGTGACGAGTATTCTGGGCCTTAAGGAGCTAAAAAAGGTCTGTAATATAGAAAATATCTAATCGGCTGTCCCAGCAATGATTTTAAAACCAAGTTTTCACGATATCGACCTTATTTTACCTCCTTAACTTCCGATGGAGGTAAATGTATGAGAGGATACTATGTACATTATTGTACATCCTACTAATATCATAAACGCGAAAGTTGGTGAGGATATATGTTTGTTACTCTTTCACGCTAAAACGGCCGAACGGATTTGAATTAAATTTGGCACCGATATAGATTGTGGTCTGGAATAACACATAGACTACATTTTATCCCAAAAAATGAAAGGTTCCCTCGGGATAGATTTGTTTTTGTTTTTCAAGGTATCACGCGGGCGAAGCCGTGGGCGGAAGCTAGTTTAAACAAACATATACGTATATGTATCATTTCGTAATTCAATAATTATTCAAAATATTGAATTTTTCTATTGCAGAGAAAATTTCACACTTCAACTGCTATCAAAATTCAAAGATAAGCTGAAAGGTATCAAAGAGAAGAGTACAGAAGAAACAGAGGGAGAAAGCAGCGAGAAGAAAGAAGAAAAGAAAGAGAAAGAAGAAGATGATTTGAATAGTGATGATTGGTAAGTTGTTGCAAATCGCTTAATTTTTTTAGCTAGACTAAGCTACAATCAGCGCAGTCACGAGGAAACTTGTTTAAAAAAATATTTTAAAAAGGTTTTTTAACCGACTGCGAAGCGAAGAAGAAGGGTAATGTGTTCGGGGCGTATGTATGTACTAGCTTCCGCCCATGGCTTCGCCCGCGTGGTACCTTGAAAAACAAAAACAAATCTATCCCACGGGAACCGTCCATTTTTCCGGGATGTAGCCCATGTGCTATTCCAGACTATAATCTATATCTGTGCCAAATTTCATCCAGATCCGTTGAGCCGTTTCAGCGTGAAAGAGTAACAAACATACATCCATACATCCACACATCCATACATTCTTACAAACTTTCGCGTTCATAATAATATGTATTAGTGGGAGTTCTTTTGGCTGTTGTTGGAGCCCAAACGGCTGCACAGATTTTGATAAATGAGGTTTCGTTGGATCTGCAATAACCACAATTTCCTAAATGCAAACTTTGCTTAGTTTGAAACTAGATGGCGTTGTGTAAAATGTGCAATGTATTTATCCAGGTTAGGACACAAGTTACGATTTGAAGACCAAATGCCAGTGCTGGCGAGAGACGCGTCATCTAAAGGAGACGATTGGTTCGATATATACGACCCGCGGAACCCTATTAATCAGAGGAAGAGGGAGAAAGGTAGAGACAGCAAGAAAGAGAGGCATAAGTGATGTGAACAATAAATTATGTAAGTTTTTTTTTTGGTTTTATTTTAAACTAGCTTTCGCTCGCAGCTTTGCTCGCGAGGTACGTACATAAAATATAGCCTATGTTACTCAGGGATAATGTAGCATTCTAATGGTGAAAGAATTTTTGAAATCGGACCATTAGTTTTTGAGTTTATTCGTTACAAAAAAAAATACAAAACTTTTCTCTTTATAATATTAGTATAGATAATATAGATATGTAGGTAGTATAGACTAGCAACTTCAAAAAAATCCATCACTATAACATATTAATTAAAACAATTATTGATATCGGTTAATTGGGAAATTTCTATGGAGTGCAAAAAGAGGCGGTCACCCATCCAAACACTGACTGCGCCCAGCGTATGCAAACTTACTTAAAAAAAACAAATCTATCCCGCGGGAACTTTTTCCGGGGTAAAAAGTAGCCTATGTGCTATTCTAGACTATAATCCATATTCGTGCCAAATTTCATCAAGATCCGTTCAGCCGTTTCAGCGTGAAAGAGTAACAAACATACATCTAAACATCCTCACATCCATACATTCTTACAAACTTTCGCGTTTATAATATTAGTAGGATTGTTATCTTTTTTGTTGGCAACCGATTTCGATGAAACAAAGCTTAAGTTTAATTCCAAGCTTTTCTCAATACGTTAGTGAAAAATGCATTCGATTTGGTTCAGCCGTTGCGGAGTTTAGCGTGCACAAACGCAAAGATAAACGATTTTATTATATGTTTAGACTAACTGTTACCTGCAACTTCAAAAAAATCATGATTTTTTTATCATGTCGACGAGGAGGCATATATTCAATGACGTCTCTGTGATCAATGCGGTCAAGACCGGGAGTGATCACCGTCTAGTAAGAGGCACTTTGAATAAACTTCCAGCTAGAGCGCTCTCGATTGATGAAGTCTACGCTCCGGCCAGCACAAATTCAGATCCAAAACCCCGACAGCTTTCAACTAGAACACCAAAATCGTTTCGATTGCCTAAGTAGCGAGATGGACGAATATAACGATGGGTTTGTGGAAGCCGTCCATTCCGTTGAGTCAAAGTTTTTCAAGGCCCGACGAACGAACAAAACCAAAAGGCTCTCTGACACTACTCTTAAGCTTATGAAGGAAAGGAACGAAATAATTCTGCAGACCTCTCATGACACGACCTTATATCGCCAGCTCAATAGACGGATCTCCAAGTCCCTCACTCGCGACATACGCCGATTCAATACTAATCGTATTGAAGAAGCAATAGAGCGAAACAAGGGCTCCAAAGTCTTTGCAAAAGATCTGTCTATTGGGCAGAGCCAGCTCGCAAAGTTAAGGACAGAGAATGGCAGAATTGTTTCCTCTAGACCAGAGCTATTAAGGGAAATAGAGAGCTTTTATGGGCAGCTGTACACTTCCACACGCCAATCCAATCCCGATTTAGATAACGATCCAAAATCTAGATTAATCCGGCACTATACCGAAGACATCCCGGACGTTAGCCAGTACGAGATTGCGACGGCTCTCAAACAGCTTAAGAACAATAAGGCACCTGGTGACGACGGAATCACAGCCGAGCTTTTGAAGGCAGGTAGAGAACCGATCCTTAAAGCCCTTCAAAAGTTGTTTGATTCCGTTGTACAGGAAGGGAGAACGCCTAAGGCATGGAACAGAAGTGTTGTGGTGCTCTTCTTCAAAAAGGGCGATAAGACCCTATTGAAGAACTACAGACCCATCTCACTTCTGAGCCATGTCTTCAAGCTGTTTTCGAGAGTTGTCACAAATCGTCTCGCACGCAGGCTCGACGACTTCCAGCCTCCCGAACAAGCCGGTTTCCGAAAAGGCTTTAGCACCGTAGACCACATACACACGCTCCGACAAGTTATACAGAAAACCGAAGAGTATAACCTGCCCCTCTGCTTAGCGTTTGTGGACTACGAGAAAGCCTTCGATTCGATCGAAACCTGGGCTGTACTACAGTCTCTCCAGCGGTGCCAAGTTGACTACCGGTATATCGAGGTGCTGAAGTGCTTGCATGAGAACGCCACTATGTCAACCCGACTCCAGGACCAGAACTCGAAGCACATACCGTTGCAGCGGGGTGTCAGGCAAGGAGATGTGATCTCTCCTAAACTGTTTACCGCTGCACTGGAAGATGTTTTCAAGACTTTGAACTGGATAGGGCTAGGCATCAACATCAACGGCGAGTACATCACTCACCTACGATTCGCCGATGATATAGTAGTCATGGCTGAGACCGTGGAGGACCTAAGTGCGATGCTCGACGATCTCGGTAGAGCCTCTGAGCGAGTTGGTTTAAAAATGAACATAGTTTTACTCGTAATAAAAAAAATCGCGGGTAGTCCTAAAAGTTTATCGATAAATCCCATCACTATTAAGTGTCAGTATCCTGTATTTAATTATTTTAAAAACACTCACAAAGAAACGGAAGAACAATTAAAATTGCGGTCGTTGATCCCCTTCTAACAAGGAGTTTTTATTCATTTATAGCCACAGATTATTTATAAGTTGGTGGCTTGTTTTCGCGCTTAAAACACAGCTTAAATAAGTTATCTTGGATCTGTTCAGTATTTATGATTAACTATAGTGATGGGACGAACGAACAGATTTTTATCGATATCGATCGTTGAAATTATAAAAAGACTAGCTTCCGCACACGGCTCTTCCACGTGGTACCTTGATAAACAAAACAAATCTATCACAGTACATTTTTTTCCCAGATAAAAAGCGCCTATGTGCTATTCCAGGCTATAATCTATATCTGTGCCAATTTTCATCCAGATCCGTTAAGTCGTTTCAGCGTGAAAGAGTAACAAACATACATCCATATATTCATACATTCTTACAAACTTAGCACATAGGCTCCTTTTTATCCCGAAAAAATGTACAGTTCCCGCGGGATAGATTTTTTGTTTTTCAAAGTACCACGCGAGCGAAGCCGTGAGCGGAAGCTAGTTAATATATAAATAAAAAAAATAGTATGATCGTCTTTTTGTTGTAGGTACAGATTCATCGACAAATTGTAATCGACAGGTCGCATCACTAAAACAATTATAAAAATCCATAATAAATATTCGCCAGTAAAAGGTGGTAGGCAGATGTAGATAGCGATCTGCCCATTCCTGCCCCTCATTCAACACCTAAAGATGCGGCTGAAACGCGAATCGAATCAAATTATACATACTGATCATGTAAACTGCTTTAGAAAATATTTTGGACAGAGCTAAACGAAGTATTGGTGCTTACGTTACGAATGAATGATTGTTGAATGAACAGGAGTGAATGATGAGTGAGTGAATCTTTTATACAGTTATACAACGCGTATTTTTACGATTTGAGAAAAAAACATGATCACGACTAATCCCCTGGCTCAGTAGATATCTCCTCACATCTCTAGTTACTTATATCTTTGAGGATATCTAAAGAGACATTGGTACATGCCCACATTTTGCACAGTAGTTAGTATTCCGTACATGACAGGTTGCAGGCCCATTGCCGCTATAGAACACAAAGTCAGGATAAAAGGCTATAATAATAATAAGGAAGTACTGGTTTACTTATTTTTTAAACAAAAATTTAATAAAAATTAACTTATCATTATCTATACTTATCATAATAACGTCAGGATGATGCTTGGCTGAGATGATAGTAAATGACTGTCCTCACAGCTCAGTTGGTAGTAGCTCTGCCTTCTGCGCTGTAGGTTGTGGGTTCGATCCCCACCCAGGACTAACATTTGTGTGATGAGCGCAGATGTTTGTTCTGCGTTTGGGTGTTATTGTGTATTATATTAAGTACATAATATGTATTTACAAAAAAAGAAGTATATAATTAATCTACCAGCTATCTAGTTTCCATAGCTTTGCTTAGTTTGGCGCTAGATGGCGTTGTGTGAACTGTCCATCAATATTTATTTATTGTCCGTGAAACAGCCGAATCGTTGTGTTGAATCAGAGAGCAGGACAGATAATTATGTTATATTGTTGTCTTTGTCTAACGATGCAATGACCGGCTTGAGGTGGATAATCTTTTATCATCACTAGCTTTAGTCTGCGGTTTCACACGCGGTACCTACATACAGTAGTCTCTTCTTCATCTTCCTGTCCTTTTCCCACGCTATGTGGGGTCGGCAAAGCAGGTGATCTTCCATCTCCCTCTATCATTAGTCATCACTCACACCTTTCTTACTCATAATATGAGGCTGTGAAAGATGATATTATCATCTTTCACACAGTCCATCCATCTTTTCTTCGTCCTACCGCTACCCCTGTATCCATCCACATTCATACCTAACACTCACCTCGTCACATGACATTCATCTCTCATAACATGCCCATAACACGCTAACCTATTACCGCTCAACTTTTCTGTCACCGGCGCCATAATAAAATATATAAAAAAATCACGCCTGTTTCCCGACGGGGTAGGCAGAGACCACGGATCTCCACTTGCTACGATCCTGACATACCTCTTGCTTCATTCACTCTCATTACATTCTTCATACATGCGTCGGTTTAGGGTACTCTAGACCTGGCCTTTCTCTAAAACGTCCCTAATTTGCTCGAGGTACGTACGCCGAGGTCTTCCCCTTCCAACTGTACCATTCACACTCGCCTTATGCACTTGTTTCGTTAATCTCCTTTCATCCATCCTTTCTACACGCCACTTTCAGACTTCCTCTGATATACTCATCCCGTATTTTATCCATTCTCGTCACTCCACACATCCATCTTAACATTCTCATCTACATACAGTAATCTATACAACTTAATTTAAGAGAACTGGCATTGCGCACATAAATTTTTAAGAAAAATCCTTTGATACACTACGGGATTCGGTCACTACCACTACCACCACCGCTTTCATTTCGTTCGTTGACCCCCTAATTTGTAGTTATCTCGTAAAAACAGTATTTATTCTTATTTTACGATTCTTACAAAAGTTCGTGGGAATTTCTTAATATCCTAATTGCGATCGTTCTAGACATTTAGTATTTCTAGAAAGTTTTGAAACTTGTTGAAATGCTCATTAGATAATAGTACTTGACTAGCTACTATCATAAAATTAAAAAATCTTACGCCAAATTAATCTTTGGGGCGAACGATATGAAAAGAAAAATCATTCGCAGTTTAGAATAGTATTTTAGACTCCAAAAAACTAAATTGCTACCAATACAAATCAGCTTAACCGCTTTTATATACAAGCTTTAAGCCCTATTTTACCCTCTTATTAGGGTGGAGGCGGGTTCGACGCCCTTTTTGTCTCTTTATGATAGAGAAATGATGAAATATACTTACCAATTATAATTTCAATCATCATAGCATCTATACTCTGAAATTTCATATTTTTATCTATGCTAATTAACAATACAAAAAGACGAATAACTTTAAAAGTGGTTGTGTATAACTAGGTATAATTATAGCGATAAATATCTGAATATTAGTAAGTCAGACAAAAAATTGCACGCTCTGCAACTTGTGGGTTAGATCGAGCGAGGTAGGTCGCAGGTTCGAGGCTAAGCGAGGACAAAAAATGGTTCCAGTTTTGGAACACAGTTAAAAATCTTAAACTATCTAAATATATAAATATAAAACTCTGAAGTTACTGACTGACTGATTGACTGACAGATCAATGCACAGCCTAAACTGTAAGTTCTAAAAAACTGGGAGTAGGTATTGGTTCTTTTAATAGTCTGAAGTTGCACTAAGAAAATGTTTTCTGTAACTTCAACCTATAAGGGGGGTTAAAGTTTGAATAAGAAAAATATTACGCGAACGAAGTCGCAAGGAGTTCTACTAGTTTACATATTAAAAGTAGTCTAATTTGAAGTGGTTTCGACTATTCCGAGAAATAGGGTAGAGAGGTATTTTTAAATATGGCGTGTAAAACCTTGGTTCCTTTGTCATAGTTGAATGAGATCAGTTAAGTATTTTTTTATTAAGATTTAACTAGATGTACCTTGTGGTTACGCATATCTAAAATAGGTAGGTAGGTATTTTATTTCCATACAAACTTTAACACCCCCTTTCACCCCCTTTTTCCTTGATAAAAAGTAGCCTATCAATAATCCAGGGTACATTGTATACTGTAAGCTATCGTCTCGTTACTTCGACAACGGAAATAATATTTGAGTCATTGTTTAAAAGACTTCAAGAAATGAAAATTTCCCAACTAAAATGTTGAGATGGTCCCGCCTACCTGTGATGTTAAACCGATTAGCAAACTATAAGGTTCACATGACGCAGGAAGCGAGGCATCGGACCGCGAAGAATCAGACACACCCAAGATTTACACCACAATATTTTTGCGAATTCTTTAGTACACACGTCTTTAGAACCTCTTTGTTACAAAACAGTTGGAAAAGGAAAAAGTTTGGCATACACTTTTCGAATATCCGCGTGAAATGGCGGGAGCTTGATTTGAAAATCGAACTGTCATTTTTTCTTTGTTACAAAACAGGTTGAATACCTACGTTTTGATTTCCGAAAGAACGGATAATTATGGCGGGAATTTGATTATATTTCACTGTCATTCGATTTTTTTTTAAATAAATGGTAAGGAGTGGTTGGTTGAATGGAGAGTTAAAATTTAAGAAGTGATGTCAGTTTGTCTGTTGGCTAAAATGCTGCACATACTAGTTTTGTGCCCGGTTTTGCTTATCGGCGGCGTGCAGACTCTGACGATTGACTCGCAGCTCGGGACTTCTATTGAGGGTAAGTTTTTAAGACAATTTTAAGCATTTCTTATTACACATTAATATACTTATTAAGTTTGAAGACATAGTGTTAAAGTGCACGAATGGAGCCTTCAAGACGCACTTTAGTCCTTTCACCACACTGTTTAAACACTGGTGACACACACTACCTATTTTTAAAACATTTTCTACCAATCACCTTAGACATGAAAAATAAAAAGAATAAAACCTTCTTACATTAGTATGACTACTTTTTTAAATAGTCGCAGAAAAAAATTACGTATGAGGGTAGTTACATATTTATATTTCTTCAATGATGTCTGATTGCGAGAATCGAACCTACGATCCAATGATTCTTGTTTCTAAGCGATACTTAGTTCTAGGACGCTCGTATAACAAGTATCGTAATTTTTGTTTTGACATAGGATGTTGAGCAAGACATTAATATTACAAAATTACTCTGCCTCTGGAACTGATTGCTATAATTAAATATTTATGAATAAATAACTATGTAAATCGCTTATCTATTGTTTATTCTACCAAGTACATAGGTGGAATAACTATAGTTTTTATTGTTTGCGCTATTAATAATACATGTTGATGTAATGGCACATGGTTACGACTGTAATCCCCAGGATCGGTAGATATCTCTTCAAGTTACTTAGATCTGTAAGGATATCTAAAGAGGATAGTTAGATGCACGTCCAAAAATAATTGGCACATGCCCACATTTTGCAAACTAGTTAGTATTCTGTACGTGACAGGTTGCAAGCCCATCGCCATAATATATACCTACATGGTGAATACTGACCCTACTACCTACAGAAGAAAGTTATGCTCAAAGTAAATAAGTATTTGATTTTCATCACTTATCTAGACTAAAATACTAAAATCTAAGTTTATTTTCCATAAGACAAAGGTACAAATTTTATTATAAAGCCAAAAAACAATAAATAATTTCAGATTGCTTCGAAAGAATCTCACTCGGCGAGCAACTTCCGAACAGCGCCATCTACCGCAACGTCACCGAACTAACTACTAGAGAGTGCGAGCAAATCTGCAAACAAGACAAACAATGCCAGGTCTATGATTATGGGTGAGCAAGTGATTTTGTTAAAAAAATAGCTAAATCTTATTTATTTGTTTCACGTTTTGAAGCAAAACTTACAAAGAGTTTTTAAAAGAGAATTCATAAAGTTATTTTTGAGTTGCAACTCATATTTTTGTTTGAAAAAGTAACATTTTAGCATCTAAAAAAGTTAAACAGCGCCATCTTCCATAACTTTCTTGAACTAACTAAACAATGAGATCAGTATAGATTTCACATTGCTACTTAGTAATGTTATGAATGTATAGATGGCGGTAGTTGTATATGCTATACCCATATTCATCACTATTATTTCCTCAGGGTCGGCGCTAAAGGCAACGCCACATGCAACCTGAGCACCCAATCTGAAAAGGAGGTGAAAGAAAAAAACATATTAACCCGCCATCCAGATTACGACGTGTATGTACGTCGCTTTCAGTGTGAACAATCCCCCCCTTCCCCTATACAACCCTTATCAGACGAACTTGAGGGTGACAACCCTGGCAGGTACGCTACAAAACAAATAATCAATAGACGTGCCTCTGACTAACCCCCTAACTACAGACTTAATAGAAAAGTTTTTTAATTTTGTTCCAGCAATGATAGACCAAGTCATAGACCAGTATTCCGACCTGACGTTGATGAGCGTCCACTCACTGATGATTATTTAGTATCAAGCGATATAGACCCCTATAACATTGGTAGTAAGCCTCAATCTCCGTACAGACCTGATGACATATCTCAAAGACCGGCATATGACGTCGGGCCTAGCTATGGCGATTATAAGCCTCAGGCTATACCGTACCCGGAAAGACCTAGGCCTGACCCATATAGGCCCGATAAGCCAATTGACCCATATAGGCCAAATAGACCGGAAGGGCCCCAAGACCCGTACAGACCAGATAGGCCGGACCCGTATAGACCTGAAAGACCAAATGACCCGTATATGCCAGAAAGTTCAGACCCGTACAGACCAACATTGCAAGACTCATACAGGCCCAATAGACCAGAGCGACCCCAAGACCCATATAGGCCACAAAGTACAAACCAACAAAAACTGAAACCAGATTCCAACGATGTCTTACATTTCGACGGATACGGAAATCCAAGACCGGAATACCCTATGAAAAAACCTGACCCATATAGGCCGGAAAAGCCAAACTACAACTACATTATTAGGCCCAATAGAAAGCCTAGACCCCAAGATGAATATATCAAACCTACTAAACCAGACCATATAAATGATCTATATGGTCATCCTTCAGGGCCTATAGGACCTCCTTATAAGCCCAATACGCCAGATAAACCAACGTATAGTTATAATAACCAATATGCCAGCAATTATGGTCAAAACTCTCAAAACGACAACTCTGTATACGTTGAAATCTATGACCCACCTAGGCCATACGTTCCGATCAAAGATAGACCCGTTGATCATACTTATGATCAAGGATTTTTAGGTTACGGAACATATTCCAGTCAGAATTCTTACACGCAAAGTCAACACAGCGGTTCTTATACTGGCTCTATTACTGAACTTGGATATCATCAGAATCATGATAGGCCTTATGTCAAACCTCAAAGTGATGACAAACCAGGATATGGTAATAAACCTAGCAGTATTTCTAAAGGGTCTCATTACAGCTATGGTCAAAATGACCAAGGAGGTTTTGATAGTAATAAACGACCTATGAATGATCATGGGTATCAAAGACCTAATGATCGGTACAAACCGCAAAGCGGCCAGAATTCTTACGGTGGCAACCAAAATTCTTACAGCCAAGGATCTTATGGTTCTAGTCAAAATGAACAAAGTCAGAGCTACGGTAGTTCTTATGGAGAAAGCCATCGGCCTTCTTACAATCAAGACTATGGTGAAACAGGATACCAGAAACCTCAAAAACCAAGCGACAATAAACCTTCTTACGGTAATGATAAAGGCGATTATGGCAATCAAGGTTCATACGGTAGTCAAGGTTCTTACGGGTCTAATCAAGGTTCTTATGGAGGCAGCCAAGAACATTACAGTAGTAATAAAGGAAGTACTACGCAGAATGGTTACGGCCTTCAAGGTTCATATGGCAATTCTCAAGGATCTTACGGCCAAAACTCACACTCTCAAGGTTCTTATAGTTCTCAAGATGGATATGGCAGTACTTATGGCAACTCTCAATCTTACGGAAGCCAAGGTAGCTATGGCAATTCTCAAGTTTATGGTTCTGGAGGTTCTTACCGTGGAAACAAAGGTTCTTACAATAATCAAGCTTCTTATGGAAGTGGCCAAGCTTCTTATGGAAGTTACAGTGGCAGTGGGTACGGAAACCGACCGGTATATGATTATGAAACACATAAACCCGGCTATGGAAATGAAAGACCATCTTATGATAGTCAGAAACCTGGTTACGGAAGCACAAAACCTGATTATGGTAGCACAAGACCTGGCTACGGCAATAAAAAACCCGATTATGACAATCAAAAACCCGGATATGGAAGTCAAAGCCCCGACTATGATCCCAAACCTGGTTACGGAAGTACAAAACCTGATTATGGCAGCACAAGACCTGGCTACGGAAATCAAAAACCCAATTATGACAATCAAAAACCCGGATACGGTAGTCAAAACCCTGACTATGATCCGAAACCTGGCTATGGAAGTACAAAACCCGATTATGATAACCCCAAACCCAGTTACGGAAGTACTGTACCTGATTATAATCAGGGTTATGGAAACGACAGACCTGACCCTGTATATGGAAGTACGAAACCTGACAGTGGATACGGCAAGCCTGATGGAAGCCAGAGACCAGGATACGGCAACGAAAAACCAGACGAAGAAGGTAAGTTAATTTTGTTAAATGTTTTATATTTACTAGCTACTGTCCGTGGCTTCACATGCGTGGTACCTACATAACAAGTAGCCTATATGCTATTCCAGATTACAAACTATATCTATTCCAAATTTCATTCAAATCTGTTAACACCCAGACACAGAACAAACATCTGAGTTCATCATACAAATGTTCCTCCTATGTGGGGATCGAACCCACAACCTACAGCGCGGAAGGCAGAGCTACTACCAACTGAGCTGTGAGGCCAGTCGAAAAAAACATAAAAAACTAACTTCCGCCCACGGCTTCTGAAAAATATTTCAAAAACGAGAAAAAATATACATTACAAAAAAAAAATATACATTATTTATTGCCCGTTACATGAAAAGTCTAAGTTTTATCCCTCCGAATTGTAATAATTTGAAATAATAATTTGTGTTAAATTTAAATAATAAAAATGAAACACATTTTATTTATAAGTACCTAAATTATAAAAAGTTGGATAAAACCGTTGGTGTAAAAAAAAATATGGAAATGACCTCAACTTTAGAAGGAGAAGCAGATTTTGTTTATTTTTTGAGGTTTTTTCGAGAATTAATACTAAAGTTAGTACGACGTTTAAACAAAATTTCAAACTCAGACCTTTCAGTTATTTTCCACTACCCTTATTTACCGGTAAAGCATCTGAAAAACAGCAAAACTCCGCGATCAGCTGACCATCGCGCCTTAAAACGCACAGATAAAGTTGCGCGAGAGTCAGCTATTTTATAATATTAGTAGGATATTAATACTAGTTATTCTCCCAGGATATGCTCAAAGTACAAAACGACCCGACGCAATACCTGTGTATGAATACGATATGGACAAACCGACAAACGTCCCAACATATCTATCTCGACCTAATGGGGAGGTGGTGACGTCACGGCCCGTTGTGATCGGAGATTACGAACGCCCTGTATACAAAGACCCTGGGATTTCTTACGCGCGTGAGTATACTTCTTTGTTATTTCTGCTCGCCTGGTACTTTTGAGGGCGGTCTCGTCTCGGACACACGTTGAATATACAGGTTTCCTCAATGTTTTCCTTCACCGTTTAAGAATGGACTGGATTGGATGAAAATTGTATTAATCCGAAAAATTAAGAGAATTGTTAAATTCAATCCCGAAAATTCCGGGACAAATAGATCGCGGGATCCCGAAAGTCGCGTCAAATCTAATAGCCATAACTCAATATAATATTCTTTGGATATTCTACAAGGACCCTGGGATTTCTTACGCGCGTGAGCATAACTCTTTGTTATTTCTGCTCGCCTGGTACTTATGAGAACGGTCTTAAGTGACTTCTTGAGAACCAGTGCGGTGAAGGGATGAAAACACACCTCAAAGGCTCCTTCCTCACGATGTTTTCCGTCACCGTTTAAGATTGAACCGAATTGGATGAAAACTGTATTAATTCTGAGATTTGTTTTTGATCCCGAAAATTCCGAGATTTGTTAAATTCAATCCCATTCCGAAATTTGCTAAATTTAATCCTGAAAATTCCGAGATTTGCAAAATTCAATCCTGAACTTTCCGGGATTTGTTAAATTCGATCCCGAAAATTCCGAGATTTGTTAAATTTAATCCTGAAAATTCCGAGATTTGCAAAATTCAATCCTGAACTTTCCGGGATTTGTTAAATTCTATCCTGAAAGTTCAGAGATGTGTTAAATTTAATCCCAAAAATTCCGTGATTTGTTTAAATCAATCCCGAAAATTCCGGTAAAATTGACGAGATCCTGGGATCTTTAAAGCCGTATGGAATCCCATAGCAATAGCTAAATGTTCTATTCTTTGGATATGGTCTATGAACATTATCATAATGACATAAGCCCAACCTTCGCGTGGCCATGATAATCATGACTCGTGACCGCATCATTATGACGTAGTATTATGTACCCTATTCATATCATGACACAGGTCGTATGGAACCAGTGGCATTAAAAAGCGCGTTAGAGGCTACTTTCATACACTTAACTCGTCTTCAAACTTTTTCAATTCTGTGTCAGAGCAAATTTTTCTCGATGTTTTCCTTCACCGTTTTTGAGTACAGGAAGTACTCGTGTCACCAGTTCTTTTGAACCAGTGTGGTGAAAGGGTTAAAATGCGCCTCTAAGACTCTTATCGTGAAATAGAGTGCTGGCATCGAGTTTTACAAATTTAGGAATGAAAAAATTACACAACCGACACAAATTTTGTCCACCATTTTGTGGCGGCCATCTTGGACCGATTTCCATCTAACGTAGATAAGAACACTTCCGACTAATTCACTTTTCAAACAAAAAAAACAAATTCAAAATCGGTTCATGCGTTCGGGAGCTACGATGCCACATACAGACACCATATTACAAAAACAAACACTCGCACGACTGTAATCCCCAGGCTCAGTAGATATTTCCTCAGACCTCTAGTGACTCAGATCTTTGAGAATATCTAAAAAGGGAAGTCAGAGGCACGTCTGAACATGACATTTGGCATATATCCACATTATGCATATTACTTTTGTTATAAAGTTGGATGAACCAACAATGTCCAAGAAAGGACCCGTATTACGTCGAAATGATGTGATCACTGGATCACACGACCTCACACAACCGGTCAAAACTATTGTTCACAGTCATCGCGATAAACCTAACCGACAGATAGAGATCGACCGACGGATTGACATTTTAGTTTATTTAAATTATGGTATGCTAGCCTTCCTATTTTGGAGGCAGGGTCATATGATTGCGAGAATAAATTTTAGGTGAATATAGGAAAAAAAACATGGTCATGACCCAGGATATCTGCTCCATAATCATGACCCAAGGTTCTCCGCAAAACGATCAACGATCAAAAACATGATCACGACTGTAATCCCCAGGCTCGGTAGATATCTCCTCAGATCTCTAGTTACTTAGATCTTTGAGGATACCTAAAGAGAGTCGGAGGCACGACGAAACATAATATTTGGCACATGCCCACATTTTGCACAGTAGCTAGTATTCTGTACGTGACAGGTTATAAGCCCATCGCCGCTTATAAGAATACTAACATAACATCTAATCTAAACAATTATGTAAAACGATATTGGCTCAATAATCTTGCAAAACCTAGTTGTACCTTAAAAGTTTATTTGCTCTGTTTTCTTATTTTTACTTTATTCGTACTAAGTTAAAGTATAGAATAAGTTTAAATGATAAGTAAATATTCGCTAGGATTAAATAAAAATAGGATAGTATGAGAAAGTTGTGGAGTAGGTAAAAGAAAACGTAGTGATGAAAATTGAGAAGGGTATGTAAAGATGGTTTGGGCATGTAGAAAGGATGGATGAAAGGAGACTGACGAAACAGGTGCATAAGGTGAGTGTGAATGGGACAGTTGGAAGGGGAAGATCTCGGCGTACGTACCTCGATCAAATTGGGGACGTTTTAGAGAAAGGCCAGGTCCAGAGTACCCTAAACCGACGCGCATGGATAAAGAATGTAATGAGAGTGAAAGCAAAAGAGGTATGTCAGGATCGTAGCAAGTAGAGATCCGTGGTCTCTGCCTACCCCGTCGGAAAACAGGCGGGATTTTATGTATATTGCCAGTAGGTCTACCATGAGTTTTCACAATCTACACTCGCTAGCGACTGTAGTTAAAAAATGTATGAAAACTTGCCTACAGCGCCTCTAGCGGATAGTTGGGTACTAAAACCTCACGTAGCTAACTATCCTAAGTCACAGCGTACTACAGCGACTGTAGTTTGCGCTCATTATTTGCTTAGAATTTGGTACCATGAGTAACAATTTTGACAAATGTCATAGTAACGTACTATTACTACTGCAGTAACGTCAGCCAATCTAAATGTGACAACTCATGGTAGACCTACAGAAGAGGTGGTGGTCAGGCTCTAGATTCGAACCCCCGACTAGAGAACCTCGAACAGGGATCCACTTGACCAATGCCATGATCTCCGAAGGTCATCGCAGCATCATTTAT
Source organism: Cosmorhoe ocellata (assembly GCA_963675405.1). NCBI lineage: Eukaryota > Metazoa > Arthropoda > Insecta > Lepidoptera > Geometridae > Cosmorhoe > Cosmorhoe ocellata. The sequence goes on from OY776272.1 coordinate 2,493,821, forward strand.
CTTCAGCACCATAGTGATTCCCATTGTTAAATCTCGGCAAATTATGCAAACCTGCCATAAGTAGGTACTGCTTAATTTGCCTGAGACTGGTGTGGTTTAAGCTATTGCATATAAATATGCATTCTTCTTCTTCTTTTAAGGGTATCTGTCTCTTAGAGATAATTTTCGCCAGTGTTAAGTGTATGCGAGTAGTATTAGTAGTATTGTCACAAAGTCAGTCAAATTGTCAAGTCAATTTTAAACAAAAGATGGCTGTTTTGTTCAAATATCTCGGCTTTTTTCCGACGGATTTAGAAAGAAATCTTTAATTCACATATTTTACACTCGCGTCAAGAACTCTGGCTCTATTGGAAAAATAACCACCAAAATTATACAATAAAACTCAAAATAGCACGAGAGAAAATATAAAAACTAGATTATGTTCATGATGATCCTGTTTTTTTTCTAAATCAAAAGTTGTTTACTTGCGCCATCTCGTACAGATAGTGATCTCGTACGTAAAACAGCATCTTATGCAACTTATTGTTAATATGCGATCATATCTTAGTTATATCACTTCTCGACCTTCGCCATTGTCCATTATATTTGGGAAATTTATGATCGTTTGAAAGTTAAAATAGGAAATAGATAGGTAAACTCAAGTAACTTTATTCAGATTCAGATTCGTTTTGTTTTTCAAGATACCACGCGGGCGAAACCGCGGGCGGATGCTAGTACATTCATACAAACTTTTGCATTCCTTTATAATATTAGTTTGAGTGGATAGTCAATATTTCTCTATTCAGTGAAATCACAGGGATAATTTTGAATCGTCTTACATACTAGGTGAGTCTAGGTGCCAATTCCAGTCCTATCCCCAGTGCGAGAAGAACTGTACGTCTACCATGAGTTGTCACATTTAGATTGGCTGACGTTACTACAGTAGTAACAGTACGTTACTATGACATCTGTCAAAATTGTTACTCATGGTACCAAATTCTAAGCAAATTAATGAGCGCAAACTACAGTCGCTGTAGTACGCTGTGACGTAGGATAGTTAGCTACGTGACGTTCTAGTACCCAACTATCCGCTAGAGGCGCTGTACCAAGTTTTCATACATTTCATACATTTCTAACTACAGTCGCTAACGAGTGTAGATTGTGAAAACTCATGGTAGACCCTCTGACAACAAACTCGCTGGGCACTAGCGCTGCTTTTTTTGTATTATGAACCTTGTTAACATTGTTAGGGACACCTAGCAGAGTTGGAGCTGATTCGTCCCAAGCTTTTTGTAATCTAAGTACTCTGATATTCTATAATAAGCTTTTAGGCATCTTATTATTAGTATTAACCGGGTATTTATCGCGTTTTATTTACCTAGTTTTCCCGACGTTTCAAGTCCCGAAGTCATCCCGTGCCCACGACTGTGTGTAAGCCTGTAAAAATACCTATAAATTTTTTATTGAAATAGTGTTACTTACTTCAAGCTGAAAATGTGAAGTTTCTGAAACATGTTGCAATATTTCTTTAAAATAAAAACGTACAAGCCTAGTTTTTCGTTGTATCTACAACATTTCCAAAAATTGTAAATATTGGACTAAGTTTAAGGGGAGCAAAACGTTATCGCTTTTTGTATGAAAATGTACAGTTTCACAAAAAACTTAGCTATGCATTGTTATGTTAAAATCAAGGCTGTTTTAAACAATAGATTACATTATTACGTCAGGTTAAGTTATAAAAAATATTATCATGAATCACCAACAGAGTATCACTTCTTCTTCTTCTTCTTCCTGCCCTTTTCTCACGCTAAGTGGGGTCAGTCAGCACAATACGTTTTCTTCCTCCATTTCCCTCTATCATCCGTCATCTCAGTACTCACTTCTTTCTTACTCATATCATCTCTCACACAGTCCATTAACAACAGGGTATCACGTATTATTATTTATTTATTTCAGCCCTCTAGCGCTGGTGGTGTAGTGGTAGCACACCTGCTTCACGACCCGAAGTTCGTGGGTTCAAACCTGGTCGTGCACCAATGAGTTTTTCCATTCGTAAAGTTTATGTGCGCAATGCCACTGCTCTTAGGGAACCGGCATACCTTAAAACCAAACATTCGAAGGTGTGTGTCCTAAGTTAGTATTGTTATAAGCGGCGGTGGGCTTGCAACCTGTCACGTACGGAATACTAACTACTGTGCAAAATGTGGGCATGTACCAAATGTCATGTATGGACGTGCCTCTGACTCTTTAGATATCCTCAGAGATCTAAGTAACTAGAGATCTGAGGAGATGTCTACCGAGCCTGGGGATTACAGTCGTGATCATTTTCTTTGTTTAATTTGGCGTTTTAAAAAAGTCTATGGTATCACTTTAAAAGAGCTTAATTTTTTAAACTTGCGATCATAAACAAAACGTAGTTTGTTGTCTTCCGGATAATTTAGCAAATTGCAATGTTCCGTCGGCGTTTTGTTGTCTTATTTAAATTATTTTATTAGGGTTCTGCAGTGGAAATGAGAAGCTACTGAAACATTTATTTAAACCAAGATTTTTCTATTTCTTTATACTATAACTAGCTTATGAGTTGGATGTGCATCTTCCAGATTGGCCCACTGCAGCCAAGGATAGAAAAATCTGGAAAAAAGAGAGGGAAGCCTTTGCCCTGCAGTGAGACAACACAGGCTAAAATAATAATAATAATAACTAGCTTCCGCCCACAGCTTCGCCCGCGTGCTTGAAAAACAACGAATCTATCCCACGGGAACCGTCCATTTTTCCGGGATAAACAGCCTATTTGCTATTCCAGACTATAATTTATATCATCTCTCAGTTGTGCCGTTTCAGCGTGAAATAGTAACAAACATCCATACATACAATTCTTAGGATTATTTCAAATATTAGTATTTTATTATTATAATAAAAAATAAATATGATCACGACTGTAATCCCCAGGCTCAGGTAGATATCTTCTCAGATCTTTTAGTTACTTAGATCTTTGAGGATATCTAAAGGGGGTAGTCAGAGGCAAGTCCAAACATGACATTTGGTACATGCCCACATTTTGCATAGTAGTTAGTATTCCGTACGTGACAGGTTGCAAGCCCATCGCCGCTCATTACATAATTATTAACGTAATGGGGATTAATGAACTTTTTTAATATACTAATCCCCGTTACGAGTTCGCATCAGTGTCAACGGGGAAAGTGAACAAAAGTTCACTAATCTCCGTTAACGGGGATCGTCAACGGGGATTAGTGGAATAAGCCAAACTTTCACGTTTATAATATTAGTAGGATAAAACTGTAACGGAGCAAAATCTGTTCATGAAATATTTTTAGGAATTTTTCATTGGAACACAACATACGATATCGATGCCGAAACAGCACTTTTTTAACTTTTTGTCTGTGCCAAGTTTCATCCACATCCGTTCATCCGTTTTAGCATGAAAGAGTTGATAAATATCCATACATCCATTCAAACATCCAAACTTTCGCATTTATAATATTAGTAGAATTATTTGTTAACACATCATTATCATCTAGCGATCAGACAATGGAACCTCTGAGTGGAAAACTCCCACTTGACCGCATCTTAAAAACAAAAGACCAGCAGCTTTGTAATATAACACATTCGACCTTGCTGCATCCGTGCTATTAGATGGGGCACAGCCACTGGTTTACTTTTGGTCTGCTTATGTTATGTTAGAGGATAGTGAAGTTTTTTGTTATGCCATGACAGAGTCCCATACTAAAGTCGATCAACTTTCATAAAAATTGGTTAAAGTTGGTAAGTTTTGACTAAAGTTGGTCTACTTTGTCTAAAATTGGTAAATTTTGACCAAAGTTGGTTTAATTTGACTAAAGTAGGTCTACTTTGATTAAAATGATCCAAATTGGTAATTTTTTACTAAAGTTGATTTACTTTGAGTAAAGTCGGTCGAAGTTGGTAAATTTTTACTAAAGTTCGTCTACTTTGTCTAAAGTTGATCAAAGTTGGTAAATTTTATCTAAAGTTGGTCTACTTTGTCTAAAGTTGGTCAAAGTTGGTAAATTTTGACCAAAGTTGGTTTAATTTGACTAAAGTAGGTGTACTTTGATTAAAGTTGGTTCAAATTGGTAATTTTTTACTAAAGTTGGTCTACTTTGAGTAAAGTCGTCAAAGTTGGTAAATTTTTACTAAAGTTGGTCTACCTTGTCTAAAGTTGTCAACGTTGGTCAAATTTGGCGACTGACAGGGTACCTATTTCAACTTTTTTGCTCGGTTTTTTTTACGACGCTTGCTTAACAACGCCATCTGTTGTCAAGAAGATTTAGTGTTGCTGTGTCGGTGAAACAACAGTTTTTCATTGCCTAAAAACACGGCTAATGCGATATTTTCTAAAAATGAAACCTAGTTAAATCGATTTATCGCACCCGCAACCCCCTGCATACAAAATTTTATGAAAATCGTTGGAGCCATTTCCGAGATTCAGATAATAACATAGTACATTATTTACAAGATTTGCTCGTTTAAAGGTATTAATTAGATTGTTACTTAACTCTTAGCTCATACAAAACTGTTGTACATACGGCTTCCTATAAAGGTGCGTTCACATGGGGCCTACAATGGTCGGATATTAGGTTTTTGCGTTAAATAAATCCTTTTTCGAGAGACAATAGGCCGAGTGCTAAAGTTATCAGGTGTAATCAGCTGAGCGTTGGAATGTTGTGGATAAGACCGTCCTGTAATGGATTTTATGTGAGCGAAGCAAGCAACTAAAATAGAGAGTTTTACCTTAAAATAAAACTTACCTATTATTTCTCCTAGTATATCCGGAATCCATCTGAGAGAAGCACCCATCTTTATTCGCGTTTTTCGACCTAGCAATTCCCTTCCTTTGCCTCGCAGCTTGCTTGTGTGCGTTTCTTGCTTGTGTGCGAGCCAGCGAGCGCCCGGTTGATTTGATTTTACCTCATTATACTCACGATGTACCAGGTAGGGATTACCTGGATTCCGGATATACTAGGAGAAATAATAGGTAAGTTTTATTTTAAGGTAAAACTCTCTATTATTGATCCGTTTGTATATCCGGAATCCATCTGAGAGATGTGTTTGTTATCTCCTGGTAATCATTTATGAATGTATGGTTGATGATGCTATAATGTGCATAAGTAAGTACCTACTAAGTAATAGGTAGGTAGGTACATAAAGAATATTTTAAGATTACCTAGGTATCTATATGATTAGTTAAAAAGACAGGTATAGGTAGGTAGGCAGGCACCAGTATTAGGCTATAGGCAAAAATAAATAAATAATCAGAGTAGATTCTTATGACATCATTATTGAAAATAAATGATAGGTAGTAAATCAACAAACAAAAAAATCATCGTTCAGCACTGAAATAATTAGATAATGAATTTGTATTTTCACCTTGATTTGTTTCACGAATCTCTTTGTGATAAAAGTTATGAAATGTATGCTCACTTTTCCAATTACCTGTCTCCAAAATCTTCTCGATTGGGAAACTTTCAATCCAATTCAGTGATGCAACAGCTGATCGTACGGAGCCAGGAGTAGCATTTATATTAGCATCCTTTAGAATGGATTTAATCCAATTAGCTATCATAGTTCTGGTAGCCGGTCGGGGGTCTGCTCTGGTAGAGATAAATAATTCTTGGGACTTACATATTTCTCGACGTTCGGATGATACCTCCAGTAGCCGATGAATCCAGTACACACAGTCTAGATTCTGGTTGGGATGCTTTTTGAGTCTCCAGCCGGATTGCCTGTAGTTTGCATTGTCCGTTTTGGATCCAAATCTAGGCCACAATACTATGGAATCACCTTCATCTGTGAAACACTCACGGTTTATGTTTAAAAGAGTAAGATCATGCACACGGCGTCCAGAGGTAAGTAAAAGTAGAATTGCTGTTCTTCGAGAAACCTGATACATGTTGTTGATATCAGGACAGTTCGCGTTCAGGTATTGCAGTAATATTCTTGGGTCCCATGAAGGAGGCTTTACTTCCTTTTCCTTAGAGACTGAAATTGCTTTCAAAATATGTCTTATAAAGAAATTAGAAGACAGATCTGATTTAGAAGTTATGTTAGTGAATGTTGATATTACTGACTTGTGAACTAGTATGGTTTTGTAGGCTAGTTTCTCTTCATGATGTAAATAGGCCAGAAAACGAGCGACTTGAACTGGATCAGGATCTTTGTGGTTTATTGAGTTTGATATGCACCATTTAGTCCACTTTTTCCAGGCAGGCAAATAAGTATTTAATGTAGACTTTCTCCAGCTTGAGAACAAAAGTATTTTGTCTTGCTCAGACCAATCTTTTATTAACTCATTCCACCCGAAATCAGCCATGCCTGCAGGTGTATGTTTTGGATCTGCGGCGGGTGTTTCCCCGTTCGAGTGTCCACCAGAGCTTGTGGAAGGTTCGGGATGTGATATGGATACGCTAGTGCCCGTCTTTCTAAGTCTGCCTTCCAAAACACTTTGTGCCATTTTGGGGCTATCAGTATGTAACGACCCCGCGCTGTGTTCATGTACGCCAATACTTGTGGGATTAGATTCGGTGGGGGGAATATCCAGGCTAGGCTGAAGTTCCATTGTAAGGAGAATGCGTTGTGATGAATTGCCTGCATATCTTGTTGGTCCATTGATACATACCTGTTCACTACGTGGGCTGTTTCCGAGGCGAACAGGTCCACCTGAGGTATGCCCCATTTCTGAAAAATTAGCTGTGTTGCTTGACTTTTCAGATGCCATTCCGGACTGTGTTTCCCACGAGATAGAGCGTCCACTTCGCTGTTGAAGCGCCCTGGGAAGTACTGAGCTGTCAAACAGATATTGAGTTTGTCCATTAGTGTTACTAATTGTATTGTTAAATCTAACAGTTTCTTTGACTTTGTGCCGCCTTCTTTGTTCACGTAGGCGACTACTGTTCGATTGTCCGTCTGTAGCAGTACATGGGCATTTTTTAACTTGAGTTGTGTTAGTTTGATTACTGCATAAACCGCATATAGTTCCTTTAGATTGGCATGCCAAGGGCGTTGTTTGTGTGTCCATTGCCCTGACATTTGTGTTTGCCCTAATTGGGCTCCCCATCCGATGTCCGAGGCGTCTGTGGTCAAAACATGCGATATTTGGCTCGAATGAATCGGTAAAGTATTGCCTATCGTGTTTAGCCACCACTTCATGTCCTGTATAGCACCCACGGGTATTGGAAATGTTCCGTATGGGTGTTCTTTGGGAAGCTGTCGACTGTAATATTGCATAGCCCGACAGTGTAGCCGCCCTCGGGGTGTTACGAAGTTGGCAAAGTTGAGTCTCCCCAAAAGGATCTGGGCCTGTTTGAGGGACCAACAGCCTTTGGTCACACGGTGCTGAAGTGTTACTTGGAGTGTGGCACACTTCCGCTGTGATAGGGACCTGGTGTTCAGGTGAGTATCCCATACAATTCCGAGAAATTCCAGACGCTGACTCGGTGTTATTATCGATTTTTCGTAATTGATTGTCCATCCTAGTTTGTTTATTAGGTACATTGTTAATGCGATTTGGTCTCTTAGGAGTTCTTGTGACTGATTCGCTAGGAGAAAATCGTCGAGGTATATTACGCACCTTATGTTGTAGGTCCTCAGAAGTTCGGCCACCCAGTTGGTTAGACAGGAAAACGTTTGTGGTGCCGACGACAGTCCGAAAGGTAGGCTGGTCATCTGCAGCAGCTGGCCCCTGTAACTGAGTCTCAGGAACCTGCGATGTTGTTGGGCAATCGGCACATGAAAATAAGCTTGGCTTAGGTCTAATTTTACCATCCAGTCGTTGTTCTGTAAAAAGCTTGGAACACGGTAATGATTGAACAATTGAAAGCTTTTTGTCTTTACAAATTTGTTGAGTTCCTTCAGGTTGAAAATTGGTCGGAACGATCCGTCTGTCTTTGTAGTAAGGAAAAAGGTTGACAGGTAACTTGGTGTGCATTTGGCTTTCTCCAGTACTCCGGACTCTAACATAGCTTTTATCTGTTGATCCATCTGATAGCTGTATTTTGTTTGAAAACTTTTCATTATATTTTGGCAAGGAAAAATCAACGGTGGTTTCATTGCAAAAGGTATTTTGAGTCCACGTAACATTTTGCATATCTTTTGTGGGGCCCCCAGACTTTTCCAGACATCTTGATATGATTCTAGACAGCCCCCCCGAAATTTCCGACAGTCATGCGCGGCGATTTTTATTGTTCTTGGACTGTGAATTAGAGTACTGTTTCTTACTTTTGAAATTATGCTGGTTTTTGCTGGTACTTGCCGTTTTGTAGGATCCTGCAGCTCGTTTTGGAGGCTGAGTTGGATGTTGATTCTTTCTCGTCGATCCGCTTTGGCGAAACGACTCGTTTGATTGTTTTCCGGTGCTCGGGTATGGTTTCGATTGATTCCTGCTGAAATTCCCATATTTTGATGTTGATGAAGCGGCTTCTGGAATTTGAGCTGGCATTAAAAGTTTTTCCACGCCTCCAACTCTCGTCAGGTAAGTCGAGAGAAAATTCTGATCAAACAAATACTCAACACTGGGGGGTATAGTTTGGATAGCCTCACTATGAAAGGGATCAGGTATTTTTTGTAGCAAGGCATCCCTTCGTAGCTGTATATATTCGGCTCTCCTCCCGCAAATCATCTGCAGAATGTCTGCTGTGACAGTTGCGTACCTCGACTCCTTATTGAAAATATTTTGAACTTTCTCGCAAAGCAGGGTAGGTGTCAGTGAATGTTCATTTTCAATAGACCAGTCGATGAGACTTTGTAAGGTAGATCTAAACTCATCTTTTTGCATCAGCATTGCATTAGATAGGGCAGCGAAAGAGCGTTCAACTAAATGTAACTTTTGATCATCGCTACCCGAAGGTTCAAATCGGCGAAGTTCATCATTGACTTTGAGTTCGATAAAACCGGGGGTAGTTGTAAATTTTTTCTGTGTGTCGTAAAAACGTACTAAATTCCAGTCTTTGCTTTGAAAACGCTGTAATTCTGTCAGACATTTAACATGACTCTCATCTGACGATGGAAAAGCGGGTTCCCTGAGGGTAGTAGATGGTTCGGACAACCGTAACTGCGTCTTGGATTCTTTATTACAGGGCATGTTTAAGACGATCTCATTCAGAAGGCTATTGTTTTCTGCTGGGGCCATTGAAGCTATTGGATTGTTTGTCAGAGATGGGCTAGGGGGTATTTGTGAACCTACCGACATTTCAACATTATTATTAATGCCCTTTGTAGTTATCAAGCCCGCTAAGTAAGCTACCTGTTGTGATAGTATACTTATCTGTTCGTCCCTTTGTCTTCTGCGTTTCTTGGGTTGAACATTTTCCAAGTCCTCATCTGACTCGCTCGAAGTGTTCGACGTCGATGATGACCGTCTCCTTTTGTTCGCACTCGTTTCTTCGTTAAACTCCATTTAGAATAAATTAACTTGATATAAGTACTTGAAGGAAATAATTAGAAGTATCGGTATAATAATTTAAGTAACTAAACCGATACCCGCTGCTAGGCTAGGTCGACTCGGCGAAAGACGACGCTATAATGAGGTAAAATCAAATCAACCGGGCGCTCGCTGGCTCGCACACAAGCAAGAAACGCACACAAGCAAGCTGCGAGGCAAAGGAAGGGAATTGCTAGGTCGAAAAACGCGAATAAAGATGGGTGCTTCTCTCAGATGGATTCCGGATATACAAACGGATCAATAATGCATTGTTTTTACCGTTTACATGTGAGCTAAGCAAGGTACAGAAATTATTTGTTATTGTAAAATTTTTGTTTTTTGTTATCAAGCATTAAGATATTGTTTTATGGATTGTATGTTGTGACCTTTGTTTAAAATGTGAGCTAAGGAAGCCATTGAAATTGTTGGTTATCCTAAAATGTTTGGTTTGTTATTTTATATCGCGCGAGAAAATAATGTGTTAAAGCGATATTTTTCATTTAAATGAAAGCGAAGCGTAATTCAAATGATGTATTATGGTTACCTAGTATCTTACGACGTAAATAACCAATAAAATACGTTTTATATGTTTTCACATATTCGAGTTTTCCAATAAGACCAGTAAGAAGTTGCAAGTGAATCTTTTTTATTAGTCTATTCGCAATATGGGATTAAATAGAAAATAATACAACAAAAACACTTCACATCTTAAAAACAAAAAAAGACTCGTATCATTACCTACCTACCTATTATTTAAAGCTACATGGACTAAGGTTAGTATCATTTTTGTCTTATTTAGATGAAAAATGTTCCTACAATTAAAAGTAAATGTGTTCGTATCCACCTTATGACAAACATAGTTTTCCATTCACATATAAGTTTATGTCGGACAATGCTACTGTTCAGTCTCACTATGACGCGCGGCCTCGCTGACCTATAAACTAACATTTTAATACAAAATAACACCAAAAGTTTTATAATAACTACAAAAAATAACCAAAAAACACGTAAAAATATGTGACAGTGACATAAGTAAACCTTACCACAATAAAAAGTAGAGCGCTCGAAATTCAAAAGTTTAGACTAGTACTGGCCGAAATTCGGAATGGTTTTGAATAAAAGAAAATCAAGTTCGATATTTAAATTTCGCGCGATAAAATAACAAGGACTGGGAAAGTGCGTTCGAAAAGTGTTCCATTATGGCGGAATATAAATCAGTTCAAACGTCAGCGCAATTATGATACCAGTCGTATAATATCACAATAAGTTCACATAATTATTGAGCAAAAAAGTGTTAAAATGAACCACAGTGATGGTATCTGAACAGTGAAAATGCATGTGTGTGTGATACTGTTGCTTATATGTGTGCAAGTTGGAATTGGAACGCGAGTTATTTTGGTTGAAAATGCTCCCAGTATGTATTTTTTATCATATTTAAGTATCGAGCACTGGTGGTGTGGTAGCACCCTTGCCTCACGATCTGAAGGTCGTGGGTTCAAACCTGGTCGTGCACCAATGAGTCTTCCATTCAAAAAGTTCATATAAGCAATGCTAGTGTTCAGGTAAACATCGTGAGGAAACCGGCATACCCTAGAACGAAAAGTTCGAAAGTGTGTGTCATAGGTTAGTATAATTTTAAGCGGCGATGGGCTTGCAACCTGTCACGTACGGAATACTAAATACTGTGTGAAATGTAGGCATGTGCCAAATATTATGTTTGCACATGCCTCTGACTACCCTCTATAGATATCCTCAAAGATCTATGTAAGTAACTAGAGGTCTGAGGAGATATACGAGGTAAAGAAGAAGACTAAGAAGAAACCCAACGATACCTTATTTATCAAAATCCATCCAGCAGTTTAAGCTACAGCCAAAGGAACTCAAATACTGTACATACATCATACAGGGTGTCACCAGACTACTTCCGGAAACTTCAGGGGGTTAAAGTACCCATCAATATAAACAACTTTTTCTAAGAAACCAACACTGTGAGCGCGTAAAAAAAACAGCTGTTTCATACATTTTAGCCAAGTAGGTATTGAACTTTTGCATGAAACAGCTATTTTTTTTTCGCGCTCACAGTGTTGGTTTCTTAGAAAAAGTTGTTTAAATTGATAGGTACTTTAACCTCCTGAAATTTTCGGAAGTAGTCTGGTAACATACATACATACATACATAAAATCAGGTAGGCAGAGACCACGGATCTCCACTTGCTACGATCCTGACATACTTCTTTTGCTTCATTCACCCTCATTAAATTCTTCATACACGCGCGTCGGTTTAGGGTACTCTGGACCTGGCCTTTCTCTAAAACGTCCCCAATTTGCTCGAGGTACGTACGCCGAGGTCTTCCTCTTCCAACTGTCCCATTCACACTCTCCTTATACAACTGTTTCGTCAATCTCCTTTCATCCATCCTTTCTACATGCCCAAACCTTCTTAACATAGGTACCCTTCTCAATTTTCATCACTACGTCTTCTTTCACTCCACAGCGTTCTCCTATCACACTGTTCTTCACTCTATCATTCAAAGTTAAACCACACATACTTCTCAAAGCTCTCATTTCCTCTGCATTCAAGTCTGGTAACACCTGCATATCATCTGAATCTCGGAAACGGCTCCAACGATTTTCATGAAATTTTGTATGCATGGGGTTTCGGGAGCGATAAATCGATCTAGCTTGGTTTTCGTTTTTAGAAGACGTCGTTTAAAAAGAAAAAACTGAGCAAAGCTCGGTAATCCAGGTATTTAGTTTGTATGTTATAAAATTGACATAAAGTTCATTATTAGTACAATTTCGTTGCAAAAAACCGCTTTCATGCTATTCCGCGAAAAAGTTGTTTATATTGATGGGTACTTTAACCCAGGCTCGGTAGATATATCCTCGGATCTTTAGTTACTTAGATCTTTGAGGATATCTAAAGAGGGTAGTCAGAGGCAAATCCAAACATGACATTTGGTACATGCCCACATTTTGCACAGTAGTTAGTATTCCATACATGACAGGTTGCAAGCCCATCGCCATATATCTACCGAGCCTGGTGATTACAGTCGTGATCATATTTATTTTTTTTATTTTATTTTAACCCCCTGAAGTTTTCGGAAGTAGTCTGGTAACACCCTGTATAATACATACTCCAAACACATTGCCATCCTTCGTAATCGGGTAAAAAAGGTATGACAGCTACCTGAATCAAATTACCCGAGTTACTAGGTCATATCTATTCATGTCCTTAGCGGATTCACTTGTGAAGGTTACTTTTTGTGCTGCCTGTCCGTTCTGAACTGAGTTATTACTGTATTGTACACGAAATGTGGATAAAAACTTATAAAATTTAAGTTTTGAAAATTCAAGTTTCTACTTCAATGTTGTGAATACTATGTGTAGAAAATTACAAGTGTTTTTTTTAAGATTTACGAGAAAAGTATCGATTCCTTTGGGAATTTCGTTATAAGTGACCACATCCATCCTTTATTTATTATTACTAGCTTCCACCCACGGCTTCGCCCGCGTGGTACCTTGAAAAACAAAAACAAATTTATCCCGCGGGAACCTTATATTTTCCGGGATAAAAAGTAGCCTATGTGCTATTCCAGACTATTCTACTATAATATTATAAACGCGAAAGTTTGCAAGAATGTATGGATGGATGGATGGATGGATGTCAAGATGTCTGGATGTATGTTTGTTACTCTTTCGCGCTAAAACGGCTGAACGGATCTGGATGAAATTTGGCACAGACATAGATTCTGGTCTGGAAGAACACATAGGCTACTTTTTATCCCGGAAAAATATAAGGTTCCCGTGGGATAGATTTGTTTTTTGTTTTTCAAGGTGTCACGCGGGCGAAGCCGCGGGCGGAAGCTAGTAACCTATATCTGTGCCAAATTTCAACCAAGATGATGCACACTTTCTACAACAAACTTAACTATTATTTTCCTTCAGCATGCTTCCGTCGTGTTATGGCTGGTAGACGCGCCCTCCGGAGTTTCGTGCGGAAGGTGGTACCATGTGAGACCCTCGAGGACTGCCGACGAGAGTGTGCCTGGGAGAAACGATTTCATTGCGAGAGTTTCAACTATCGGTAAGTTATTATTTTACAAATTTTTATTATCACACATCATTTATAAACTAGCGTTTACCCGCGACTTTGTCCGCGAACAGCATCGTAAATATTGGTGAGAGAATTTTTGAAATCGGATGGGTAGTTTTGTAGATTACCGTATCCATTTTCACAAACACAAACAAGTATTTATTTCAATAATCAAAAAACTCAACTCAAAGCAATGTAAAATAGCTTTTTACAGTCTTGTTTTTGACATTTCATATAACCTATGTCACTCTTGTGATCCAGATGAGTGAATAGTTCTCTTCAAATTCCATCGGAGGAAATCCCGAAAATTTTCAACAAAACAGCCATCTTTTGTTTAAAATTGACTTGACTACTTGACTATGACTCTGTGACGTTGACAATACTTATAAATAAATACACTTGACACTGGCAAAATTGTTCTCTAAGAGACAGATGCCATAATTGAAGATGAAGAAGAAGAATCTAACGATACCCTCATTTGTCAAAAGCCGCCTAGCCATTTGGAAAAAAACTCGCATACATACATATTACATACATACACACCAAACATTCTTATTACCCACTTTCTTCGCAGTCGGGAAAAACTTTTCATGCTATTTTCAATAGTAGTTTTTCCACTAGTAATTTTAGACAAAAAATCTGTTTTTATTGAAAACTTGCTCGATGTCATTAGTTATCTATAGGTAAATTAAGAGATTTGTGATTTTTTTTAACCCCCGACGTAAAAACGACGGGTTGTTATAAGTTAGACTGTCTGTCTGTGTGTGTAAACAATTTTTTTTGTTTGAAATGTGAATTATTCGAGAGTTCTTAGCTATGTTTGATGAAAATCGGTCCAAGATGGCCGCCGCCACAAAATGGCGGATTACATATTTTTTCTCAATTCCTTCAATATAGGTATCAAATAAAAAGGCTTGAGTAGTAGAATACACTATAACAAATTTCAAATCCAATATGGCCGCCACCACAAAATGGCGGGCAAAATTTGTATCGGTTTTTAAAATTTTTAATTTAATTTAACTTGTTTAGGACTTACTCAAGTTATTTTGGAATTAACTGTACCTACTTGTTATTAATGTTATCTATCAACACCTGTAATACAAATAGCCAGACAAATTGAGGTCAGTGCGCATGATCAGGAAATAAGACAATAGTGTGAACAACCCGTGTGATTGTTACTTCAGGTTCATATTTACTACGAACTACGCATGCGTCTACCATACTTAGTTTCATCCTAATAAAGTACAAAAAAGGGCATTAGTTTTTTATATTTTACCATATGCCTCACTGTAGCCCAAACGGCTGGACGGATTTTGACAAATGAAGTGTCAAAAAATCTAATATGGCTGTCAAATTACTTTGACTAACACAAATATTAAAACATCGGAAAAAAGTGTGTAATTTGTTACATCTTTACGCTCAAACTGCTGGCTGGATTTGTATGAAATTTAGAGTGAATTGAAATTACGCCACAGAAAAGAGTTATTTACAAAGAAAAAGTGTCAAAAACAAGTTTGAAGCAATGTCAATACTGGTTTATAATCAGAGCATGTTTAAGACTTATGTTGGATTTGACCAACTTCTAACATACATACCTAACTATTCTCAGAATAATGTAATGTCAAATGCAAGTAAAATGTCAGAGACTAAGTATAGTGTTTGGTGTAATCCAAGCTAAAGTTTTTTGGTATTTATGCTAGGCATAGTGCTTATATTAGTTTGGTCTAATCCAAGCTTAGTCATTTAAAAAATTTTTGGTAACTTATATTTAACATGTATGTAAACAAGGGGTTACACAATAACGTTGTAAACACCATGAATACGCGTCCTTGTGTTTACACCAATTATGTCAAACGGTATCCAGGTCATAAGGCCAGAGTGACGTTTAGATTCGCATCATCTTTTATGTAAATTGTGGTTTAGTTCGTACTACAGGGACGTACTACAGTGTTTGATAGTTCATTTTGTTCAATTAACATCCATTCATCATTCATTCATTCACTCATTCATTCATTCACTCGTTCATACATTCTGTTCTTCACTTCTCTTTTAATAAACAATAGAGTTCTATGGTATTAAAGTTTCATTGTATATTTTTTATTGTACATAATACTAGCTTCACTCCCCGCGAGTTTTCTCGTATACATAGAGTACCTACTACTACCATTATATTATTATCAACTAATATATAATACTGGTAATACTATACAACTAAAACAGCCTGTGTCACTCAGGGATAATCCAGCTATCTATTAGTGAAACAATTTTAAAATTTCATGAGTTGTTTCGGAGTTTTGAACATTTATAAAGTAAATAAATTATTCTATTCCATTCAAACATTATTTACCTATAACAATGTTAAATGTTATTTTGATTATAATAAACTGAATTTGAATGTAAATTATAATAATAACATTATAATACTTCTACGAACATGTTTGATATATCATATCAAAAAAGCATAAAAAAGTTCTTATAAATGCTTTGAAACGTGAAAACGAATTTGACAGTTCTCTCTTGTTTTAACTTTGAACAATAAATTAAAAGACTTATATGCAAAAAGTAGAATAGTCAATAGTCAATATATCTTTATTTAGTAAAATCACAAGTATCATTTTGAATCGTCTTACACACTAGGTGAGTCTAGGTGCCAATTCCAGTCCTATCCCCAGTCCGAGAAGACAAGACAAAACTCGCCGGGCCCTAGTGCTTTTTTTGTATGATACGTGTACCCCTAGTATGAGTTTTTGATAGTTTACGAAAACTATTTTCGAATATTTCCTTTCATACATTTACCTCCATCGGAAATTTTAAGGAACTAAATTATAGTCGATATCGTGAAACTTGATTTAAAAATCATTGCTGGGACTGCCGATTAGATAATATTTTCGATATTATCGACCTTATTTTAGTTCCTTAACATTTCCGATGGAGGTAAATGTATGAAAGGATACTATTCGAAAAAAGGTTTCGTAAAGAAAAAACTCATACTAGGGGTACTGAATACCTGTTTTATACCTAGGTGTAAAATTAGGAACACCCGTCGCGTCAAACATTTAAAATAACAAAACACGGAAAAAAATACGTCAAATTCGTGGTTGGACCTCAGTATTGTAAAATATCCACACTTTGACGACGCCGTGAGAAATTCCTCATCTGATTATCTCCACAATATGCCCTCCTGTGAATTCCTTCACTGTGTAGCTATTAATAAACACTTCCGCTGAATACGCCCCTGGCTATCGGCTGAAAGCAAGGTGATCGGACAATGCTGATCATAGAGTCAGATACGTACGAGGTTGTACACCTCCCTTTGGAGATATACTATTGATAGGTGCAATGTTAGCTAGTATTTATTGCTAAATTAAAAAAAAACGACGAAGTAACTAAAAATAGCGAACTGAACCGCCATTTTGGTTTTTTCATAACTTTTTTGTAGAATAAAATAACGAGTTTACTTTTTGTATTCTTTGTCGGTTCGATTCCCGGTTGAGGCAAAGCGAATTTTAGAAAAAAAAATCAATGCAGTTTTGTTTATTTTTGAAGAAATTTTGAAATTTTTTTATGGGGGTGTTATCAATAGACACTGAATCCAAAATAATATATATTTTCATTTTCGTTTGTCTGTATTTTTGTCTGTCTGTCTATTTGTATCTGTATATCATCACGCTGAAACTAATGAATTAAATCATTATATTATGAAACTTTTAACTTTACTTTTTGTCCCGAAATTCAGCACAGTTCTCCTTTAATTTTGTTTGAAAGGTGAATTAGTCGGGAGTGGTCTTAGCTATGATTGATGAAAATGGGCCCAAGATGACCGCCAGAAAATGGCGGACAAAAATTTGTGTTGGGGGTTTTTTAAATTTTAAATTTAATTTTACTTAAGTATATACCTAAGTATCGGGAAAACTATTTTGTTTTAAACTTTTCAGACTGGACCAATCCTTCCGACGAAAGGGTCTCTGTGAGCTGATGACGAAACCGATCGAAGCTTTCGACCAACACAGAGACTTTGTCGACGACAAAAACTACGATTTCTACGAAGTCGACAGAAATAGCTTAGAACCGAACTGTCCTGAAACCCTACGCGGTCTGGGCTTATTGCATTCTGGTTTTTTATCCTCTAAACCGGATAGTGACCGTCGAATAGACCAAAGACCGAATATAGTAGACCAAAGGCCGCATAGAGTAGACCAAAGACCTAATAGAGTAGACCAAAGTGGTTGGAGGGACCGGCATGACTGGGCGGGGTATAGGGATAGATTCTATGAAGGTATGAGACACTCGTATGACGGAAGAAGAGGGCAGGGGAACCGAAGATATGAAGACCACTTCATCCCATATCAGATTGGTAAGTGTATGAAAACTTAACCTTTAAACGGTGGAGGAAAACATCGTGAGGAAACTGCGTATTGTAAGAGTTTCTGAGGTGCATTTTAACCCTTTCACCATACTAGGTAAAAAACCTATTTAATTGACATGACAAAGATTTTATTAAGATTTACATCTAACTACCTTTTAAGACATTACTAATAATGCACAAAAGGAGCCTCTTAAGATACTCTTTAACCCTTTCACCACACTGGTTCGAAAGAACATTTGTTTTAATTTATTTTATTTATTATGAATTTTTTATTACCCCTAAAATTAAATCTCTTTTATTATTCTAGGCCCTTATTTTTTAATGTCAATGTTACCCCTAAAATTAAAGCTCTATTTCTAGGTCAAAGCAGAACCGTTGACGAGCAAGACAACTGGGGTCAATATGGGGGTAATTACGGCGGGCAATATTACAAGGATAGGAATGATTATCACAAATCTATTAGCCATTGGGGTCTAATTAGCAGCCGTGATCGGCCTTCAGATTTCAGAAAGAGTCACGGCTTCGACTATCACTCTTTAGGTAAGTATCAGTAATTGAAATTGGTCTTTCAACGAGTAGGTACCCTTAAAGGGGTAAATTTATAATTTTGTACGCTTGGCCTATTTATGTTTCAAACAAGTTAAATAACTGCAGAATAGTAATAAATACATCTACTGAAATCACCTAAATAAGGGGTAAAAAGGGTTTTTCATAATTATTTAGTAAATGAAATACATAAACATAACTGATTACCTATTTTCTTGTATAAGTATCTGTGCTCTGTTTATATTTACTTAAGTATATAATAATAATTGTATATTAAAAAACAAAAACAAATCTATCCTACGGGAACCGTACATTTTCCAGAATAAATAGCCTATGTGCTATTCCAGACTATAATCTATGCCTGTGCCAAATTTCATCCAGATCTGTTCAGCCATTTTGCCGTGAAAGATTGACAAACATCCTCACAAATTTTCACTTTTATAATATTAGTAGAATTTTTGTTGACAAAAAACTTTTTTTAGGAAAGACAATGGACTTTGGTCTTACTAGAAATGACTTCCATGACGTTCGAATTGGTCATAAGGGTAGTAGATACGGCTATGGATCATGGAAAAGGGGAAGATGGAATAATTCAGGGGTCAACAATAATCTAGATTTTGAAGATTTTCACGCTGAGGGGAGAGATGAAACTCACGAAGATAGTGGACACCATGGAAATAATGGTAAGTAATTATCAGTTACCATTTACGTTGATCAATTTGTGTCACAAAAACAAAAAATTATCATAGAGATATAACATATTTTAATCCACATGGAGATCAATGGTGTCAATGGTGTGATTCTGTTCTTCCGCGGACTAACTAAAAAAATGCTGAAATATACACGACCGTATTTTGTGCACCCCAAATACTAAATTAGCGTAAACATTTTAAATGACAAACCTTAATCTGACTAAACTGACGTGTGATAGACGTGTTTTAGCTTATTTTAGTAGCCATGTCAATTGGTTGACTAAAACTACGTGAAAATGGTGGAAAATTAATTAAAATTAGAAACTTTTTTTCAAAAATGTTACGCTATTTTGGTCTTTATAGTGAGCCAAATAAGATCGTACCTATTGTAGATTTTTTAAGTTAGTCTGCAAAACAGCAGAATTACCGCCTCTATTATTATAAGAATCAAAATTCTGACACTCAAAGCAAAGATTTAAATCGTAGATATGCCCGGACGCCAAAAACTGTGGCACTGTTTTTACTTGTGTGTGTTAACAAAATGCCGATGCACGCACACTAATGATTAGTAAAAAATGAACCAAACAGTTATTTCACCATTTATTGTGCATTTATATTGCACGATCTTTCGTAAAAAAATATAATTATTCCTTTTGTACCCTGAAATTGAAAATATTTGGTGTGCCAAATGAGCGAGCTATCTCATTTCGTGTGGCAACAAAACGGCGCGGTCTTAGTACCGTACGGGCATATCTACGATTTAAATCTTTGACTCAAAGGCTAGTGTTTTCATAATTTCAGAATGTTTTTCAAAGCGTCGTCCGGGCATGTCTTTAAAGTCTGGGGCCATTAGAAGATCGCTCAAAGCAAGTAACGTGGTCGAATGCGAGGCGGCCTGCTTCGGAGAACGAGAATTTAAATGTGTATCGTATAGTTATAGGTGAGCTGACACTTGTTCGTTGTATATAATGTTCTTATATAATATTAAAGGAGATATTTCATAATAGGCTATGTCATGTACATAACAGAAAAATCTGTGAATTTGTGATTTTTTTAAATGTGAAGAATTTATTAACTAACTCCTGTGCAAAAATGTTTGGACGCGCCTCTGAATACCCTCTTTAGAAATCCTCAAAGATCTAAGTAACCAGAAATCTGAGGAGATTATCTACTAAGCCTGGGGATTACAGCCGTCTTTATATTGTTTTTATAAACTGTAATATAATATCATCCATAAACTAAATTTCCAAACAGTAAACTAAATTTCCTATCCGTAATCTAAATGTTATGCATATGCAAAGAGAGACCTATACCCAGCAGTGGGTGAAGTCGGGATGCGGATGGTGATGATGTTGATGATGTTGACGATGGTGATGTTGTTGATGATGATGATGATGTTGATGATGTTGACGATGGTGATGTTGTTGTTGATGATGATAATGATAATGATGACGATGATGATGATGATGATGAAGCTGAATGATAATGATAATGATGATGATGTTGATAATGATGATGATGCTGATGATGATTAAACAGAATTTCCCGTTGGTATTTCCCGTCGGTAAACTAAATTTCTTGTTGGTAAACTGTTAATTTAAGTTAAGTTAAGTTAAGAGCGCTGGTGGTGCAGTGGTAGCACCCCGGCCTCACGATCCGAAGGTCGTGTGGGTTCAAACCTGGTCGTGCACCAATGAGTTTTTCCATTCGAAAAATTTATGTGCGCAATGCCAGTGCTCTTAAACAGTGAAGGAAAACATCGTGAGGAAACCGGTATACCCTAGAACCAAAAATTCGAAGGTATGTGTCATAGGTTAGTATTCTTATAAGCGGCGATGGGCTTGCAACCTGTCACGTACGGAATACTAACTACTTTGCAAAATGTGGGCATGTACCAAATGTCATGTTTGGACTTGCCTCTGACTACCCCCTTTAGATATCCTCAAAAGATCTAAGGAACTAAAAGATCTGAGAAGATATTATCTACCGAGCCTGGGGATTACAGTCGTGATCATATTTATATATATATATATATATACATATATATACAGTCGTGGTCAACTAATTAGGGACATGCAAGATAGTGAAGAACAATAACCGGTTATGTACATACAAATATAAAACCCTATTGATTTCTCAGTAACTATTATTTGCATAATTTGGTCCGATTATTATGCTTTAAATGGCTGTAAATAAAAGAATAAATAAATAGAAAAAAGTATTTAATATCAAAGGTTGAACATGTATTCAATTTTAAGGTATAATTCTGTAGCTGGATATTTAATTAAGGACAGTAAACTATAATGAAAAATAGAGTTAAACAAAACTAATAATCTGCAGTATTATAATATCTTTAACAGCTCCATTTTATTACGTGTAAAATCAGTACCCAGTAGCAAAACCTTTGTTAGTAATTACCGCTTGACACCGATGTGGCATAGACATTATCAGTTTCTGGCATGTTTCGACAGGAATGTTTGCCCATGCCTCACAAAAAGCTTCATTAAGTTCATCTAAAGTTGTGGTACGATAAGTGGCTACTTTTTTCTTGATTTCGTGCCAAAGGTGCTCGATTGGGTTAAGGTCCGGGCTATTTGCTGGCCAATCTAGCACCGATACTGACTGACTGGTAAGAAACGACTTGACTGAACGGGCGGTATGTTTTGGGTCGTTATCATGCTGAAACGTCCATATAATAGGGAGATGCTCCTCAGCATAGGGAAGCATCGTTTCCTCCAATATTGCCTTGTATTGATGTTGGTCTAAGTTACCCTGAACTTTCCTCACAGGTCCCACTCCACGTCCAGAAAATGAACCCCACATTTTAATGTTTCCACCGCCATGTTTCACCTGCTTTTTTGTGAATCTTGGATTCATTTCCGCTTTTACTGGACGCCGTACGTATTGCCTTCCATCTGAAGAAATCAAATTAACCTTGGTCTCGTCAGAGAATAATACATGTTGCCATTGGGCGTAGGTCCAATGTCCATATTTACGTGCAAACGCCAAACGAGCATTTCTATGTTCTTTCTTCAACAACGGTACTTTGCGAGCCACTCTTCCGAACAACCCTGCTTCTACCAGACGTCGTCGAACGGTCCTAGCTGAGACACCAGCTCTTTCGTCTGTCCCAAACACTTCGTGTTTAATTAAAATAGAGCCTAGAAACGGATCTTTCTTAGCTAACCTGGCTATCATTCTATCTTCTTGCGGAGTTGTTTTTCTCGATCTTTTTGTTCTGGGCACATTTAAATCTGTGTTATTGCGTCTGACATGTTGCACTGCATTGTATACCATAGTTTTTGAACAATTTAAATGTTCTGCTATCCTTCGGTATGGCCAACCATGCTCGACAACAAACTTCATGATAATTTTTCGTAGTGTTGGATCGCAACTTTTATTTTTACCCATTTTTCTTCAAAATATTTTTCAAAACTTAAAATAAATATCGGGATTGCCGCCAAAACTACCACGAAACAATAAGAGAAGAAGTAAAAAAGTATTGAGATTCAAATTTTGAAAATAGAACGCAATATCTCAGTGTCCCTAATTAAATGGCCAGCCAGCATTATTTGAACAAATAGCACTACGATAATCTATCAGCTATACTGTAAAGAGGTTTAATGTTTAAGAAGTTGTTATTGTTTGTATAATCGGGCACATAAATGACTAATTATACTTACATGTAAGAGATATGGAATATGGTTTAGACTCGTTGGAAAATAAAAAATAAATTCACAATTCGGTTTAACCAAAGAGTGTCCCTAATTAGTTGACCACGACTGTATATATATTAAACTGTTAATTTTCTTCAATATAGATATTCTTCATCCAGAGGAACAGATAACTGCTTCCTCAGCGAGCGGCCGTACAGGGGGCTGGAGATGTCCGCTGATAGCGGCTCGGACGTATACGCCATGCCCCAAGACAAGGGCTGTGTAACCAATAATAAACCTTGGGTTGAGAGCGGTAAGTTCTAAATATATATAACTCAAAGGTGACTGACTGACATAGTGATCTATCAACGCACAGCCCAAACCACTGGACGGACCGGGCTGAAATTTGGCATGCAGGTAGATGTTATGACGTAGGCATCCGCTAAGAAAGGATTTTGATTAATTCTACCCCCAAGGGGATAAAATAGGGGATGAAAGTTTGTATGAAAAGTCGCGATAATCGACATTCACGCGGGCGAAGCTGCGGGCGGCAGCTAGTTAAGTATAAATGCAAAGTCTTACCTGCTGTACCTAAATTTTGAAACTTACGCGATCTGAACAATGCTAGTGCTCTGAAACGGTGAAGGAAAACATCGTGAGAAAACTGGCATACCCTACAACCGAAAATTCTAAAGTTAGTATTTTTATAAGCGGCGATTGGCTTGCAACTTGTCACGTACGGAATACTAACTATTGTGCAAAATGTGATACCAAATATCATGTTCGGACGTGCCTCTGACTCTTTAGATATCCTCAAAGATCTAAGTAACTAGAGATCTGAGGAGATATCTACCGAGCCTGGGGATAACAGTCGTGTGAGTGTTTGTTTAATTTTGTTTTTTAGAATGTTTCTGGCACGTTCGTTCTGATACGGCCGTGAGCGGGAGCGCCGTCAGGGCGACCCTGACAGTGGCTGGACTGGGAGCGTGTGAGGCCGAGTGTATCAGGGCACAAGGATTCTTCTGTAGGGGATTCAGTTTCAGGTAAGTCTATTCTTAGGGTAAGTTACAACAAATTAGTATAGCATTATCTCCAGAATAAATCTTAGCTATAGTATTTCTTAAACTTTCGCGAGCGATGTCCACAATCCTAATTTGTATTCACGCCCTGAAGTTTTTGGACACACTTTATGTACTACATACATAGGTCTATGTCTACGTATGATGGTTCTAATCACAAATTAATATTACTGAAACCCGTGCTAAAACGTTAGCGGTTTTTTTTGACCATTTTGGAATGTACAAAACAAGTAAAGGGCTTTCATTTGATATCCCACTCAATAAATTTAAAACTTTGGAACCCAATATCTTTACAACCCGGTAACTGAGAAGAAGTTGACTTCTCTTTCGCGCTTGGTGGAGCACCACCAGTGCGAGCGAGTCAACGGTCCTGAGGATGCTTCGTGGAGAAGCGAAACACGTGGCGAATCTCTATTTGAGTTTGTGTTGTTAAGCTCATTAGATAATAGTTTAGCGGGAAAGTACTAGATGTTTCTTTCCTTTTCAGTATTTGTAATGGATTTCCGTAAAGTCACGCCTGAATCAATCATTTGTCATTATTTTAGCTCAAGTAATGCTTCCATGTCCGTTCAAAGTACCATGAGTTGTCACATTTAGATCGACTGACGTTACTACAGTAGTAATAGTACGTTGCTATGACATCTGTCAAATTTGTTACTCATGGTACCAAATTCTAAGTAAATGAATGAAGCGCAAACTACAGTCGCTGTAGTACCTACGCTGTGACGTAGGATAGTTAACTACGTGACGTTTTAGTACCCAAATATCCGCTAAAGGCGCTGTACAAGTTTTCATACATTTTAACTACAGTCGCTAGCGAGTGTAGATTGTGAAAACTCATGGTAGACCTGGTCTCGATGAATTGCAGGTTTGATTCTCCGAAAATAGGCGATGAAGGCATTCACAACTGTATCCTCACATCGTCTCCTGCCACGGCACTCTCGCGCAGCGATACGTCAGGGCATGAGCTGTACGCACGTGGGAACTACGGGCGCGGGTGTGAACCGGCCGTATATGACGACACGCAAAATGGCGGTCAGTTCTAGCTAAACTATCTTCTTCTATCTTCTATATATATAAAAATGAATTGCTGTTCGTTAGTCTCGCTAAAACTCGAGAACGGCTAATTGGATTTATCTTTATCTTATCTTGGTCTTGAAATGTTCGTGGAAGTCTAGGGAAGGTTTAAAAGGCAAGAAAAATTCGAATAACTGTCGGGAAAACCCTAAAAATAGCCTTCTTCTATTTCCCATACAAACGTTTTCTAAATAAAAGAGTCAATTTGAACTTTATTACTATTTAATAAAGTTCATATTAAATTATAATCACTCACTGTTGTCTAAGCAATGTAGAAGGCGGTACGAAGTTTG
This sequence comes from Cosmorhoe ocellata, assembly GCA_963675405.1. Taxonomy (NCBI): domain Eukaryota; kingdom Metazoa; phylum Arthropoda; class Insecta; order Lepidoptera; family Geometridae; genus Cosmorhoe; species Cosmorhoe ocellata. Next base: position 2,519,058 of record OY776272.1, read on the forward strand.
CCGGGACAGCTAGTCTATATATACAGTCGTGGTCAACTAATTAGGGACATGCAAGATAGTGAAGAACAATAACCGGTTATGTACATACAAATATAAAACCCTATTGATTTCTCAGTAACTATTATTTGCATAATTTGGTCCGATTATTATGCTTTAAATGGCTGTAAATAAAAGAATAAATAAATAGAAAAAAGTATTTAATATCAAAGGTTGAACATGTATTCAATTTTAAGGTATAATTCTGTAGCTGGACATTTAATTAAGGACAGTAAACTATAATGAAAAATAGAGTTAAACAAAACTAATAATCTGCAGTATTATAATATCTTTAACAGCTCCATTTTATTACGTGTAAAATCAGTACCCAGTAGCAAAACCTTTGTTAGTAATTACCGCTTGACACCGATGTGGCATAGACATTATCAGTTTCTGGCATGTTTCGACAGGAATGTTTGCCCATGCCTCACAAAAAGCTTCATTAAGTTCATCTAAAGTTGTGGTACGATAAGTGGCTACTTTTTTCTTGATTTCGTGCCAAAGGTGCTCGATTGGGTTAAGGTCCGGGCTATTTGCTGGCCAATCTAGCACCGATACTGACTGACTGGTAAGAAACGACTTGACTGAACGGGCGGTATGTTTTGGGTCGTTATCATGCTGAAACGTCCATATAATAGGGAGATGCTCCTCAGCATAGGGAAGCATCGTTTCCTCCAATATTGCCTTGTATTGATGTTGGTCTAAGTTACCCTGAACTTTCCTCACAGGTCCCACTCCACGTCCAGAAAATGAACCCCACATTTTAATGTTTCCACCGCCATGTTTCACCTGCTTTTTTGTGAATCTTGGATTCATTTCCGCTTTTACTGGACGCCGTACGTATTGCCTTCCATCTGAAGAAATCAAATTAACCTTGGTCTCGTCAGAGAATAATACATGTTGCCATTGGGCGTAGGTCCAATGTCCATATTTACGTGCAAACGCCAAACGAGCATTTCTATGTTCTTTCTTCAACAACGGTACTTTGCGAGCCACTCTTCCGAACAACCCTGCTTCTACCAGACGTCGTCGAACGGTCCTAGCTGAGACACCAGCTCTTTCGTCTGTCCCAAACACTTCGTGTTTAATTAAAATAGAGCCTAGAAACGGATCTTTCTTAGCTAACCTGGCTATCATTCTATCTTCTTGCGGAGTTGTTTTTCTCGATCTTTTTGTTCTGGGCACATTTAAATCTGTGTTATTGCGTCTGACATGTTGCACTGCATTGTATACCATAGTTTTTGAACAATTTAAATGTTCTGCTATCCTTCGGTATGGCCAACCATGCTCGACAACAAACTTCATGATAATTTTTCGTAGTGTTGGATCGCAACTTTTATTTTTACCCATTTTTCTTCAAAATATTTTTCAAAACTTAAAATAAATATCGGGATTGCCGCCAAAACTACCACGAAACAATAAGAGAAGAAGTAAAAAAGTATTGAGATTCAAATTTTGAAAATAGAACGCAATATCTCAGTGTCCCTAATTAAATGGCCAGCCAGCATTATTTGAACAAATAGCACTACGATAATCTATCAGCTATACTGTAAAGAGGTTTAATGTTTAAGAAGTTGTTATTGTTTGTATAATCGGGCACATAAATGACTAATTATACTTACATGTAAGAGATATGGAATATGGTTTAGACTCGTTGGAAAATAAAAAATAAATTCACAATTCGGTTTAACCAAAGAGTGTCCCTAATTAGTTGACCACGACTGTATAAAAATGAATTGCTGTTCGTTAGTCTCGCTAAAACTCGAGAACGGCTGGACTGATTTGGGTAATTTTGGTTTCAAAATATTTGTTCGAGTTCAGGGAAGGTTTAAATGGTGAGAAAATAAAAAAAATGCCAAGATAGTAGGTGATATGAAGTTCACCGTGTCAGCTAGTAATATAATATTAATAACTTTATTTGGTTCATAAATTGAAAAGGTACAGTATGGTCTTATAATTATCTATAGTTTATTAGAAAGTATAGTAGTACTAGCTTACGCCCACGGCTTCGCCCGCGTGATACCTTGAAAAACAAAAACAAATCTATCCCGCAGGAACCTTACATTTTTCCGGGATAAAAAGTAGCCTTTCATAATGGCTGCTACTTGAACAATGGCATCGTGCAGGCAAAGAGGCAGGTTCGGTTCCTGTTTTAAAATGTGGGATCACATTAAAAATGTGAGCTTTTGCTTTCAGAATGCTATCTACAGTACGACAAGGCAGCTAAACTGAGAGGTTCCGCCATTCGCGGGCAAGCGCGAGTGAAGGACGAGCAAACGTGTGGCACTGCATGCACTGAGGCGCCCTTTCGGTGTTTGAGTTTTTCTTTTAAGTAAGTTATATAAGTTGTGTAAGTTATATAAGTTGTGAAAGTTATATAAGTTGTGTAAGTGATATAAGTTGTGTAAGTTATATAAGTTGTGTAAGTTATATAAGTTGTGTAAGTTATATAAGTTGTGTAAGTTATATAAGTTGTGTAAGTTATATAAGTTGTGTAAGTTATATAAGTTGTGTAAGTTATATAAGTTGTGTAAGTTATATAAGTTATATAAGTTGTGTAAGTTATATAAGTTGTGTAAGTTATATAAGTTGTGTAAGTTATATAAGTGACATGACTAACATAACATAATCACGAGTGTAATCCCGAGGCTCGATATAATATCTCCTCACATCTCTAGATACTTAGATCTTTGATATAATTATGAAGAGGGTAGTCAGAGGCACGTCCGAACACGGTATTTGATACATGCCCACATTTTGCACAGTAGTTAGTATTCCGTACGTGACAGGTTGCAAGCCCATCGCCGCTTACAAGAATCCTAACCTATGACACACACCTTCAAATTTTTAGTCCATAACGATGTATAAGTTATATAAGTTGTATAAGTTGTATAAGTTATGAGAGATGAATGTCATGTGACGAGGAGGGTGTTAGGTATGAAGGTGGATGGATACAGGGGTAGAGGTAGACCAAAGAAAAGATGGATGGACTGTGTAATGATATGTAAGAAAGGAGTGAGTGAGATGACGAATGATAGAGGGAGATGGAAGAAGATCACATGTTGTACCGACCACACATAACCGGCTAGTACACTTATCTCTACCAAGCTATCACTACTGGTAGGGAGGTGCAATGTAAATTTCTTAAATTGAATTAATAATCTTAAATTAAGTAGGTATAACTGAGTAAGGATAAGAAATTTACTGTGAACCTATCCCTACCGGTAGAAATAAAGCTACAAAAACGTCCACTTATCCCTACCAGTAGGGATTGCTTGGTAGGAAATTGAAATTGAAATTGAAATTGAAATTGAAAAATATTTATTCGGTACAATCACAAGGATCACTTTGAAACGTCTTACATGCTAGGTGAATCTATGTGCCAATTCCAACCTAACCCAAGTACGAGAAGAACAGGCAAGAAACTCGTCTCGGTTCTAGCGCTTTTTTGTATGATCCTTCTTACAAAAAAATGTAATCAAGATTATCTCATAATAATAACATAAAAACAAAAGACAAAACAGAACATAAATACATAAAACAAAAAGACAGCGTTTACATTGCAAATTGGTTAGCTGTCGGAGGGCGGAGCGACATCGGGCCATGAGTTCCTATCATCAATATATTCATTTATATTATAATATGCTTTCTTTAAGAGATTATTTTTAATGAAGGCTTTGAATTTAACAGGAAGTTTAGTTGGATAAGTGTACTAACCGAATGAAACGTGGGAAAAGGGCAGGAAGATGATGATGATGAAGTTGTATAACTTATATAAGTTATTTAAGTTGTGTAAGTTATATGGTCGAGCGCTGGTGGTGTAGTGGTAGCACCCCTGCCTTACGATCCGAAGGTCGTGGGTTCAAACCTGGTCGTGCACCAATGAGTTTTTCCATTCGAAAAATTTATGTGCGCAATGCCAGTGCTCTTAAACGGTGAAGGAAAACATCGTGAGGAAACCGGCATACCCTAGAACCAAAAATTCGAAGGTATGTGTCATAGGTTAGTATTCTTATAAGCGGCGATGGGCTTGCAACCTGTCACGTACGGAATACTAACTACTGTGCAAAATGTGGGCATGTACCAAATGTCATGTTTGGACTTGCCTCTGACTACCCTCTTTAGATATCCTCAAAGATCTAAGTAACTAAAAGATCTGAGGAGATATCTACCGAGCCTGGGTATTACAGTCGTGATCATATTTTTTTTTTTTTTTTTAGTTTTATAAGTTGTATAAATCGTATAAGTTATACCATTTATATTCTTCTTCTTCAATTATGGCATCTGTCTCTTAGAGAACAATTTTGCCAGTGTCAAGTGTATTTATTTATAAGTATTGTCAACGTCACAGAGTCATAGTCAAGTTGTCAAGTCAATTTTAAACAAAAGATGGCTGTTTTGTTGAAAATTTTTGGGATTTCCTCCGATGGAATTTGAAGAGAACTATTCACTCTAATTCACATACTTTACACTCGCGTCAAGAACCCGGGCTTTATTGGCAAAATAACCACCAAAATTACGCAATAAAACTCAAAATAACACGAGAAAACATAAAAAAACCAGAGCGACGTAGTTGTCAGGCAAATACACCGCAGAAAATCCATATCATTTATATTTCAGCAATAACGCATCTCCATCGTCTGATAACTGCCTACTGTCAGAGATCCGTCTCTTCGATCTCCAACGGGGCACAGATTATGTACACTCTGTGGACGACTGGCTCTTCGCATTCGATCTCTTCAACTCTAAATGCTGGCGGAAGGTGCACGGAGAGTAAGTACCAACAGTGCCCAAGACAGAACTAGTTAGATCTCCGGAATACCCGGAAATTATAGTTGTACTAGCTGCCGCCCGCGGCTTCGCCCGCTTTATACCTTGAAAAACAAAAACACATATCCTACGGGAACCATTCATTTTTCCGGGATAAAAAGTAGCCTATGTGTTATTCCAGACCATAATCTATATCTGTGCCAAATTTCATTCAGATCCGTTCAGCCGTTTTAGCGTGAAAGAGTAACAAACGTACATCCATCCATCTATCCATCTATCTATACATTCTTACAAACTTTTACCCTTATAATATTAGTAGGATGAGCTTATGTAGTGTCGTAGTATGACAAGCTCATGATTGTATAGTACTAATGACCTGATAGCTCAGTTGGTAGTAGCTCTGCCTTCAGCGCTGTAGGTTGTGGGTTCGATTCCCATGTCTAACATTTGTGTGATGAACGAAGATGGTGTTCTGAGTCGGGATGTAAAAATAAATTACTTATTGCTATTTATTATCTAGGGTATACCGGTTTTCTCACGATGTTTTCCTTCACCGTTTAAGAGCACTGGCATTGCGCATATAATTTATGTAAAAATGTAAAAACTCATTGGTGCACGACGAATTTTGAACCCACGATCTTCGGACCGTGAGGCTGAGGTGCTACCACTACACCACCAGTAGTGCTTTCAGTCTCTATTGACATATTATTTTTCAGGGAACACTCCTCGGAGTTACCTCATCCGATCGTGCCGCCATCTAGTGAAGATCATGGACATATTCACAGTTCTGGTCCGTCAGGGCCTTCTTCCGGCCCAGGATATCTACCTGATCCACCACCAGGTCAGTATTATCAGCCAGTCTTGTGTTATAAACCGACTTCAAAAAAGGAGGAGGTTCTCATTTCGACTGTACTTTTTTATGTTTTTTTTCCTCACAGTAGGGGAGCCCACGATGCTAAATGGGGATTTGCTGGAGCAATATAGACCTATTGGGTTGCAAAGCTTACATGATAAAAAGAAAAAAAAATATAATGTAGGTACACGTTTTCATCGGTGGGGGGAGCGGCTACAAATTTTCAAAAGTGTAAAAAAAAAATGTTTATCGAGCGCGTCAGATTTTCTAAAGGGATGTTAAGTGAACCCAAAAAGCTCTCATTCAATAATCGTACGATTTAAATGTGACGCAAACACGGCCATTATTAGAATGTGCAAAAAAATCGCCACTTTGAAATACTCAGCGTGTCAGATTAAGATATATTATATAGTTCATCTTTATGTCATAAGACTTTTTGTCACATAATCTGACGATTATAAAATTTTATATACTCGTATATGGCGGCCATATAATAGGGGGCTCATATTTGGTGGGGGCACTTAACCGGGTACAAGGTTCTCCCTGTAGAATCTCTTAATCTGCCGCGCTTTAGTAAATCCCGAAATCCTTTCTTGGGCTCCCCTACTATCAGAACTTTCGACTGGGTGAACCGATTTTGATGATTCTATTTTATTTGAAAGCTAGTGCACACGGGAACGTGTGGTCCCATTTTAATTAGTCCAGTTTTGGCAATGGCATCCATGAGAAAACCATAGGACTTTGATTTTGCGTAGTGCTACTTTGAAGTCGGTTTTTTGTAATTTTGTATAGCCTAGGTTACTTTTGTGATCCAGACAAATTCAACGACACCTCGTTTGTCAAAATCTGTTTAGCCGTTTGGGCACAGCGACAGCCAAAAAAACTTACATGCATACATACACCCTAACACACATTACCCTCCTTCTTCGCTTCGTAGTCGGTTAAAAAGAAACACGCGAACCAAGTCGCGGGGAGTTTCACTATTTTTATATAAAAATAAATAAAAATATTTTAAATTGCAGATATACCATACAGCCCTGACACCGGCCCACCGAGCGGGCCGAGCGGGCCATCAGGACCTGACGGATACAAACCGTACCCTGACCCTGATCCATACAGACCCACCCACGAAATCACCGGGCCCTCAGCCCCTGACAAAACCTACCCAATCGAAACCTACAAACCACCCAGACCTTTTCTCCCATTCAAACCTGACAGACCTTTCAGTCCTGACCCTGAGATATATAGACCCGGTTTTAGACCACCAGCATCAAACAATCCTAGCTTCAGACCTGATGTAATCATACCCTACAAACCTGAATACCCTGATCCAGAACCTTACAGACCGGGCTATAACCCTGAACCCAGACCGGGCTATAACCCTGAACTCAGACCGGGCTATAACCCTGAACCCAGGCCGGGCTATAACCCTGAACCCAGACCGGGGTATAGACCTGAACCCAGACCGGGCTATAACCCTGAACCCAGACCGGGGTATAGACCTGAGCCTCCGGGTTACAGACCCGAGTTAGACAAACCTTTCAGACCGACCGAAATATACCCAAAACCCGACCTAGGGTTTAAACCAGGTTTGAGACCTGGAGTTAAACCTGGGTATTTACCAGAAGGGAGACCTCAACGACCTCAAAAACCTGTGTTCCAGGGGGAAAGAGAAAATGGACCAAGTAAGTATAATGTTAATACCACCTTACCACAAGCTCTTATAAACCATCATGTATCAGAAACGTCACATTTTAAGCTTGAAGTAACACTATTTCAATACATTTTTCATTGGTCTTGGTACGAAATATCAAAGTTATATTACTTTAATATTGCCCAAAGACTTTAGTAAGGCACCTGTAGTAAACATACTTCGACGGCTGGACCAATTTTGATGATGCACCGATTAGCGGAATATCTATATATTTTTTTAAATGAATTAAATATTGTAGAAATCGCGGAAAACAGCTAGTTATACACAATTAAGAAGATTTTAATATTAATTTTTATTTTTTTTACAGGTTGAATGTGAATTTTATTAGTTTTATATAAATTTTATTAACATACACTTTTATGTTGTAGTTAGTTAATAATTTTCACATCTGTTACACATACATAATTATTTTGCAAATTGTTACTAACACAAACACTCACACGACTGTAATCCCCAGGCTCGGTAGATATCTCCTCAGATCTCTAGTTACTTAGATCTTTGAGGATATCTAAACAGAGTCAGAGACACAAACATGATATTTGGTACATGCCCACATTTTGCACAGTAGTCAGTATTCCGTACGTGACAGGTTGCAAGCCCATCGCCGCTTATAAGAATACTAACGTATGACACACCTTCGAGTTTTTAGTCCTAAGGTATTTTTGGTTCTAGGGTATGCCGGTGTCTTCACAATGTTTTCCTTCACCGTTTAAGAGCAGTATTTCACCCGGGGATAGTGTAGCTTCCCAACAGTGAAATATTTTTTGAAATCGGTTCAGTAGTTTTGGAGCCTATTCAATGCAAACAAACAAAGAAATAATCAAATCTTTCCTCTTTATAATATTAGTATAGATATAATATAGAAGTATATTATGTAATATTTTCAGTAGAAGCATCATGGCGCCACTACACCGTGTCTGGGTTCCCTTGTCGCGCGGGCACCACGTGTGCGCAGAACCAGATAGTGGGACATTGGGCATGCGAACCGGAAGGGGGTGAAATTGGTACGTAAATACATGTACGAAACCAAAAAAGGGGTAAAAGAGGGCTTGCGAAGCGGAAAAGGGTAAGATTGTTACGTAAATACATATTATACGAAAACCAAAAAGGGGGGCTTGTACACCGGAAGAGGGTGAAATTGGTACGTAAATACTGTACGAAACCTAAAAAAGGGGAAAAGGGGGCTTGCGAAGCGTAAAGGGTTGAAATTGGTACGAAAATACATGTAGGAAACCTTAAAAGGGGTGAAAACGTTTGTAGCCTTAGCTTTTCAGTCTTTTCAAAGACCTTAGGGATTACCCCAGGCTTGGTAGTTGGTAGATATCTCTTCAGATCTCTAATTAAAGAAGAAATATATACATATAGTAAAACAGTATACCCATGTGTCTGTACATTGAAGAAAAGTAATGAAAAAGAAAAGGAATTACTGAATGAGAGTAATTGAATACAAATGGTTAATTCTTCCCGCATATCTCTGAAACTACTGCACGGATTTTCATGTAGTTTTTACCCGTGGATAGAGTATAATTGGGAGCAGAATATGGGCTTTGTATAATTAATATCTAGGACATATATCATGAATTTCAGGATCATGGGATTATTGCTGTGCCCCGACCCATAGATGTGGATACAGCGAAGGATTCCATAAACCATGGTGAGAATACCATAGAATATACCATTTGTAGTTTTGTATGAGTTGTATCCATATTCCATTCTATACTATTAGTATTAATGCGAAAGCAACTCCATTTGTTTGTCACGGCTGAACGGATCGTAATGAAATTTGTCAATGAGATTATACCCTACGGACATTTCTTGAAGGGGTGAAAATGGGTTGAAAGTTTGAAAAAGCAACGCTGGGCGCAGTCAGTTTTTGGATGGGCGACCGCCTCTTTTTACAAGCTTTTTTTTGCACTTCATGATAATAATTATGTTATATTGATTGATTTTTGCGGGTAACAGCTAGTACCTACCAAATCAAATTTTGTGGCTTGTATACATAATTGTGTTGTATACATTGCAAAATTTACAAAATTGTGTAGTGTATACAATAAGAGTAAGAGCGCTGGTGTAGCAGTGGCGCCTCCAATTCTAAGGTAGTGGACTTCAAATCCAGTCGTGCGCTATTAGATTTTTAGAAAAAAAAATATGTGCGCTATACCAGTACCCTTAAACAGTGAAGGAAAACATCGTGAAGAATCCTAATGTCGTTGATCCTAAAAAGATTTAAAGTGTATTTTAAGTGCAAGGGACCTTTCATATCCTTTCACTACACTGGCCTTTGAATGACGTATTATCTCTTTCACCAGAGCTACTGCCTATACAAATTTAACCCCCTTTTCAGGTGCTACGTAGGGCAAAAACAGGACCAGTGGCGACCTTGCAGCGAGAAATACTATCCCTACCACCACCATAACGTACCACACCCCTCACAGGGGCAAAGGGGTAAAATTATTTAGCTAGTAGAACTACCACGACTTTGTTCGCGTATTTTTTTTACCCCCTGAGATAGAGATTAATGTGTTTAAGATGTATATGGCTGTCGATATAGCCCAAACGGCTGAACAAATTTCGACAAATAAGATGTCGTTGAATTCGTCTGATTACTGGTGACTTTTTGAATAATTAAGGAAATAATAATGTGTATACAAATTTATTGATATTAATTTATAATTTATTTTCAAAATATACTAAAATTTATTTGTTTACAAAACTAAATAATGTTTGTATACTTCACTTAATAATTTTTGTAAGTATACTTAATCAAATAATCTTTGATAATTAACCAAATAATCTTGGATACTAAAATATATAATCTTTGTATACGTAACCAAATAATCCTACGCTATAAACGCGTAAGTTTGTAAGAATAATTAAATGGCTGTATCGGATGTATGGATGTATGTTTGTTACTCTTTCACGCTGAAACGGCTAAAACCGATCTGGATAAATTTTGGCACAGATATAATGTAGATCATAATCTGGAATAGCACGCTAGTCTTTATCCCGGAAAAATTTACTGTTCCCGTGGGATAGATTTGTTTTGTTTTTCAAGGTACCACGCGGGCGAAGCCGTGGGCGGAAGCAAGTCTTTGATAATTAACCAATCTCTGTATACTTTACTAAATAAACTTTGTATACTTTACTAAATAAACTTTGTATACTTTACTAAATAATCTTTGTATACTTTACTAAATAATCTTTGTATACTTTACTAAATAATCTTTGTATACTTTACTAAATAATCTTTGTATACTTTACTAAATAATCCTTGTATTCCAGATCCACCGAGACCACATAGACCATGGCGCGACACACCATCCCCACCTCTCAGCAACAGCCCCTGGCCGGTCAAAGCAACCCCCCCACCCCCAGACTACATCCCCCATTGGGACAAACCCCCCGGTCCGTACTTATCTGAAGCAGATCGGAAGTATTGGGACGATTTGTACGAAAATGGACCTAAAGCTTATTACGATAAATATGGAAATCCATTGCCAGGTTAGTCAATAGTGATATTTGGTCATGTTAGAGGCAGTTGGTATACTTTTTCAGCATGAGTCCATCTCAGTGGATACCAGTCACACTGCGATGTTTTCCTTCACCGTTCGAGAATACTGGTAGTGCTCATACATATTATTTAAGCAGAAAAATCCGTGCACGTCCGAATTCGAACCCACTACTCTTGAGATTGGAATACGAGGCTACTCCCACTAAACCACCAGCTCTAGATATCATCCAAGATCTGAGATATCTATCAGTCCTGAGGATAAAAGTCGCGCTCATTTTTATTTTTACCCGACTGCTTAGAAGAGGGTAATGTTTTTGTGGTGTATGAGAATTCCTTTGGCTGTCGCTGAAGCCCAAAACGGATGGACAGATTTTAATAAATGAAGTGGATTTGTTTCAATTACAAGTCAAAGTCAAAATAAAATCACAAGGATCACTTTAAAATGTCTTACATACGATTAATTTAAGTGCCAATTCCAAGAGTGACATACGCTCAAAAGGTCGAACAATCCAATACGGCGACTCTAAGAAGCTATTTTCAATTACTTTCAGTCGGGTTTATTAATTTTGGCAATAAATTCAAATTGTTTGTTTAGGTTATTCAAGGGTGCCAACCGAGAATCGACCCTACATACGTTACAAGCATAACGACAGACCGACACCGACTCCAGGGCATTGGATACCGGTGGCTGATCCTCCACCTGTCCCAGGACTTGGGACTCCAAGGTCAGTTATATCTAAAAAAAAAAAAAATTGATTAACACTTCACACAACGCCATCTAGTCCTAAACTAATCAAAAAAAAAAAAAATCAAATAGCTGATAGATAAATTATATACTTCATTTTTTTTAAATAATTACATAAAATACATAATAACACCCAAACACAACAAACATCCGCGTTCATCACACAAATGTTACTCCTGGGTGGGGATCGAACCCACAACCTACAGCGCAGAAGGCAGAGCTACTACCAACTGAGCTGTGAGGCCGGTCAAATATCATTGATTAATTGTTCAAAATGTTGTAGCTGTAAATTAAACCTTGCGGATGAATACAATAAGAAGGTCGCTAATAGAAATATTAACTAATAACTTTCTCATAGAGTAGAGTCTCTCTAGAGTATGCCCGGTTTCCATTAAGAACAGATTCTCGCATAACTTAAAAAAAAAACTATAAGTACACGACCAGTTTGAACCCACGACCATATGAAGTGTAGCGCTACCACTACACTACCAAAACCATTTATCAAATTGATGATTTTTTTTTATAGATACTGGCCTGTAGCGTATCTGCACAGAGGTCCACCACCAAACATGACATACTACCGTTACAACGAAATCAAACCCACCACCGAGAGACAAAACACCACCAAGCACCAAGAGTCATCAAGGGACCTTCCTGAATCTAGATCTGACGATGGTCCAAATCTTGATGACTATGATAGATCTAACGTTAGTAATGAGAGAGGTAATAACGGCGATTATAGACGTAACCATGATGATTCTAGACGTAATCATGATGGTTCTAGACGTAATCATGATGATTCTAGACGTGATTATGATGATAATGGGCGTAATAATGATGATTCTAGGAATAATGACAATTCTAGACGAAATAATGATGGTTCTAGACGTAATAATTATAATTCTAGAGACAACGGCGATAGTTATAGAAATAATAACGACAATACTAGACGAAACAATGTTAACGTTAGAGATAATGGTAATAACTATAGTGAAAACAATGATTCTAGAAATAACGATAGCTCTAGAAAAAATTATAATAATAATAATAACGATAATACTAGCACCGATGACAATCCAAGAAATGGTAAACGAGACGAAGAAACTAACAGAAATGAAAAGAAAATAAATGACAGTAAAACCGATGACATTTTTAATACGAATGTTGATAAAACTACAAGTAAAAGTATAACAACAGATTTACCTATAGTAAAAGAAAACAGTTCTGACGTAGAGTTTATCAAAACTGAAGATTTCAAAATGGACGCTATCAAAGGTATTGATGACAAGTTAGATGATTTTTCCAAATCTATAGAAGTTTTAGATATAGAGGACGCTAAGGGGGAGAAATTATCAGATCTTAAAACTTTAGAAGCTGAAGAACGTCAGATTGAAGCTATAGGTAGACTGTTAGCCAGTAGAAGAGGTAGCAAGCTTGTCATAGAGAAAAGATCTCAAAAAGAATTAGACGCGAAAAACATAGCAATAGACAAAGACATGGTAGATTTCAATTTCGGAAATAGATTTCGAACTAGCGAAAGACGAGGCGTGATTAAAAGGATAAGCAAGGACGAAATAGATAGAGACAGAGCAGATAAAAGCTTAGAAGTGAGCGAGACAACGTTTGTCCGTCCACCTAGAGTTTTAAGTACCACAGATAATATTAGAAAAGCTATAGTTAACGGAAAAGTTTTTTATGATGCGACTATAAGAGAGCAAAGAGATCTATTTCTTAATAACACGCGTAAACCCAAAAATTTAAGGCGAACCGAGAATGCTACTCCTTCAATAATTAGTAATAATAATTTTGGAAGAAAGAAAATTGTTAAAACTAGAAATACTAATCCCGTTAGAAGAGTAAAGAGGGTTTATAGAAAGAGATACAATCCCGGTGAAGTGAGAAGGCGGCTGTTAGAAAGAGATAGAAGTAAGAATAACACAGAGTCTACTAAAGCTTTGTAAAGAAATTATGCAATGTGAATGTGAAAGATATTTTGTTGAGCTTTACAAAATGTAATATTCCATTCCCATAAAGTTATTTTGTAGAATAATAGTATCATAAGTTATAATCCAGATCATAATCTATCTAAGCAAATATTATGTAAATTGGTTCAGGAATCGATAAAAACCAAGACATCCAAACTTTTATAATACTATATTACTTATAAACCAAATTGTGAAGAATTTTTGTAACGACTGTCTTATAAAATTCATTAACACCAATTTTAAGTTGAAATAAACTATACTAAGTAATTAAAATACTTTAAAGTAACTATAATAAGTTCAAATAATATTTTTAGGTGCTTTTAGTAACTTGTCAGTTTGACTAAAAATAATTATAATTTAGTTGATCTGACGATGCGACATGAATTTAGTGTTATTTTTAACTAAAATATCATATTTAAGTACAAATAATATAGTACTTATAATATACTTTCTGCCAGCGGCTTTGCTTGTGTTTTATGTAAATGAATATTAAGCCCACGCTATTTCAGGCTGCAAACTAAAGTATTATACCTACTTTAGTCAAAACTTCATTAAAATCAGTTCAGGCATGCAGCATGAACTACAATTTTTTTAAATTGTTTTTTTAAGTGTAACTATATTGTGATAAAATGTTACCGATATTTATTGTCATATATTGTATAATTATGCATTTTATTTTATATAAATACTTTTAATATTATTTAAAAGACATTATGTAATTATCAATATAAGTTTTATAATAATAACTTTTAAGGAAATAAATAGCATACAGCAGAATTATCATTTTTATTGGTTCGTACATTTCTTTAATTCTTGGCCCATATTTTGTCTCATATAAATAAAAAAAACTTATATTATTTATCACTAGCTTCCGCCCACGGCTTCGTCCGCGTGGTACCTTGAAAAACAAAAACAAATCTAGGTATCCCACGGAAACCGTATTTTTTTCCGGGATAAAAAGTTGCCTATGTACTATTCCAGACTATAATCTATATCTGTGCCAAATTTCATCCAGATCCGTTCAGCCGTTTCAGCGTGAAAGAGTAACAAACATACATCCATACATTCTTTCTTACTAAGTTTAGTAGGATAATATAGGCATTCGTGAAGTTAGCCACAGGTGCGAGTTTGCGCATGCACAGTTCCTTCCCCCCCTCATACCTCCGATTGCTCCCGAAAAACGATACTGCGCAGCTCTTGCGGCTTACTTCACGAATGCCTAGATTCGTTGAGCGAACTATACGTGCTTAAAGTTACGTATATAATTCCCTGACTCTAGACTTGGCCCTTGGGACTTTAGATCGCTTTCACGAGCGAGTGAAATGGATTCCATAGCATTTGTATGCGAGTTGCCATAACACTTTCTTTTTGCAAATCTTACGAGTTGTAGCTGCTTGAATTGTAATGTCCTTGTCCTACTCAGTTTTATAGTTTGTGCATACCTGGGAGATTCTATACAGTTTTATCATTGTTCTAATTATTCGTCATTGAAAGAAATGTTTGTTATCTCGTAAAATATTAGTTAATGTTTAACAGACTTTAAACAAGGAATAGGATAAATGATTGATTCAGGCGTGACTTTGCGGAAATCCATTACAAATACTGAAAAGGACGGAAATGTCTAGTACTCTCCCGCTAAAACTATTATCTAATGAGGTTGTTAATTAAGCTTATTAATATTAATGAGCCCCACAAAATTAACAACTAACCCGCTTAATTAACAACCTCATTAGATAATAGTTTTAGCGGGAAAGTACTAGACATTTCCGTCCTTTTCAGTATAAGGAATAGGATCTCAATTCGACTGTATTTTTTTTGTAAGTTACCTCAGAACTTTCGACTGCGTGAACCGATTTAAATAATTACTTTTTATTTGAAAGCTAGCGCTTCCCTTATAGTCCCAATTTCATGCAAAAGGTCAATACCTACTTGGCTAAAATGTATGAAACAGCTGGTTTTTTTGCGCTCACAGTGTTGGTTTCTTAGAAAAAGTTATTTATATTGATGAGTACTTTAACCTAAGTTTTCGGAAGTAGTCTGGTAACACCCCGTAGCATCCTTTCATACATTTACCTCCATCGGAAATGATAAGAAACTAAAAAATTTTGTAAACTATCAATAACTCATACTAGGGTAATATAATAATGGTCAATACGTATTACATGGTCAGTAGGTACTGTCAAAGTCGTGACCAACTCGCGCTGGTGGTAGGTAACCGTCGTAATTCGACGTAACAGACTTTCACGGTTTCACTGCTGACCACAATGCCATAATGAGACTATAATTCTGTCAATATTGGTAGTAATTTCGTAAATACGTGAAAATTTCCAGCTTTAAGACACAGTTTCGGAATAAACGTCAGCGGTAGGTACCTACGACACACACCGCCTGTTTGCTGAGATGTGTTTGAATAAACCAATCAGATTTCATTATTACCACATCTCTTCTCCACTTAGCTTCGGTGGAAATGGATCAAGCGGAGAGGAGAGAAATTGTCTCATTTTACTATAGAATGTTGTGCAGCGAGCAAGTGGCGCGGTAGAGCGGAGAAGTGTCTAGTCGGTCGGCTCACTCACATTCGGCTAGCTCACATCTCCAATCAATCATCTCTCTCCGCTACACTCCTCTTCGCTTTGGTGGAAATAACCTGCCAGCTTTGCAGCACATCTCATCTCGTCTCCTCCCCTTTCTGCTTTGGTGGAAACAGGGCCTATGACCGCCACAGTCACATAAAATTACTTTTATCTACCTTTATCGCTGTCTCGTTAATGTAAGAACTCCACCTTAAGGCGTGTGAAGTTGTAGGTACCTAACCACCATTTTTATTATCAACAACTTTCTTGAGTGACTGTCTTTTTGGAAATTTCCAAAGTTTTGTCACTAAAACAGGTAATGACGAAGAAAACTAAATGAAGAACTATTAACTTACTTATGTCAATCTGTGAATATCAAGTGTGTCTTAAGTAGGTATGTATAACCCGTAAGTTCCTGGTTCTAGGTGGGCTTTACTACTCAATTAGGTACTCAACTAAGTATATACTTATTTTAAGGTTATTTTAGAAACTTTTTTATCCTTGATTTTAGAGCTCATCTTTCAAGCTGATAGCCTGCAGATGGAGCCATGAAAAATTGGTTGATAATAAGTTTTACGAAGGGTACATTTAAAAGTAACTAAATATTTTACCGACTAAATTTTTACGAGATAAACAAAATTGTTTGTTGCGAACAATGACGAAAGTGAGAACAATGACGAAACCTTTTTGTAGAATGGTCCCTCTTATGGCTCTAGCTGTAGCCCAGACGTCCAGACGGATTTTGACATATAAAAAAATTTATAAGAAAATTAGAAAAATTTTTTTGACAAATAAGAAAATTAGGAGGTTATAGATACTAAATATAAAAAAAACTATATGGCGTGCGTAGGTAAGATTAAAATAATTAGGTTATCTATCTATACCTATATAAGAGCTTAACCTGACTGACTGAATGAATGAATGACTGACTGACTGACTGATTCATCATCGCCGAGTCGAAACCGCTGAAGCTAGGAAGCTGAAATTTGGAAGGTGGTTACCTTTTATAACAAAACCACCCACTAAGGCGGGATTTTTGGAAATTCCACCTCTAAAGGGGTGAAAAAGGGGGAAAACGTTAGTATGAAACTTTTTAACGCGTGGAGCGATTTTCATGAAACTTTGTTTGTGCACTGTAAATGCAAAATGAATGGACACGTGTTTCATGATTTTTCAATATAACCATCAAAAAAGGGTCAAATGTGGGGTCAATTTTTGTATGGGAACTTTTTAACGGGTAATGCGATTGGCCTGAAACTTTGTTTCTGTACTGTAAATGCAAAATAAATGAACACGTGTTTCAGGATTTTTCAATATAACCTTCAAAAAGGGGTCAAATGTGGGGTCAATGTTTGTATGGGAACTTTTTAACGGGTGGTGCGATTGGCTTGAAACTTTGTTTGTGTACTGTAAATACAAAATGAACGGACACTTGTTTCAGGATATTTCAATATAACCAACCTTCAAAAAGGGGTCAAATGTGGGATCAATGTTTGTATGGGATCTTTTTAACCTGGTGCGAGTCGGAAATTTGTTTCGTGTTTCAGGATTTTTCAATAAAACCTTTAAAAAAGGGGTCAAATGGGGGGTCAATGTTTGTATGGGAACTTTTCAACGGGTGGTGCAAGTGGTCTGAATATTAATTTCTTGTTAAAGGATTTTTCAATATAACTCTAAAAAAGGGGGTCAATGTTTGTATGGGAATTTTTTAACGGGTGGTGCGATTGGCCTGAAACTTTGTTTTCTGTTTCAGGATTTTTCAATATAACTCTAAAAAAGGGGGTCAATGTTTGTATGGGATTTTTTTGACGGGTGGTGCGATTGGTCTGAAACTTACACAAAGTTTCAGACCAATCGCACCTGTAAATACAAAATGAATGAACAAGTGTTTCACGATTTTTCAATATGACCTTCAAAAAGGGGTCAAATGTGGGGTCAATGTTTTTATGGGTACTTACTTTTTAAAGGGTGGTGTGATTGGTCTTAGTTTTGGTTTGGATACTTTAAATGCAAAATAAATGGAAACGTATTCCTGGATATTTCAAAATAGCCCTCTAAAATGGGTAAAATTGGGTGTCAAAGTTATTTATGGGATTTTTTTATTAGTGTAATTTGTTTGAAACTCAGTTTAGATACCTACTTTAAGTGAACGAAGTCGCGGGCGGGACAGCTAGTAAATTATATTTACAAAAATAACTAGGTTATTGGAAGTGTTATAAAATTTATATGATGGAAATAAAGAGATATAATATTATATTTTGTATGTACCTACCTAACTGGCGTAAGTAGCTATTTTCAATTATCTACTTTCAGTCAAAAACAAATTGTTTGTGTATAATTCTACTGTTGGTTACTTTGAAATAAATAACTAAATACTTACTTTTATAATTCAGGCGCATGTTGAGCACTTCGCAAATGTCAATGTCATCCTAAATGTCAAAAGTTCAATCACCTATCGACTCCCGCGCAACTTTTACTCAGATTTATCAAGTGAAAGTGTATTTCTCGCTTTCTTTGCATTAAACGATTTGATGTGGACCAGTGGAGTCGAGCCGAGTGGAGTTATGTATCAATCGCGATCGGGTTACGTCCGCGATTTCGAATTACAGTGGCGCCATCTGTGTTCCTGTTTGTAATATTCATCATCATCATCATCATCTTCCTGCCCTTTTCCCACGTTTACGTGGGGTCGGCACAACATGTGATCTTCTTCCATTTCCCTCTATCATTTGTCATCTCAGTACCAACTCACTCCTTTCTTACCCATGTCATCTTTCACACAGTCCATCCATCTTTTCTTTGGCCTACTTCTACCCTTGTATCCATCCACATTCATATCTAATACTCTCCTGTTTGTAATATTATCACTAAAAAATAAAAACTAAAAAATATAACCACGACTGTAATCTCCGAGCTCGGTAGATATCTTTCTCAGGTCTTTAGTTACTTAGATCTTTGAGGGTAGTCAGAGGCACGTCTAAACATGAAATTTGGTACATGCCCACGTTTGCCCATGTTTGGTACGTGACAGGGTGCAAGTCCATCGCCGTTTATAATACTAACCTATGACACACACTTTCCAATTTTTGGTTCTAGGGTATGCCGGTTTCCTCACGATGTTTTCCTTCACCGTTTAAGAACACTGGCATTGCGCACTTTGTGCAATTCAAAAACTCAACGAAGCCGCGGGCATCAGCCAGTTAACGACTAGGTAAACTCAAAAACTACTGGACCGATTTCAAACATTCTTTGCATCTTTAGAATGCTACATTATCCCAGAGTAACATAGGCTATTTTATTAAAAGAAAAAATTAGGGATCCTGACTAAAATTTCAATAATGTAAAAAAATAAAATAAATATGATCACGACTGTGATCCCCAGGCTCGGTAGATATCTCCTCAGATCTTTAGATACTTAGATCTTTGAGGATATCTAAAGAGGGTAGTCAGAGGCAAGTCCAAACATGACATTTGGTACATGCCCACATTTTGCACAATAGTTAGTATTCCGTACGTGACAGGTTGCAAGCCCATCGCCGCTTATAAGAATACTAACCTATGACACATACCTTCGAATTTTTAGTTCTCGGGTATGCCGGTTTCCTCACGATGTTTTCCTTCACCGTTTAAGAGCACTGGCATTGCGCACATAAATTTTTCGAATAGAAAAACTCATTGGTGCACGACCAGGTTTGAACCCACGACCTTCGGATCGTGAGGCAGGGATGCTACCACTACACCACCAGCGCTCGGCTATAATAATGTACAATAATAATAATGTTATATTCATGGTGGATTTTTGCGGACGAAATCACGAGTACCTACCTAACAGTTAGTGTAAAGATGAACATAAAGAAACCTACTAGGCACTTTATCAACATTTGCCAGACAGCTACCCGCTACGCCACTGAGGTCACCAATAAATAGCAGACATATCAGACAGACATCTTACTTTCTCACTATTCGCTACAAACAGACGAACATTACGAGAAGAATTGCAAACAAGCATCCGCGTAACCTACAATGCGTGCGCGGGCGCACACTCGAGGCCTGCGAAACGCGTGCCACTTCTATAACTTATTGCTAACTATCTGAAGTAAGTAGGTGATTGTACGAAAGACTACAAATTTTTGTTTTTTTTTATAAATTCAAGGTAATTTAATTATATATAAGAGGGAATTTTCAGAACCTACGCTTTGGTCCTTCAATGGGAATTCTAGATCCCATTAAGTAGTAGTATACTAGCTTCCGCTCGCGGCTTTGCTCGCGTGGTACCTACATAAAATTTAGCCTATGTTACTCGGGGATAATGTAGCATTCTAATGATAAAACAATTTTTGAAATCGGACCAGTAGCTCTTGAGTTTATTCGTTACAAACAAAAATACAAAACTTTCCTCTTTATAATATTAGTATAGATAGGTACCTATGCATAAAACTTAGGCATAAAGTATCTATTTATTAATTGTTGGCAATATCATCGTAATAGCTAAGCATTTTCCAAAATACAAGATTTACCAAAAAAACCGAGCAAAGCTCGGTCATCCAGGTCAAGTATTCTTAATAATAAAACAAGATTATTCTTCGGAAGAGTGACCGAAAAAGAACCAGAGTGACTGCCACCTGCCGTCCTATCCCGCGGCCTTCTATTGTTAACGTTACGTAGGTACCTACATATTATGTAGGGTCAGAAAAAAAATCCAAGACAAACATCGGTATACAAAGTTACTAAAGTAGGTTATTGGTAAATATTTGGTTTTCGTACAAAGTTTTTGTGATCAGTTTGTTTAGTTCGGGTGCAAAATTCATAAAAAATATGAGAAACAAAATAAAATTTGGTATTTTAAGTAGGTACCTACCTTTTTATTTAAAAACTCGAAAATAATGGAAATGATTTAGCTTTTACAGCCATATTGGATTTTTTGACAGTTTAGATAGCCTAATATGTCGTATGATACCTAAAAAAAATATGATCACGACTGTAATCCCCGGGCTCGGTAGATATCTCCTCAGATCTTCTAATTACTTAGATCTTTGAGGA
The DNA here is from genome assembly GCA_963675405.1 of Cosmorhoe ocellata. Lineage (NCBI taxonomy): Eukaryota > Metazoa > Arthropoda > Insecta > Lepidoptera > Geometridae > Cosmorhoe > Cosmorhoe ocellata. Next base: position 2,540,285 of record OY776272.1, read on the forward strand.
TATCTAAAGAGTCAGAGGCGTCCGAACATGATATTGGGCACACATTTTGCACAGTAGTTAGTATTCCGTACGTGACAGGTTGCAAGCTTTTGTCAAAATCCGTCCAGTCAGTTGAACTCTAGCGACAGCCAAAAGAGATATCTACATAGGTACATACAACGCAAACACACTATCCTCCTTAGCAGTCGGGTAAAAACGATAAAAATCTACAAAAAAATCAAACAATCCAAATCTAACAGGTAAATATCAAAAGATATCTTCTTAGTATTTGCTTTTTATGCCAACGCTGCATTACAAATAAACTTTCTATTGTGTTGTGTCGGATATCGATAATGGCTAGTGTTGTGCCGTGGTCGATGATTTGTGTCGATGGTTCTGTGTTATCGATGATGGTAAACCTATTCGTTTTCTTATTTTATGTGTTTTATGTGTCGGGTGTGATAGGTCACTATTTACTAGCATTATTTATTTCTAAAATAAATCATAGTTTTCGAAGAGTGAACTGACATTTTACTGACATTTTACTATTCTGAGAATGGTTATACCAGAAGATGGTTATTAATCTACCATTAGCAAGTTCAAGGGTATGTTAACAAAACGTCTTAATCTTTCATACATTTTATTTCAGGAAAAATACTTAAGTACCGTGTACTGTGTAAAGGTATCAGCTAACAAATAAAGACAAATAAACGTTTTGTTTAATTGAATTTGTTAAAATCGCTTTTATCATATTATTAAACTATACTTAATGGGTTTATATTGTAAGAAATACATAACTACATACTTTTGATCATACATTCATTCACAGTCGGGTAAATGCCTACTCTTTATCTCGCATTTATTTTGAATTCTACGTACTTATAATATAAAAAAATCGTAATTAAACCTAAAATTGTTATCGAAAAATAATGTATCGACAAAAACCTCACTATCATGACCTTCAGTGAAAGTACAAACCTAACATTTGCCTATCCCTTTATAAGGTAAACAATGTGTGAGCGCTAAAGATCCAACTATTTCACGTTGTATTTCGATATTGCCGAGAAAGTGTCGCCACGACACTAGCAGATGTATCATTTCATACCAGCTTCCGCCAGCGGCTTCGCCCGCATGTTACATTGAAAAACAAAAACACATCTATCCCACGGGAAGCGTATATTTTTTTGGGATAAAAGGTGGCCTATGTCCTTTCTCAAGCTCTGTACGTCTACCGTGAGTTGTCACATTTAGATTGGCTAACGTTACTACAGTAGTAATAGTACGTTACTATGACATCTGTCAAAATTGTTACTCATGGTACCAAATTCTAAGAAAATTAATGAGCGCAAACTACAGTCGCTGTAGTACGCTGTGACGTAGGATAGTTAGCTACGTGAGGTTTTAGTACCCAACTATCCGCTAGAGGCGCTGTACCAAGTTTTCATACATTTTTTTAACTACAGTCGCTAGCGAGTGTAGATTGTGAAAACTCATGGTAGACCCTCCGGTCAATCTTTGTACCAAGTTTCACGAAAATTGTTTTAGTAGTTTAGGCGTGATTGCGTAACACACAAACAAGAGTTACTTTCGCATTTATAATATTAGTAAGGATATTTTTTTTTATCGATAAAACGTTACATCTCAACATAATCTCAGTTTTAGACAGCCCTATCCTTCATCAAAACCAGTGATGCGCTGTGACTAATAAATTATCGATAATCTTGAGATAACCTTAGTGAAAGTCTTAACCCTTGGACCCTAGGTAATAATACTTAAGTACTACTCTATCTAGAAAGCACCGGTGTAGTGGCAGGACTCTGTTTCGCGATCCGAAAGTCGTAGGTTCGAATTTGATTGGGTCAGAAAAACATGAGGAAAGACATAAGTTCTAGGGTTATAAAAACCCAAAAACTTCAAGGTGTGTTTCATTGTTAAGAATTCTTATAAGCAGCGATAGGCTTGCAACCTGACACATACGGAATACTAACTACCTACTGTGCAAAATGTGAGCATTTGCCAAAATTGTTTGTGTACCTTTGACTACCCTTTTTAAATACTTAAACTCAAATTAAATGGAGATCTGAGATGTCTATCAAAGCTAATGATTAAAGTCGTGATCATAAGAAGTTAGCATAGACTGGCCTCACAGCTCAGTTGGTAGTAGCTCTGCCTTCTGCGCTGCAGGTTGTGGGTTCGATCCCCACCCAGGACTAACATTTGTGTGATGAACACAGATGTTCTGTGTCTGGATGTTCTTATGTATTCTATGTACATATGTATTTATAAAAAATAGTAGGAATGTAAATTATAGTTATCAGTTAACTGATTCTCATAGTAGGTACAAGCTTTGCTCAGTTTGCGGCTAGATGGCGTTGTGAAACGTCTAACAATATTTTTTTATTTATAGAAAGGTATGTACATACGAGTAAACCCGCAGGCAAAAGCCAACAGACACAAGGGTATAATCAGATAGGCGCGGTTTAATGTGTCAAAAGGTCATTCACCCCGCTGACACAGTTACAGTGAGAAATTGAAAGTTTTTAGTCACCGATGACACACTTTAATGCTGGCAAGTGCGAGTTTATATTGCAGTGTGGGTGTTCCGTACAATTTAATTTCTACTAGCTGACTCTCGCGCAACGTCTATTTTTTTATTCTGAGAGGAGCAGTCGGAGGTTGAAGCTCGTATGAAAAAAACATTCGAACGAAGTTTAAATAGTATATTCTTGGGCTTACTCCAAATAGAAGAATTTTATTTTTTACGTAATGGGGTTAACCAAAAGTTCACTAATAGTGAACCAAAAGTTCACCAATCACTAATAATGTAATATTTATAGTTATTACAAACGGTAGTTTATTGCGTTATCAAGTAGTTATAAATTATTATTACTAATTACTGATTTATATAGTTACTTAAGTTATTAATTTTGTGAAAGTTTAATTTATACTTTTGATTCAAAAATTATTGTCACAGCTTTCTCTACAAAAGTTTTCGCTTTGAGTCGCAATTTTTAAAACGTTTAAATTTAAAAATATGATACGGAACCTTAAAATAATTGTATAAAGCATTATCCTCTTTCTCCGCAGTCGGGTAAAAAGGTGTTATCTACACGAGAACAATGGACTATCTAAAGATACCTAATTTAGTATGATGGTGAGAATTTTTTATAATTAATAGTTAAAAAACTTTACATAGAAATGCTTCTAGGTGAATATTTATAACAATAGTTTTAACATACATATAAAACAATAGTGATAAAATTTAAGAATTATAGCGTAAGAGACAGCCAATATTGTTTATACATTATATTACACCTAATTATTCTACTTATTAATACATTTTCATTCTCATATTCATTTGTTTTTTTTTATATTGTAGGTAAGTATTGTTGTAATTATTAAATAAGATGTAATCACACATTATAGATAGCATAGATTTCCTAAAATTAAGGCCAAAAGTTTGTATTAAAATTACATATCGCGTTTAGGGATTTTTACTGAAATATATACCTACTTCTCATCAAAAAATAGAGTCACCAATAAAGTTAGATTTTGATTTATTAGTTACTAAAATCTAGAGACAGACTGAAAATACAAAAAGCACCCTCAAAAGGCTAGTTGAAGCTTTCGAATAACATACTGATATTCTAAATTTTAATAGTTATAGCTTATATTTTTTAATAGTTTGATGAAAAGAAGTAGGTATAGCTTATATTTTAGTAGTTAGATGAAAATCTAAACTAAAAATGCAGGGTTGGCTTGATATTGATCAACGTATATTTAACAAAATTGTTACAGCCATAATGGCTTACTCTACTTATCAGCAATCTTAATTATAGTAATTCTGCAAGTGAATTTTGCTCGCTGCTTGCATGCAAGCTATTAGCTATTTATCTGCAAGACAATCTTACTATCAATAAAATAAATCCAATCTTAATTCAATCTTTACAGTTCTTTATCATGAATTCTATTTTAAGGCGGGTTATTTTAAAAACCGGCAGCCTCCAATAGCGTTCGTTAGCGGCCGCTTAAATGTTACGTTAAGAAATGGTATCGCTTGGAAATGTAAACTTAAATCTATACTTTGCATAATGTATTTTTTATTCGATATAAAAAAATCTTACTTAAAGAATATATATTTTTAAACTTACGCGATCTGAACACATTATTATTAGTATTAAACGGGTATTTATCGCGTTTAGTTTTGATAATTTTGGTCATCCCGCGACCACGACAGTGTGTAAACCTGTCGAAACGTCGGGAAAATAGCTAAGTAAAATGCGATTAATACCCGTTTAATACTAATAATTACTTAAAAACGTACTTGTAACAATGTCACTTTATGTAACATTGTTACTGGAGCTTGAAAAAAAGAAGCAGTCAATTTTGTTTAAAAAAAAGACAAAAAATAGTAAAATGAAAAAGAATACCTAACGTTAACACCAAAAGGAGTCTGATTCTATTTGTACGGCTGAGATATCGAGAGTAGCATGGTGCTTATGGAATAACTGCTAAAGCACGTGCTAAGCCATTACGGTAACTCGAGTGAAAAAAGTAATCGCTTCTTCTAAGAAGATTGCAAGCATTGACTGGATAAGGTTCTATAGTAAGTTTTTATAGTAACACGTTTACTGGTTTTATTAAAAATTAATATTTTTACCTACCAATATATTTTTTGATTTAAATTAAAAAAAAAGAAAAACAATTTAAGAACACTACAGTACCTACTTATTATAAGACATTTCATCATATCTAAAAAAGATAGCTAAAAATTTCTATAAATGGTTGTTTCATTCTATTTTGCTACGCAGATCTTCTGTTACTTAAATAATTTGATTATAAAGGAAATAAAATATATTGACCCATATCGTGTTTAAACAAATAATGTGATGTTCTAAAAGTAATAGATTATAAAAAAAAATTAAATTATATTAACATAAATAAAATCTCTACATTGACCCCTAGCTCTCTGTCTACTAGAGTCGAGACGCGGAGCTCACATTTTTGACAAATTAGTCAAGTTTTTTTAGTAAATTATGTCATTCCGAGAATTTTGTCGGAAAAAGTGAGATTGGATATGTTTTGTGTTTGAATAACTACGAATGCTAAGAACGTTTACTTTAGTGCTTGAAAATAACTTCTAAGGTGCTTTTTATTCCTTTCACCACACTAGTTCCCATGAACTGGTGACATGTTAAAGAAGTTAATGGTTATTTATGTAGGTATTGTATGTATATTTACTACTCAAAATAAAATAAGGGCCACCAGAGTATTTTTGTTTCCTTAAAAGATGATGAAAACCAAAAACATCCTAAGATTAAGTATTTTTTGTCTTTAAGTTAATTAATTAATTCAAAAAACATTGTTATATTAAATTTAAAACATTCAGAGCATAAATACTGATCAATAAACAAAAAATGTATAAAATAGTGGTGGCGTAGCATTTTCTTTTGAGTAGTTTAAATACAAAAAAAAAAAACTGGTTACAATAGATTCCAACTTAGTTTCCAATATTATTATAACCAAAACAGGTCAAAATTTAGATAAAATATCTACAAACAAATATAAAAAATGACTAAATTCTCACTGATTCAACCTGTGAAATCATTCTCACTAAAATAATTAAGTAAATCTCGTTTATTTCATTAATCATTAGTATTTATAAGAGGTCCGTGATTCCAGTGGTGAAAATATAAAAAGAAATGCCTTCCGTCTCACTCTAACATGCGTGTTGTCTCTCAATTTCTCATTTCACCGTTCACTTGTTTAGCGAGTAAGCACTAACTGTGACCAAGTTCTATCAACAAACCGCGCTCTTTTATTTGTCACCTTATTCTAAAGACTTAAAGCGCGTCTTGGATTATCAGGAGAAAGCAGAAGGGACTTTATCGAAGTAAGCTTGTTACTGTAATATGTATGTTTCTTATTTTACACTGTAAAGTTGGTCAGTCGGCTAGTAGGCTCTCGGCTGGTGCAACGAGCGTACGTCTCTAGCTTGAAAAATAAAAAAAAATCGCAAAAATAAATAAATTAAAATGACGAGAAAACCTTTTCGGTGTCGATAAAAAAATAACAAGCATGTGAATATATGAAAACTCCATTTTGTTTTTACGAGTTTATTTGCGCGGGAAACCGAACGTCAAGATGACAGTTCGAAAGTGGTTTGAATTTGGAAAATGCACGTACCGTAGTGATGTGAAATTGTTTTTGGTATTTGTGATTTTAACGTTAATGGACGTGTTACCAACTTGCAACGGGGAATACAGTGATAGGGGTAAGTAATACGAACGAATTAAATAAACTTTAATTTAACTTGAAACAGTTGCAACATAAGAAGGATAAATATAGACATAGACAATTTTTTTTTGCTTCATATTAGTTATGCATTTGCCATTTACAAAAAAATCTAAAAATATACGTTAATTTGAGTTTAGATAGTAACAAGGACAAATAATAACAGACTAGACAAATTTTTTTGGCATCGCATTATTTTGTGCTTATTATTTATGCACATGCATAATAATTAAAAATATTCGTCACAACTCGCGTTGCAAAATATATTTTTGTTTTTACGTCAACTTGGGCCCAATTTTTTTTTATGGAATTATTTCCGGAAAGTCATAAAAACTTTAGCTCAGTGTTAGTACTTACAGTTATAAGACCTAGGGTACCTAAGTTGTGGTTCTTGAAACCGGATGCATCTTAAACCACAGTCTGACAATATTTTGCCAGTGTTCTTAATCGTAGTGACGCGGCTAACCTCAGCATACTTAGCTTAGAGCTAAGCATTTTGAATACCTACTTAAGTACCTTATTCACTTAAGTTATGAATACAATGAAGGTAAATTATATTTTACTTGACTAGCTAAATATTTTTACAAAAATATTTGTTTATGTATTGCTTTCTAGCTTCCGCCCGTGGCTTCGCCCACGTGGTACCTACCTAGAAAAACAAAACGAATCAATCCCACAGGAACCTTCTTATCCTACTAATATTATAAACGCGAAAGTTTGTAAGAATGTGTGGATGTCTGGATGTATGTTTGTTACTCTTTCACGCTGTACGGCTGAACGGATCTGGATGAAATTTTGTACAGATATAGATTATAGTCTGGAATAGCACATAGGCTACATTTATCCCGGAAAAAGGTACGGTTCTCGTGGGATAGATTTGTTTTTGATTTTCAAGGTGCCACGCGAGCGAAGCCGTGGGCGGAAGCTAGTAAGCTATATTAATGTCAAGTTTCATTAAAATCCATTCAGTAGTTTTTGCGTGAAGGAGTAACAAGCATACAAACTTTCGCGTTTATAATAAAGATCTGTTCTGTCTTCTCAAAATCTGTCCAGCCGTTTGGGCTAGCAACAGCCAAAGAAACACATACAATACACCCCAAACACATTATTTTCATTACCCTCCTTCTTAGCAGTCGGGTAAATAATCGCGCGTTAAACGTGTTTCATTGAACCGACGAAATGCCGAAATCACTTTGACACGAATAAAAAGTGAAATTTTAGATCAAACAGAACATTACTGTCGGTAGTGGTGTGCAATTATAATTGCAAATGAAGTATCTACTTTCTATCGATAGATACTACCGTTAAGTTTTCTTTCCGTGATTGTAAACGTGTGTTGAGTTTTCGCGAAGGAAAATCGTTCACAAAGTCAAGTTAGTGATAGCGCGCACGAGTTACTTTTGTCGCCATCACTGTTTTGTCAATAATGTTTTATTATTAGTATTAAACGGGTATTTATCGCGTTTTATTTACCCATTTTTTCCCGATGCTCTACAATAAAAAAAAACGTAAGTTTCAATCCAAGCTTATTTTAATACATTAGTGAAAACTGCATTCGATTTGGTTCAGCCGTTGCGGAAATTAGCGTGCACAAACGCACAGATAAACATACAGACATTATTTTCAGAAACGTTTTGTTTTGAGCTAACATGTCTTTTTTAGGTAGCACTAATTTTTATTTGAAAATATTAAAATATTAAAAGTCACTGCTTCTCAATGATTTTATTAATAATATATATTATACATATTGAATTGATAGACTCCTTAAGAGAATCTTGACTATGATTGTTACAAAATCTAATAATTATAATAGTTTTCAAATATTCGAAAAAAACAAAAATCGAAATCATCGATTTGAAAATATCGAAATGATCGATTTTAAATTGTATGGGCGCTTATTCTGAACTCTAATTTTAATCATACGGAAGACATAAACGCGCTCGCATGTCACTATGTCACTGTTATTTTCTAAGATGGCAAACTAGCATTACTACGGGCTTTTCTACTTAACGGTTTCGTCATTATTCTCACTTTCGTCATTCTTCACAACAAACAATTTTTGTTAACACGTAAAATATTCTTCAATTTTAAATGTTCTTCATGAAATAACTTATTATCAACCAATCTCATATTGCTCTATCTTCATGCTATCAGCTTGAAAGACGAGCAAGGATATAAAAGTTTTTTAAATAACGGTAAAATATCAAATTGAGTAGAACCGTATGACACCTGTTTGCTGTTACTGTAACTTAAACACACTTACAGTATTTTTTATCAACAACAGTAGTATCGTCCAGTGACATAATGTCAACGACATACTAAGATACAAAATGACTCATGACTTTATCATTTCATTGATACTCTACTTGTTAGCAAGCTTACGGTGAAAAATACAGATTGATTTTTGATTTTTTGGATTTGTCTTCGCCCTGAACAGCATAATAAATATTAAAACATCTATACTAATATACTAATACTAATATACCTACTTAAAATATTAAATATGATCACGACTGTAATCCCCAGGCTCGGTAGATATCTCCTCAGATCTTTAGTTAATTAGATCTTTGAGGATATCTAAAGGGGGTAGTCAGAGGCAAGTCCAAACATGACATTTGGTACATGCCCACATTTTGCACAGTAGTTAGTATTCCGTACGTGACAGGTTGTAAGCCCATCGCCGCTTATAAGAATACTAACCTAATGACACATACCTTCGAATTTTTGGTTCTAGGGTATGCCGGTTTCCTCACGATGTTTTCCTTCACCGTTTAAGAAAAAGAGGAAAGTTTTGTATTTTTGTTTGTAACGAATAAACTCAAAAACTACTGGTCCGATTTCAAAAATTCTTTCACCATTAGAATGCTACATTATCCCTATGTTAGGTTATATTTTATGTAGGTACCTTGCGAGCAAAGCCGCGAGCGGAAGCTAGTTTGAAAATAAATTGAATGCGGGCGTAATCGCGGACAACAGCTAGTAATTATAATAGATAATTATAAAGGGAAAACCTTTGGTAGTTAAAATATTCACAGCTGTTCAATATTTTCTTTTACTACATAAGTTATTTATATTTTGGATATTATAATTTTAACTCAGTCAAATAAAGTTATTCGACTAATCACACGAATATTATATCCATTCCGATTTGAATACCTGCACATAATTGGTCACTTTCTCCGACCTTGCGTCAGGTCGCCACACACAATCGTAACCGAACACACACAATCATCGCCCGACGACATATCAGTAGACATAATCAATAGAGATTTATCACAAATTTAATAATGAAAAATAAATATGACTGTTATCCCCAGGCTCGGTAGATATCTCCACAGATCTCTAGTTACTTAGATCTTTGAAGATATCTAAAGAACAGTCAGAGGCACGTCCAAACATAACATTTGGTACATACCCACATTTTGCACAGTAGTTAGTATTCGTACGTAACAGGTTGCAAACCCTTCGCCGCTTATAAGAATACTAATCTATGACACACACTTTCAAGAAACTCACTGGGCCCTAGCGCTTTTTTTGTATGATGGGTACTTGTGAATTTTGTAAGGTTAGATATTATTAGCGTACTTACCTAATTATTATCAACCATAATGTTCAAGATAGATAAATATTTAACACTAGCTTCCGCTCACGGCTTCGCCCGTGTGATAGCTTGAAAAACAAAAACAAATCCATCCCGCTGGAACCGTAAATTTTTCCGAGATAAAAAGTAGCCTATTTGCTATTCCAGACTATAATCTATAACTCTGCCAAATTTCATACAGATCCGTTCAGCCGTTTCAGCGTGAAAGAGTAACAAACATACATCCACACATCCATACATTCTTACAAACTTTCGCGTTTATAATATTAGTAGGAAGTACAATATTTTGAGTAGTTCGCCAACTCGTAGGTACTAAAAATTTCGTACCAACTGGTATGAAATGACGAAACTCAAAAATAATATTATTTCCAACTCGTATTATTTTTTCTAGTACAGTCAACTAAAAAAATATGTAAACTAAATATTTTCATTTTTCGTAGACATGAAAAATTTTTTTTTTTTTGTTTTTGGAATACCTAATTGCATTTTGTTGACATACAAGTCACAGATGACTTTTGATAGAATGCACGAATGACATTGTCATTAACACCTAGCTGATTAACTGAGTTTTTATCAGCGCGGTCACTAATAATATGACAAGTGGACGCTGGTGGTATTAGAATTTGACCGCTTCTGTGCGGCAAAACGCTCATCTTAGCTTTAAAAAGTCGATAAATTAATACCAGGATTTTCTGCGGTGTATTTGCCTGACAACTACGTCGCTCTGGTTCTTATATGTTTTCTCGTGTTATTTTGAGTTTTATTGCGTAATTTTGGTGGTTATTTTGCCAATAAAGCCCGGGTTCTTGACGCGAGTGTAAAGTATGTGAATTAGAGTGAATAGTTCTCTTCAAATTCCATCGGAGGAAATCCCGAAAATTTTCAACAAAACAGCCATCTTTTGTTTAAAATTGACTTGACAACTTGACTATGACTCTGTGACGTTGACAATACTTATAAATAAATACACTTGACACTGGCAAAATTGTTCTCTAAGAGACAGATGCCATAATTGAAGAAGAAGAAGAAATTAATACCAGAAGGTTTCAAGGGACTCTTACAAACTGCCTTATATAGTCAACTTAATCATTGCTACATTAAATTTAATGATATCTTTTTATCAGAACAACACCATAAACGATCCAGCTATAAGCAGGTCACTTCCCGACTGAAACAGGTATTTTTGGCGCCAAAACCGGACTTACAAACGGGGTTACAAGTTTACAACGTGATTAATTCGAATTTCGAACGCGATTTTTACTGGCAAGTGGTGATTCAGAGTTTTTGATAGACCTCACAGCTCAGTTGGTAGTAGTTCTGCCTTCTGCGCTGCAGGTTGTGGGTTCGATCCCCACCCAGGACAAACATTTGTGTGATGAACGCAGATGTTAGTTCTGTCTGGGTGTTTATTTATTCTCTAAATTGTATTCATAAAAAAAGTATATAATTAATCTATCAGCTATCTGGTTCCCATAGTACAAGCTTTGCTTAGTTTAGGGCTAGATGGCGTTGTGTGAAATATCCACCAATATATTTATTTAAAAAAGAACCTTTGAAATATAATGTTTAGGCCGAAATAACCTTAATCCAGGTTTTGAACTAGTATTTTTATAAATAAACAAAGAATCCGACTTAGAAGAGCTTCCTACAGCCGCCATATTAGATTTTTTGACACTTTGTAATTAAATATCATAAGTATGGCACTTGTGATTCAGGCAAATCCAACGATACTCAAAATCAGTCCAGCCGTATGAGGGACATGCTACAGGAACTCACTTACAACCAAAATATTAGACCATTTCTGAGAGATTGACATAGGCTATATAAAATGTCAAAAAATCAAATATGGCGGTTTTATGAAGCTAATGGTTTCGATTTTTGAACTACTTAAATACTATGATCTTTTTGAAGTTGACTGTACCATCTTAGACAAAATACCTCGGCTATCTACTTTTGTCAAGTCGTTAGAGATAAAATTATGAATCACGATGACCAATTGTTAAGTATGGTAGTTAGTTCATTTATGTTATCGTCAAACAAAATCTATGCGGACAAAGTCGACAACAGTACCTACGTCTACCATGAGTTGTCACATTTAGATCGGCTGACGTTACTACAGTAGTAATAGTACGTTACTATGACATCTGTCAACATTGTTACTCATGGTACCAAATTCTAAGCAAATGAATGAAGCGCAAACTACAGTCGCTGTAGTACCTACGCTGTGACGTAGGATAGTTAACTACGTGACGTTTTAGTACCCAACTATCCGCTAGAGGCGCTGAACAAGTTTTCATACATTTTTTTAACTACAGTCGCTAGCGAGTGTAGATTGTGAAAACTCATGGTAGACCTACAGTATCTTTAAAGTCATCAGTTTCACTATCATTGACCCTATACTAGTCACTTTCTATCGTATTGTCTGTTTGTCTGACGTAAGTGTCTATTGACGGCTGAATTGCGATTTAAGCCATCACGAGTAGGTAATGTAGGTTCGCTTCCCGCCGTAGGATTTTTTAAGTTGTAATACGAATTAGATTGCAAATATTTGTAGTTGATTTTAAGCATTTTTTTAAAATATATGTAGGTAAAAAATTAACGAAAAATACCTAAGAACCATCTAATGATACGAAGAAGCAATATTTTCCACATTTTTTTTTGTGAGGTGCAGGTTAATCCTTTCGCGACACTGGTCTAAAATGACCAGTGACATTTAAAACAAAATGTGGAGTCATAACTATGTGTCACTCTTCGCTTTTATCTATTTACAATTCCAACCCTGAAACTCCGGTCAAAAAAACTGGTCCTGAAAATAGCTAACTTGTACTTACTTTATTACTTAAAAATAAAAATAAAATATAAAATATGATCACGACTCCCCGGGCTCGGTAGATATCTCCTCAGATCTTTTAGTTACTTAGATCTTTGAGGATATCTAAAGAGGATAGTCAGAGGCAAGTCCAAACATGACATTTGGTACATGCCCACATTTTGCACAGTAGTTAGTATTCCGTACGTGGCAGGTTGCAAACCCATCGCCGCTTATAAGAATACTAACCTATGACACATACCTTCGAATTACTTAAAAATATTAAATAAAATCGGCCAAGTGCTAGTCGGACGAAGGGTTCCGTACTATTACCTATCTATAAAAACGACAAAAAATCATGTCTCGTGTATGGGAGCCCCATTAAATATTTATTTTATTATGTTTTTGAGTATTTGTTGTTATAGCGGCAACAGAAATACATCATCTGGGAAAATTTCAACTGTCTAACTATCACGGATCATGAGATACAGCCTGGCCCCTACTAAATAAACATTACAAGTCTACAAAATTGTAAAAAAGTGACAATACTGTTGAATTTTATGATAAGAGCTGTTTCATAAAACCTACAAATATTATGTAGAATTGTAAGAAAATTTTACAATTTTGTAAATTTTCCTTCAGTAAATCGTATTTTTTTATTAAACAGAAACTTGTAGAATTGTAGCCGCTTACAATTAATTTGTATTTTACAATTTGTAATGTTTATTGAATAGGGGCCTGGGGCCTTACCACGAAGTATTCCAGAACGATTCCGTAACGATTCCATTATAGAAACGTCACTACTTCCATACAACTTGCATAAGTCATGATACGAAATCACAATGTAATACTAATTCGGTAATGTATTTTGAATTCATGGTAAGGCCCCTGGTGACAGACGGACGGACAGCGGAGTCATAGTAATAAAAAATTATTAAAAAAATTATTAAAATGTATTTTATTATTAAAACAGGAGTGAACAGAGTACAAGTTAAAAACGATGAAACTGCTAAAGTTTAAAAATAAAACTGTGACGCAGTCTCAACGCCCGCCTCCAGAACTGATGAGTAGGTTCTGTTCGGTTAACATATAGAACAAAAATAAATTAAACAAAGGTTAAATGACATTAATAAGGATGAGCTGGAAAAATTACTGAGAATGCTGAGGAGTGAGTTTATGTGTGTGTGAGAGGGTGTGAGGGTGTGTGTGTGAGTGTGTGATGATGATGAGTACCTATTGTTGTGTGTCTTATGTAACATGTCTTATGAATTTATGAGAGGGAAATGAGAAGATTTTCAGTTTCTTCATATGAAAGAGATAAAAGCCAATTTGAACATTTAGTTTTACATGTGTATTGTGTAAGAGGGTATACATCTATAGCTTTATTAACTTTGTTATAAAGTGAACAGCTTAGATAACAAAAGTGGCGACCAGCTATGGCTGTTCTGTGCGTAGGAGTTTTACACACAATATCTGAGCGACGTTTATTTTTAAGTAGTTTGGGGTCAAAGAACAAGAGCCTGTGCTGACGTACGATGCTAGCCAGAATAAACAGTTGTCTTACAGAAAGAACTTCGCATTGTTGTAGAAGGAGGTTAGTGGGGAATTTCCTAGGTTTGGATGACATCACTTTTAGGACAGCCCTTTGAGCCCGCTCCACTCTAAGCATCTGCGTTTTGATACAACCGCCCCATGCAGTGATACAGTAGTTCAGTACAGATTGTGCAAGAGCAAAATAAACTGTCCTCAAACACTGAGAATCGGCAACACTTCTTAGGTTTTTGAAGACGAATATAAGTTTACGTACTCTAGTTATAGTATTATCAATGTGAGGGATCCAGGAGAGGAATCTATCGACGTGGACGCCAAGATACTTAGTAGAAGTGACATGGCGAAGAGTTTGACAGGAGCAAGAGTTACTGACTGGAACTTGACAAGTATGTGCGCGGAGGGAGAAGAATAGTGGTTGAGTACGGGCAGTGGGGGAGAATGTAATATAATTCGACTTTTCAACGTTGAGGGTTAGAAGGTTGGTTGAGAGCCAGTTAAGGACATCTCTCAAAGCCGCTTCAGCAGACTGTTGTACCTCATCCCAACTTTTTCCACCAACGAGCAGGGCAGTGTCATCTGCGTAAGTAATTATATTACAATTTGGGAGTGTAAGATTACACAGCTCGTTGATGTATACAAGGAAGAGAGAAGGGCCAAGAACACTACCCTGAGGAACGCCAAACTGGATTAGTTCCTCATTACTCACAACGCCACTTACGACAACTTCTTGTGAGCGATCAGTGAGGTAGCTTCTGAACAGGTCATTAACTGAGCCTCTTATTCCGATCTGCTCTAACTTATCCAGTAACATGGGTATAGAGACGGTATCGAATGCTTTGGAGAGGTCAAGGAATACAGCAGCCGCTTTAAGCTTCTTATCGAGGTTTTTAACAATTGTAGATGTTAGTTCAACAACCGCATCCTCAGTGGATCTTGATTTACGGAATCCAAACTGGCTTTCAGATAGGATGTTATTTTCATTCAGAAAACTTATCAACCTGGTGTTTATAATTTTTTCTAATATTTTGGACAAGACACTTAGAATTGAGATTGGCCTGAAATTATTAACATTATGTTTATTCCCGGTCTTATATATGGGGTGGACAAGGGCTTTTTTGAAAACAGAAGGAAATGTCCCAGTTAACAGACAGAGGTTAAAAATGTGGTTTAAAATAGGGATAAGAGTATTTCTAGCACCTTTGATAACTAATGTGGGGATGCCGTCCCAGCCCACAGCACACTTGTCTTTAAGGTTTAGGATAATGCTTTCAATTTCTATTGGATCAGTAGGGAAGAGAGCCATGGAGTTGGGAGTAGATGTATCGGCTTGAGCTACGATAGGGAATGTGCTTGATAAAATGGTTGGAGGGTTGATTTGGGATGCTAAATTCTTTCCGACATTGGCGAAAAACTTATTAATGGTATTGACGGAGACCTTAGGAGAGGAAGCTATCTTCAAAAGTTCCTCAGCAGATGAACGGTTACGATCAAGATTGGCTATTTTTTTGACAAGTTTCCAGGTAGATTTCGGATTATTCCTGACCTTCCAAAGCTCATGGCGTTCGTACTCACGCTTAATTTTTTTTAAAAGGTTATTACAAAAGTTTCGGTAACGGGTGAAAATGATTTTATGTACTTCGTTATGAATATTCTTTTTATACAATTTGTAAAGTTTGTCTCTGTGACGAATGCATTTTAGAAGGCCGGGTGTAATCCAAGGTTTGATCACACGTTTTCTGCTAGGAAGTGTTAAGATTTGAGTGTGTTTTTTTACAATTTTGGATAGGGTTACTACTAGAGTTTGAGCGGTATAGGTTGGATTATCAGATAAGAGGATATCAGAGAAGTCAGTGCTTTCAATTTGTTTAATGGTTGCAGGAATATCTAATTTTGTGTAAGGCTTCGGAGGTTTAGTTTTACCTTTGAGATTTATGGAACACAGCGAGGGCGCATGGTCGGTTACCAGGGTGTCAAGAATCAAAGATACTGCCGAGTGAGGTGATTTCAAGATGATGTGATCCAGACAATTGTTCAGTCGGGTTGGGGAATTATAGGTGGGAAGCATAGAATGGCTAGCTAAAAGATTCAGATAGTCATCGGAATCGGAATCATTATGGTTAGGAGCAATATTAATATTTAGATCACCGACTACAGCTATCGTAGGGAATTGTTTTAATGAGGTTAATAAATTGTCAAGACTGCAAAGGAAGGGTTCAATATTTTTTACCGAGGGGGAGCGATAGAGCGCAATTATTGCAATGTTTTTTTCACATTTCAACAGTAAACAATTTGCATCCGCAAATTCTAGACTTTCAACATTGCAGGCCAAATCGACACGAATATATGCAACTACACCTTCGTTCTGTGTCTTGAAGTCAGAAGAGAAAGCGACAAATTCAGGTAAAACAGGAAGAGAGGAACACTTACTCAACCAGCACTCGGATAGCAATATAATGTCCACTTTTGATGGTATTCTATGGAGGAGTACAGTAAAACTATCAAAGTTGCAGTTAATGCTCCTGATATTTAAGTGTAGTATGTTCAGAGCAGAGATGCAATTCAGAAAGTACTGACTGGTTTCTTCGGGGGAGCAAGAATATGATTCTGTTACGGAAAAGTTTTCTAAGTCAGAATTTATAGAAACAAGTTCATTCATAATGGAATGTAAAAAATTAACAGGTGTTCTAAGAGCTGATAAAGCTTAATCTGGCTAACTACTATCCGAAAACGGGTTGTGGGTTGTATTATGTATTTAGGTAGGAGAATCGTAATTAAATGATGACTATCGTTACATAAGGGTGTGCTAAGTGTTGTGTATGTGTTTATAGTAGAACATGAAAGTGTAGAATATAATGGTGACTCAGTATTCACAAAAAGTGACAAAAAAATAATAACATATGCTAAGAGAATAAATGCTAATACTAATAAGCTTAATCCATAGTGGATTTGTGAACAATAAGTGACCACTAGTCACTTGTTGGGAGACATGTTGGAGAGGTCAGCTTCATTGCTAATTCTGATAAGTGGCCCGCCCTCACGCTTGCGCAGGAAGATTTTTCCGCCCGAAACCCAGCAAAACTGAAAATCATTTGCTTTGGCATGTTCCCGAGCTAGATAAAACAATTTCTTTAGCTTCGCTGATAGATTTTCAGAAATGAAAATAGGCTTTGGAGACCCAGCAATTCTCAATTTTTCGGTGGTCAGACGATTTTTCTCCCTGTTACATTTCCTGTAGTTTGCGACTATTTTCTCTTTAGTGAGGACACTCGTAAAGTCAACAATGATTGTTCTATTCGCTGGATCTTTCGATTTTAGCCTAAAGATATCTTTGATCTCGGTCTCTTGAATCGGTACATTTAGCACCTTACTAATTTGGATAATGTGATTTACGAGAGCAGATTTTGTCTCAGTCTGAGATGAGGGTATATTTCTTATTTCAAGGCAAGTCGATCTTGCACTGCGTTCGGCATTCTCAACCTTCGATTCAAGAGCAGCAATGTACTCTAGGTTGGAAGTCCTATCTGCCTCGAGCTTGGTGACTTGAGTCTGCAACGACTCGTTCTTTTGAACCAGAAAGTCCACAGCTACACGAAATTCTTCCACCACTGCAAACAGCTTATCGTATTTGGAGTTTTGCTGCTCCTGAAAGTCTAGTATAATTTTTTTCATGTCGCTCATAAATGTAGCAAGAGTTGCATCATCAGGGTCATCACGTTTGCGCTTAAAATTCCTGAAAGTTTGAATAGGCGTACTGCCTCGGGGAGTTCCAAATTCGGGAATAGATTCCGCCGTAAGGCTAGGTTCCGATGTGCTGTGCATAAGTAGCGGGACGTTCAAGGCTGGAGCTAAACCCGTAGGTGATGCTGTTATGGGTGGTGGTGTGCGGTTTAACGGCATGTTGCAGGATTATAATAGGGTAAGCTCAATATTGGTACAAAAATATTGGTATTGTGAGAAGCTACGACGTAGCAGATCGTTTCGGCGTATGTAGCAAATTCGTAGCAGTTCTAGATGACGTAATAGGCGCGTAGCTTCACGTAGCACACGATGATTCAAGCGTACGAGAATTTCGTCGCGGCCGCTCACTCGACCTTGGAGCGGTGGGGCACATGCACGGCCGAGACGCAAACGGCCGCCGGTTCAGTTCCGATGAAGTGCAAAAAGCCAGCGACAACTCACGGTCACGGCGCGAATCCCACAGCGTCGAAGGGCGAAGCACCAGCAAGAACCAGCAGAGGAACCGAAGACACCGCGCCGCAGCCCCAGCAATTCAATTATCCAAATATTTTAAAAAAATAATAAACAACAACAAGGTGTCAAACACGTCCGAACAGTACGGCAGCCAGGAGGGAAGGGGCGAAATAGGTTCCCGTTTTACCCTTTAGGCTGGTTACAGTGCTCGACTGATCGTCGGGTGCGCACGGTCGGTCCTGACGATACGCAGTTTGTATCATTCAGTGCTCTCCTGACCAACAGACTGACCAGATGAAAATTGATACAGACATCCGTCGTCGGTCCGTACAGTCGGTCCAACGATCGGTGCAGCACTGAACGCGTTCATTCGTTTCCATAGCGCGTCGGTCGACCGACGGCCGTATGCGGACGCGCTCGACCGACGGTCCGCGTACGCAGTGCGTAGCAATATACGCGTGCGTACGGTCGGTCGAGCACTGTACGATTTTTGGATTTTCATATTAATGACAAGCGCGACCGACATACGGACCGACGGTCAGGAAAGCACTGTAACCAGCCTTAGGTATGGAACCCTAAAAAGACAAGTCACAAAAAAGACATTTTAAAATGAGAAATGATCATGAATAGTATATTATATTCATGATTATTACGATCATCGCGATGTTTTCTTTTACCGTTTTATACCATTGCGCACATATTTTTTTCAAATTGCCAAGACGGTGCTTGACGAGTTTTGAACCCACAGTCTTAAGATCAGAAAGCACCACAATAAACCACCAGTACGTCTACCATGAGTTGTCACATTTAGATCGGCTGACGTTACTACAGTAGTAAGAGTACGTTACTATGACATCTGTCAAAATTGTTACTCATGGTACCAAATTCTAAGCAAATGAATGAAGCGCAAACTACAGTCGCTGTAGTACGCTGTGACGTAGGATAGTTAACTACGTGACGTTTTAGTACCCAACTATCCGCTAGAGGCGCTGTACAAGTTTTCATAATTTTTTTTAACTACAGTCGCTAGCGAGTGTAGATTGTGAAAACTCATGGTAGACCTACCTGTGCTCTTCAAAGAGACCAAATGGTCATGAAGAGGATATGGGCCTCAAGTGGGTCAAATTCACTCTCTGAGTCCAATTTGTGATACGTTCCAATTGTTTCACTTTCGTGAATTCATAGTTCACGGTTGCCTTACAATTTATGATAAAGTTCAAGTTAAATAATATTCTTAGAGAAAGAAATTATAATATTCCTTTAGGATCAATCATATCCATACTTATATAATACTAGCTTGCGCCCACGACTTCGCCCGCGTGCTACCTTGAAAAACAAAAACAAATCTATCCTGCGGGAACCGTACATTTTTCCGGTATAAGAAATAGCCTATGTGCTATTCCGAACTATAATCTATATCTGTGCCAAATTTCATCCAGATCCGTTCAGCCGTTTCAGCGTGAAAGAGTAACAAACATACATCCATACATTCTTACAAACATTCGCGTGAATGATTTTGACGAAATTTGGTACAAAGATAGACTATAGCTTGAGAAAGGATATATAGGCTATCTTTTATAATAAGGTTTTTCAAGAAGGGTACATTAAAATGAACTAATATTTTACGAGATAACCAAAATAGTTGCGAGCAATGACAAATAGTGAGAACAATGACAAAACAGTTGAGGAGAATCGTCCGCTCAGTACGTCGATTCTGTAAAATTCAAACATCAAACTCGCATCTCACATCGCTATTCACTCTCACTTCGCATAAGACGCTTTTTATTTGACTCTTTGAATCGGGTTCGAGTGCGAAGCGAGCGTCGAAGTGACTTGGGAATTACCGTATAGAATGCCACTTCTTACGTCATCACATACTTTATCTGTCAAAATCTCCCTGTCAATTTAGTTCAACTCGCTGACACGCTCGCAAGAGTGGCGCTAGTGTAAATTCGAATTATCAACCGAGTTTTTAGAATGCCAATCAAGAAACTCACAGCGGATTCAGATTCGAAGTTTAAAATGAGGTCTTACAGAATCACACTGCAGTCGTGGGTTTTTTCTTGATGTTTTCCTTTGTTCTACTAGTCTTAAAATTAATATCGATAACACAATAAGTTGATCATATCTTCCGATAAGTGGCATCGTGGTATGCGTTTCGTTTACGCTCTGATTGCGATGCGGCGCGGGTTCCGTGTCTGCAGTATTCTAATAATGTTAGGGTTCTAGGGAAATATATTTGCAGTAACATTTTTATGCAAGAAACTAAAAATACCAACGTCAAATACATGATTACGACTGTGATCCCCAGGCTCGGTAGATATCTCCTCAGACCTCTAGTTACTTAGATATTTGAGAATATCTAAAGAGAGTCAGAGGCACGTCCGAACATGACATTTGGCACATGCCCACATTTTGCACAGTACGAGTAGTTAGTATTCCGCACGTGACAGGTTGCAAGCCCATCGCCGCTTGTGATATTATATAGCGTCATTTATTCATGTTCAAAAAATGTTTGTTTGTCTGCATATCTGTGCGTTTGTACATGTTAATCTCCGCAACGAATGAATCAAATCGAATGCAGTTTTCATTAAAGTATTAAGATAAACTTAGATTAAAACTTAGGCTTTGTTTCATCGAGATCGGTTTACAAAAAAAAAAGATATGGTATTTTTTTTTATTCCTCGCGCGCTTTTGACGCTATGCGTAAAAGTAATCTAACGCGTACGAAGTCGCGGGTAACAGCTCGTTAATAGAAAACAGAAAATAAATGGAAAACATACATACATACATAAAATCACGCCTGTTTCCCGACGGGGTAGGCAGAGACCACGGATCTCCACTTGCTACGATCCTGACACACCTCTTTTGCTTCATTCACTCTCATTACATTCTTCATACATGCGCGTCGGTTTAGGGTACTCTTGACCTGGCCTTTCTCTAAAACGTCCCCAATTTGGTCAAGGTACGTACGCCGAGGTCTTCCCCGTCCAACTGTCCCATTCACACTCGCCTTATGCACCTGTTTCGTCAATCTCCTTTCATCCATCCTATCTACATGCCCAAACCATCTTAGCAAAAATTATAAGGAAAATTCATTATATTTTCAGTAATAAGACTATTACAACAATATCGTGCACAACAACATAACCTTAAACGAAATTACATGCTTTTACTATTACATCAAATCCATAACAGGTGAAAGTAATCAAAAATGGCGGAAATACAGCGTAAAATTGTAATTCTCCTTTACAAAATTGCTTTTAATCCGGAAAACAAAAGTTTGGCTTTCACTTTCTTGTTAAATGTGTGATGTGTCATACATGTAGAGATTTTATCACAAACCGTGACAAAACAAAACACTTGTATCTATATTACTCTTACATTATGTATCTAAAGACAGTTGCTAATGATCTGAAGATGTATTATTATTACTCTTACATTATGTATGTATGTATCTAAGGACAGCTACAAAATGATCTTTAGATAACTCAACTAATCCAGATCGTCTTCAAGACGCTGGCGTATTTTATAAAATAGTGTGTATCTGTAAATGTATGTATGACCAACTCAAATAAAAAAAAACAACATGATCACGGCTATAATCCCCAGGCTCAGTAGATATCTCCTCAGAACTCTAGCTAGTGACTCAGATCAAAATGGAGAAAAAATCCACGAATTTTCGAAAAAATACCGTAATTTGAGCCAAAATAATCTTTAAAAAAATAAATTTATTTAGATTTTTGCATTTATTTTGTTCTGCAAGCTTTTTAAAACTATGCCTCATTTGCCTAGAACATATCATAGAACATTACTAAGCACTGTCAGAGCAGTCACGTCTCCGGAAGGCGAGGCCGAAAGGATGCGCCTGCGCCGAATGGAGGCCGAACGCGAGCCGAATAGTAATCAAGATTCGACCGAGTAGAGAGCAGTGATCCACTTTCCAAACTTGCGAATTAGAATTCTTTGAACAAAGATTAGATGGCAAGATTAAATATTTTGCCATTTATAACCCTTTTTACCCGACTGCGCAGCGAGTAAGGAGGGTAAATATGTTTGAAGGTGTATGTATGTATGTACATATGTATTCTATCGCTGGAACCCAAACGGATGGAGAAATTTTGAAATAAGATGTCGTTCGATTCGTCTGGAGAACAAGAACGATATAAAGCTATACAAAATGTAAAAAAAACAAAATGGCGGCTGGAAAATATGCATAATTATGAGGTAGGACGACTGACGGAGATTTTTTGCGATGCATTCGACTGTCAACTTTGTCGCTCTAGTTTTTAGACATTTTCTTGTGTTATTTTGAGTGATTTTGATGGTCATTTTTCCAATAAAGCCAGAGTTCTTGACGCGAGTGTAAAACATGTGAATTAAAATGAATAGTTCCTTTTTAAATACATCGGAGGAAATCCAGAGAATTTTGAATCAAACAGTCGTCTTTTAAAATTGACGTAACAATTTGACTGTGACATTATTTAAACATTTGACACTAGTAAAATTGATCTCAAAAAAGACAGACGTCATGAACAAAGAAGAAGGATTTGGTAATAAATTAACAAAACGGAATTGTCCTACCCCGAGCCGTAGGTTTGTTAGGTTGCTATGTAAAAATATACAAAACTGAATTGCCCTACCCCGAGCAGTAGGTTCGTACAGCAAGTAACACAAATCATCGTATTTTCTACAACTTACATGACTTGCAATTTGAAATGCTTCTTTACTGGTTTGTAAAATGACAATAATTTAAGAGAAAATCCGTTTTCTCTTGTAGAAACTAGACGAATAATTGCTAATTTAGTTATGTGTCTGTTAGATGACGTGGTTAGGTCATGGTGACAATGTTTTTGTCTATACAATATACACAAAACAAAAAAGTTTTATACAATAGGTACTACACAAAATATATCTTACTAGCTTCCGCTCGCGGCTTTGCTTGTAAGGCACCTACATAAAATATAACCTATGTTACTCAGGAATAATGTAGCATTCTAATGGTAAAAGAATTTTTAAAATCGGACCAGTAGTTTTTGAGTTTATTTGTTACATACAAAAATACAAAACTTTCCTTTTTATAATAGTATAGAAAAATACTAAGCATTTATTCAAACATAAACTCGTTTATGTAAAGAAGTTTAGATTTGACCAACTTCTGATATAAGTTCTGCATATTCTCATAATAATGTAATATCAAATGCATTTCTTCTTCTTCTTAAAGTGTCAATTCTAGCGTCCCAAAGGCTTCTTTCGTAAACTTGACACAATGTCAAACTTTTTAGACGATATGTCAGTCTCCTCACGATGTTTTCCTTCACCGTTTAAGAGCACTGGCATTGCGCATACCTATATTTTTTTCAAATGGAAAAACTCACTGGTGTACGACCAGGGACCTTACCACAAGCTCTTGAGCCAATATTAAAGTAATATAACTTTGATATTTCATACGTATAAAATTTCGATGGAAGTAATGATACTTCAAGCTTGGAACTTCGACGTTTCTGAAACATAATAGCTTATAAGAGCTTGTGGTACGATTTGAACCCACTACGGATCGTGAGGCAGGGGTTCTACCACACCAGAGCTCAGATGTTTTGATCAAAAAATATCTCTCACGGATCATAAGGCAAGGGTGTACACTCACAGAACTGTGATTTTAGATTTCTGTAACTACTTTAGTTAAAAAAATATAAATAAAATAACTTTCTCTTTCAGATTCAAGAAAACTGTTTGGCGGCTACAGGATCACGCCATCGCACTGCAAAGCCGCTAGAGCCGCTAAGTACAACCGCGGGAATACCATATGCATGTTTAACCATGAATGTGCCCGGAGGGGGGGAGAGGTGAGCAGTCATCTTAATATATATATCACGTGTCACGTTGTTTGTCCGCGATGGACTCCTAAACTACTTAACCGATTTTAAATTAAATTTGCACACCGTGTGCAGTTTGATCCAACTTGAAAGATAGGATAGCTTACATCTTAATTTATAGCCGCAATATATAGGATAGGTGATGAAGTACACCAAGTCATCTAGTTTTCATAATATATTCATATATTCTTACAAATTTTCGCGTTTTTAAATATTATAATTATTATATTATTACCAAAAATTCGAAGGTGTATCTCATAGGTTTGTATACTTATAAGCGGCGATGGTTTGCAACTTGTCACGAACGGGATACTAACTATTGAGCAAAATGTTGGCATGTACCAAAGGGCATGTATGGACCTCTGACTACCCTCTTTATCCTCAAAATATATAAGTAACTAAAGATCTGAGGAAGATATCTACCGAGCCCAGGGATTACAGCCGTGATCATATTTATTTATTTATTTTATATTATATATTATATTGATAGGATTCATCTGAAGCCTTGTACCGCTTGTGACCAGTCAATTAACGGTCGCAAATCACGATTATAGTGCCAAAAAGTTGTTTAAACTTAACGCTAATTAGTACGTGCTGAATTTTCTAGCGGTACCACCTAGATTCGTTTTTGTAAGCATTTGGTGCTCCAAAAAATGCCTACTTTTCGAAAATACTCCATCTATCCCCCAGAAGTCCTGTGGTTACTATGGAATGTTCGTCTAAAGACGTGTCCACACTTGTGATATTCTACCGACTGTAACCGTAGCATCTAAGATACGGTGCTTTTTACGCTAGTTCGGACAAAGTACCGTGACTTTTCGGACTACATCTAAGACATCGGAAAGGTTGCAAAATGATCCCCCCAAAAAAAAATTGTATCTCGTGTTTGTTACGGTACGGAGACAATAGTCATGCCAGAAAGTCACTTATATAGACGCGTTTTGAAGTTTGTACTTAAGTTTGTTTGAGCCAAATTTGACTTGTTTATGTGAAATAGTTTTTGAGTTACGAGGGGGTGAAAATGGCTCCAAATGGTTCGTGTAATATTACACACGGTGCGCGCCTCGCCCGTTCGCTTGAACTTGGCTTGACACGCTGCCGCGTGTCTAGATT
The DNA here is from genome assembly GCA_963675405.1 of Cosmorhoe ocellata. Classification (NCBI taxonomy): domain Eukaryota; kingdom Metazoa; phylum Arthropoda; class Insecta; order Lepidoptera; family Geometridae; genus Cosmorhoe; species Cosmorhoe ocellata. The sequence continues at coordinate 2,565,699 of OY776272.1, forward strand.
TTAAACTTCGAATCTGAATCCGCTGTGAGTTTCTTGATTGGCATTCTAAAAACTCGGTTGATAATTCGAATTTACACTAGCGCCACTCTTGCGAGCGTGTCAGCGAGTTGAACTAAATTGACGGGGAGATTTTGACAGATAAAGTATGAGATGACGTAAGAAGGGCATTCTATACGGTAATTCCCAAGTCACTTCCGACGCTTGCTTCGCACTCGAACCCGATTCAAAGAGTCAAATAAAAAGGTCAATGTCAAATGTCATTTTGAACCCTACGCGAAGTGAGAGTGAATTGCGATTGGAGATGCAGAATTTTACAGAATCGACGTACTTGTCTGTAAGATGATACTCGTTTCATAGTGTGTATCTCAAAAGCTAATATTTGATACGCAATTTTCGAACAAACTAAAACTTATCATCCAGATAAACGGAACCAATTTTAATCTGCTCAAACCTCTTATCGTTGTGGAGACCAACATTAGCAAAATGGTGGAAAAAACAGACACAGACCAGAAGAAGAAGGAACCAGCCATCACTGACCCATCTTCTATTTCATTTCAGGTCGTGGGTACTTGCATGGATGGCTTCCTTTTTGGCGCGTGCTGTCAACTCAAATCTGACAGCCAGTCACATATACCCAAAGGTCCAGGAGTTGTCATGACCAGCTACCTCGATTACCCGGATGAGGAACTGGAAACAGCTGATTACGACGGAGACCAGCTCAACGAATGGCACATCAGCTTCAAACCTGTAGTAACACCAGGGTACAAACCAGCCTCCGCTTCTACTAATAAACCAGAAGATTTAAGCACTGAAGCTGAGATTATAAACGAAGGGGTGAATCAGATAGCCAACACTCTGCTCAGCTCACCACCGAAAGACAGCGGTGTGGTTTATATAAAACCTAAACCTGAGTATACCTTTAGTACTATAGATCATGGCAGTGCTGATACTATACTAGTGAACCCTAATGGAACCATAGTTGACACAGTGGCAAGACCTTCAGATTTCAACGTCCAGATATCATCGATGCAGACAAAGCCAACTGTACCTCCTATTACTGTGTCATCTACACAAAAATCTGTGTCAACCCATCATCCTGTAAAACCAGTGTTTAAACCAAAGCCGATAAAGGCTACGACTGAAAACTATATAATAGTTTCTACAGTTACCAAAGAGAGTCAAAAACCTGAAGTGTCGTCCATAGATTCTATTATCCAAATGCTCAACGATAGTACTCCAAGTATGAAGGAAGATATGACATCACCCGGATACGACGTTATGGAGACAAAGTCTTCGCCAGCTCCGTCATACAACAGTCCATCATACAGTTCTACTTACTACCCATCTTCTAGCTACTCCACTCAATCTACTAATCACTATGTTACCCCATCTACTGGTTTCTACATCACTCCATCATCTGGCCACTATGTTACTCTTAAACCTTTCACATCTACAAGAAAGCCATCAACAACCAAAAACCCTTACGTCAAACCGTCAACGCAAAAGCCACCTTACGAATTCGTGCATACGTCTTCTATTACCATACCAAGTTCATCGTCAAATCCTAGTCAATCCACAAGTCAAGCTGTTGAAGCTTTCAACAATTATCCAACAGATCCTGGAGAATTTGGAGATTCTGTGACCACATTTAGCTATGTAAGTTCAAGTACTACGCAAAAACCAACTCTTACAACCAGAAAACCACCTTCTACCAGTTATGTAACCGGAGCACAGTTTACAAGAAGACCAGTAACTCCACCTGGAGTTTCAGACTATGATGCGGTGTCTAACTATGATGGTTCTGATACATTTTCAAGTGCCACACCAACGGTTATTGTACTCAACGGCTTCCAAACACAAAAGCCAACAGAAGAACCGCAGTTTGTTGAAATATCTCAAGAACCTTTCAAAAAACCAGTCAATCAAATCACAGTGAACAACCATATAGCATCTACTAACAACATCTATATGAACAAACCTCCTCAGACATATGAACGCCCTTCGTCTCCTACTGTTGTCATCACGCCTAAACCCGCTCCAATCACAACACCATATCCTATTAAAGCATCAACTAGACCTTCAGTTTCAACTAGACCATCATCTACGAGACCATCATCTACTAGACCAGAGATAAGACCAGTCACTATAACAACACCACTTGATATCTTTGAATACTCTCCAACAACGTTCAAGCCTGAACTTCAAACATCTCCCGATGACCTGATCAACTTCCCACCTGTCAGAAACCCTATGCTCAATGCTTCGGGTTCTAACCCAGGTTTATACAACACTAGTATATCTTTATCTGACAACGAACTGAGCGATATAGATCTTATCCACGAACTAGATTTCACTACACCGACTTGGCAGGACGACCCTCAGTTGAACGACAAAATGAGTGTTTTTGTCAGTAAAATTGTAGGCAGTCTGCAAGGAACCTTCCAAGAACTCCACGACATAGTGATACTAGATAAAAAACAGAACGCAACAGCGGTCCGGACAACGACAGTGAGACCGAAAAAGACGATACCAACGACGAAGCGCCCGTCAGTGACATCGAAAAAACCAGTGAGGCTGACGCCGACGACACGGCGTCCAACAGTGAAGACGACGAAAAAGCCGACAAGGTTGACGACGCTCGCGAGACGGACGACGACAGCGCCGCCTACAACGACAACCAAAAAGGCGGTAAGCATGATTCTTCACCCTAAGTGATAAACAGATTACCAACCATGATAAATGATAAATGGAAGAGATTCTTAGTAGCAAACAATCGTTATGGTCAAAAATATCCCCACTATAAGACAAGTGGACCAAAAGTTATGTGTAAACCAAACGCGCAAGAGACGCGTGATTTAATATTTACAAAATCTTATTCCAGGTCACCACAACGAAGAGGACAAAGCCCACGAAGAGAATCACCACCACCACGCAAGCTGCCACCTCCACCACTGAGCTCCAAGATGAAGTCACTACGGAAGTCTATGCTGACCAGCCTGTCAATTACGACGATAAGAATTGTGAGTATCTAACTGTCTGTTTAACTTTTTTACAATATTTATTTACAGAAATATATACACACTCATCATGTGAAACAGTTGAGATACCTAAAGATAGTTACAAACGATAGCTCAACTGATCTAGATTACACTAGCGGAATTACCGCTTTTAATGTCAATGCTGATACGTTAAACCAAATAGAAGCCAGATCTTAGGTCATTTGCGGTGCTTTAACCAGTCTAACCCGTCAGAATAAAAAATGGAATATTATACAAAGAAGTTAACATTAAAATCTAATCATAGTTTTTCCATATTCCAGTGTGCGGAGTGAAACCTCTATCCAAATCTGCAAGAATCGTTGGCGGCAAGAATGCGAAGTTCGGCGAGTGGCCATGGCAGGTGCTGGTGAGGGAGTCTACCTGGCTGGGCCTGTTTACCAAGAACAAGTGTGGCGGAGTCCTCATCACCAACAGATTCGTGACCACAGCCGCTCATTGTCAGCCTGGGTTAGTCATCATTATCTTCTTGCCCTTTTTTCACGTTATCTGTCGGTCGGCACAACAGATCTTCTACCATTTTCCTCTGTCATGCGTCATCTCATTACTCATTTATTTATTACTCATATCATCACACACACAGTCAACCTGGGTTAGTCATCATCATCTTCCAGCCCTTATCCCACGTTATCTGTCTGCACAACATGTGATCATCTTCTATTTCCCTCTGTCATTCGACATCTCAATACTCACTCCTTTCTTACTCATATCATCACCTACACTCTCAACTTGGGTAAGTGTCAGAGATATTGTCGTTACAATTATGTTACTATGATGATATATCAGTTGATAGTAGCTCTTAGTTAGCAGTAACCTTCTGTGCTGTTGGTTGTGGGTTCGATCTCTAGGATAAACATATTTGTGTGATGAACACTGATATTTGTTCTGATCTGAGTGTTGTTATGTATTATATCTTGTTATATAGCTTTGCTTACTTTGTGACTAGATGGCATTGTGTGAAATGTTCATAAATATTTATTTATTTATTTTATTTTATACTAATACTACTGAATAAGGAGCATTTCATTCCAAGGCCTGTAATTCAGAGTGATAAATTATACAAAAAATGTACCTATTATAGAAATAAGAGTATACAGAATAGACTAACTTTTACCGCTGCCAAAACTCTCGAATTGATGAAAACTGTAAATGCAACGCGCAGACAGATAGTGACTTAAATGCTTCATGCGCCATTTTCTTGCCATTCCAGCTTCCTCGCATCATTAGTAGCCGTGTTCGGAGAAAATGACATATCAGGGGAAAAGGAACCTAAGAACCCTGTCTCCAGAAATGTGAGACGAGTGATCGTGCACCGGGAGTATGATGCTGCAACCTTCGAGAATGATCTTGCTCTGTTGGAACTGGAATCTCCTATCAAATTTGATGCTCATATCGGTAAGGACCCCTCGAAAATGTGTTGACATAATGCGTTGATAGGACGAAGGAAAACATCGCGTGAAATACAAAAATATGAGCTACGAAAAATATTCACATGTGAAATAATTGGACTGTCTAAGAATCGATAAACGATTTATTGATGATAGCTATTCAAAGTGTTAATTCTGACATCATCTTCAAGACACTTCCCTTTGTCAAAGATGATTAGTTGACCCATCTATAATAGTGTCGAAGGTATTCAAGTGGAGTTGGTGTTTGTCTGGTTAAGCCCCGCCTATTTTGAATTCTTATTAGCCTTTAGGATGTGTAGAAAGCTATCAAATAAAGCAATTTTTCTAATCTAACATTTTCATAGGATTATCTAGTATTGCCTATCTCTATCTGACTTCCGAAGCATAAATTCTATAGTTCTAGATTCTGAACTTTTGATTCCAGTACCGATCTGCATGCCTCCCGATGAAGGGGACTACACGGGACGTGTTGCCACAGTGACGGGATGGGGACGACTGAAGTACGGTGGCGGAGTCCCAGCGGTACTGCAAGAAGTTCAGGTACATGTTTGTAACACTGTTACAGTGCAATTGGTGTAAAAAATTACACGCTAAGGTGCACTTTGATTCTTTCACCACACTGGTTTAAAAGAACTGGTGACATGGACATGAAGATTTTTAGAGTGTATGACAAAACTCTAAGAACAATAGAGCTCCTGGGCTGAACCCGCGTTTTTACCGAGAGCCGGCAACTGACTATGCCCATAAGAAAGTCTTGAACGCTAACTAATTTCAAAAGAACTCGATAAATGATTGATTTAGGCGTGACCCATTACAAATACTGAAAAGGACGGAAATGTCTAGTTCTTTCCCCCTAAACTATTATCTAATAAGCTTAACAACACAAACTCAAATAGAAACTCGACACGTGTTTCGCTTTTCCACGAAGCATCCTCAGGACCATTATCTCACTCCGCACTGCTGTTGCTCCACCGAGCGCTGAAATAGATCTTCTCTTGTTCTCTTCTAGTTTATATTGTGCTCATTAGTTATTAGTTTAGCGGGAAAGTACTAGATATTTCCGTCCTTTTCAGTATTTCAAAAGAACTCGACTTATCAAGAGTGGTCCTGTCTTTATTGAATGAGCCACTGTTCCCAGGTACCAGTGATAGAGAACAGCGCTTGCCAGGAGATGTTCCAGACTGCTGGACACTCGAAAAAGATCCTCAACTCTTTCATCTGTGCTGGCTACGCGAACGGACAAAAGGATTCTTGCGAGGTGAGCATTTCAGTCATCACTTTAAGATTTTGAACTCTTGACCATTAAAAGGCTCATCTGATTGGGATCAGATTCTCGATGAATCTAACAGAACAAAAGTTATATACTTGTAAGAACAGGAGTTATTTCAAAATGCGGTGATGGTTTTGAAACCTGTCACGTGCCCTAGCTACCGTGCAAAACGTGGTCATGTGTGGAATATAATGTTCGGACGAAAGATTTGAGCAATTAGAAATCGGGGTAGATATCTAAACAATCTTTTCGATTACAGCTGTGATCTTATTTGTCTATTTTTAAGGTCATCAAACAAATAAATTTTTGTTAATTGTGAACATAAAAAGCATGGGACCGAACCTCAAGCCCTTAGTAACTCCAAATCTTTACTACCTGTAATTTTGAAATTTCAGGGTGACAGCGGTGGACCTCTAGTGTTACAGCGAGACGATGGTAAATGGCAACTGGTAGGTACCGTATCACACGGTATCAAGTGCGCGGCCCCCTTCCTTCCCGGTGTTTATATGAGGACTACGTATTACAAGCCTTGGTTAAAGTCAATCACTGGGATTCACTGAAGAGGAATTCATTTTTTGGGTAATGCACGAGATCAGATAACATTATCTCTTAAATGTTTTTTGAGTTTAAACTTTATTCATTTGAAGATTGGGACTATTTTCTTATAAAATATCTACCAATAATATTTTTTTTGTTGACATCTCTACGATTATTGTTAGTTTGATAAAATGTCACTGGTCACCAGTTTTTAGTAAAAGTCGATTATTAACTAGACTTTACTTATTTTTTCATTGTCATGAACTTTATTGTTAAAAAAATTGTATAAAAATTTAGTTTCTGTTTCTGTAAGTTTTCATCTTCAATAATATGAATAATAATAATATTAAATTATCTTAGCTCTCTATTCTAGATCAGAAAAGAACATGTTTATAGAGTGTCTTCATAATTAATGTAGATAGATACATAATAATGTATATTTTTAGATTAATCTTGTAAAAACAGATGCATTTATATTTATTGTTATTTAATTAAAATTAAAATATAAGACTAAAGAGCTGATTTTAAATTTGTTATTAGTTAAATATATTAATTTAATGATATTACTTGAGCTAAATGTTAATATATCTGCTTTAAGCAATTGTTTAATGTTAACCACTAAAATATAGGTTATTAAATGCTCAAAAACTGAATTAGATTAAGTAGCTCATTATTTGAAAGTAGACAATTATGCATTTATTAAACAATTTAAGTATTTAATGGCTAACTCTTATTACCAATCCCTCCTCAAAATGTTCAAACAGAAAATAAACAAAGTTTTTATTAAATATTTTAAAAAAGTGTCATTTGTTAAAGTCATTGATACTAAAGATACTTACAGGAAATAAATAAAATTTGAGATAAGCACAAATAAAATGCTCATAGAGTTTGCATAACTATTTATTGCATGAATACCTACTTAAGTAATATATTTTTTTGATATTTTTTTAGCAATGCGGTAACACCATATTTGCATATTTGCCGTCTGAACTATCTACTTGATAACAAGATAAAAATATAATTTCTAAGATAAAGATAAAGATAAAGATAAAGATATACTTTATTTTATTTGTAGCTAAAATTTCTGATACATTTTAATACTAATTAATGAACATTTATGGATTTTATAATATTAATTTAACATTTTATTGAGAGCACAGCAGCATTATTGTTTAACATACCTACACATTTCAAAAATTGTTACATTATTTAATTTTCTAAATATTTTTCTGTAAGTAACTTTTTTTCTAAATGATAAATTATTTCTATAAAGCCGCCTCAAGAAAATTATGGAAATTTATGTCAAGCCATTAATGATAGCGCGCACGGTTAATTTTGTCGTCGTGACTATTTCGCCACTCTTATCAAGTCCGGCGTTATGTACCTATGGATGCGCGCATGTTACGACGTGACACTGGGTGACATCTCCATACATAACTTATGAGTGACAAAACAGTCACGGCGACAAAAGTTATTCGTGCGCGCTATCACTTAGAATAAGCACTTGTGCATCCAAAACTTCTACAATAATTATATTTAGAACTACATTTAAAACCACTATTCTATTCTACAATACTATTTGAACGTATAGCATAATTATTCTAATACTATTCAACATTTTTTTTCTATTATTTTATCAGCTGCCTTTTTTTATTAGCATCATAATATTCCGTTTATTTAAGTACATTTCCTTTGTAATGCAAGCATTTTTTGCAAATGGCGCCCGCCTTATCTTTAATAGTTTGTGACGACATAGCTCTCTCAGACTCCGGTTTCGGGTCCTCTGCTTCGAAAGGACCTTCACTGAATTGCTGAATCAACTTTTTAATATAACTGCCTGGTCCCCTGATAGTAAGCTTAGTATCAGCGTCATCTTCATCCTTATCATCAACGGTATTGGATCTATATTCACTGAGCATTTGCAGTCCATCTTGAAAGTTTTCGAACGCTTGGGTTATTTTATCTCCAATGTTGAGTTTCTCTTCGATGTCACTGAATTGAACCGATTTTTCTGGTTCCAAGATATTTTTTGAACCAGTAGGGGTGATAAGAATCTCGGAATTTTTCTCATCAATGGTTATTTTAGCATCGTCAAGATTCAAACCTGATAGAGAAACGTCAACAGACTTTGAACGGTATTGCCTAGATGGCGTTGCTGGTACGGTTAATTGGTTTGGATCTGTGTTGGTTTCTTTCATGGCTCCGATAGATGTCACTGGGGAGGGCGTGAGAGAAGACCGTTCACCGGGGCTTGAACCTGCATAGCAAGTAAAATATTGAAATAAGATGATAATTAGAACCTGGGAGCACATTTACACGTAGGTACATAATAAAAAAATCTCATGAGATTTGGTTTTGGATTTTTTCCATGATCTTTTATCTATTTTTGTACTGTACAACTTATTGTACAAAATGTACCAAGTATCATGGTTTGGACATGCTTCTAACTACCCCTTTGTATATCCTCAAAAATCTAAGTAACGAGAGATCTGAGGATATATCGACCGAGCTTGGGGATTACAGTTGTCATCATGTGTTTCTTTTTTTTCGTACAACATAACTTGCCCACCACCTATACATTAAAAGGTTTTACCTTACAACATTTGGGCACCAATTGCTTCATTTTTCATTCCTAGAATATACCAAAATTCATTAATTACAAGCTTACTTAATCTACAGCAAAACTCAAAAACAATAATTTATTAAAATAATAGCTTAGTTATAGTTTGAAAGCAAGCAAGCAAAAGTGTTGATAAGCAAGTTATAAAAGTTAACATTCCAATAGACCAAAAAGAAAATAATGTTGAAACGAAAGACATAGATTGAAATGAAACTATCAGTCAAATATCCAAAAACATGTAGGCTCTTAAAAGTCATACAACCGATAACCGAGTCCCAACCAATCGCTGACATTTCGAAAAGAGAATCGCGTGATGATCATATGAATAAACTTTGAAAACTTGCAAAACATAACACTAATGCCCCACCACCAACCATTAGAAGCTTCCTCCACATCCTCAGAGCATTGTGGCAGAGGCTGCTCCGCCATCAGACCCTGGACCATATCCATGCAAGAGTCCAGAGAGAACATCTTTCCACACATCTTGATACCACGGATGCGACGCCTCATCTCTACATTCACAATCCATGTTAGATTAGCATCATAGACCTTAAAACCTAAGCTAACCGAGCTAATGGTACCTAGACTAGATAATTCAGTGATGCTAGCTAAACTAAGTGAACACAATCGATATTTAGCTCGCATAGCTTAACTTAGATCGAAGTGTAGCCTAAGGAGCTATCATATTTTATGACGAGGGTAGCAAGTCTCATAGATACAATAACGAAGATGTCAAAGAATCAAAGCAAGCAAAGCGAGCCCCTTATTGTTCGAAAGACTTAGATACCTTTTGTTGTAATCGTTAGAAAAAAGTTATTAAAAACATTTCGAACGTAATTGCATGTCATGAAGATTTAAATGTAGATAATAAAGTGATCAAAATAACAAGTTTAATGAAAACTAAAGAGTGTATAGATGGAAAAGACCATACCAGGACTATCCTTATGTTCCATCTTCAGCTGCGCGAAGGTCTGCGCGCACGAGGTGAGCACCTGTTCATAGTCACATATGGCTGCGTGGGTCCCGTTCACGATCTTAGGAGACATCGGACTGTTGGCAAGCAGCAGGCTGGTGCCAAATGTAGCATTCAGCTCACGAGTTTCTGAAGAAAAATCCTAAATCTAAATTCTTTATTCCTAATTTCTTTGTATGATCTATATTTCACGACTAGATTTCTGACGGAGCTCATAGACCTGTCTGATCTGGATGATAGCTTAGTGATTGATATCATCCGGAACCAAAAGCTTCCCAGCAAAGCAGGTGATAATATAGCAACTACCCATTTTTAGCCAAAGATACAAATGGCTCTGTTAAAATTAACGTACGTTTTATCTGATCTGAGACTTTAAATACACTACACGTAAAAACACAAGAATTAAAAACATAGCTGAAGGTTGAAAAATGAGCATAGCATCATACCTTTGAGAGAGATCCTGGGCTTCTTCGGCGCGACAATGTTTCCGTTCTCAGAACCGAAGAATTCCATCAATATATCTGAAGCCACTTTCTTTATTTCGTTCCAATCCTCTGAAAATCAAAATATTTCAAGACTAAATATTGATCCAGACAATATAAATCGACCTGTGATTGTTTTTGTACTAGACAATACTCTCGTAAAAACAGTTATTAATGTTACAAAAAATGACAAAGATAATAAATAAGGTAGTACTAGTAGAATAGATAATCAATTTACCCAAGATGTCCTGGTTGGTTGTCCTCTGGGAGGTCACAGTGAATCGGATGACGTAGATACCCTTGAAGCAAGCTGGCACAGCGTGTATGAAACCGCGACCGTTAAGCCGCTTGAGAAGACATTCGGTCAGGGTGTTGTCGCCACGGAGACGAAAAGCTACCATTCCTAAAATAATTTTAAGTAAACAATAAGTAATCTGATTATTATAGTGATGAAGAACTTTAATACTCGTATGTAGATATTCCTGTGGCGCAGAGTTGCATTAGTAATAATTATTACCAGATTTGACGACACAAACTTAAATAAAGGAAGAGTCACAATAATAACTACGATAAAGGACTGATTAGAAAAACTATTTAAGCATACCTAGGTTCCTTGGTTGAGGTATTTCAAAGCGTTGATCAGCAAGAACCAAAGCTTCAAATTTTTGAGCAAGACGAACTCCCTGCCAAGAAACAAGAATATAATTTGAATATTGGTAACGAGAATGACCATTATGATTATTTAGATGAATTTGATGAAAAAGCTATTAATAATAATACCTCACGAATATGCTTCTGAAGTCCAACAACTCCATAGTTCCTCAACACAAACCAGAGTTTCAGAGCTCTGAAACGACGACTCAAGGGAATTTGCCAGTGCTGTAAACAAAATTGGATTTTAGTAATTGAAAATACTTTTCATCGCATCACTAGTTCTTTTGAACTAAAGATTAAGGTACGCTTTATATTTTCGTGCACAAATGCATAGTACCTGGTTGACCGAGCTTTGCTCGGTTTTTTCTTTGATAAATCTTGTTTTTTGGAAAATGAAACCTAGCTAGATCGATTTGTCGCCTCCGAAACCCCCTACATACGAAATTTCATGCAAATCGCTGGAGCCGTTTCCGAGATTCCGATTATATATATAACTAGCTTCCGCTCGCGGCGTCGCCCGCGAAGTACCTACTTACATAAAATATAGCCTATGTTCATCCTGAAAGTTTATTCTACACATTGGTGAAAGAATTTTTCAAATCGGTTCAGTAGTTTCGGAGCCTTTTCGTTTCAAACAAACAAACAAACAAACAAAAAAACAATCAAAGTTTTCCTCTTTATAATATTAGTATAGATATATACACAAGAATTGCTCGTTTAAAGGTATAAGATAGATACTAATGTTGATTAACTAGAAGACAATGATGGCTAAGTTTATGTTGATGATATTATAATCAATGATGATAAATACTATGAGTCTATGAAGCACAAAAAGTCCATTGAATGTCCCTAAATTTCCGTCATTACAAAAAAGGCTATTGCAAATAATCATGTAACAAAAGCTGGATATAACAGCTTTAAATATTATCCAGAATATTGTAAAAATTGCAGTTTGAAACTGCAATTTGACTATTTGTTACCTACGCTGCATTAAAGTGTTAGTAGATAATGTCTATCTATGGATTTGTTTTTCAATCTTTAGCACTTTTATTTTTGTTTTTGATATTTAGTATCAAACCACCACCTATTATCTGAGCTCTTACTAGCAACTCCTTTTTAGAAGGATCTTCCAACTGTATCTTATCTCCACAACCGCCAGACATTTTGATATACCCGTGGAGGTTGGTATCATCTTCAGAGTCAAAGACAGCTTTATCATTTTTGATGTTTCCGATAATATCATTTAGTTCTTTGAGGCCGTCATTAGATTTATTTGTAACCTTTTTAATATTTACGTTACTCTTATCATTATATTCGTCCTTCAGATTATTGTTGATGACATCTTTAATGTTTATGACTCCATCGGTGATTGTTGATTCATTGTTTTGGTCACCATTCAAATAGTTATCTTTGGTTTTGATGTTTCGAATTTTGTTTTTGGTGTTCGAATTCTGTGATCCAACCTATTTTTGGAGGGAAAATAAAAAAGCGAAACACAAAGCTTAGCGAAATAATTCTTAAAATATCCAGCGTCATATATTTTTATTATTATATTTTCTTACCATGTAATCAATAGCTTTCCCTGAAAGAAAAAAAATTGTAAGGTTAATATATATTTTTTTAATTTTTTGTAAATTAATTTGCAGTTTAATAAACGTTTAATCTCCAGAATATCAGATACCTATCCGGTTTAAATATTATTAACTATGCAATAAATTACACATAAATACATGTATCTAATGTACCTGAATTCTCGTGCCTCAGGTAAATCGGATTCACGTTGAATGTCCTATGCAGAGCAGTACTGTCCCTGACCCTGATGAACAACATTATTATTACACCAGCCAACCAGACAGACGTTGTCCTGGCCCCTATTTAATAAACATTACAAATTGTAAAATACAATTCATTGTAACCGGCTACAATTCTACAAGTTTCTGTTTAATAAAAAAAATCGATTTACAAATTTATAATGGTGGAAAATTTACAAAATTGTAAAAATTGTACCTACCTTGTAGGTTTTATTAAACAGCACTTGTCATAAAATTCAACAATATTGTAATTTTTTTACAAAGTAGACTTGTAATGTTTATTACATAGGAGCCTGCCTGTCTTTTCAATGAATCCCAAAAAATCACCGTCCTTCCCGTATTTCCCCAAACTTTTTTCCAAAAAAACTTTGTAAAAAACATTATAAATTAAATCAGTGTGTGTGAATGACTGTTAAATTTTATAGACAAATTGAATTTGGGAACCTTGATAGGTATCAAGGTACCTAGATTACTGTATTATTGTCGGAAAAAAAACCAAAGTTATGGTACTTAAATTATTTTTTGTAAAAAAAAGTTTTTGTGTCTTACCACATAGCTGTACAATCAAAGTTGACCATAAGCCATTTCGAAGGGTTGAACGCGAAGGAGTCAGCACTCTCCACACCACTAAGCCAATGTCTGAAAACAAGAGTGAGTTCGATTCCCAGCCAGTAATGTTATCTGTACCTAGTTTATAAAGTAAAGAGTAAAAAATAAAAGTAAAAGTAAAATAGTTTCAAAAGCCTATGTGCTATTCAGGACTATAATCTATCTCTGTGCCAAATTTTATCTAAATCTGTTCAGACGTTTTAGCGTGAAAGACTAACAAACATACATCCATACATTCTTACAAACTTTCGCGTTTATAATATTAGTAGGAAGTGTTTCCACTTTGACGGATTACGAACTTCAGTTTATGTACGACTTAGGGCTTTATTTCGACAGGGATTTAGGGAATTTTGGGTAGAGATTACTTTAGGTGGTAAACCTTTTTATTCTATGCTCTATAGCTCTACCTATTAGGGGATGGAAGACACGAGTGATAATAGTGAGCTAGTAACCTTCTTCATCTCAAGATAAAGGAGAGAAGTTAGCGAAAGCCTGCAAAAGTAAATGGTTCTTCTTCTACTGAGTCTTCAAATAAATGAGTTTTGTTCGATGTTTTTTCGCATTAAAATGTGCAAAAAAGATGTGGTTTTATAATTATTACTTATGCGCTATAAATAAGGAAATTTCAAAAAAACTAAGGACTTTTAGGGATAATTTTGAAAAAAATTAGGGCAAAACCAAAATCCTCAGTGGAAACACTAGAATACCACAACCTACCTGATTGTTTGTTAGCATTTTGCAGATTTCGCGTAAAAGTTTGTATAGAATTAACTAAAACTGACCAACATGGCGACAACCTACCTGTATTCAGGGCATATGAACGCGCTGCCGGCATATGCCGCGTCCACATGCAGCCAGGCAGAATGCTTCCGGCATACCTCTCCAATCTCTTGCAGGTTGTCGAAGGCCACAGATCCTGTAGTGCCAAGGGTAGCACATACCTAGACCAAACAAGCTCATAATTATAAAAAAAAAACACAAACATGAAAAAAAAGATATTCGTCATTTTGTGATGGCGGCCATCTTGAATTTGAAATTTGTTATAGTGTATATTGAGGGAGTTGTGAAAAAATATAATGATCCGTCATTTTGTGGCGGTTTTCCATCAAAGATAGCTAAGAACACTCCCGACTTATTCACCTTTCAAATAAAAAAATAACAAAATAAAAATCAGTTTATGCGTTTGGGACGTTGGAGGCTTTACCACGTTTAGTGACAAATAACTGGGTAACCGAGCGAAATCTAAAAATGAAACCTAGCTAGATCGATTTTTTTTTTTTTATATAATGCTGGACAATCCACACAGCATCATGTAGCCCCAAAGTAAGCTACTCTAAGCTTGTGTTATGGGTACTAGATAACTGATATATTTAATACATTATATAGGTACATAGATAGATATTTTTTATTATACATACATACACACCCAGACCAACGGAACAAATTTCTGCAGATCGTACACAAATTTGTTCCGAGGCGGGAATCGAACCCGCAACCTCATGCGTGGCATGCGGACTCTTGCCCGCTGCGCCACTGAGGTCGTCAAATTATTATTATACAATAATAGGTGATTTATCGCCTATCATACTAAATTTCATGAAAATCGTTGATTTATCAAAATCAATTCATCACGTCAACATCCCAAGCTACAAATAAAACCACTCAAATTAAAGCGGACATTATAAAAACATTCCCGTTTTAAAATAATAAGCTGTGTTCCCATTGGGACCAATTTGTAGGGAGCAAGATTACAGACGAAGACAAAGCAAGATGGCGTCTGGGGATTTCTATTCTTGGTTTTAAATGGCTAGTTGGGGCTTAGTTTATTGTTGCTATTTATTAAAAAACAATTCCTTAGGACAATATTTTTAGAATATGACAAGTATTTATTTAAAAAAATTAAAAAACTTGAGTGATGGTAATTAAAAATAGCTTCGGACATCCGCCATATTCTTTTTTTCACGTTTTATCTTGTGTTCCAGACAAATTCGACGACCATAACTTATTTTTCAAAATCTGTCCACCCATTTGAGCAACAGAAATACCCAAAAAAAATCACATACATACACCCCAAATACAAAACCCTCTTTCTTCGCAGTCGGATAAAAGTGCATATTCTATTACAGACAGTTAAATTTCGCGTAATCCTTTAATGATACATCTCTACACCCTGAATGAAATATAGCTTTCAAACAGCTCTCTAGAACTTATGGTTTAGGTAGACGTTGATCAGTCAGTCAGTCAATAATGGAAGAGTTTATACATATATATTTAGAAGGCTGTATCGCATCTAGTGTTTTACCTCTACGTCCAATCAATCTACGAAGTAATCGCTTCTTAACATAGTTTTAAATTGGATTGAACTTGTCGATCGACGATAATAATATGTGACATAATTTGAGCATATTAAGGCCCAGAATACTCGTCACACTATTCCTTACGTGAAAGTTACAAAAAAAAGTGACATAGGTCCGTATAGCAACGCGGATCTCCGCGGAATCAGACATAGCACGAAGCGAAATACCCAAAGGACAAGTAAGTAGAGTGCGGCATGATAATATGGCTGCTCTGAATTATATAACGAAAGCGACAATTTATAAAAAAACATAAATATGTTCAAGTAAATAGCTTATTTCAAAAAAAGGGCTGGGTTGATTTGTTTCAAATTAACTGATTTACATTCATGTGAAACAGAAATTCAAAATACCTTACTGTTCTGGATAAATTAGGGAATTTCTGAATTTTCAGAGGTGTTTTTGACATGATTTTTAAACAAGGTTTTCTAACTAATTCGTGTTTTAGCTCCGGTTGATTTATCACTTATATCCTTGAGTATCGTGTAGTTCAATTTCAATGTAATCTATTAAGCGGTAATAGAATGATTAGGGTTGCAATACTTGCAATTTTCAAAATGCTGGGCCTTAAGCTAGGTTATTTACAAAAATCTTACTCCAGCTTACTGTAGGATCTGTTTCCTTAGTATGACCACCGTACACGAACTATTCCTATCTGTTCCCCTGCTCTGTCCACCTGAGGGGACAGATGTGACTGAAAAGTTCCATTAATCCACCTCTTGGCAACGGGGGAACAGATAGAACCTACATATATTCATTAAAAAGTTTTATCTATCCCTCTCTTTGTTACGGGGGTACATACATTATGTAGAACGTTTTTCTACGGAAAAGTGACATTAATTTGTTTATTTGGCCATTCAAACCGTCACTTTGTCTTCTCTTTGTTAGAGAAAAATAATATTTAAGTATTTTTTCTGATGCATTTGACAGTCAACTTTAGGTATAATATTTTATTTATATTTTGTCTTAAGTACACATTTTATCCACCTGTTCTTCTCTCTAAGGTTTGTTGGTAGAAAACTCAAAAAGAAAAGGAAAAATATAAGTATTTATTCTAATAATACGTAGATTGGATACCTAGGAAGTAATGGATAGTTAGGTTATCTTATTATATGCAGGGACAAACTGAATACCTAGGTTTTATACCTTTTGACTTTTGTTTAAGATACCTGTGCTAGGTTAATTTGTTTTGTTTTCAACCATTGCTTTTTTTCTTTTGTTTTTTAGTAAATAGATAAGTTTGTACATTTATGATATTATAATCAAGCACACTCATACTAAAATATAAATTTAAGTAGATACTTATATATAAGTACAAGTTTTGTTTTCTCTTATAAGTGAACTGTATTTATGTTCTTTGAGAAAAATAAAGAATCTTTAAACCGAAAAAGATTGATGGCGTTGTGTGAAATGTCCACCAATATTTGTTTATTTATCTTACCCAAAAAGGCACCAGTCCTTTCTCCTTGTCGCTGGTTATGGCTCTCTCGAGCTGGTCCCCTCGCATGCTCTGGTGCTCATCTGTTTCTATGTACCGCATCCTCACTAACCCTGTACATCAAATTGAAATTCAAATTCAAAAATATTTTATTCAATAAAATCTCAAGGATCACTTTGAAACGTCTTGCTAGGTGAATCTATGTGCCAATTCCAACCTAACCCAAGTACGAGAAGAACAGGCAAGAAACTCGTCTCGGTTTTAGCGCATGGCAAAAACATCATTCTTGCATCAAAAAAACAAAATGGTCGATATGTAATCTGTTGCTGATAACTTTATCTTGTTTATGAGTCCCTAACCGACGCGCATATTGTATGAAGAACTAGTTTCTACCCGCGGTTTCGCTCGCGTGGTACAAGAATTATCCAAATCGGAGTACTCGGTAGAGATAAAAAATCAGACGTAAAAAGTTATAAAAAAGAACTTACCAATGACCCTTCAAGAATCAAGAATCAAGAATGTTCATTTGATAAACAAAGAAAGAACTTACCAATGAGACCTGCCTTCTCAACCGAGGAGTGAGCCTGGTCGGAGCAGTAGCAGATGAGATGCCCCAGGAGTTCCGAGGACTGGAGATCAGAGTTCAGACTCGCCAACTCCATGAGAGCTCGCGTGCGTGCTGCTAGCAAGCTCACGAGAGTAGCCTCACTGGCTGTGGTCTAGAAATGAAACTCTAGTCAGACTAAAACACAAAGAACCAGTGTACGCAAATTAGATGGCCGCTGCCATTGCAGGCAAACGTAACTCGTTCAAAGCATAATTGACATGCCCCGTCTACTAGAGCTCTAGTTTTGTGGGATCATTTATTAGTAAAAAGAGTGCTTTATGTTTATTTGTGTTCACTGGCCATGGCGTAATCAGTCATTTTGGGAAAAGTTCATTTTGGGATTTGTACCAAACAAGATTAGTAATTTATGAATTTCAGTCCAAATAGTCCCCGCAAACTTTTTTAAGAGATGTTAAAACCTCTTCTTAGTTTTGTTAATTTTAAAAAGTGATCGATGCCATCACCTTTTTCGTAACCCACTATTTACTTTAATACAAACTAGCTTCCGCCTACGACTTCGCCCGCGTGGTACCTTGAGAAACATAAACAAATCTATCCCGCGGGAACCGTACATTTTTCCGGGATAAAAAGTGGCCTATGTGCTATTCCAGACTATAATCTATGTCTGTGCCATATTTAATTTAGTTGCAGCGTGAAAGAGTAACAAACATAGGTACTTTCGCGTTTAATGAGTTGGAAGATAGGATGCAAAATGCGATTCGCTTACAATTCATTTAAAGTGACTACAGTTCAAATCATTAATCATCATAGCTTTTGCCTTCCGCTATTGAAGCCAAAGCAATGGTCTGAGATTGGCTATGTACCTGTATGACCCCGCCGCCTGGACTATCGTCTTTCTCATTGAGGAAGCAGTCTGGCAGACCGAGCAGCTTGCCAAGCCAGTTCATGGCTATGGTCTCTAGCTCCGTGCCAGCAGGCGAAGATGCCTGTAACAGGCCATAGACTTACACCATGTCTTGGAAATTGAGGTTAATATCTCGAGGAAAGTCAATGTCAATGTCAAAGTCAAGGTCAAGGTCATAGTCATAGTCATAGTCATGGTCATGGTCATGGTCATGGTCATGGTCATGGTCATGGTCATGGTCATGGTCATGGTCATGGTCATGGTCATGGTCATGGTCATGGTCATGGTCATGGTCATGGTCATGGTCATAGTCATAGTCATGGTCATAGCCATAGTCATAGTCATAGTCATAGATATAGGCATAGTCAAAGTCAAGGACAAGGTCATAGTCAAAGTCAAAGTCAAATGTCTAAGTTAAAATCATTACACGTTACCCAAGTAAAACACAAGACATTGAGAGCACTGGATAACATGTCCCCCATGATGGAAGGATATGACGTCAGAGCCGGAAAGTACGCGTGCATGTGTGGACTCTGCCAGTGAACGATCTGTGGACAAAATATGGCTAGCTCAAACCAAGTAAAATCAAATAAAAAACTGTTACGAGTATATATCATACAGCGCCATCTAGTTTCAAATTGAGCAAAACTCTGGTCAATTTATCACAATTATTTCAATTTATCCATACATCCATAAATCCATACATCCATACATCCATACATCCCTACATCCATACATCCATACATCCATACATCCCTACATCCATACATCCATACATCCATACATCGGTACATCCGTACATCCAATACATCCATACATCCATACATCCATACATCCATACATCCATACATCCATACATCCATACATCCATACATCCACCCTTCCATACATGGTTACAACTTTCGCGTTTAAAATAAGTAGGATATCTGAGCCTATAATACAAAAGCTGTTTATCTCCTCACCCCGGGCATGATGTGTTCGTCTACATCCTTCAGGATGTCATCCCAGTTCTCAGGGTCCTCGGGGGCGACCTTCGGAAGCCGCTTGTGGAGGTACCCTGGCTGCACGCTCGGGTACACTCGGCGATCCCGGATGTTCTCAAGATAGTCCGCTATGTAGTCCACCATCTCTTTAGCTGGGGGGAGAAATATAAAAAAAACAAAATTCAATAAAATCACAAGGATCACTTTGAAACGTCTTACATGCGAACTATGTGCCAATTCCAACCTAACCCAAGTACGAGAAGAACAGGCGAGGAACTCGTCTCTTTTATATTATGATCTTAACATAATAATTTTACCTGGCTGCTATGCAATGGAGGGTATTTTGTTTTAAGTGTATGTATGAGAGCTACTTTTTCTGTCACTGTAGACCAAACAGCGGACGGATACATACATACATCAAATCACGCCTGTTTCCCGACGGGGTAGGCAGAGACCACGGATCTCCACTTGCTACGATCCTGACATATGTACTTCTTTTTTGCTTCATTCACTCTCATTACATTCTTCATATATGCGCGTCGGTTTAGGGTACTCTGGTCCTGGCCTTTCTCTAAAACGTCCCCAATTTGATCGAGGTACGGATATTGACAAATAAAGTGTCTCATTATTTTTCTTCTCTATTTATGACAGGAATAGTAGTGTCAATGTCACAAAGTCAGTCAAAATCTCAATGGCTAGTATCGCGAATTGGCGTTGTATGTTTGTGTTTTTGTATGTTTGTTAGAGCGAGAACCGTCAATTAAATTTGCGTGAAACTTGGAAGGTCTAGAAATTCTGCTATGTAGATTTGTTTTTATGAGAAAATTGTATGTCCAAAAACTTAGGGCGTGACTAATGAGGATTGTGGAATGTACCATTTCCGTAAGACATTTCGAATAAAGAACAAAGGCATTTAGAAAATAGAATAGAATAGAATAGATTTTTATTCAGACACGGACACATACAGGAAAATAAAAGTAGATACAAAGGTAAAACCAAACAAAATTAGAAAAGTAACACAGAAAGTAAAATAAAAAAGATATAAATTGTCTTTCCTGCATGCAAGTCGCGTGGCTGAATAGGACCAATCTCAGCTTAATGCTACCACCTAATGTTAAGGTCTAAAATGTAAAGGTTTAAATCAGTAATTTTGGGAAAAGTACATTATTAGATTACCAAACGAGATTAAGTACTTTATGAATTTCAGTCCAAACAGACCGCAAACTTGTGGACATCGCGCGCGAAATATCAGTTCAGGGCGAACTATTTTTATTAATGTAAACTTTAGTAAATTAAATTTTATATCTTTCGTGATGCAGAAATAAGCACCAGTTGGCTTGCAATCGGTAAAGCTACACAAAATCGAACACACAATCTCAAGTTTAATCCTATCAGAGTTGTCCATTGACAAAGGACCAACAAAGGACTCAATTCTTTGATTACTCTGCGGTTCAATTTAGATGTTAAATTCTCGACTCTCACAGCTCAGTTGGTATAGGTCTGCCTTCCACGCTGTAGGTTGTGGGTTCGATCCCCAACTAGGACTAACATTTGTGTGATGAACGCAGATGCTTGTTCTGTGTTTGGGTGTTCTTCTTTTTCTTCTTTGTTTTTAGTATCTGTCTCTTTTGAGATCAATTTTGTCAGTGCCAAGCATTTTAATTTACCTAGTAGTATTGGCAACTTAAGTCAGTCAAGTCAAATTAATTTTAAACAAACGATTACTGTTTTATTCAAAATTCTCGAGATTTCCTCCAATGGATTTAGAAAGGAACTATTCACTTATTTTACCCTCGCGCCAAGACCTCGGACTATACTAGAAAAATAACCACCAAAGTTACACAATAAAACTCAAAATAATACGAAAAAAAAATAAAAACGAGCGACAGAGTTGAGAGTCGATTGCATCGCAGAAAATCCGTAAGTGGTTAAGCAGATTTACAAGATCGATTGTCAAAAGTAATGTAAATCATTCTATCGTTCAAATAATTGTCAAAACCACGTAACTTAGAGTAATTTTTTCCACAATTATTGTGCCAATATATCGATGTTTATTTTGCAGAGTAGATCTCCAGGCAGTGCAGCAATATTCTATCGTTTACCGAAACTCAATCCTCACACGACAATATCAGTAGGGACACCGTAAAAAGGATTTAACCAGAACCGGATCACACTACATAAAATCCTGTTCAAACGATTCAATAAACACTGATTTTATTTTATTGGCGCCATTTTTAAAGCAATAAGGTTTATTGTGTATCGATGGTGCAATGTGTGAGACTGTTTTACATAGCTTAGCATTAGAAACTAGCTGTTGAACGCGACTTTGTCCGCAAAAATCTATATATATATAAATGAATTGCTGTTCGTTAGTCTCGCTAAAACTCGAGAACGTCTAAACGGATTTATCTTATCTTGGTCTCGAAATGTTCGTGGAGGTCTAGGGAAGGTTTAAAAGGAAGAAAAAATCGAATAACTGCCGGGAAAACCCTAAAAATAGCCCTTTTCTATTTCCCATACAAACGTTTTCTAAATAAGTACGAAGTCTGTCGGGTCAGCTAGTCCATCAATATAACTAGCGACCCGCCCCGTCTTCGCACGGGTGCAATGCTGATACTAAATGTACTAAAATGTGTTTATTTTTCGACATCACATTAGAAACCTCTAAAATGATCAGTATTTCTCTAGTATGTTATGTATGTACGAGTATTATACATATAAACCTTCCTCTTGAATCACTCTATGTCTATGTCTATGTCTATATCTCTATCTGAATCTCGGAAACGGCTCCAAAGATTTTCATGAAATTTAGCATGCAGGGGGGTTTCCAGGGCGGTAAATCGATCTAGCTAGGTTTCATTTTTTAGAAAACCTCGTTTCCAAAAAAAACGAGCAAAGCTCGGTCAATAGCGCCCCCTCTTACCTTTTATACGAAACTCTGAGTGCTCCATGGTGGCACCTGCAACAAAAAATATAGATAGTTTATTATAATTTATTTACAAAAAATAAAATATATTACTAGCAACACGCTCCGGATTCACACGGGTTGAAAAGTATCTCTAAGTATTTTTTTTACATAAAATATAATCTGTAATACTCAGGGATAATGTAGCATTTTAATGGTGAAAGAATTTTTGTAATCGGTATAGTAGTTTTTGAGTTTATTTGTTACAAAGAAAAATACAAAATACAAAACTTTCCTCTCTCTCTAATATTAGTACCTACTTATAGATTAATTTATCAGACTGGCCTCACAGCTCAGTAGCTCTGCCTTCTGCGATGTAGGTTGTGGGTTCGATCCCCACCCAGGACTAACATTTGTGTGATGGACACAGATGTTTATTCTGTGTCTGGGTGTTATTATATTGTATTCTATGTATGTATTAACAAAAAAAGTATAAAGGTAATTAATCTATCAGCTATCTAGTTCCCATATACAAGCTTCGCATAATTTGGGGCTAGATGGCGTTGTGAGAAAAATCACCAATTCATTCCATGCACATTTGTGTAGGTATGTATTGAAATAGGTAATACATATTAGTAGACATATAATACAGCGCCAAGCCAAGGCAAGCTTTTTGGAATAACAGATAGATTTAGGTAATTACTTTTTTGTAAATACTTACTAGGGATCGAACCCACAACCTACAGCGTAGAAGGCTGAGTTGAGAGGCCGGTAAAATAAGGAGTCGATTTTGTTGTTTCGTAAGATTAGCTAAATCGTAAAAAATATGATTGTATTTTGTTCACACCGTAGAATAAAATAATGTAACATTAAAACAAAAGTTTTAAAATAACTTTTTTTTATTGATTTTCCGCCATTTCTCCGTAGTTTTTTACATAATAAATAAATAAATAATGCTGGACAATCCACACAGCATCATCTAGCCACAAAGTAAGCTACTTAAAGCTTGTGTTATGGGAACTAGATAACTGATATATTGAATACATTATATACATAGATAGATATTTTTTTTTATTATACATAATATTCCTACTATCCAACTAACTATCCTACTTCCTATTAATAATATAAATGCGAAACTTTCGAACGAGGTATGGATATTTGTTACCTACTCAATTACGCTGAAACAGCTGAACGGATTTGCATGAAATTTGGAATACGCGTAGTTTATAACCTGGAATAACAAATAGGTTCCTTTAAATTCAGATTGTACCCAGTTAGTGTCTATTAAAAATAATGTAAGCACATCGATCATATATAATTTTTTAGTGAATATAATAATATCGTTATAATTTTACGAAATTTTAACGGGTTCGTGGGTTAGGCCCCCGGTGTGTGACGCCCTCGTGGTGGAGGCACCCAATTTTCACTAAATTATAACAGCCGATTTCGTCAGAATAAAATTCATTTGTACCAGTACCCCTAGTATGAGTTTTTGATAGTTTACGAAAACTTTTTTCGAATAGTATCCTTTCATACATTTACCTCCATCGGAAATGTTACGGAACTAAAATAAAGTCGATATCGTGAAAATTCGGTTTGAAAATCATTGCTGGGACTGCCGATTAGATAATATTTTCGATATTATCGACCTTATTTTGGAGAGCGCTGGTGGTGTAGTGGTAGCACCCCTGCCTCACGATCCGAAGGACGTGGGTTCAAACCTGGTCGTGCACCAATGAGTTTTTCCATTCGAAAAATTTATGTGCGCAATGCCAGTGCTCTTAAACGGTGAAGGAAAACATCGTGAGGAAACCGGCATACCCTAGAACCAAAAATTCGAAGGTATGTGTCATAGGTTAGTATTCTTATAAGCGGCGATGGGCTTGCAACCTGTCACGTACGGAATACTAACTACTGTGCAAAATGTGGGCATGTACCTAATGTCATGTTTGGACTTGCCTCTGACTACCCCCTTTAGATATCCTCAAAGATCTAAGTAACTCAAGATCTGAGGAGATATCTACCGAGCCCGGGGATTACAGCCGTGATCATATTTATTTTGGTTCCTTAACATTTCCGATGGAGGTAAATCTATGAAAGGATACTATTCGAAAAAAGTTTTCGTAAATCAAAAACTCATACTAGGGGTACAGATACAGTCGACGAAAAAGTGTTTTAGAACTAAATTACTACCTAATTAAATTTCACTGTGAAACGAAACAACTTAATTACCACCATCACATATTTGATTTCTTAGTTTTACTTTTGACAATTGGGTCACACGCACAGGCGAAAAAGCAATTTTGAAATGCAATAATTCTCTCTATTGAATTATTTGAGGCAATGAAAAAATAGTTGTTGGCATAGTTTATGTTAACCTGCAAGTATTGCTTATCGTATTGCCGAAATTCAAATGCTCAAAACAATGAAAATATAAGAATTGTATTATAAGGGAAAAAAAGAACGGCCATATTTCGTTCATTTTCGGATTTGTACTTTTAAACTTACGCGATCTGAACACATTATTATTAGTATTAGACGGGTATTTATCGCGTTTAAATTACCTTATATTTTCCCGACGTTTCGACAGGTTTGCACGCTGTCGTGGTCACGGGTAGACTCATCTACCCGTGACCTAAAAAGACCTATCTAATACTAATAATAATTTTCGGATTTGTATAAAAATGTAGATAAAAACTTACGTAAGTTTGTCTTAATCAAAAACCGAATTTTGGTTATCCTAGCGGATTCCTTAATTTTAATTTTTCGTTATATTTAAAAAAAACTGACCCGAAAGTTTGTAAGAATTTATGGATGTATGTTTGTTACTCTTTCACGCTTAAACGGCTGAACGGATCTGGATGAAATTTGGCACACATATAGATTATAGCCTGGAATAGCACATAGGCTACTTTTTATCCCGGAATAATTTACGGTTCCCGTGGGATAGATTTGTTTTTGTTTTTCGACGTACCACGCGGGCGAAGCCGCGGGCGGAGGCTAGTCCTAGAATAAAAATAAAAAACTTGAGAGGTGTCAAGGGACACCCGGATAGAACGAAGTTCCTTTCCTTGCTTTCTATGAGAGAGAGAGAGAGAGAGAGAGACAGACAGAGAAACACGCGCACGCCGCACGGCTTACAACTATAGCAAAAAGTGTCGTTACAACTTTTCATGAGATTTTTTTCCGTCTTTCGCAACACGCGATAAGGAACTTCGTTCCAAAAACCATTTTGGAATGTACAAGTAATTTGGTTTCTACATCATTTTATAGTACAGAACCCTATAAATTAAGCGATTAGCTAGCCAAAGGTTACAATAATGCTTGTATCGATTCCACACTTGCTTGGCTTCGTTCAATGTCTATAGGATTACGTTGTGGATAGAGCATCCGAAATATTACAAACCTTGTTTATTGAGAGCGCTGGTGGTGTAGTGGTAGCACCCCTGCCTCACGATCCGAGGCTCGTGGGTTCAAACCTGGTCGTGCACTAATGTGTTTTTCTATTCGAAACATTTATGTGCGCAATGCCCGTGCTCTTAAACGGTGAAGAAAAACATCGTGAGGAAACCGGCATACCCTAGAACTAAACAATTTAAAGGTGTTTGTCATAGGTTAGTATTCTTATAAGCGGCGATAGGCTTGCAACCTGACACGTACGGAATACTTATCACTGTGCAAAATGTGGACATGTACCAAATGTCATGTTTGGACTTTCTCTGACTAACCTCTTTCGATATCCTCAAAGATCTGAGGAAGATATCTACCGAGCCTGGGAATTACAGTCGTGATCATCGCACCCCCAGTCGTAAACTGGCTCAATCCAAAATTCATGTTTTTTGGGAAATGAAGAAAACGTGTTTCGATCATCGACAACTTTTGGTAAATCACACTATAACTTTAATAAATAAACAGTAATTTACAAAATTTAAAGTGTTACAGGTTATTTTGTCTGAGGACTACTGATACGGATAACAATTTCCTTAAAAATATTGAAACATTTATAAGTAAATCGATGCTAAAAACAAAACTTCCAATAATGAGTCACTTTAGTAGTAATCACCTACTAAAAAACCTATGAACTTTCTGACGTATCTACAAAGAGGTCTCTTTAATTCCCAGCAACACACCCTAACACATATAATATTCCGCACGAAACCGACCGAACTTGGTTTAAGTCACAAAAGTACCTTAGTTAACAGTTGTAAAGTGACTCAAAACAAACCTCAGTCGCTTTAAGTTTGAAATTAATTTAGTAAATTAACCCCGAGTTTTGTACTGTAATGACGCATTGAGGTTTATGCCACTTTCTCTCTAGTTGCGCAGCGTAAAACTCCAATGTAACACTAAATACGTCACTATCGTAATGACGATAGGCGCCGGACTCGATATTAAGAAAGAGACCAAAGATTACGTATCTCCTTTTCTAGCCTTAATCGGGCAGTTTCTGATTTACCGCGCTTTTTTGAGTCGTTCTGCATACTTAACTCAATTCACCAAAATTTTGGATTGAGCCAGTTTACGACTGGGTGTGCGTATATATTTCTTATTTTTATTTTATATTTTATTGAAAAAAAGTTTTTTAGTCTTCGTCTGGGTATCCGTTGGTGGAGCCCTCAATCAATATCTTCAGTTAGCTCGCAACAAACAATATTTGTCATAATCTATCACAAAACCAATTTATAGAGCCTTATTGTACTTTAATAAATAAAAATGATGCTGGGACGTGCCTCTGATTACCCTTTAGATCTAGTAACTAGGTAGTAATTATGAGAAGTCTAAAAACCCGCGGATTTACGATAAAGTCGTAGATCGTAAGTCGTAAGTCGTAAGATCATGTCCGATTTTCTACCGATGTTTTCCTTCACCGTTTAAGAGCATCACATAAATACTATACTTTTCAAGATTAAGATTATAATTTCTAAATTTAGATTGAAAAATAGTTTTTATTCATTAAGTGTATAGATATAATGGGGTCAAATTTAATTAAGTAACCCTTATTTTTAGACCCTCTTTCCACCGAGCTGTGATGGTCGTGAAATAGCGGTGGCTATTTTCAAATTATTTTTATTTATTTACATTTTTTTGTTACAAAAAATCCTAAAAAGATTTTTTTTTAGAACTTCGGTTGTAATTGAAATTATTTTTTTCTTTATGTCACTAGTGCTTATTGTGTGTTAGTACCTACGTCTATTATATTATTGATATTTTTTTATTTTGATTTTAGTAAATTATATTATTATTAATCATATTTATTTTAAAAAAATCGTCAATTTACGGAAATAATTATGTATATTAATATATAAAACAACGTTGGGTTTGTTCGAACATAAAACTCTAAAAAGGCTTCACCGATTTTCATGGTTTTTAATTATTTGTATGTCTCCGTCCCGAATATCTAATGAAACATTTTAAATTAATGAAATGCGGTAAAAAATCGCGGCCGCATAAAAATAACACATAAAAATATTAATAACAAATAATTTAAAATTCTTAATAAATTGCAATAAAATACTTACGCAATCCTCAAAATGTGTGGGACGAACAATTCTCGCGCGATTTCCGGAACCGCTCGACTTTTTATACAGGATGTTCAAGTAACACTGTTGCTTCGTCTGTAGAGTAACGTTTATATAGGGGGTGGTAACGATAGATCGGCAGAGTTGTCAGCGAGTGGGCTGAGGACACGCTCATAGGCGGAGCGGGTACGACTCAGACCAGCCTCACAGCTTAGTTGGTAGTAGCTCTGCCTTCTGCGCTGTAATATATGTGTGATGAACGCACGCAGATGCTTGTTTATTTTATTTTCTATAGTCAATCGTCAATAGTCAAATATATTTATTTCAATGAAATCACAGGGATCATTTTGAAACGTCTTACATACTAGGTGAGTCTAGGTGCCAATTCCAGTCCCATCCGCCGTCCGAGAAGAACTGACAAGAAACTCCCTGGGCCTAGCGCTGTTTTTGTATGACCCTTGTTAATTTTGTAAGGAATACCTACCTAGCAGAGTTGGAGCTGATTCGTCCCAAGCTTTTTTATCATCTAAGTAGGTACCTACTATGATATTTTATAACAAGCTTTTCTAGACAGTTTCTGTTTAATTACATTTTATTTATGGTTAGCTGGGGCTTATAGCGTTTTCAAAATTACGCGTACCTACTGCTTTTGCTTTAAACATTCTAGACTTAGAGTATCAGGGTCTTTACCACAAGCTCTTACAAACCATCATGATTCAGAAACGTTGCATTTCAAGCTTAAACTAATACTACTTCAATACATTTTACTGTCTGAATTTGTCTGTCTTTATGTCTTTTTGAAATCGCACACTGTCAAAACTACGTGATAAATTTTGATGAAACTTGACATAATCCTAGCTTAGATTATAAAATAGGTATTATTTAAGATATAAGTCATCACGCTCATTCACAATCAATAACATTTGCGCATTTCGCAGATAAAGTCGGGGGTGCAGCTAGTAAAAGATAAATGTAGTATTAAAACGCTATCGCTTATGCACTAAGCACACTTAAATAAGATCGAACTGCTTGAGGACATAAACTGGGAAATATTTGTTTTTTACACTTTTAATAGATTTTCCGGTCAAAGTTAGATCTTTATCTGTGTAATAAATATATACTAAGGTACTATTTTTAGGATGTAGATTATATTCGTATTAAAATACACGTATTTTTATTCTGTCACTGTTCGCAAGGAATTAGTGAGGTGTAAAGATTAATTCCTACCAAGTTCTTACTCTTTCTGAACGCTGGTGGTGTAGTGGTAGCATCCCTGCCTCACGATCTGAAGGTCGTGGGTTCAAACCTGGTCGTGCAACAATAAGTTTTTCCATTCGAAATATGTATGTGCGCAATGCCAGTGCTCTTAAACGGTGAAGGAAAACATCGTGAGGAAACCGGCATACCCTAGAACCAAAAATTCGAAGGTATGTGTCATAGTATTCTTATAAGCGGCGATGGGCTTGCAACCTGTCTCGTACGGAATACTGACTATTGTGCAAAATGTGGGCATGTGCCAAATGTCATGTTCGATTACTCTCTTTAGATATCCTCAAAGATGTAAGTAACGAGCCTGGGGATTACAGTCGTGTGTGTTTATTAGGAATGATAGAGGAAGATGGAAGAAGATCACACGTTGTGCCGACCACATAACGTGGGAAAAGGGCAGGAAGATGATGATGAATAGGAAATAAACTTAAAGTATGGATGTAAGGGTGTACTCGTATGTTTGTTTCTCTCTCACGCTGAAACGCCTTAACGGATCTGGATGAATTTGGCACAGATATAGATTATAGTCTGGAATAGGGTTCCCGTGGGATAGATTTGTTTTTTTTTCAAGGTAGGTTAGGAAAATTTTTACATTCTATTAACTTCCCACTATGGCTAATTATAGGCCGTTATGGGAATAACTCGTTATACAACTCGTACTATTTGGCACGAAATTTTTAGTGCGAGTTAGCATCCGCCGCTTATTAATACGTAGGAAACTAAACCAAATTCTGCGCATTTAAATCAGTTAATCTATTAATTTGAATTTTCAGATAAAATCTATATAAAACTTTTACTATACTAAGTGATTGACAATCAATACACGACAACCTTTTCAGGAAGAATTTTCGCAGTCAGTGGGAAGAGTTTTTCCAGTCAATGAGACACGTTTTTGCAGTCAATGGGACACGTTTTTACAGTCAGTGGGAGGAATATTTGCAGTTAGTGGGAAGAATATTTGCAGTCAGTGGGAATAAGCCAGCATTCCTAGAAAGCTGAAATCTTTGTTTGAAATGTTTCTTGAAACTCTAAAACTACTGAACCATCATCATCATCATCATCTTCCTGCCCTTATCCCACGTTATGTGGGGTCGGCACAACATGTGATCTTCTTCCATTTCTCTCTGTCATTCTAAAATTAAATTAAATTCATTTCTAAAACTACTGAACCGATTTCGAAAATTCTTTCACGATTATAATGCTACATTATATCTAAGTAACATAGGCTATATTAAATACTAGGAAAAATTAAGGATCTCTACTAAAACTTCAATAGTGTGACCCAAGGTGTAATGATAAATATAATATATTGGTGGACATATCACACAACGCCATCTAGCTCCAAACTAAGCAGAGCTTGTACTATGAGAATCAGATAACTGATAGATTAATATATATTTTTTTTGTAAATACATACATAGTATACATAATAACACATAGGGACACCCAGACCTGGGTGGGGATCGAACCCACAACCTACAGCGCAGAAGGCAGAGCTACTACCAACTGAGCTGTGAGGCGAGTCAAACCATGGGTTTTTGCGAATGAAGTGGCGGGTAATAACTAGTCTTGATATAAAAACTAAATCAATTACTTCTTAGTAATGATTGCTTATAATAGTTGTTAAATAATATATCTAGTTAGGTACTTGTTATTATAATGCTAGCTAAGTATCTTTTTCCATCATTGGAAAGATGACCTTTGAGATTAGGTTTTGGTTAAATCTAATTGACATTATATCATACTATGTACTTTGAAATACGTATTTACATTGATGTTTATATAACACCATGTGTATATCCTTAATCTATACTAATATTATAAAGAGGAAAGATTAGATTGTTTGTTTGTTTGTTTGAAT
Organism: Cosmorhoe ocellata; assembly: GCA_963675405.1. Classification (NCBI taxonomy): domain Eukaryota; kingdom Metazoa; phylum Arthropoda; class Insecta; order Lepidoptera; family Geometridae; genus Cosmorhoe; species Cosmorhoe ocellata. Next base: position 2,596,924 of record OY776272.1, read on the forward strand.
TGAATAGGCTCCGAAACTACTGAACCGATTTGAAAAATTCTTTCACCAATGTGTAGAATGAACTTTCAGGATGAACATAGGCTATATTTTATGTAGGTACTTCGCGGGCGACGCCGCGTGCAGAAGCTATAATATTATAAACTAGCTTTCGTCCACGGCTTCGCCCGCGTGATACAATGAAAAACTAAAATAAATCTATCCCGCGGGAACCGTACATTTTTCCGGGATAAAAAGTAGCCTATGTGCTATTCCAGGCTATAATCTATATCTGCGCCAAATTTCATCCGGACCCGTTTAGCTGTTTCAGCGTGAAAGAGTAAGTAACAAACATACATCCATACATTCTTACAAACTTTCGTGTTTATAATTATTATTTATAATATTAGTAGGATTAGATGGATGTTAAAGTAACTACCTATATCTGTCTGTGTGTTACAAAATCACGCATAAACTACTGAACAGATTTAAATGAAATTTGGTACAGAGATAGTCTAGAGTTTGAGAAAGGACATAGGCTACTTTTTAATGCGAAAAAGGGCTGTACGAGATTGAAATAGGGGATGAAAGTTTGTACTTAAAAAAACTGTAAAAAATTGTACAAATTACACATTTTTATTTTTAAAACTTTCGGGAATCAAACCTACATCTCAAAATAGAAAGGATCACCGCATAGTCTTTATTTGTTTTCTTAAAATTACGATTTCCTGTGTTTGATCGACCGGAAACAGTTAATGTAAGTACAGTCTGACCTAACATAGAATTTACATCGGCCACATTTAAAAGCGAACACTTCCTAACGGAATGATCCATAATGTACAGTAAAAATGAATCCCTAATTCCTAATTTGAATCCCTAAGCAGTGTTTTTGGCAAAATTTTATAAAGTAGTTTTATTTTATTTAAGTTTATTTTAGTATTTATGTTAATAATTACGTAAATATCATTGAACTTAATAACAACAGCTACGGTACTTAGATATAAATAAATACTTAATAAATATAAATATTGATAGACATTTCACACAACGGCATCTTGCTCCAAATTAAGCAAAGCTTGTACTATGGTAGCCAGATTTGTATAAGAAGACTAGGTATGTCACTTTTGATTCAGGCAAATCCAATGACACCCATATTATGACGAAATCAGTCCAGCCGTCTGCCCTAGGTACTGTTTCATTTGTATTTTATCTAGTGCATTATATTGTATTTATCTGTAAATAAAGTTATACCTAATATCATTGAAGCAAAGAACGCTTTTGAAAGTTTGGCCGATGTAGCTTCCATGTTGGGTCAAACTGCACTACTTAGGTTACCTAGGCTAAAATAGGTAATCGAATAGTGATTTGCACTAAATAAGTACTAAATGGTTTGGATTTTAATTCAAAGACAATTAGTTTTTTTTTTTTCAAATTTTCCATTTATTGTTGTGAAACTTTCAAGGTCGTCTAAAGTAGGTAGGTACCTAGTTAAGTAATAATGTATGACCTAGGATTGCAAAAAATCTAGGTACCTATACTTATAGCCTAGCTTAATTAGTTAGTTACGGTATTATATATAACTACTGTGCAAAATATGGTGCCAATGTCATGTTCGGACGTGCCTCTGACTCTTTAGATATCCTCAAAGATCTAAGTAACTAGAGATCTGAGGAGATATCTACCGAGCCTGGGGATACACCTTTTCTCGTCACTTTCTTCCGTAAAGATAAAGAGACTTAATCTAGCGGCTAGCTTACTTACTAGCGTAAGTATAACATAGTTCACGGAAAATCTAACAGATGGCGTTGTTTTACTTGAAGTAGAATTCATAGAGATGACTCTCTAATTTTATTTTTTATGTAGTATTTTATCTGGGGTAATACTTTATTTATCATTGGATTTTCTGCGGTGTATTTACCTGACAACTACGTCGCTCTGGTTTTTATATGTTTTCTCGTGTTATTTTGAGTTTTATTGCGTAATTTTGGTGGTTATTTTGCCAATAAAGCCCGGGTTCTTGACGCGAGTGTAAAGTATGTGAATTAGAGTGAATAGTTCTCTTCAAATTCCATCGGAGGAAATCCCGAAAATTTTCAACAAAACAGCCATCTTTTGTTGTCAATTGACTTGACTACTTGACTATGACTCTGTGACGTTGACAATACTTATAAATAAATACACTTGACACTGGCAAAATTGTTCTCTAAGAGACAGATGCCATAATTGAAGAAGAAGAAGAATTTGTAATGGAAATTTATATTTAAAAATTAACTAGTTGTCAGGTGCAAAAGACGTCAAATTTAACTAGGTACTCAAAGAAAAACTGCTAATATGCAAATGACAAATTTTACACCTCAAAATTAAATAGCTGATTTTCAGATGACTGTGTCTTTTTATTTTTGAGAGATTTGTTTTTATGTTTTGAATTCTATATTTTTTTAACATATATTATGTAGGTATTTCAATTCTAATGCAATTATACGAGTGATGTAGTTATATTGAATTGCAATTATTAATAATTCTACTATTTCCTCTATAATATAACTGGATTAAGAGCAATTATTTAAGTAGGTAAGTTACAATTAATATTAAAATTACTATACAAACAGTCAATAATATACCTAGACGGCCTCTGTGGCGCAGCGGGCGAAGATCCGCCTGAGACGCAGAAGGTTGCGGGTTCGATTCCCGCCGCGGGACAAATGTTTGCATTATACAAAAAAAAAATACAAAAATCTTTATTAGGAACAAAGAAAAACAATGTAGAATAGGTACAGTTGTGGGCTGACTACTGCAAAAGTTAAAAAACTGTGTAGCAGAGTCAGCGCCCTCCTCCGCTAGCAAACCAATACCTATGTTCCATCTAAAGATATTAGAAGACAAAAATAACTAATCTATAATTAAATTCTATAAATAAACTAATTATTTGCAGATATTTGTCTCAGGTCTGGGAGTTTTCTATGTATAATATGTATGTATTTACAAAAAAAAAGTATATCTATGTAGTTTATCAGTCATGTGGTTCCCATAATACAAGCTCTGCTTAGTTTGGAGCTACATGATGCTGTGTGATAGTGTCCAGCATTATTTGTTTATTTATTTAACTTCTTCTTCTTCTTCAATTATGGCATCTGTCTCTTAGAGAACAATTTTGCCAGTGTCAAGTGTACTTATTTATAAGTATTGTCAACGTCACAGAGTCATAATTAAGTAGTCAAGTCAATTTTAAACAAAAGATGGCTGTTTTGTTGAAAATTTTCGGGATTTCCTCCGATGGAATTTGAAGAGAACTATTCACTCTAATGCACATACTTTACACTCGCGTCAAGAACCCGGGCTTTATTGGCAAAATAACCACCAAAATTACGCAATAAAACTCAAAATAACACGAGAAAACATATAAAAACCAGAGCGACGTAGTTGTCAGGCAAATACACCGCAGAAAATCTCTTTATTTAACTTAAGTACTTGTTTATCATTATAACACAACATTGAGAATACAAAAGGTACTTACACAGTGACAATTACTATGACATGCTAATCAGGAGGCTCGATTCTAGATGGAAGTCGCTAAAGTTAATTTTAATAATGTCACTAGAGCACTGTCTCTTTCTTTTGTTTTAGAGTAAAAGAGAAAACTTGTTGTTCGAAATTCACTAAAATATCGTTTTTTTAACGATATTTTAGTGAATTTCGTAAAGTATGACGCGTAAAGTGACAGAAAAACGGAATTAACGTTATTATAACAATGTCTTGCCTCTATTTTTTTATAAATATAAGAAAGAGACGTGCGTACTTTTTATATATAATATTTAAGATCACGCTAGTATTTCAATGGGGTAGGCAGATACCACGGATTTCCACTAGCTACAATCCTTTTTTGCTTCATTCACTCATTACATTCTTCATACATTACTTTTTAATATAAATAAATAAATAAATAAATAAATAATGCTGGACAATCCACACAGCATCATCTAGCCCCAAAGTAAGCTACTCAAAGCTTGTGTTATGGGTACTAGATAACTGATATATTTAATACATGATGTAGGTACATAGATAGATATTTTTTATTATACATACACACACGAACAAATTTCTGCAGATCGTACACAAATTTGTTCCGAGGCGGGAATCGAACCCGCAACCTCTTGCGTCGCAGGCGGACTCTTGCCCGCTGCGCCACTGAGGTCGTCAAATTAAACTTAGTTTTATCTACTGATACCTAAAATCAAGGCCATAAGACCACAAAGTACTTACATAGTGACAATTATTGTATACCATGCTAATTACATAGGCCTATGTAACCCGAACGGTCAAGGAGAGTCAACCAATTATGATTCATTATATGCTTGTATATGTATAATGAGTCTGTTGTTACCTACACTAAGATTATGTGCAATAATTCAAGGTAAATAGAATTTGCCAAATGATATTAAACTCTTATGCCATTGGTGGGATTTTCATTCACTCATCCGTTCATTCGTTCATTCATTCATTCATTCATTCATTCATTCATTCATTCATTCATTCATTCATTCATTCATTCATTCATTCATTCGTTCGTTCATTCATTCATTCATTCATTCATTCATTCATTCATTCATTCATTCATTCATTCATTCATTCATTCATTCATTCATCCGTTAATTTATTAACGGATATTATAACCAATAAATAATCGATCGAGTAGTGGGATAAGGAAAGGGCAATGGGTGATGTAATAATTATACTATGACACCTAGAAGTTAAATAAAAATAGTATATTTTGATTGTCGCTTAGATAAATCAAACACTTATCTATTATGTAATCTTACTAATAAGGTGAACATAAAGTACTTACTTATATAATAATAATATACATAATTAAAGGTAATAAAAGTAACTACAGCAATTAATAATACCTATGTCCTTATGCTTTTATCAATCTTAACATCTGCCTTCACGGATATTATAAATTTATGAAAAAATACTTATTAGACTATATTTAATTTGCTTTTTTGCGCAAATGTTATATTTGTATTTAATATCATGTACCATCCATGCTTTAGGGTTAAAAAATAATTAAATAAATATATAGCGTTCATGTTATTTTTGGTCACAAACAACTTAAAAGTAGGTAGGTATAGGTATATAGGTACGTATTCCAATATGGATGGACTGAGTGAAAGATGCAATGAGTAAGAAAGGAATGAGTGATGACGGATGATAGAGGGAAATGGAAGAAGATCACTGTTGTGCCGGCCACATAACGTGGAAAAAGGGTAAGAAGATGATGATGATGAAAGATACTTTTTTTTTTGTAAATACATAACATCGAAAACATTGTAACACCCTGATAACGAAAGTCGTAGAACAATTTTTTTGTTCGTGAAACTGTCTTAAATCGATTCCCCTCGTGATAACGTATTATTTCCGGGATACCCTGTATTATGAATCATTAAAAAGTATTGATCAACTTTTTGATCATATCAACAGAATCATTATCCCCAATCTTCTCTATATAAGCAGTCGCTTTTCTCGCGTGATCTTCATGCAACCTCTTTGTTCTATCAACTGCATCTGTCTTCAGTATATTGAATTTCAGATCTTCATAGTCAACATCATTTACATCATTCTTAGCTTGATCTATAACTTTATATAAATTTGGATTGTTTTCTAAAGCGAATAGTACCGGGGCACTTGTTAGGCAAAACATGTCTTTATCGTTAAGCTTTTGGATTTCCGTAGCCGCTTGCCAAGCTAAGCCAACGTGACAACCGAAATGGTAGGCATAGTTTTGGGTTAGTTTATTCTGTTTTTTCAACACCATAGCAGATTGACAACTTCGACCGAGCAAGCTAACACCATTAAACACGGTTCTGGCTGTCCATTCTTTTATAGGTTTCCCTAATACATCATCAACTGTTATACCATTAGTGTCAAAAGTGATTTCAATATCATTGATTGTTGTTTTAGGTTTACCAGGTAGAGGCATGTTTTGTTCATCTCGATCCCCAAAAAATTGGCCTTCAGATAAGTCTTTTAAAGCTGATGATATTATATATGAAACTTCGGAGTTTCTTAAGCCTGCTAGCATCCCATTTGCAGTTACAAGAAGATAATCTCCGAGGAGTATAGCTATTTTATTACCGAAAATTGCGGATTCTGTGTCTTTGCCGCGTTTTGAGAATGGTACATTAACTATTCCTTTGTGTATCAAGTGGCCGGTTCGTATCATCTCGGTGAGTTCAGCCAGAGCGCGAGTTTCTTCTTCGGATTTTTTTATCTGTGAATGAAAGAACGATTGAATGAACTGAAGAAATTTATAGTCTATGCTTCACCATCTTTAAAATATGACTTTAATGCTTATTATATTTACACTGTCATTGCTTTAAGTTGCAAAGGGTGGAAAAATGGAGGTTTTTGCTAAAAATAATAAATTAAATGCTTTAATAAAAAAAACTAAATTGGCAAGCGAATCATAGAACGGCTGAGCCCATTTGGATATTTTATTAAATCTTCGTAAAAATCCGGATAAGGAAAAAAAAATGTAAAAGTTGTCTGGAAAACTGAATAAATATGAATCTTTTCGAAATCCAGCGGTCGTTAGGATCATAAACGTAAATGCATCACTAGAAAACGGCTGAGCCGATTTGGATATTTTATTAAATCTTCGTAAAGGTCCGTATAAAAGGTTATAAGGAAAGAAAATTCTGAAAAACCGAAAAAATATGAATATTTTCGAAATCTAGTGGTCGTCCGGATTCAAGCCCATGACCTTAGGATCGGAAGGCTACTTCAACCACTAGACCCTGTCTAGACTAGTAGCTATAGAATGTAGGGTACCTGTGAGCTGGTCTTCACAGACTTGGAGAGAAGCAGGATGACCAGACCCCAGGGTTGGAGGTTCTTGGAGTCACCGTAGAGGACGTTCTTGGCTGTCTGCATCACCAGATGATTACTACCAACCTAGAAGAAACCATGGAAAAGGGTATCAAAAAACATATTTTTAGGGTTACGTACCCAAAGGGTATTACCGAGACCTTATTTTATATTTTTAAACTTACGCGATCTGAAGACATTATTAGTATTAACCGGTATTTCGAAACGTCGGGAAAAATAGGTTAATAAAACGCGATAAATACCCGTTTCATACTAACTGGGATACTAATAATAATGGGACCCTATTACTAAAACTCCACTGTCCGTCCGTCTGTCCGTCTGTCACTAGGCTGTATCTCATGAACCTTACCCGTGATTAGTTTTTAAGATTAGATTACTTAACCGTGATTAGTTAGACAGTTGAAATATTCACAGATGAAGTATTTCTATTAGTAATAAACGGGTATTTATCGCGTTTTATTTAGACGATTTGACAGGTTTGCACACTGTCGTGGTCACGGGATAACTGAAGAATAGGTACTTACCTAAATAAAATGCGATAAATACCCGTTTAATACTAGTAATAATATAAGATCTTTACAACACAGGCTTACCTAGTGACCTTTTAAAATTATATCAGCATCAAAATAAGTGTTCAAAACACCTTCGAATTTTTGGTTCTAGGGTAGGTATTCCGGTTCCCTCACGATATTTTCCTTCACCGTGTAAGAGCAACTGCCAATAAATATCTAAAAATAATGAAAAACTCACCAGTTTTCTCAAATAGAGCGCCATATTAGCAAATTCATCGCTAAGTAAGCAACGTAAATTCATGAAAGAGGTCGGATAGCCAACCACTTTCTCGGCGTCGCGTATAATACCGCTCCAATTCGTGAAAGGAGGCCTCAACAAAATAAGGATCTCGTCTTTTGTCAAACTGGCCACTGTCGACTCGAATCTTTTTTGAAAAAAGAACGGCGACGCGCGCCTCATTACGCGGGAAACCGACATGACTTTGACAGTTCTTTTTTTCTTCTAAATGTGTGTTACTGCCGGCCAGTGCTTGGTGAGACTACGGTGAAATGGTTAGATTCTATAACTCGGTGTTGCCTGATAGCTAGGTGCTAAGTGGCTGGGACAATATTTGCCTGTTCTATGGTGTAAAAACTATTGGATTGGATAGTCATTTTAGATAATATAAGTCTCGTAGACTGGTGGAACAGTAGTGCGTCCGGTTTTAGGCAAAGCCGTGGGTTCAGTCCCGCCCGTTTAAAAATGTCATATTTCATGTTTATTTTATCAATATACATGGTTTTCTTATGCATAAAGTAGGTACTTATTGTAGTGGATAGGTCTGTAAAATACACTAACTAAACGCAATGGCGTTTTTAGGAATAAAAATAGAGTGATCTTGCCACAAGATACACCATGTTTATACTAAAATCAACATAAAATACCACAAAAATGGGGTAAAACGGTCATCTGGCAACATCTATTGCTCTTGACCGTGAAGTGGAAAGCTGCATTTAACGAGTATTCTTACAAAGTTATCACTTCATTCATATATAATATATTGAACCTTATTTCTACATGAACAAGAATTGAATCACAAAACCAACAGCTCACCGAACATGGTAAAGAGTTCAATGCATCTGTTAAAGCAAGACCCGTTTTTAAGCATAGCCAACAGTAAATTAGAGGTCTATCAAAGTTGGTCTTTTATGATTCTTTTTTCAAACGCACTTTTTTCATAACAGTAATGGTATTTGGAGTACATTTCTTGGTGGCCAGTGTTATCGTGGTCAAGCAAGTGTGTTCAATCAATCTTTTTTTTACAATTTATTAAAATTGTTCAAAAGGTATGTTTTCTGTTAATTTTACCCAACTTTACGAGAATTATACTTTAATATAATAAGTTAAAAGTTTGTAGCTACTGAATCAAATCTATTTTTTTTACTTTTTGATTCATAACTTGATTTCTCCCTGACCATAGACTATGATTTATCATAATATTTATTTTTTATTTTTAATATCGCGGGCAATGTCGGGAGTTAGACAGCTAATGTATAGTATTTTTTTAAGTAAGTATTTACCTAATTTATTTATACAACTGAACCGAATACTTACTTGGTTTCCAAAATTAACTTAAAAGTAAGTAGAGCAAGAAAAGTAGGCTCACTTTCAAAATTAAATATAATTATAAACGCTGTATTAATAACGATCCTACTAATATTATAAACGCGAAAGTTTGTAAGAATGTATGGATGTATGTTTGTTACCCCATAAAACTGAAACGGCTGAACGGGTCTAAGCAAAATTTGGCATTGATATAGATTATAGTCTGGAAAAGCACATAGGATACTTTTTATCCCGGAGGAATGTACGGTTCCCGTGGGATAAATTTATTTTGTTTTTCTAGGTATAACGCGGGTTAAGCCGTGGGTGGAAGCTAGTTATATTAAGAATATTTCTTCTACTCGTAATATAATACAAATGTCATAATAAATATCTAAATATATATAACTCAAAGGTAACTGACTGACATAGTGATCTATCAACGCACAGCCCAAACCACTGGACGGATCGGGCTGAAATTTGGCATGCAGGTAGATGTTATGACGTAGGCATCCGCTAAGAAAGGATTTTGATTAATTCTACCCCCAAGGGGATAAAATAGGGGATGAAAGTTTGTATGAAAAGTCGCGATAATCGACATTCACGCGGGCGAAGGGGCAACAGCTAGTCACCAAAAAATGTCACCGTATTAAATCAGTTTCAAGTGAGTGCCTTCGAATCACGCGAACACAATGCAATGTCACCATGACATGTCTATTTTAAAAATTATTTCTATCTAACAACTATAATTGCATGACATTAGGGCCCTGAACCACAAAAAGTGGGTCATGATAATGACAGAAATCATGGAAAATAAATGCTTTAATAGTACGCTATAAATCCTAATATTATAAACGCGAAAGTTTGTAAAAATGTGTGGATGTATGGATGTATGTTTGTTACTCTTGCACGCTGCAACGGCTGAACGGATCTAGACGAAATTTGGCACAGATATACATTATAGTCTGGAATAGCACATGTGCTACTTTTTATCCCGGAAAAATGTACGGTTCCCGCGGGATATATTTTTGTTTTTCAAGGCACCACGCGGGCGAAGCCGTGGAAGCTAGTTGGCAATAAGAATGGAATGAACAAAATTTTATGATACAGGGCCCCTGATGGTAAGGAGTTTGAAGATTGCTAACATCCTATTTCAAAATAAACTAACCTCAAACCGTTGCAACGGTAGGTGAACACAAAAAAAATATGAATACTATTTTAGGCATATTTATTTTTAAATAAGTACATAAATTAATTAGATGTCTGTACTTTGTCACAACGGGAACGTTTATTACTGCCTATTGTCCCCATAATGGGGACAATGTCAATGGAGATAACGGGAATACATCAACATTTATAACGGCAAAAGTGTTAGTATCATTTGGACTAATAAAATATCAATCTTATTTTGGCTATTTAAAAATGACATATTTATTAATGAAAATAACATTATCTTGTCTCTTCTGTCGTAGAAAAAAAAGACAAATCACGCCAAATTATAAGCCTTTTTAAATATAATTTAAATAATCTTTTTTCTATCATTTTGAATTGTATTTCCGTGAATATAATCGACAAGAACCCATTGCGCGTAATAAAATATCATAAATAATGCCGCTAGAGCGAGATGGAGAGTCACGAAGTCTATCGTTCCGTATGTCACTTCAAAGATGGGATACAGCCAGACTCCGTCCACGTAGAAAGTGTAGTAGAATCTGAAAATAACCCAAAAATATTGTGTTAGGGCTCTAGTCGCTTTTTACTGTGGTAAGTTGGAGCTCTGTCGCTCCGTATTGAGTTAGGTTAGGTATCTGTCGCTCCGTATTGTGTTATGTTAGTTATCTGTCACTCCGTACTGTAGAAGGATGGAGCTCTGTCGCTCCGTATTGTGTTAGGCCAGGGATCTGTCGCCCCGTATTGTTAGGTTGGGGCTCTATCACTCCGTATTGTATTGCGTTGGAGCTCTGTTGCTCTGTATTGTGTTAGGTCAGAATTCTGTCGTTCCGTATAGTTTGTTTTAGGTTAGGGTTCTGTCGCTCCGTATTGTGTTAGGTCAGAATTCTGTCGTTCCGTATAGTTTGTTTTAGGTTAGGGTTCTGTCGCTCCGTATTGTGTTAGGTCAGAATTCTATCTTTCCGTATTGTTTGTTTTAGTTTAGGGTTCTGTCGCTCCGTATTGTGTTAGGTCAGAATTCTATCGTTCCGTATTGTTTGTTTTAGTTTAGGGTTCTGTCGCTCCGTATTGTGTTAGGTCAGAATTCTGTCGTTCCGTATAGTTTGTTTTAGGTTAGGGTTCTGTCGCTCCGTATTGTGTTAGGTCAGAATTCTGTCGTTCCGTATAGTTTGTTTTAGGTTAGGGTTCTGTCGCTCCGTATTGTGTTAGGTCAGAATTCTATCGTTCCGTATTGTTTGTTTTAGTTTAGGGTTCTGTCGCTCCGTATTGTGTTAGGTCAGAATTCTATCGTTCCGTATTGTTTGTTTTAGTTTAGGGTTCTGTCGCTCCGTATTGTGTTAGGTCAGAATTCTGTCGTTCCGTATAGTTTGTTTTAGTTTAGGGTTCTGTCGCTCCGTATTGTGTTAGGTCAGAATTCTGTCGTTCCGTATAGTTTGTTTTAGGTTAGGGTTCTGTCGCTCCGTATTGTGTTAGGTCAGAATTCTGTCGTTCCGTATAGTTTGTTTTAGGTTAGGGTTCTGTCGCTCCGTATTGTGTTAGGTCAGAATTCTGTCGTTCCGTATAGTTTGTTTTAGGTAAGAGTTCTGTCGCTCCGTATTGTGTTAGATCATAATTCTGTCGTTCCGTATTGTTTGTTTTAGGTAAGAGTTCTGTCGCTCCGTATTGTGTTAGGTCGTGCTCTGTAGTTCAATTTAAAAAGTTTTTCAATATAATTGTGGAAAAAGGTAATAGTTTATAAATAAATTATATCAGATTGTTTATTATTTAGATATACTTACACAGCCCCATAAACAATCATGTGTATGAACATTTGTTTCACGTTTTTGACGTGTGAGTGTGGTCTTTCCCTCTTCCTGAAAACAACTTCCCATACCACTATGGGTACTATCAATGTATGCAGAATGTGATTGGAGACAGGGCCTGGAAATATAATCCAAATTAAAAAATTTAAAAACCCCCCGACCTCTACACCTTACCCTAATATGTCATATTTAAAGTCATGGTTACCTTGCCATGTTCTTTCAATATCATTGAAGTAACACGATACCAAATTTCGAATCGATAGGACAGAAATCGCCTTACTTGCCACTTAGATTTTTGCTCGCTTCACTCGCTGAATCAAATATCAATAATTATACATACCTATTATTTCGTCTAAAAACTCTGGGTAAATCAAACTTCTGTCCAAAATATATAAAGACCAAAATACTGTTGACACCACCTGAAAAATGATATATTAGTATCAATTATTTTATCTATGTACAGAAGCCTTTGATTTAAGTCTAATTTCACCAAACTTTTGTTAACAAAGCATTACCTGATCGGGCATCAAAACTAACAAGAATGTTAAATACAAATTACAGAAAGAATGTGTTCCTTGGTCGAGTTTGTGAATTTTACAATGCTAAATTGACAAACATTGATATATTTAATATTTCATTACCGAAATATCGTAGAGAAGTTATGTTAAGCGTTGCCGAAACTTTGTAATAATTTGTTATTCTTTAGTTTTTGATGATCGTTTTATTTGTATAGTATTATTGTTTTTTCTTGCTCTGTTCATCTAGCTTTAATTTGTTATTTAATGGCGGAAATTCCGTTGGTATATGTTTATTTTAAGTTTTTAATTTTAAGTGTTATGTACTGTTTATTTCCCTAATAAAACAAAATAAAATAAAATAAAAAAAATATTTTTTCGTATGTACAAAATGTAAAATTTATATTATAAATTTTTGCATTTTGTTGATACTCACCATACTGCAAGGCCAAACGACACCGGAAAACATCAATTCTCTAGATTCACTTATATGGAATGGTAGGTGGTAAGATCTATTATCTTTGTGGTAGAATAGCACCGCATCGCATACAAACCCCACCACAGAATTTAGTATTTGTGTACCCTGGAACAAGATTGTAGAGTTTATTTTTCAACTAGAATAAAAAAGAATATATTTTATTTGACAAACACAAGTTGAAATTGAAATTGAAAAATAATTTATTCAATAAAATCACAAGGATCACTTTGAAACGTCTTACATGCAAATCAAATCAAATCAAATCAAAATATGTTTATTTTCAATAGAATCACAGGGATCACTTTGAAACGTCTTACATACTAGGTGAGTCTAAGTGCCAGTTCCAGTCCTATCCCCAGTGCGAGAAGAACTGGCAAGAAACTCGCTGGGCCCTAGCGCTTTTTTTGTATGATCCTTGTTAATTTTGTAAGGAATACCTAGCAGAGTTGGAGCTGATTCATCCCAAGCTTTTTTATCATCTAAATACTCTGATATTTTATAATAAGCTTTTCTAGACAGTTTCTGTTTAATTACATTTTTGAATTTTCCAATTGATAAATCAAGCATGTCACTTGGGATTTTGTTATAGAAGCGTACACATTGCCCTTTAAAGGATTTACTTACTTTAGTGAGCCTAACCGTGGGAACAGCGAGTTTATTTTTAAGTCTAGTATTAACATTATGATTATCACTATTTTTCCTAAATAAATTAATGTTTTTGTGAACATACATCAAGTTTTCATATATATACTGACATGGCATTGTCATGACGTTTATTTCTTTAAACTTATCTCTAAGAGATTCTCTAGGACCCATGTTATAAATTGCACGAACAGCCCTCTTCTGCAACACAAATATAGTATTAATATCTGCAGCACTCCCCCATAACAAAATGCCGTAAGACATAATGCTATGAAAGTAGCTGAAATATACAAGTCTAGCAGTTTCTACGTCGGTGAAATGACGGATCTTTTTAACTGCATATGCTGCAGAGCTAAGTCTCTTCGACAATTTATCAATGTGCGGGCCCCATTGAAGCTTATTATCTAAAGTTATGCCCAAGAATACTGTGGTGTCTACAAGATCTATATTTTCGTTATTTATTTTTATATTGGTATCTAAATGTCGAACATTTGGTAGTACAAAACGAACACATTTCGTTTTCTTTTCATTTAGTAATAAGTTGTTTACATTAAACCATTTTACAATTTTAGAGATTGCATTATTCACTTCGTCAAAATTAGTCATACGCCGCTTTTGTTTAAATAAAAGTGACGTGTCATCAGCAAACAGTACAATCTCCTGATCATCCCTGACAAGTTTGGGTAGATCGTTTATATATATTAAAAACAAAAATGGTCCTAATATTGATCCTTGTGGTACACCCATTGTTACCACTGACCCCGGAGAACGTTTCCCATTTACGTCAACTCGTTGAAGTCTGTCACTGAGGTAAGATTTTAAAAGATTAGGTGCAACTCCCCTTACACCATAGTGATGGAGTTTCATGATTAATGTTTCATGGTGAACACAATCAAATGCTTTAGACAGATCACAAAAAATACCTAAGGTATCGAGAGATTCCTCCCAGTTATCGAAGATATGTGATACCAACTCAACACCGGCATCAGTTGTTGAGCGGCCCTTTGTAAATCCGAATTGTTTTTTATCAAGTATATTATTACTGTTAAAGTGTTTTTGTAATTGATGAAGAATAAGTTTTTCAAATATTTTACTAAATGTAGGTAACACTGATATTGGTCGAAAATTACAAGGATCTGAATGACTACCAGATTTGAACAGAGGTGTAATCTTGCTATGTTTCATTAAGTTAGGAAAGACACCACTGTCAATACATTTGTTAAATATGAAAGCTAAGTCAGGTGCAATAATTTAAATCAATGATTTTACAACGCTAACAGAAATGCCCCAGAGGTCAGTGGTTTTTTTTACATTAATCTGTTTAAATGCTTTAATGATGTCGTTATTGTTCACATAATCAAAATGAAATGTTACATCACATTCCGGTAAACTATCTTTTAATATAGATTGAGCTATTACAGATGAAGATTTTAAAGATTTAGTAGTAGAGACTGGAATATCAGTAAAGAATGTTTCAAATGCCTGTGCTACATCAGTATCTTGGTTAATTATTTTATTGTTAATGTTTAAATTTAATACATTACTTTGAGTTTTGATTTTTCCAGTCTCACTATTAATTATTTTCCAAGTAGCCTTAATTTTATCCTGACTGGTTTTAATTTTAGAACTTATATGTTGTGATTTTGCAACTCTACAAACATTCTTAAAAATTTTTGAATAATTTTTAACTCTAGTTTTAAACTCTTCACTAAAATTATACTGTTTTTCGCTGTATAGTTCATACAAAGTGCGCCTGCTTTTATGAATACCTGCTGTTGCCCACTCACAAAATTTAGTACTGCTAGAGACCACAACCGTTTTGGATTTAAAAATTTCATTGAACGTTTGATTAAACTCATTGAAAAAATTATTATATAAATCATTTGGATTGTCATCATTATATAATAAGCGAGGTAAGGTTGTAGCAAGGTTCAATTTCATTTTTTCCAAACGATTTGTGGTAACTGGTATGTAAGTTATTTTTTTTTTAGTGTTTATTTTGACTATTGTTTCTATAGTGACTAATTGACCAAGATGATCTGATTGAATATTGCTAATTAAATTTTTCCTTATTTCTTTTATATTCGTAAAAATATTATCTATACAATTGGCTGAAGTAGCAGTTATTCTAGTTGGTTCCATAAATAAGGGTTCAAGATTAAATGATTTAAACAAACTAATCATTCTGGTACTTAAACCGTTTTTCTCTAGTAAGTTTACATTGAAATCACCGCATACTATGATTTGTTTATTTGATTTTGATATAATATTATTCAAAATTTCCTCCATATTTCTTTCAAAAATATCAAATGAAGCGGTTGGTGGGCTATAAGTGCTTATAACAATGAACTGCTCCAACTCCACACAGGATATCTCAATATGTCTTTCTACAGAGTGGGCTACAATGTCTTTGCGTTCTTTGAACTTAATTTGTCTATTTATTAAAATTAATGATCCGCCTCTTATAGAATTTACTCTGCAGAAAGAACTACCAACTTGGTGATTCTGGAAATTGAACATGAGCTCATGGCTTCTCAGCCAGTGTTCTGTTAGGCAGATTATGTCAATTTTGTTTGAGTTCATGTACAGGTCTAATTCTAATTCTTTTTTGCTAAGTCCTTGAATATTTTGATGCACCAAGTTAGTAAACTTACACTTATTTTTACATGATTTATTGTTTAATTGACTTTTTTTTGAATATTTAGTACTAGAGATTTCCTCTATTGTCTCTGCATTTAATTTAAATGACTTGGAGTAATTTCCAGAGTCATGTCAATATGCTCAATAGAAGCATAGTTAGTAGCCAAGTTTTTGGCTGATATATTAAAATAATAAGATAGCGACACAGCTACCTGTCTTTTATAATAATTGGGAAGGTAGTATTTACCTTTGGTCTGATAGTAATTTTTGTCAATAATACAATTTATGTCCATCAAATGGAAATTATTATTGCATGATAATGTATGCAAAGTCTGATTCAGCTTATATCTAAGGTCATTTTCTGCTTGTGGCAAGCTGTTGCTGTAGGGGAATGTAAACATTACAATTCTATTCACTTGTAAAGTTAAAAGCCTTTCAAAATATTTTATGAGATCTAATTTGTTTATATTACCCCTATTTCCAAGCCAAATCACTAAATTAGAGCCCTGGTTAAGATTACATTTACTTATATTTTGCATGATTTCATGCAGGTCAGCATAAGGCAAACAATTATTTATGACTGGGTGTCCCATTCTAGTGTTTAGTAACTAGCCCATAGTTTTTCCAATTTCATTTTCTGCGGTGAAGTTATGTGCCAATTCCAACCTAAGTAAGAGTACGAGAACCCAAGTACGAGAAGAACAGGCGAGAAGCGTCATTACCACTACACCACTAAAGGTTCGAGTTGGCAGCGGGCGACATGAGAAAGCGGTGGACGACGTGTCGCGGCGACACTACTGGTTTCTATGTATTTCTATGAAATTCCCTCCGTAGTTAGCGACACGAAGCTAGCGACGCATTTATATATGATACTAGCTGTCCCGGCAAACTTCGTACCGCCTTCTCTGTATTTTTCAGTTACACACATTCAGTTTATTATACTCAAAATAACCTAACAGATAATAATTATCCAATACGTTATAGAGGAACTTCTACATTGCTTAGACAGCAGTGAGTGATTATAATTTAATATGAACTTTATTAAACAGTGGTAAAGTTCAAATTGACTCTACATTTTATTTAGAAAACGTTTGTATGGGAAATAGAAAAGGGCTATTTTTAGGGTTTTCCTGGCAGTTATTCGAATTTTTCTTATCTTTTAAACCTTCCCTAGACCTCCACGAACATTTCAAGACCAAGATAAGATAAATCCGTTTAGCCGTTCTCGAGTTTTAGCGAGACTAACGAACAGCAATTCATTTTTATATATATAGATAAACATAGAAACCAGTAGTGTCGCTGCGACACGTCGTCTGCTGCTGCCTCATGTCGTCCGCTGCCAACTCGTACCTTTAATGCTCTCAGAACTACAGATGGCTTTGATATCGACGGATCGAGATTTATAATCGATGGATAACATACCACAGTCCAGCATGTAAAATATCTGTACAATAGATCTCTGAACGTTTTGATCCTGGGATCTTCGCTGATGGTAGACGGCTCATTCTTCTTCATCACCTCTAGGAACACCAGGTTTGAGACGTGAATAACAAAAGTGAAGATGTATCCTATCATGTTCCAAACGAGATTCATATTAGTCTGCTTATACCTGGAAAATAATAAGAATCCCAAGTTAGGTAGACTTTTCCTAGAATCTCTAGTTACTTAGTCAAATTTAACGTTAAAATATATAATCTTTATCTATACTAATCTAAAAGCCACCACGGAGTGGACGCCTCTGAACGGGAAACGACCTCGCGGCAGACCAAGGCGGAGGTGGAGAGACGAAATTGATGCCTACTTGAAGGACTGGTCCACGGTAGCCCAAAACCGTGATGATTGGAGAGAAGGAAGGGAGGCCTTTGCCCTGCAGTGGGACACTACAGGCTCTTAATAATAATAATACTAATCTATACTATATTATATATCTATACTAATATTATAAAGAGAAAATTTTTGTATATTTGTTAGTAACGAACAAACTCAAAAACTACTTGACCGATTTCAAAAATTCTTTCATCATTAGAATGCTACATTATCCCAGAGTAACATAGGCAAAATTTTATGTAGTTACCTTGCGAGCAAAGCCGCGAACGGAAGCTAGTTATAATTATAATTGTAAGTAACTTACGTTTTAGCCATTTTTAAATGAGAATCTTAATATAACAAAAATAGTCGGATTGGTTCGAACACTTATAAAGTCAACGTTAATTAAATTTTGGCAAATCCACTTTCGATTGTTGAATTTTTAGTATCATGCTTCGCGGAAACTTCTCTTGAAGAAATGCTTGTATGTTTAAAACACAGCTAACTATTATGTTAAATCATTTGAAAATGGATTAAATGCAGATAAAATCACGACTAAAACTCAAAACTAAAAATCACAGCACAAATAGCAAAAACGTACGGCAAATGAAAGTAACTCCTTTCTACTGAGAGTTAAGTAAAATAAACCAAATACACAAGATCTTAAGTTCTGAGCATTAGCAATGAACAAACCAGTCTTGTTTAACTGGTCATTTATCACCGGTTTTTAAAGAGCCATGCATATTACAAGGTGACGTTGAAGCGAAGGTCATGATTAACTGGTTATTTAGATTGTATTAGACACATAAATTATTTTATCCTACTTCTTGTTTTTGTGTCATTTATTTTCTTTGACACCAGTGTGGTGATAGGATTAAGGTGCGATTCTAAAATGTACTGTTTTTGAAGGCAATCTGAGCGTTTTTTCCATTTATGTACACTGATCACTTCGTAGCGGCTGGTCAGATTTTAATACGGTTTACACTATTGTATAAAGAACTATCTCCCGGTGGTTCTATATAAATTTCATTTACATGGGTTTCGTAGTCTTTGAACAAAACTCAAAAAACTGTCAAAGTACCATTTTTCATCTACCATTAGTTGATTTTTTGTATGTATTTTTATTTAGCTAAGCATACTCCAAACAATTATCAAAAAGAAATAGAATGCGCGCATGCGCGTTGATCAAATACTTTGTCTAGACCTAGCTAGATACCTATTTTGGTCCAGATCAACGTGGAACTGTTCCCTCCAACCTGCGACATGCTTAGATTACATTATTATTACTATTAACGGGTTATTTATCGCGTTCAAATTACCTTTATTTTCGCGACGTTTCGACAGGTAGACTACCCGTGACCACAACAGCGTGCAAACCTGTCGAAACGTCGGGAAAATAAAGGTAATTTGAACGCGATAAATACCCGTTAATACTAATAATAATGTGTTCAGATCGCGTAAATTTAAAAGTATGTAAAGCTTAGATTAGTTAGCAGTATGCACAGAAAAATAAATGACAATCGCGCGTACGACTAGATAAAAAAAAAACAAGACCACGACTGTAATCTCCAGGCTCAGTCTAGTCTTTAAGGATTTTTAAAGGGGGTAGTCAGAAGCAAGTAATAACATGATATTTGGCACATGCCCACATATTGCACAGTGATTAGTATTCCGCACGTGACAGGTTGCAAGCCCATCGCCGCTTATAAGAATACTATGACACACCTTCGAATTTTTTGTAGAGTATGCCGGTTTCCTTAAGATGTTTTCCTGAGAAGAGCACTGGCATTGCGCACATACTTTTTTCGAATGGAAATACTCATTGGTGCACGACCAGGTTTGAACCCGCGACCATCGGATCGTGAAGCAGGGGTGCCACTAGTGTTTCCACTGAGGTATTTGGTTTTGCCCTAAACTCTTTGGAAATTATCCCTAAAAATCCTTAAGTTTTTTTGAAATGCCCTAAATTTTAGGGCGAATGAATAATAATTAAAAATCACATCTTTTTATGTGAAAAAAATATAACAAAACTAAGTCATTCGAAGACTCAGAAGAAGAAGCATTACTTTTGCAGGCTTTCGCTGACTTCTCTCCTTTATCTTGAGATGAAAGTTACTAGCTCACTATTATCACTCGTGTCTTCCATCCCCTAATAGGTAGAGCTATTGATCATCGAATAAAAAGGTTTACCACCTCAAGTAATCTTTACCCTAAAATTCCCTAAATCCCTGTCGCAATAAAAATAGCCCTAAGTTGTACATGAACTAAATACTTGCCGATCTAAGATAAATGATTGATTCAGGCGTGACTTTGCGGAAATCCATTACTGAAGAGGACGGAATTAATAATAATAACTGTTAATCTGTTTATGGATGATATCAAAATATATGCATCTAATGAAGACGACCTAGAATTGCTAATTCAAGCCACCGAACAGTTTTCAAGGGACATCGCTATGAACTTTGGAATAGACAAATGCAAAGTTAACTCCACAAAAGCAGGACAAAATTACCACATTCTTATCAGATGCAGACAGACGAAATAATAGAACCTTTAAGTGAGAATGAAGCATACAAATATTTAAGCTACCATCAATCAAAACAGATCCATTTAATACAAGGAAATTAAAAATAAGCTTACTCAAAATTTTAAACACAGATTAAATTCTATTCAAAACACACTACAAAAGCAATCAACTCATACGCCATCCCAATTCTAACGTACTCTTTCGGCATAATCAACTGGAACAAAACAGAACTAAAAAATCTGCAGCGCATTATAAATGTCACCATGACGAACAACCGAAAGCACCATCCACGAGCTTGTGTCCAAAGGCAGACGCTACCACGAATAGAGGGAGGAAGAGGCCTCATTAATATTCGCAACCTACACAACCGACAAATAACAACTCTACGGACTTACTTTCACAACAAAATAGAAACGTCCTCTCTCCATAAGTTGGTAGTTGAACAGGACCAAAAACTTACACCACTTAACTTACAGGACCGCGATAAACAGAAAAACGAAGAACAAACCGACAAGGAAGACTTTAGTTTCTGAATGGAGCCTCAAGTCTCTCCACGGAAGACATCACCACGATCTGAGCCAGCCCACCGTCGACATGCAGGCGTCGAACGAATGGCTCAGACGAGGAGAACTCTTCCCTGAGACTGAAGGATTCATAATAGCCATCCAGGACCAAGTTGTTGAAACACGAAACTACCAGAAACACATAATGAAGATACACAATTTAAATATAGACATGTGCAGACGCTGCAACAGCTCATCTGAAACTATACAGCATATTACGGAGGCATGTAAATCCATAGCTCAGACGGACTATAAGTACAGGCACGACCAGGTAGCTAAACATCATACAGCAGCGATTAGCCACCAAATATAATCTAATAGAAACTACGTCGAGACCTACTCCGTACTATAAATATAATCCCCAAACTGTACTGGAAAACTCAACCCATAAACTATATTTCGATAGAGCTATCCTAACAGATAAAACCATCATCATTATCTTCCTGCCCTTATCCCACTAGGTGGGGTCGGCACAACAGGTTCTCTTCCTCCACTCTCCCCTATCATCCGTCATCTCAGTCACTCCCTTCCTACACATATCGTCTTTCACACAGTCCATCCATCTTTTCTTAGGTCTACCTCTACTCTTTTATCCATCCACATTCAAATCCATAACCCTTCTTGTAACATGACTTTCCTCCCGCCGCATAACATGCCCATACCACGCCAACCTATTAGGTACTCTTCAACTTCTATTATTTTATCCTAACAGATAAAACCATACACAACAATAGACCGGACCTAACACTTATTGACAAAACCAACAAAACTGCACTCATAGATATAGCCATCCCCAACACACACAATTTACAAAGTACAATAGCTGAAAAACTTTCCAAGTATGTAGAATTAAAAAACGAAATAACTCGTATGTGGAGACTGGAGAAAGTGTCAATCATCCCAATAGTTTTGTCTTCAACAGGTGTAATTCCGAACCATCTATTCCAATCACTCACTCTACTTCATCTCCCAAAACACACATTTGCCCTACTACAAAAAGCAGTAATCTTGAATACATGCAGAATCGTCCGAAAGTTTCTGCAAACAGACCTTTCAGACGTACAGCTTAATCATCGCAGCCTAACTGATGCGCACTTGGCCTAGGCCCGTGTGTATCTTTTAATTACCGGTTCTACTGAGCCGAGCTGATGAAAATCGAAGCATAATAATAATAATGCTGGACACTATCACACAGCATCATGTAGCCCCAAACTAAGCAGAGCTTAATGTATTATGGGAACCACGTGACTGATAAACTACATAGATACATTTTTTTTTGTAAATACATACATATTATACATAGAAAACACCCAAAATGTCTAGTACTTTCCCGCTAAATGCGGTCTAATGCGGTTATTAATTAAGCTTATTAATATTAATGAGCCCCACAAAATGCCTTATAGAAATATTATTAATATTAATAAGCCCAACACCATACCTTAAACAGAAACTCGACACGTGTCGATGAACTAAGGAGTTTCGCCCTAAATAAATAATAGTTTAAAAAAACTAAAAAACACGCTTTTTATAGAAACCGAACTAAAAAATAGAAAATAAATTTAAAAAAAAATATTTTAATAAAAGTGTGGGGTGCATGGTGTCAATAGTTATAAATATTTTATTGACAGATATGAGTAGAGTGATTATCATTTCGATAATATCTTAAAAAGCACCCCACCCCACGCTTTTTTTAAAATATTTTTTTTTAATTTATTTTCTATTTTTTAGTTCGGTTTATTTATAATAGCGTGTTTTTTTTATTTTAAACTATTGCGACTCATGATGCGAAGCATCAGAGAGTGCTTTACGATCAAAAATTTTTTTTTCAAATTGATAAAATGGATTTTTTTTATCAAAATAGTGTATTGTCATCGGTCCTCGATAAATCTACAAAGTTTGAACGAAATCTGGCCGTTTAAAGTGGGTCAAAATCGCGCCCAAAGAAGTCGGTTACAAACAAACATACAAACATACAAACATACAGGTGAAGCTAATATAAAGCGTGTAAAAAGGGCGAAATCTCTAAAAGTGGAAGCACTGGCTACCACTACACCACACAGTGCTCTTATTACGATTAGATACAGTATGCCATCGTGGCCTTGGCTTTTGGTACATACTGCATAGTTATAATATACTGGTTCCGTGTTCCGTATCAGTAGTTATGTGATTGTCGTTTAAAGTGAGCGTGTTTGCTTTAAGAGTCTAGGTAACCATTTTTTGTTATTAACAGAACGTCGATACAGCATTTTATAATCCTACTAATATTATTATAAACGCGAAAGTTTGTAAGAATATGTGGATGTATGTTTGTTACTCTTTCACGCTGAAACAGATGAACGGATCTGGATTAAATTTGGCACAGATATAGATTATAGTCTGGAATAGAATATAGGCTACTTTTTATTGCGGAAAAATGTACGGTTTCCGTGGGATAGGTTTGTTTTTGTTTTTCATGTTGCTGGTTATATTATAATCTTATCTTTCTAATTCAACTATCCTTATTCTTACTTCCTACTAATATTATAAAGGCGAAAGTTTGTAAGAATGTATGTATGAATGTATGGATGTATGTTTGTTACTCTTTCACGACTCTTTTTTCTTTCAAAACATAACTTTGTGTTTGTATAATCGCTTAAAACTAGTAACAGTGGAAAACAACATACTACTTATATACCTACTAGGGGGTAATACGGTTGTTTCAGACTAATTAAAATTTCGTAAAATTGAACGACCAATCTTTTTTCACAAATCTAAAAAAATATATCCTTAAAACTAAAACTAACATTAGTGTTCAATATTATAAAACTAAGTACTCCGCCGCATCTGTCTGTCTGTCTTTTCGCAATAAACTCAAAAACTACTGCACCAATTTACATGCTGTTTTCATCAATAGATACAGTGGTTCTCGAGGAAGTTTTTATTATATAATTTGTCAAGTTTTTAAGTCGCGATAACTGACATCCACGTGGGTGAAGCCGGGTATCAGCTAGTATTTAATAAATTGGTGTTGAATAAAAATTAGTTTAAATCAATGCATTATTATGAACAATATGTTAATTTTTACTTATTTTAAAAACTGACATTTAAAAAGCTTTTTCAAGCCCTTCGAGCTACAGGTCAAAAATATTCCAAAAGTATCTAAATAAGAAAATACAACTTCCTACCATGACTCGAAACGAGCCGTAAGACGTATTTTAGGAAATTTTAGCTAATCTGACAAACCAGAATGACAACTTCCGACCGGTTTTATTTAACTTCCCAAATCAAATTTACGTAATGAGTCAATTTGGTCGCGTTTTTGACTTGTGTCTGAAGGTGAAGCGTCGGACGACGTGTCGCGGCGACACTACTGGTTTCTATGTATTTCTATGAAATTCCCTCCGTAGTTAGCGACACGAAGCTAGCGACGCATTTCATAGAAATACATAGAAACCAGTAGTGTCGCTGCGACACGTCGTGCGTCGCCGCCTCATGTCGCCCGCTGCCAACTCGTACCCACCTAGCGTTTTTTGTTAGTCTGATGCAGTCCACCTATAATCTATACTTAATATTATAAAGAGAAAACATTTGATTGTTTGTTTGTTTGAATTGGATAGGCTCCGAAACTACAGAACCGATTTGAAAAATTCTTTCACCAATGTGTAGAATGAACTTTCAGGATGAACATAGGCTATATTTTATGTAGGTACTTCGCGGGCGACGCCGCGTGCAGAAGCTAAAATTTTATAAAGAGTAAATTTTTGTATTTTTGTTTGTAACGAATAAACTCAAAAACTACTAGACCGATTTCAAAAACTCTTTTACCATTAGAATGCTACATTAGCTCTGAGTAACTAAGCTATGGGCATAACATTAGGTATAGCAGATTCTTCTGCTCTGAGTAGAATAAATGCAGTGGAAATGAGAGCTTTGAAAAGTATGTGTGGTTTAACTTAGAATGATAGAGTGAAGAACAGTGTGATAAGAGAACGTTGTGGAGTGAAAGAAGACGTAGTGATGAAAATTGAAAAGGGTATGTTAAGATGGTTTGGGCATGTAGAAAGGATGGCTAAAACTGCATAATCTTGGGTGAAACCGCAGAGCGCAGCTAGTAAACTAATAAAGTCCTTCGAACCAAGGCTGGAGAAAGGGTAGTCAGACGTCTGTTAACCTTCGATGGATTACGTGAAACTCCCGTCTTGCCAACAACGACTCGGACTATTTTGATTCTTCTAAACTAATATAATAAAGAGGTAAAGTTTGTTTGTTTGTATGTAGGAGGTAACTTATGAAACTGTCCATCCGATTTTAAACATTTTAGCTGAAAACTACTAAGATAAACTCGCGATTTATCGCGAAAAAAAAACACTCACACGACTGTAATCCCCAGGCTCGGTAGATATCTCCTCAGATATCTACCCTTACTATCTTACTTATTATCTACCTTTACTTAGACCTTTAAGGATATCTAAAGAGAGTCAGAGGCACGTCCAAACATGACATTTGGAACATGACCACATTTTGCACAGTAGTATTCCGTAAGTGACAGGTTGTAAGCCCATCGCCGCTTATAAGAACACTAACCTATGACACACACCTTCGAATTTTTGGTTCTAGAGTATGCTGGTTTCCTCACGATGTTTTCTTTCAACGTTTAAGATCACTGGCATTGCGCACATTTTGGCCAAGTAGGTATTGAACATTTGTATGAAACAGCTGTTTCTTTTCGCGCTCACAGTGTTGGTTTCTTAGAAAAAGTTGTTTATATTGATGGGTACTTTAACCCTCTGAAGTTTTCGGAAGTAGTCTGGTGACACCCTGTATAAGTCAGAATTTATAAGAAAACCTGATATGATACTCGCATAATTGGTGATTAGATTAGACAGTAGGTATCATTACATTTAATCATAATTTATTTCTAAGTACTTACCTACTTATTAGTGCGTCAGATAACGTTAGTCAAATATCTTGAAAAATAGGTGTTTATTTAAATATTTCGGTAGTTACTAGAGCCAAAACAGACTAGCATCCGCCTGCGGCTTCGCCCGCGTGGCACCTTGAAAAACAAAAACGAATCTATCTCACGGAAACCGTACATTTTCCCGGGATAAAAAGTAGCCTATGTGCTATTCTAGACTATAATCTATCTCTGTGCCAAATTTCATCAAAATCCAATTAGTAGTTTTTGCGTGAAAGAGTAAGAAACATACTGCATCTTCACATCCGTATTTTCTTAAAAACTTTCGCGTTTATTATATTAGTTGAATATTAGTACATAATCCAAATCACACACACAAAATTAAATAAATTCATGATTACAGTCAATAAAATAATAAATAGATTAGGTAACAGATTAAAATTATTAGAATAAATTGGATTAAATTAGATTACATTATATATAATTAAAAACAATATTTATCACTGTGCAAAATGTGGGCATGTGCCAAATACCATTTGGACGTGCCTTTGACTCATTAGATATCCTCAAAGATCTAAGTAACTGGAGATCTGAGGAGATATCTACCGAGCCCGGGGATTACAATCGTGTGAGTGTTATTTATTTATTTTTTTAATTTAAATCCAGCTAACACCATCGGGTCATTTTTAAACTTACGCGATCTGAACACATTATTATTAGTATTAGACGGGTATTTATCGCGTTTAAATAAAAAAAAAAATAAAAAAAAATGATCACGACTGTAATCCCCGGGCTCGGTAGATATCTCCTCAGATCTTTGGTTATTTAAATCTTTTGAGGATATCTAAAGGGGGTAGTCAGAGGCAAGTCCAAACATGACATTTGGTACATGCCCACATTTTGCACAGTAGTTAGTATTCCGTACGTGACAGGTTGCAAGCCCATCGCCGCTTATAAGAATACTAACCTATGACGCACACCTTCGAATTTTTGGTTCTAGGGTATGCCGGTTTCCTCACGATGTTTTCCTTCACCGTTTAAGAGCACTGGCATTGCGCACATAAATTTTTCGAATGGAAAAACTCATTGGTGCACGACCAGGTTTGAACCCACGACCTTCGGATCGTGAAGCCGGGGTGCTACCACTACACCACCAGCGCTCTTAAATTACCTTATATTTTCCCGACGTTTTTTGAGTCTACCCGTGACCACGACAGCATGCAAACCTGTCGAAACGTCGGGAAAATATAAGGTAATTTAAACGCGATAAATACCCGTCTAATACTAATTATAACCATCGGGTCAGTATTATGTTAAGCAACGCTGGGCGCAATCACTTTTTTGATGGCCTCATTTTGCACCCGATATCAGTTATTTCCTAATTAACATGTCATACTAACTTCCACCCACGGCTTCGACTACGTGGTACCTTGAAAAACAAAACAAATCTATCACGCGGGAACAGTACATTTTCCCGGGATAAAAAGTAGCCTATGTGCTATTCCAGACTATATTAATCTATATCTGTGTCAAGTTTCATCCAGATCCGTTCAACCGTTTTAGCGTGAAGGAGTAACAAACATGCATCCATACATTCTTACAAACTTTCGCGTTTATAATATACTAGCTTCCGTTCGCGGCTTTGCTCGCGAGGTACCTACATAAAATATAGCCTATGTTACTCAGGGATAACGTAGCATTCTAACGGTGAAAGCATTTTTGAAATCGGACCAGTAGTTTTTGAGTTTATTCGTTACAAACAAAAATACAAAACTTTCCTCTTATAATATTAAGTATAGAAGTAGGATTGATGGATTTTTGCGAATTAAGTAGCGGGTAACAGCTAGTTTAATATAACTATAAGCCGAAAGTTCGAAGAATTTTAAGGATTTCTGTGAAACCAGATCAGAAAAAGATTCATATAACCAAGCTTATGTACGATTTGGCACGAAAAAAACTTCAAATGCTTCTGAACAATCGTGTATTGTCAATTACACCAATTGAACCTACGGCCATGAATATTTTGATATTCATTGATATAAATCTTTTCCGATAAGACTTAAGAATATTTATTTAAAATAAGGCAATGTCTGCAGCATAAAATAACTACTTATATATACAAATTTTAAGACTTCCTTCTGCGCATACTTTTAGTAAAATATCAAGGTTTTATGTATACATAATTAAAACTGTACATGTGACTTCGTGAAATGCGCAAAAGTTGCATCGTGAGTGAGTGTGACGACTTAAATCTCCTTCTTCTTCTTTTTCAATTATGGCATCTGTCTCTTAGAGAACAATTTTGCCAGTGTCAAGTGTATTTATTTATAAGTATTGTCAACGTCACAGAGTCATAGTCAAGTTGTCAAGTCAATTTTAAACAAAAGATGGCTGTTTTGTTGAAAATTCTCGGAATTTCCTCCGATGGAATTTGAAGAGAACTATTCACTTTAATTCACATATTTTACACGCGCGTCAAGAACCCGGGCTTTATTGGCAAAATAACCACCAAAATTACGCAATAAAACTCAAAATAACACGAGAAAAAATATAAAAACCAGAGCGACGTAGTTGTCAGGCAAATGCACCGCAGAAAATCCGACTTAAATCTTATACCTATCCTATTCTGTAGTACTTCTTCTTCTTTTGCAAATTATGACATCTGTCTTATAAAGAACAATTTTGCCAGTGTCAAGGCTACTTTTATATAATTGTTGTCAACGGCACAGAGTCATTTTCAAGTTATTAAGTCAAATTTTAAACAAAAGATGGCCGTTTTGTATAAAATTCCCGGGATCCAGGCCCCTATTAAATAAAAATTACAAGTCTACAAATTTGTAAAAAAGTGACAATATTGTCGAATTTTATGACAAGTGCTGTTTAATAAAACCTACAAATATGTAGAATTGTAGGTAAAATTTTACAATTTTGTAACTTTTCCTCCATTACAAATTTGTATAGGTATCATAATTTTTTATCAAACAGAAACTTGTAGAATCGTAGCCGGTTACAATTAATTTTACAATTTTTTATATTTATTAAATGCTTGGTTTGTTCGTTCTAAGGCAGGGGTGCT
The DNA here is from genome assembly GCA_963675405.1 of Cosmorhoe ocellata. Taxonomy (NCBI): domain Eukaryota; kingdom Metazoa; phylum Arthropoda; class Insecta; order Lepidoptera; family Geometridae; genus Cosmorhoe; species Cosmorhoe ocellata. The sequence continues at coordinate 2,625,995 of OY776272.1, forward strand.
ACAAGTTGACAATACCTGTTAGTCAATTTTTTTTCAGCCATGCCAAATCTAATCTACTATCGCATCGCCGGAAATGCTGTCTCTTTCTCTCTGCACTCTATAAACTCTATAGTAATGCTATCAGCTCTTCAAGATGAAATGGTACTCAAAGATCCTGATATAAAAACATTAGCTTCAATGCAAAGCCGATTTGTTACCATTTGGAATGTAGTGAGTATCTTTTATCTCTAAAAAATATAGTCACAACTAATCCCCGGGCTCGGTAGATATCTCCTCAGATCTCTAATTACTTAGGTCTTTGAGGATATCTAAAGAGTCAGAGGCACGTCCAAACCTTATTTGACACATGCCCAACTTTTGCAAAGTGGTTACCTACTGGTTAGTATTCCGTACGTGACAGGTTGTAAGCCCATCGCCGCTTATAAGAATACCAGGCTTATGTCCAGCAGTGGACTATAGGCTGATGATGATGATGATGATGATGATGACACACACCTTCGAATTTTTGGTTCAAGGGTATTCCGGTTTCACGATGTTTTCCTTCACCGTTTAAGAGCACTGGCATTGCATTGCGCTCATATTTTTTTCGAATGGAAACACTTATTGGTGCGCGACGAGTTTTGAACCCTCGACCTTCAGATCGTGAGGCAAGGTGCTACCACTTCACCACCAGCGCGCTTTTTAGTTAAAGTTTAGTTATAATTTTTGACGACCTCTGTGGCGCAGCGGGCGAGAGTCCGCCTGCGACGCAAGAGGTTGCGGGTTCGATTCCCGCCGCGGAACAAATTTGTGTACGATCTGCAGAAATTTGTTCCGTTGGTCTGGGTTTTTTCTATGTATAATAAAAAATATCTATCTATGTATATAATATGTATTAAATATATCAGTTATCTAGTACCCATAACACAAGCTTTGAGTAGCTTACTTTGGGACTAGATGATGCTGTGTGGATTGTCCAGCATTATTTATTTATTTATTTATTTATAATTGTTTCAGGCTTTTCAGCTGGCTTATGCCGGTCTGGCGCTTACCTGTGACGTTCTGACAGTTATCAACAAAGAGCATTTACTTCCAAAGCCTATAAAGAAGTACAGAGATATATTCTTTTCATCTGTCGTGTTTCCTGGTACCTTGGTAAGTGAACTATCTAACCCACTCAGGGTATTTTATTGTCCTTCCCACTCAATTTGATATTTTACCGTTATTTTAAAAACTTTTTATCCTTGATTTTGGAGCTCGTCTTTCAAGCTGTACCCCTAGTATGAGTTTTTGATTTACGAAAACTTTTTTCGAATAGTATCCTTTCATACATTTACCTCCATCGGAAATGTTAAGGAACTAAAATAAGGTCGATAATATCGAAAATATTATCTAATCGGCAGTCCCAGCAATGATTTCCAAACCAAGTTTTCACGATATCGACTGTATTTTAATTCCTTAACATTTCCGATGGAGGCAAATGTATGAAAGGATACTATTCGAAAAAAGTTTTCGTAAACTATCAAAAACTCATACTAGGGGTACTGATAGCAAGAAGATGGAGCAATAAAAGATTGGCTGATAATAAGTTATTTCACGAAGGGTACATTTAAAATTAACTTATATTTTTGGAGACAAAATTGGGTGCGAACAATGACGAAAGTGAGAACAATGGCGAAACCGCTGGTAGAAAGGTCTCGTGAATAAAATTTCTATTAAATCGTTAACTTGAGAATAAAAACCTCCTTTTTTTATTTTCGTCTTTTGAATGTTTGAACTTGAACTAGATGAGGCGCTGTGTAAATTTTTATACCAATATTTATTTCGTCTTCTCCGTAAAACGATCAATGTTAAGATAAATAAGATTTTTAATAAAATAAAAGTATATATCCCACCAAAAATATTTTCATGTAATTTTTTTCCAAAACGAGACCTTACTGTCAAAAAAAAATTCAGATCCCGGGTAGAGCCAAGTAAGCTTCAAACTACACGCCCTAACAACAAGGCCTAACTTTACAAACTCTACACCTTAGTCCAAACAAGGGGCTTGAAAGACGAGTTCTAAAATCATGATTTTTTATTTTTTTAAATAATAAAGTATCAAATTGAGTATCCCGCTCATTCGGTAATGTTGAGTTAAAGATGCTTACTTTAATTATATATTGTTTACTGTTTCAGGTTATATTCACAGTGTTCTGGCCTTTATTCATATACGATCGAAGCTTGATATTCCCAGTATTTATCGATAAGGTGTTCACTGAAAACTCTAACTATGTTATGCACCTGGCTATTCTTCCCATTGTGCTATGGGAGCTAGCATTCCAACCAAGGGACCAACCGAAGTCACATTGGAACAATGTATTAATACTGACAACATACTGCTTTGTATATATGATACAGTAAGTGATTTACAATATTACTTCATTAGCTGTACCTCTAGTATGAGTTTTTGATAGTTAACGAAAACTTTTTTCGAATAGTATCCTTTCATACATTTACCTCCATTGGAAATGGTAAGGAACTAAAATAAGGTCGTCCAGGTACTTATATTTTACTTTTTAACAAAAACAAATATCCCATGGGAACTGTACATTTTCCCGGGATAAAAAGTAGCCTATTTGCTATTCCAGATTATAATCTATATCTGTGTCAAATTTCATCCAAATCCGTTCAGCCGTTTCAGCGTAAAAGAGCAACAAACATAGGTACATCAAAACATCCATACATTTTTACAAATATTCGCGTTTATAGTATTAGTAGAATATTCAATAATTAATAATAATAATAGTGGTAGCACCCCTGCCTCGCGATCTGAAGGTCGAGGGTTCAAACCTGGGGCCTCACCACGAATTCATAATACATTACCGAATTAGTATTACATTGTTATTTCGCACCATGACCTATGCAAATTGTTTGGAAGTAGTGACGTTTGACGTTTCTATAATGAAATCGTTACGGAATCGTAACGATTTCGATCGTAACGTGGAAGACTTCGTGGTAAGGCCCCTGAACGTACACCAATGAGTTTTTCTTTTCTTCTTCTTCGTCCTCCTGCCAAAAATTCAAAGATGTGTCATAAGTTAGTATTACAAGCGGCGATGGGCCTGCAACCTGACACGTATGGAATACTAACCACTGTGCAAAATGTGGGCATGTACCAAAAATCATATTTGCACGCGCCTCTGATAACCCTCTTTAGATATCCTCAAAGATCTAAGTAACTAGAGATCTGAGGAGATTCTACCGAGCCTGGAAAGTATTATGCGATTTCCTTAAGCTATCGCTGAAGCTAAGATATAATGATATAATATAATATAATGGGTATGCTAAGATGGTTTGGGCATGTAGAAAGGATGGATGAAAGGAGATTGACGAAACAGGTGCATAAGGAGAGTGTGAATGGGACAGTTGGAAGGGGAAGACCTCGGCGTACGTACCTCGATCAAATTGGGGACGTTTTAGAGAAAGGCCAGGTCCAGTGTACCCTAAACCGACGCATGTATGAAGAATGTAATGAGAGTGAACGAAGCAAAAGAGGTGTGTCAGGATCGTAGCAAGTGGAGATCCGTGAACTCTGCCTACCCCGTCGGGAAACAGGCGTGATTTTATGTATGTATGTTTCGCGGAAGCCCTAACGGCTTTACAGATTTTCACAGATGAGGTTTCATTGGCTTCGTTTGGATTACAATCTTCTATATCTATATAAGAGCTTAACCTGACTGACTGACTGACTGATTGATCATCGCCGAGCCGAAACCGCTGAAGCTAGAAAGCTGAAATTTGGAAGGTGGTTTCCTTTTATTACAAAACCACCCACTAAGGCGGGTTTTTTGGAAATTCCACCTCTAAGGGGGTGAAAAAGGGTGAAAACGTTTGTATGAAACTTTTTAACGCGTGGAGCGATTTTCATGAAACTTTGTTTGTGCACTGTAAATAAAAAATGAACGAACACGTGTTTCAGGATTTTTCAATATAACCTTCAAAAAGGGGTCAAATGTGGGGTCAATGTTTGTATGGGAACTTTTTAACGGGTGGTGCGATTGGTCTGAAACTTTGTTTCGCGTTTCAGGATTTTTCAATATAACTCTAAAAAAAGGGGTCAAATTTTTTTTTTTTTTTTTTACGTGTTTCAGGATTTTTCAATATAACCTTCAAAAAGGTGTAAAATGGGGTGTCAATGTTAGTATGGGATTTTTATGAGTTGTGTGATGTGTTGGAAACTCAGTTTAGATACTTTAAGTGAACGAAGTCGCGGGCGGGACAGCTAGTAATCTAATATGGCGGCTGTAAAATTTTATCTTCAGTTACGTTTAGTGGTTTTTTTTTAATTTTTGCAATAAATACATGTTTTAAAAGTACTTTTTTCTTTGTTCCAGCATACAAATAACGTACTTCGAGCGAGGTCTATGGCCCTATCCATTTTTATATATGTTATATGGGACTGTATATTATTATTATTTACTTATATTCATGTTTACATTATCCCAAGCTTTTTATTATATGCAATGGCCTTTATATACTTTGATTTGGGGGCCGGATAAGATGATTAGTGAAAAGAATAAATAGATTAAGATTTAAGCCGCCTACATAGTGTAACTGTGATTTATTTTAAAGCTATTAAATATTATGACTAATATTAAAATTAATATTTGATTTTTTTAAGTATCACGATATTATTTTTAAGATTATTCATAACAGGAATAATCGAGAAATGTCTTAATTTTACTTATTTTCTTGTGATGTAAATATTACTGTGTATTTTTTGTTGTAATTCCTTTTTGATGCAACTTATTACTGTAAATATAATAATATTAAACTACTAGACCGTCACTGGAAGCTTTATATTGAGATGGTCGTATCCGTTTCCGTCGTATTTCTACCAGTTTTGACTCTTTTGTTGCTTAGTACTTCCGGTCAAGTGGCGCCACCTGGTGGCTGCGTGTCGTTTTTGTTTCTTAAAACGTACCGCGCCATACTGGACTCATTGGCGTTTCGTATTCCGTCGAAGCAACTTGTGTCCAGCAGCTCAGTCTCCGTGCCACAGTTGTTAAAGTAAATTTAAAATTATTATTATATTTGTGAGTGTTGCAAATAAGGAAAGCTGTAAGTAATACATTGAATTATAATAATTACTATGACATGATCATCTCTTTTAACGGGTTTTCCGTTCGGATCATGTTCATACTTATAAATACCAGTTTATTTTAGTACTTTCTACTCGAGTTTTATTCTTATTATACAATTTTTTTTTTTATTTTTTTTAAAAAAGCTATATTAACCTTGCAGTAATGGATATGAACGATACGGTTTCCCAGCCACAAGCTGAGGCTAACACGAGTGGAGTTCATAAGCGTGCTCGAAGCAGTTCCAGTAGCAGCTCGTCGAGCAGTAGTTCTTCGAGCACATCCTCTCCTAGTAAACACAGCAAGAGACGACGTCGCCAGCAGAAACGCAAGAAGAAGCACGCGCGTCGTCGATCTGACCCTAGGATGAACAAACTAGTCCAGGACATGGGTGAGCTACAAAACATTGTTACCAATTTTATTACCAGTCAATCTGGTAATACCGCTTGTCACGATGAGGCTATTTATTCTGACGTTAGCGGCGATCTTTATGAAAATCACAATGTTACTGAAGAACCTTGTGTTCGCGACGAAGGTCAAAATCAAAGCTCAGATTTTACATTTGATATCGAAACAAAGCTCAAAGAACCATCTGTTCCTAAAACCCCCGATAGCTATTTGAAAATGCTGCTTGAAGTCCAACGTTTAGGTAGTACCTCGTGGTCAGACGTAAGATACGCTGATACACAAAAGAATTACAACCATGCTCCAGGTTTCATAGACTTGGAAGCGAACGAAGAGGTCAAAAACTATGATACCTTACGCCATCACACACATGCTGATCGATCCTACGCAGCTGTAACTTTTTGTATTCTAAAACAAAAAGAAGCGCTGCAGACAGGTATTCGTAGCCTTCTCTCATGGGCTAAAAATACGGACGTAAATTTCGATAATCTGAGCGATAAAGTTGAAGAATTGTTTCAAAAAGGTGACTTGCACAAAATATCTTCCGATCTTTTACAATTAGCTTGCGGACATCGAGCTGAGAGTATTGAAATGCGAAGAGAAACCATTACAAGTCAAGTAAGAGACCCCTTGGTTAAAGCCTCACTAAATAGAATACCCCCGTCTTCTACTTACTTATTCGAGTCTGAGCGTTTCACATCTACTCTTGAAAGGGCTGGAGGGGTCCGAAAGGCCTTTTGGCCTCAAAAGTCTGAGGGATTCCCACAAGGGAAATCCAACCAATCTATCAGCCGCCCCTCGCGGGGGCAAGGCGTTCAAAAAACTATGGTTCCATCGCGTGGAACCCAATATTGTTATCATGGGCCTGGTCTCTCAATGCAAACGCATTGTAACAACCCACCCTCGCGGGGTGGAAGTCATAATAGCCATTTTCAATACCGAGGACAACCCTCTGGTGTGCAACATGAAAGCAATAATTACAGTGCCAGAGGTTCCTTTCACAACAGAGGCTCGCGGCCCGACCGTGGGAACAACCGAGGTCGTTCAAATGCGACAAGAGGTTTTAAAGGAACCCAAAAAAGGAAGCAATGACTGTCAACAGTTTCAAGCGGGTCAATTAGCGCAATTTCACCTGCAATGGAAGAAAATGGGAGCACCAGAAATAGTAATGAAATTGGTTCAAGGATACCGAATACCCTTTTTTCGAAAACCCCCACTGGTTTATCCGGAATTAATTCAAGGCCACTTTCACACACCGGTATCGGTAGAAATGACTACAATTGTAAACAAAATGAAAAAGCAGGGTATTCTAAAAATAGCTTGTCAATCTCCCAGCTTTGTGTCTCCCCTATTTCTAGTACCAAAATCCGACGGTACAGCTCGGCCCATATTCAACCTCAAAGCGCTAAACGACTATGTACTTGCCGAACCCTTTCATCTCGTAAACATGTATCGAGTTCCAGACTTTTTGCAACCACAGGATTGGCTATGCAAAATAGATCTTTCGCAAGCTTACTTTCACTTGAAAATAGCAAAATCACACAGGCGCTTTCTACGCCTAGTATACAACAAAGAGTTGTTAGAAATGACCTGTCTTCCGTTCGGGTTGAGCACAGCTCCAAAAACCTTTTCCATTTTAACAAACTGGGTGGCTCGAATATTACGAGAAAGATGGAATGTCAGAATTCTAGTATATCTCGACGATTTCTTGATAGCACATCAAGATGCAGACGTACTTCGCAAGCATGTAAAAATTACAGTTCAAACAATGCAAAACCTGGGGTGGAATATCAATTTCGAAAAATCAGTTCTCAAACCTCAGACAAGCATAGTTTACTTGGGGATACTGTGGAGACCTTGGGACAATCTGAAATCTTTACCAAAAGAAAAGTCCAATGTCATTGCCAAAACAGTAAGTCATGTTCTCGAACAAAAAATTATAACCTTAAAGGATTTGCAGAGGATAGTAGGACGCTTGAACTTTGCCAGCTTTGTAGTTCCTCGGGGGAGACTAAATCACCGTCAGTTGATCATGTTCATGAATTCCTTACCAGATCAATCGACAAAAGCGTACTCACTTCCAAACAGCGTAATCGAAGAACTGATTTGGTGGTCTCAGAATTTTCAGAGGTCAACACCCTTGCACTACCCTCCTCCAACAAACTTTCTTACAACAGATGCCTCGGATTTGGCTTGGGGAGCACAGCTGAACGATTCGGCTCTGACAGGAACTTGGTCGCAAGAGGAACAAACTGTTCATTGCAACCAAAAAGAGATGTTAGCGATATTGCACGCGCTTCAAAACAAAGTTCATTTACTGCGTCACAGCTCAGTTCTCATTCAGTGCGACAACAGGACTGCAGTCGCTCACCTGAGGAACGAAGGAGGTACAAGATCAATACCGTTAATGAATATAACTTATCAAATTTTGAGTTTGTTAGACCTACATCAGGTACACTTCAACATACACTACATTCCAGGCAAGTGCAACAACCATGCCGATCACTTGTCACGTCACCGCCAACCTCCGGAGTGGCACCTACTACCAGCCTGTGTGGACATAGTGTTTGCAAAGTGGGGAATTCCAATGGTAGACTTATTTGCCTCAAAAACTGCCCATGTAGTGTACAATTATGTGTCTCGAGACCTGAAAGACCGCCATGCTCTTTTTCACGATGCGTTCAGTGTTCCATGGAACTACCCACTCGCATGGGTGTTTCCACCACCGTTTCTAGTCCCAAAAGTATTAGCACATCTAAACAAGTCAACGGGAATATATCTAATAGTAGTCCCTCGATGGGAGATGGTATTTTGGCGTGCGGACCTCAAGGCCAGAGCTCTAGCAGCACCGTTAACTCTGAAAAATCTACAGAGAAATCTGATAGACACGTCAACGGGGCTTCCTCCTCCGAACGTCGAGAACATAACTCTCGAAGTATGGAAATGTGGGGGTGGTCCGAGGAGTTAGTAACGTGGAAGAGGAGTTAGTAACGTGGAACATCGAACAATTGTCACTGCTTAAAAATTCATGGCGTAAGTCAACCTTGATAACTTACGAAGTAGCTTGGAAACGTTGGTATTCATGGTGCAATTCTAATAGAATTAATTTCAAAAATCCTACGGGATCACAGTTGGCACAATTTTTGTCTGATCTGCATTTAGTTAACAAACTATCATACAATACTATACTTTTACATAAGTCTGTGGTCTCTACATTGTGTAATGCTGATACTTCAAGTCACTTAAGCTCCCATGTTTTGGTAAAACACATTTTAAAATCAATTGCACTAAGAAATCCAAAAAATCTTAAACCACCGATCTGGGATGTTGACAAACTGACTACCTTTTTATCAAGCTATAAAGTAGATATGAATAACGAATTTCAAGTATCGCGTCATACAGCCATACTGTTGTTACTTTGTTCAGGAAGACGTATACATGATTTGACTTTACTAACAATAGACTCTGATCATTGCATAAGATCGAATGACTGTATTATTTTATGGCCTCAGTTCGGCTCAAAGACGGACAGCAGCAATCACAGACAGTCTGGTTGGAAGCTACTTCCGAATAGCGACAACTCTAACTTAAATCCACTTCTTTGGATAGAGAGATCTATAACATTATTAAATGAAAGACGTAGTATAGCCAGATCATTTAATTTATTTATTACAGTACGAGGTCTAGCTAAATCAGCCACACGAACAGTAATAGCGGGCTGGATCAAAACATTGTTAAAGGAGGCTGGTATTAAGGCTTCTCCTGGTAGCATCCGCTCTGCTGTATCCTCAAAGAGCTGGTTGGATAATCACTCCCTTGACGATATCCTTGCACGAGGTAACTGGCGTTCAGAAAATACATTTCGGCAGTTTTACAGGCGGGAGGTAATGAGTAGTAACAGTCAACCTGAAAGTATGGTACAAATGTTTAAACCAGTGAATTAAGTTTTGATTATTACGCAATATTTTTGAATATTCGTATTTTAATTGATAATAGTCATTATTAAATGATTATAGAAGAAGATTAAATTATTAGTAAATAAAAATGATTATACTTACATACATTTGTATATATTTTGATATCACATTGGCGCATGTAGGTAGGTACATACCTACTCTAAATGTTTTTATTTCACAAGTGGCGTCACCAGGCGATAACAAACACGTCTCAATATAAAGCTTCCAGTGACGGTCTAGTAGTTTAATAGAAGCGTTTTACCTGAAATAAAACGCATATTAAAATACTTACCTCACTGGAAGCTTTCACTTTCAATTCTGCCCGGTGATTTCGAGCCAATGAGTCCAGTATGGCGCGGTACGTTTTAAGAAACAAAAACGACACGCAGCCACCAGGTGGCGCCACTTGACCGGAAGTACTAAGCAACAAAAGAGTCAAAACTGGTAGAAATACGACGGAAACGGATACGACCATCTCAATATAAAGCTTCCAGTGAGGTAAGTATTTTAATATGCGTTTTATTTCAGGTAAAACGCTTCTAATATCAAACTTCTTTAGTCTTTACCCATTTTTCTTTATGGGATAGTTGTTTTTGTATGGTAGATTTTTTGGTTTTCAATAGTTTTCAATACTTAGTTAGTATTGTTGGATAAAATGTGGTTTTTATATCTTTTTATAACTAAATTATATTAAAATATTTTCATTTTATTCAATGTAAGTAGCGTAGATAAAAAATAAATATTATTAAAAATAATACAAAAGTTTAAATGAAACACAATCTTGCAAGTGATTCGAGAATAATAATAAAACAATAACATTTATTAACTATTGGTTCTCAAACTCGATAATGCTAGTTAAGGTACAATTGTTTTGTATTTTTTATAAATCAACAAAGCTTTACATACATGTCGATCGAAATTTGCTTACCCTTAAATAGTTTTACTTATAAAAACCAAAATATTAGGGTAATATTTTTAATATATCGATACATCTCTTTACCAATTTCCAATCAACATGCATATAATGAAATATGTTTTTTAATATATTCTGTTTTTACATAGATATATTATTTATATTTTTTTTACTCTCAATATGCTCAGGTAATGTGTAAAAATACTTAAATATATCGTCAACAAATCGATAATTTTTAATAATTAATCTCATAGAAAACAAGGTACAAAAATTTTACATAACGATTTTTCTACATAACGATACCCGTAAGAAGGTACCTTTGTACAAAATAGATACTCCTTTGACAAATTAAATAAATAGGTAAATCAAAAAATAAATGAAAACGTACATAATTTAAAAACACTCATTTTATATACCAAATATTCCCACATAATGCTTGCTTTTCAAAATACTTTATATAACTCTAACGGTTACGTGTCCAACTATAATATTATTTTAGTGAAAATTTTGCAAAACATAGTACAAAATTTTAGAAATACCTACTAAAACTACCCAGCAATTAAAAGTTTACCCTATAGCTATCACTATCGCACTAATAAACCAGCTGAGGAGTGCGAGTGAGACGACGCGTCGTTCCTCACTCTTCAAACTGCATCAAGGGTCTACAACTGTAGACACCGGTTTTATAGAAAATAGAAAAGTGAGAAAGACTGGATAGTTTAAATAAATTCGTCTGAAGACGGCTGACAACAGATCGTCAAAATTTACAAAAGTTATCTATGAAATTTTCATAAGCGACTAAATTAAATAGAAATGTATATTTCAATATATATAAAAATAAATATATGAAATACTAATAAAAAATCTTTGACAGTTAAATTTGAAAAAATAACTATTATTTTTTTAATAAATTAGTATAATTTAGTATCAGAAAGCCGCTTAAGAAAATTTTCCGAAAAAACTCTTGATTTATAATTTGAGTAACATGATTTCGTAGGATTTTCATTTAGAGATGGATTGTCGCATTAATAGTAGATGATTTTTTTTTATTATTATTTTTTTACAAAAACATCAAACCCACGCTGATTAAGTATCAGCATTTTTGTTAAATTTTGCCGAATTTTGGAATATCAACAAAAGTATGGACCATTCGAATATAGGCGAAGTAATTTTGTTTCAGCCAATTTTCAGTCTTAATCTTCTAATTTTCGAATACTTTTTCATTTATCTTGCTTTTATTGATAGTACATGTCCAATATAATAATAATATTAAGATAAGGGAAGGTTAGTTCAGGCAGTATGTCCAAAATAAAAAAATTGGACATGATACACTCACATACATCTTTATACCGATAAAATATACTTATTCATGTGCGTCCTAGGTTAAGTACATTAACAATTCAATTAACTTTATCATATAATTAACCTTTTATATATTTCTTTTAACTGAAAAGAGATTTGCGTAAAAATAAAAGAACACTATAAACTCTGAATCTTATGAAATTAAAATATACAAATGTATATTTCAGAATTATTGAACTACCCGTATAAATATAATGATCTCACTGTAAATACCTTTTTATAATAAATATTCAACCGAAATTTAAACCAATTATAAAAAAAATGATTAAATTAATAAAATAAAGGAACAAAAAATAAAACCAAATAAATAGACAATAACAGATTGCTTTATTTAACAAAAAATATATATTATATAGAAAGGAAAAATACAATATTTTTCACATGATCTTCAAAGATAACATCTCGTGAAAAAAACTGCTTTCATAATAGAATGTAAAATTAATAATAACCCATCGAACCTTAAATGACATTTAATATAAAATACATAATGATTAATTAATATTTACAAAATACGAGTTAAGTTTTTTTTTCTTTATAATGTACTTTAAACTTTAATATAAACCAGTCTATAGTAAGGCTATTCAAACTTAGATTAAGTGTTAGAAAACTCAAACATTCTATTTATATAGCAGGCAAAGAGTTTTGAATTTAGCAAAAATGCAAATAAAATATACTATTTTACGACAGAAATATTATGCGTTTGATTTGTAACTTTTGATTATTATGCATTTATGTGATGACACAAATATAGTGCATCAGAATGAGATCATATACTAAGAGTAATAATATAAGACTTGCCTGCTATAGTACAAAGTTTGTCCGTACTTTCGAATGTTCAATCGGCAGATTTTGTTCATGCACCCTAAGTTCTTCAGCTTATATTACATACTTTATATATATTTCAAGATTTTCCAACGATGCGTTATAATTATGTAAAAAAAACAACTAAAAAATATAAAAAACGGGCAGTATCATTTATTTCCTATATTACAACTTATTGAATCTACAGAGAAGGGAAAAACATCGATAATATAATCATTTGAAATAAATAACATATTAAAAAAAACTGTTAAAAATAATTAAAAGATATCAAAGAGTTACATTTGTGAACGCAACTCGTGATCTTTACTTACTACTTTATACTTTTTTATTTATTTCTTAATAAAAACTCTATTTCTATTATTATACTTTTTTATAATTATAATTATTTCATTCATCAAAGTTAGATACATTTATAATTATATTAAGATTATACCTTTATACAATACATAACGAAACATATTATAATGAATCATTATGTATTTATAATCAGGTCACAAGTCAGGTTTTATAATGTTTTCACAAATAATAGTAATTATATAAACCATTTTTTTTGGTTTATATAAAAAATATACAAATCATGAAAATAAATAAAAAACCAACTTTATTGAATTTTCAAAACCAAACCCACTTGCACTCTCTTAGATTCGAATTAAATAAACATTTTTTAAATATGTAATTAATATATTGTACGTACGTACTAATACGTAAATATAACAGTCTCAAAGTACATACATACAATTATAAATAGATTAACAAGTCGCAAGAGAGTTCAGTTTTGGTATCAAAATAAAAAAAAATACATTAAGCTGTCAAGTCTTTGAAAAATAATATGCAGTCAATCCCACCGCCTGCGCAGCCCGGGCTAGAGTGAGATCGAATGATGAAAATGTGAGTGAAAGTGAATTCACTTAGCCGTGAGTGTAGTCCAGTACACTGTCTAGAGAGAACAACTCTTTATAGAGCGCTGGGAACACGTGGTGCGGGTGAGCGGCTTTGAACCGGCACAGAGCTTCCAGGTGGAGGAGAGACAACTCTCTGAAACAGGAAAAAGACAATCAATACAGGGTGCTAGGTCTACCATGAGTTTTCACAATCTGCACTCGCTAGCGACTGTAGTTAAAAAATTGTATGAAAACTTGTACAGTACGTCTACCATGAAATATCACATTTAGATCAGCTGACGTTACTACAGTAGTAATAGTACGTTACTATGAAATCTGTTGAAATTGTTACTCATGGTACCAAATTCTAAGCAAATTAATGAGCGCAAACTACAGTCGCTGTAGTACGCTGTGACGTAGAATAGTTAGCTGCGTGAGGTTTTAGTACCCAACTATCCGCTAAAGGCGCAGAGGGTCTACCATGAGTTTTCACAATCTACACTCGCTAGCGACTGTAGTTAAAAAAATGTATGAAAAATTTGTACAGCGCCTCTAGCGGATAGTTGGGTACTAAAACGTCACGCTAACTATCCTACGTCACAGCGTACTACAGCGACTGTAGTTTGCGCTTCATTCATTTGCTCAGAATTTGGTACCATGAGTAACAATTTTAACAGATGTCATAGTAAAGTGCTATTACTACTGTAGTAACGTCAGCCGATCTAAATGTGACAACTCCTACTTCCGAAAACTTCAGGGGGTTAAAGTACGGTTATAGAAAATAATTTTTAATCTACGTCAAAATACACTTTAATATAAAATCATAAAAGTTATTAAAGACTTTGATATAAAGCACTTTTTAGCGCTCACTACGCGGGCTACGCCGTAGCAGCTACGCTTAGTGATGAATCGCTACGTAAGATTTAATGCTTTGTAAAAAATCGTTAAATAAATAAGACTACGCAATTTTAGTGAAACAATCATAGATTTTTGCATTGTTGCAATAAAATATGGCTCTCATAATATAGTCGGAAAAACAAACGGACAGACATGAAAACTAACTTTCAATAATGAATACTCTGGAATTGTAAGCACTCAACAAATGACCAATAAGTGGGCCGCATGCATAATTCTTTTGCATCCAACTTAATATTATAAACGCGAAAGTTTGTAAGAATGTATGGATGTCTGGATGTATGTTTGTTACTCTTTCACGCTGAAACGGCTGAACGGATCTGGATGAAATTTGGCACAGATATAGATTGTAGTCTGGAATAGCACATAGGCTACTTTTTATCCCGGAAAAATGTACGGTTCCCGTGGGATAGATTTTTTTGTTTTTCAACGTACCACGCGATTAGCCGTGGGCGGAAGCTAAACCTATAGATATTTACCTGAAGTTAGGTATCTTAGTGAGCAGTGTGTCCAAAACTGTGACGTCACCCTTCAGCGGCGCGTGATTGGTCTCAATCTCGTGTCTCATGGCCGCCATCGACATATTAAATAGTACCAGGATCTCAGGATTACCCCGGACACCGTGGCGCTCTAAAAAAAAAAAGAAAAAATTTTGGCGTGCAAAAAGATTATACCGCCTGCTGGGATTTGAACCTGCGCCGTTCATTCGGCAGTTAAAGTTGGTACCTTGTAAAGGCCTGGTCTTCATGTTTTCAGCGCTGGGATTCAAGCATTCTGGTCCTGAAAATGTGAGTACTATGATCTACCAAAGCGCTCGTTGCAAAGCGTGCTTAGCCTTAACAGATCAAAAGGTCAAACTGTCCCAATAGACCTATTTTTGACCTTTGACTAAGTGAAGTGACAGCGCGGTCATTAAGATCGGTGATCGCTGGCATATCTGATTGTATCTGTGCTTTGGAGGGTGCAAAAGCCGTGATGAATCCGGGTGGCTATTTTGACCTTTATTTTTGTTTCTGCGCAGGTCATCATAGGTCAATTTCGACCAAAAATAAAAATGTGCGCAGAAAAGCCTTAGAATGCTGAGTCAGAATTATAATTGATCTCCAGGATTAGAACTAAAATGTAACAAAAATTCTATTCACCTCGTTGGGGTCAATAGAAACGCTAAGGGGTAAAAAGAAACTAATCCTAGTAATTCTATTCTTTATAGATTTATCAACCCATTGATAACTCTGTAACTCTATAGACTTATTACGTTTAGACAGAGAAGCATAATATAGAATGAAAGAGAAACGAAACAAAAAAAAGTTTCATATCTAAGCCCCCAGAAAGGTGCGAATAGTAACGTTGAACGGAGGTAGAGTTAATGGGGATAATTAAACAACAAAAAGGAATAGATTTTTAGTGTTTATTTATTTTCACCCGTTTATTGACCCCAACGACGAGGTGAATATAATTATATAATTAATGATATATAAGAGTTTTAGAAGAACATGGTGTGCTCCTAATGACACCGTAGCTTCTATACACCCCAATCTACCGTTATTTAATGCTTTGACCCTTAAACATATTTCTAGGAAGTACATAGGGTACGTCTTTTGACCCTGTGATTTCTATTGACCTTAGATTATTCCCTTAAACAGATTTCACCACATTGAATGGGGTAGTTCTATTGACCCCGTGATGTCTATTCACCCCGTTTTTTTCTTAGACTATTCCCTTATAGAATACTTACCTGGCCACAACAACACCAGGCTCTGGTACAGCGCCAGTTCTGTCTCCGTCAGCTTCAGACGAGCGATGGACTTGGCTGCATCGAAGATCCCCACCACCAGTGCCATGTCGCGAGGGTCACTGCGGAGATATATTACTTAAGGTATTGCCAGCGACATGATCATCATTCTCCTGTCCTTATCCCACGCGTGGGGTCGGCACAACATGTTTTCTTCTTCCACTCACTTCTATCATTCGTGAACTCTGTCAATCGTCTGTTTCTTTAAACATTATGGTAATTGTTGTACATGCCTGTAATTGGCACACATTTCATAGGATAATTTGTTTTTGTTTTTTAATGTTTTGCTGTGTGTGCTATTGGCGTTGCCTAATAAATAAATAAATAAATAAAACTCTGAGTCTACTTCTCTTACATTCATATCATCTTTCACAAAATCAAACCATTTCTTCTTCCCTCCTCTACTTGCGCACCCATCCACACTCATACCCATAACTCTTTTGGTGACATGGTTTTCATCCCTCCTCATCACGTGTCCATACCCCACGATCCCTCCGTAGACCAAGACACGTCCTTGGTGATCCCGATGGCAAGATCACCGCCGCTAATGCGGCGGCGACTCAGTCATCCAGTTCGGACAGAGCAAACACTGCACAGATACACCGACCTCGCCGGCGAGGTCGAAGACGTCTCTCCGTTCCGGCCCTCGGAGGGCCCTCCCCCCCGGCAACAGCCCAAGCCGAGGTTCGTACCTAAGTGGTGCCCTTGCGCTTGTTGCCAAAAATTTTTATTTTTCTCAGGCGGAGCGCCATCTGCGCTCGCCTATAGCCCGTGTAAAGCTGTCACAGGTTGTCAGACAACCTAACAGCATTCTGTCCAGTCCGAAAAAAAAAAAAAAAAGTGTCCATACCATGCTAATCTAGCACTCCTCATCCTTTCAGACATGTACGGTTCCCGCGGGATAGAATTGTTTTTGTTTTTCAAGGTACCACGCGGGCGAAGCCGTGGGCGGTAGCTAGTTGGAAATACATTGGAGGGGCGTGCATTTTTAGACTGATCTACCTATGTCGTTTCTTCTTTTTTTTTTTTTGTGTCGAGTTATTTCTACATACAAGGACTTTATGTCACTAAACGTGACTTACCGTGCGTGCACGCAGTCTCGTATCGGTAAAACCACATCTCCGTAAAGCACCTGGTCACGATTGATGTCGATAAGCCGTGACAACCTCACTATAGCCAGCTCGAACGAACCTGAAAACAAAGTTAACATGTGATGTTACTAGATGGCGCCACAGGATGCGAATCAGCATAGCTTTCGCAACTTTAATCTTATACCTTTAAAAGAGCAATTCTTGTATATATGTATATATATATATATATATTCTGAATCTCGGAAACGGCTCCAACGATTTTCATGTACGCAGGGGGTTTCGGGGGCGATAAATCGATCTAGCTAGGTTTCATTTTTAGAAAACGTCGTTTACCCCAAAAAAAAACGAGCAAAGCTCGGTCACCCAGGTACTTGGTATAATACTAGTAACAATTAAAGTTGCGAAAGTTGTTATTTGGCGTACCTCTACCTTATATTATAGTATTATACGGGTATTTATCGCGATTTACCTATTTTTCCGACGTTTCGATAGGTTTGCACACTGTCGTGGTCACGGGATGTTGGAGTCCCGTTTTATATATAATATATAATGTATAATATGTCCCAGAATACCCGATTAATACTAATAATAATGGGTTCAGATCGCGTAAGTTTAAATATAAAATATAAGTGTATTATAAATGGCAAGTAGGGCGAGCGTTGTACTATGTTTGTTAGAGCATAACTTAAGAACCGTTAATCCAATATGCATGAAACTTGGAAGGTCTAGAGATTCTGCTGTAGATTTGCTGGGAAGCATTATGAGCTTAATCGGTGAAGGGATTATAAAGATATTGGGTGCCAAAGTTAAAAAATCCTTTTTTAAATTTATTGAGTTGGGTATCAAATGAAAGGTCTTTATTTGTACATTTCAAAACGGTTTTTGTTTTTATTCTAGGATGGATAGTTTTTGAAATATAATGAAAAAAGTAAAATTGAGAAAACCTTTGACGTTTTAGCACGGGTATAAGTACCTACTTAGGTAAGATAATCAAATATTTGTTTTTGATTAGGACCAACTTACGTAGGCATAGATAATAACTATGTATGTAGTACATAAAGTGTCCAAAAACTTCAGGGCGTGAATACGAATGAGGATTGTGGAAATCGCGCGTGAAATCTCAGTCTAACACGATGTTTAATCACGTTAAGATATACCTTATGATCCTGAGAATACGTACCAGACTTCAACAGTAGTATCTGATCGTCCTGTGATAGTTTCATGAATCCGGGAATGAGTTTCATCATGTTAAGATAGATCTTATGATCCTGAGAATACGTACCAGACTTCAACAGCAGTATCTGATCGTCCTGTGATAGTTTCATGAATCCGGGAATGAGTTTCATCATGTTAAGATAGATCTTATGATCCTGAGAATACGTACCAGACTTCAACAGCAGTATCTGATCGTCCTGTGATAGTTTCATGAATCCGGGAATGAGTTTCGCGAACTCGATGATATTTTGAATCATTCCAGTCAACTTGTCTGCACAATCCAACCACGTCTCTTCATATGTCATCGAGTTGTATAATAGAAGCCTGAAAATAAACATATTATTTGAATTACTTATACATAAAGAAAAACAGTAGAATTTTTAACAAATTTTCATCCAAATCCGTCCAGCCTTTGATTGAAGTTACGTAAGGGGTCCACACTTGTGACATTATATCTGTGTCCGAAACACGTTTACATTTGTCACGCGGGTTTGTGCATGTCACGAAAAATATCTATTTTTCACGAAGAGACAAAAATGTTAAGCGTAATGCCAGTGTTCTCTAAAATACAGTGATGGAAAACATCGTGAGGGAACCGGCATACCCTAGATCCCTAGAACCATAAATCCGAAGGTGTATAGGTTAGTATTCTTATAAGCGGCGATAGGCTTGCGATCTGTCACGTATTCAATACTAACTAGGGCTGTGTAAAACGTAGGCATGTGTCAAATTTTATATTTGGACGTGCCTCTGACTACCCTCTTTAAATATAAAAGATAAGAGGTCCACAACTTGAAATATGTATTTATAAATCTTATATAAGTGTGATGTGAAAGTTTTAATGATTGGATTTTTAAATGTTTGTTTCTCAATCACGCAAAAACGGCTGAATTAATTTGAATGAAATTCACACGGATTATTATGTAAACTAAAATTCAAAACACCGCCATCTACCGGTACCTTCCGCAACTAAACAATACTATACTCACTTTGATACGTCTTGGGGCTTTCTGAACATCTCGTGAATGAACTCCAGTTTTGGATTTGTGTTTGCGTGAGCTTCTGCTAGACTCTTCACCAGAACCTTGCTGATGTCACCCTCGCCTGTAACGAAAGTTGACGTTAGCGGATCATAGATGGCAGCAGGTGAGAAAATGTTTCTTGTGTATCATAGATGGCAGCACTTGAGGAATATTTTAAATAAATAAACATAATTGAACACACAACTGAATAGTAATAAAATAACTAATCATTATTATCTTTATTATGCAAAATTTAAGTAAGTACCCTAACTAGTATTTTTTCTAAATCAAAATAAAAAGCTTCCTATAGCGGCCTTATTGGTTCCTTTTTGATAATCCAGAAATTAAACAACTCATTTATCAAAATCTGTCCAACGGTTTGGATACATACACACACCCTAAATACAGTACAAAATACAAAGCAAAATAATTACTAAATAAAATCATAGCACATCTAGGCATTTAAAGATACAAATCTACAAAATATCTAGCGGTTGTCTGGATCAGTTGAGATATATATAGATCGTTTTTAACGGGCCTTAGATAGCTCAACTGTTTCACTTATAATACCTAATCATTTTATCTGATATCATTATTGTGCTAATGGTAGTTAATTTCATGCTTACAACCAAAAAACATAAAAAATGAGTAAAATCTTTATAACGTAGCGTAATACAACAAAAAAATTTAGGAAAAGTTTTGAATTAAACTTTCGTATTTTATTTAAAACTAGCTGACCCGGCAGACTTCGTACTTATTTATAAAACGTTTGTATGAGAAATAGAAAAGGGCTACTTTTAGGGTTTTCCCGGCAGTTATTCGAATTTTTCTTACCTTTTAAACCTTCCCTAGACCTCCACGAACATTTCAAGACCAAGATAAGATAAATCCGTTTAGCCGTTTTCGAGTTTTAGCGAGACTAACGAACAGCAATTCATTTTTATATACAGGGTGTCCCAAAAAGTAGTGTCAAGCGAAAGTCCAGAGATAGAACACCCCTTGGGGTACCCGAATCACCCCCATGTATGTTCCGCGATTTTTTATAGTTTTCGAGTTATTAATTTTTTTCCGAATTTTTGAAAATTTACGACTTGAACAACTTAAAAAGTTCTCAAAAAAAAAGTAGAAAACTTTCTTGAGATTTTTTTTTTGCTACTGAATTGTTATGGGTTGGTCTTTTATGCATAAAATAATCAGCTACGTGACTTTGATGAAAACTATGAAAATGTTGGTGTAAAGTCAAATAATTACATTCGGTGAATTATGACTAAAATTTTCAACTTTAAATTAAAAATTTTAACATGTGATTACATGGTTCCTAAATAAGTCTAAAGAATTTTCCAGACTCTCAGCTTTCATAATCATTAAAAAAAAGTAGTACTTAATTGGCTACTTTGGCTAAAATCGGCCTTCAAAGACGGTGAGGTGGAAAATTCTTAAAAATAGCTACCTAATTAAAAAATAGATTTTGGCCATTTTATCATTCCTAAGCTTAATTTGTTTGTTAACTAACCAAAAATGACTACAAATAATTAGTTAACGCCAAAAAAATCAGCAATATGGCCGAATTAAGAACAAAATTAAGACAAGCCGAAAAAAAAATTAAGGCACTTAAAATAGCTTTCATACGATTATAAAAACCTTTTCAAGACAATGTAGGATTTGTATCGACCTAGAAAGTTGACATTTTAAAAACTTTTTGTAAAAAATTAATAAATTTTACTTGTTGTTTTATTTCATAAATTTAGCTAAACTAAATAAATAAAACCTTCAAATATTAATGAAATCCTTTCCTGCAGTCATTTTTGGTTAGTTAACATACGAATTAAGCTTAGAAATGATAAAATGACCAAAATCTATTTTTTAATCAGGTAGGCTTATTTTAAAAATGTTCCACCTCACCGTCTTTGACGGCCGATTTTAGCCAAAGTAGCCAATTAAGTACTACTTTTTTTTAATGATTATGAAAGCTGAAAGTCTGGAAAATTCTTTAGACTTATTTAGGAACCATGAAATCACTTGTTAAGATTTTTTATTTAAAGTTGAAAATTTTAGTCATAATTCACCTAATGTAATTATTTGACTTTACACCAACATTTTCATAGTTTTCATCAAAGTCACGTAGCTGATTATTTTATGCATAAAAGACCAACTCATAACAATTCAGTAGCAAAAAAAAAATCTCAAGAAAGTTTTCTACTTTTTTTTTGAGAACTTTTTAAGTGGTTCAAGTCGTAAATTTTCAAAAATTCGGAAAAAAATTAATAACTCGAAAACTATAAAAAATAGCGGAACATACATGGGGGTGATTCGGGTACCCCAAGAGGTGTTCTATCTCTGGACTTTCGCTTGACACTACTTTTTGGGACACCCTGTATATAGATAGATAGATTGATTTGAAAATTTGACTGCAGTGACTCTGTGACATTTATAGTGTTCTTCTTCTTCTTATTCTTCTTCAATTATGGCATCTGTCTCTTAGAGAACAATTTTGCCAGTGTCAAGTGTATTTATATACAAGCATTGTCAACGTCACACAGTCATAGTCAAGTTGTCACGTCAATTTTAAACAAAAGATGGCTGTTTTGTTCAAAATTATACAAAACACTTGACAGTGGCAAAACAGATCTCAAAAGACACAAAAACCATAAATAAAGAAGAAACAAGAAATAGCAATCAACTTTGACAAGACAACATTTTAGACATTACGGCTTGTTTACGTTTTACTGAAAAATGTACAGAAAAGATGAAAATAGTACAATAATACACAATAACCTACAGATATGGAACCAATCACAGCATTTTTACTTGGCTCTTGCTTAGTCTCTTGCTGGCGTAAGTTTTAAGAGTAAATTAACAAAAAATTATGATCACGACTGTAATCCCCAGGACCGGTAGATATCTCCTCAGATCTCTAGCTACTTATATCTTTGAGGATATCTATATTTAAATACATTGTTTGTTATATATTTTTTATCTTCCAGCTTGCGTGTTGCCCTGTGTCTTTGCTATGCCTCTACTACCATTCCCTTTCATAATTATTCAAAATCGGGACAGCAGTGATTTCAAGCACAAATCTTTTCAGCTCCCGGTTAGTATCAATTACTTAGAAAGACCTATGGTGGCGTAATTTGGGCTTTAATAGGCATATTTTTGGCTCTATTATAACATAGTTTTTATATTATGCATCGACTACTATTTTTAAAGTTTTTTCTACAATAATATTATAAAGAGGTAAAGTTTGTTTGTTTGTATGTAGGAGGTAATCTCCGGTACTAGTCATACGATTTATAAAATTCTTTCACCGATATTAAGAATAAACTTTTACAGTGAAATTATGCTATATTTAAAGTGTTGGCTCTTGGCTTTGCAATTCAAAGTAATGTTTTGTGTACGATCTGCAGAAATTTGTTCCGTTGGTCTGGGTGTTTTCTATGTATAATAAAAAAATATCTAACTATGTATTTAATGTATTAAGTAAATATATCAGTTATCTAGTACCCATAACACAAGCTTTGAGTAGCTTACTTTGGGGCTAGATGATGCTGTGTGGACTGTCCAGCATTATTATTATATTATTATATTATTATATTATTATATTATTATATTATTATATTATTATATTATTATATTATTATATTATTATATTATTATATTATTATATTATTATATTATTAATGTTGTCTCGTTTTGACGACTTCTTTTTTTCTGCCAGTGATTTGAATCTATTGAGTTATCTATCTGTTATGGTTTTTAAATAGCTCAACTGTTTCACAATCATGTATTTCATATACATTTACGCTATAATATTATTGTATCAGGTCTGGGTGTTTTCTATGTATAATATGTATGTATTTACAAAAAAAAGTATATCTATGTAGTTTATCAGTCATGTGGTTCCCATAATACAAGCTCTGCTTAGTTTGGGGCTACATGATGCTGTGTGATAGTGTCCAGCATTATTTATTATTTATTATTTTTATTTGTATATTTTATTCACAGCTTAATTTTTGATGATCTTTTTTAAAGTCATCATACTTAGATGTCCTCAATAAGAATACTTCATTGTTTCAGGCAAAAACTAATGGGAAATATTACAATGTTTTTTGCACTAAGAGTGGTATTGTTTTAAAAAGAAAACTCAGCGGACATTAAAAGTAAATAAACAAAAGTGGAAGTGTATTTTGTTAGTATAGTTATTCATTTATATACAACCCAAATTTTTGTTTGCATTTCTGTTTAACGAAAAATGTGTGTTTAAGCTTCGCAGTTTCTGAAAAATGTGACAGTAGGTTTATAAAAACTAAGATATCTCTAGGTAGGTATACAGATATAGCTATAGCCACTAAAAAAAATAAGAACAGTAAAAATTACAACATAAACCATGCTATAGCTGAAAAATCAAAATATTATGATAAATTACTAATGAATTGTGTAGATAAATAACTTTAAATTTGATTAAGTAACAAAATCACAAGCAACAAATATCTTAACAAGACTATAGCAAAATTATACGTATCTAAATAATAATACATAATTAAAAAAAGTATTTTGTAATATTATAAAAACAAATAAACTTAAAAACAAGCATTACGTTTTACTTTGTTCTACCATGACATAATGATGGTATTTTAAGACGTTCCTTAAAATCCTCATCCTCACTAAATAAGATAGTTTTTTGACAACAATAAGGTAAGGTATACTATATGACAATGACAGCTGGCCCTTTCTACTTCAAGGTTTCGTCATTATTCTCATTTTCATCATTGTTCACAACAAACAATTTTGTTTATCTCGTAAAATGTTACCTAGTTAATTTTAAATGTACCCTTCGTGAAATAACTGTTTATCAACCATCTTTTATTGCTCCATCTTCATGCTATCAGCTTGAAAGACGAGCTCAAGGTTAAACAAGTTTGTGAAATATCTAATTGAGTAGAAAGGTCCAGTAGGTCCAGTAGGTCCACCATGAGTTTTCACAATCTACACTCGCTAGCGACTGTAGCTAAAAAATTGTATGAACATTTGTACAGCGCCTCTAGCGGAAAGTTGGGTACTAAAACGTCATTGAGCTAACTATCCTACGTCACAGCGTACTACAGCGACTGTAGTTTGCGCTTCATTCATTTGCTTACAATTTGGTACCATGAGTAACAATTTTGACAGAATGTCATAGTAACGTACTATTACTACTGTAGTAACGCCAGCCTAAATGTGACAACTCATGGTAGAGTACAGCTAACATAAAGGTGGACTTAAGAAACGTAAAAACACCAACAATAAACTTACTAGGAAGATCGTCACTCGCAGAACTATGACTAGCTTGTTGCCTTCTGTTCGTGACCGCGTTAGGATTCACCATGCCCATACCACTCATCATTATCGGGTCCATCAACCTCGCATGCCCACTGCTGGACGTCAGGTCATCAGGGCTCAACTCCTCACTGGTCAGAGACACCGAACTCTGCCCACTGACCAGCACAGAGTTCTGGATGTCCATCGGACTATGTTGCAATGTTGGACTGTGCAGGAATGTTGTTGAGTCAACATAACTAGCGACTAAGTTGTCAACTCCCATTGATGTTTCTGGCTTTATCTCCTGCTTGATGAGGACTCCGCTGGTGTTCGTAGGTGGTGATTGGATTCGGTCTGGTTCGTAACGTTCGAACTCCACTCGTCTCGGTAGTTCGTTGATGGTGGTTTGTCGGGTCGTCGAAGTGGACGGACGAACGATTGTGGTGGTTTTTTGTGGTTCTTCTATGAATGGTTAGTTTGTTAGTTAGGAAATTATATTGTATTAAGCAATAATTGAAATTATAATAAACAATAATCGAATACCTTTAAAGGAGCAATTTTGTACACATATCTGAATCTCGGAAACAGCTCCCAACGATTTTCATGAAATTTATTATGTAGGGGGTTTCGGGGGCGATTTATCGATCTAGCTAGGTTTCATTTTTAGAAAACGTCATCCAGTTACTATAATAATGAACAAATGAAAATGGAAGATCACAATATTTTGGGCCGACCCCACAAAGCAAGGGCAAGAACAGAAAGAAGAAGAAGGCACGAAATATCAAAGTTATATTACTTTGATATTGCCGGAAGAGCTTGTAAGGCAGGTTAATTTAAGTTGTGGACTGTCTCGGTTTCACAATAGAATATCTGTTGTCTCGTGTGGCTAAAGGCCCAGTCCTATTCCCAGTCCGAGAAGAACTGACAAGAAACTCGCTGGGCCTAGCGCTTTTTTGTATGATCATTGTTAATTTTGTTATGGACACCTAGCAGAGTTGCAGCTGATTCGTCCCAAACTATGACTAACCTTGGGCATGTATAAAGTCTGTGTCCAAAAAGCTGCCCGTAGCTTTCGGCTCGTATGTCGTTGTGGAGTTTTTTATCAAGTAAATTATTAATGTTAAAATGTCTTTGTAATTGTAAAAAAATAAGTTTTACAAATATTTTACTATTACTAGTCAACGTTATGATTCTTGTTAATTTTGTTAGAGACACCTAGCAGAGTTGGAGCTGATTCGTCCCAAACTAAGATTAACCTTGGGCATGTATAAAGTCTGTGTCCAAAAAGCTGCCCGTAGCTTAAACTATGTCAAGACTAACCTTGGGCATGTATAAAGTCTGTGTCCAAAAAGCTGCCCGTAGCTTAAACTATTTCAAGACTAACCTTGGGCATGTATAAAGTCTGTGTCCAAAAAGCTGCCCGTAGCTTAAACTATTTCAAGACTAACCTTGGGCATGTATAAAGTCTGTGTCCAAAAAGCTGCCCGTAGCTTAAACTATTTCAAGACTAACCTTGGGCATGTATAAAGTCTGTGTCCAAAAAGCTGCCCGTAGCTTAAACTATGTCAAGACTAACCTTGGGCATGTATAAAGTCTATGTCCAAAAAGCTGCCCGTAGCTTTCGGCTCGTATGTCGTTGTGGATTTTTTATATCAAGTAAATTATTAATGTTAAAATGTCTTTGTAATTGTAAAAAAATAGGTTTTTCAAATATTTTACTATTACTAGTCAACGTTATGATTCTTGTTAATTTTGTTAGAGACACCTAGCTGAGTTGGAGCTGATTCGTCCCAAACTAAGATTAACCTTGGGCATGTATAAAGTCTGTGTCCAAAAAGCTGCCCGTAGCTTTCGGCTCGTATGTCATTGTGGAGTCGACGTTATGATTCTTGTTAATTTTGTTAGGGACACCTAGCAGAGTTGCAGCTAATTCGTCCCAAACTATGACTAACCTTGGGCATGTATAAAGTCTGTGTCCAAAAAGCTGCCCGTAGCTTTCGGCTCGTATGTCGTTGTGGAGTCGACGAAGTCACTCGGCACGTCGTACGGCGCTTGTTGCGTTTGTTGCGGCGGCATTATATTGGATGTGAGCGCTGGCCCGGCGTTGTACCCGTACGGGGACAAGGGCGAGTTGTATGATGGGTAGCTGGAAATATAACTTACAATTAATAAACAGTTAAGAAAACCTAATAAGGCCCTGTTTCTTATAAGGCCTGGAGGTAGCCGGCCCTTTCTGCTCAACGGTTTCAATTAAAAAACCTAATAAGGCCCTGTTTCTTATAAGGCCTGGAGGTACCCGGCCCTTTCTACTCAACGGTTTCGTCAACACTTTCGTTATTGTTCGCAACAATTTTTTTATCTCGTGAAATAATTTAGTTATTTTTAAATGTACCTACTCTTCGTCAAATTAACTTTTATGAACCAATCTTTTATTGCTCTATCTTCATGCTATCAGCTTGAAAGACAAGCTCTAACGGTAATATTTCAAATTGAATAGAAACTTCCTCCCATGGGAGACTATATGAGATGTAAATTTCGTTGCTGATAGGGCTATACATAAATAAGTAATTTGTAATCTATTAAGCCCATGTTATGCTAACAAGGCCCTTTGTATGGAGACAACAACGGCATCAGTGATGGGTAGCTGCAAGTTAAGGGTTAAAAAATATTTTTGATAGGTATAAGACAAATTTCGTAATGCTAATTGCTTTCGTACCAAAAATAACTAAAGAAGTTTCAGAAAATAATAGGCTTAACCGTTGAGTTTTGTGCCAACGTTACAACTGACAAGAAAACCAAGCCGTTGGCACCAAATTATACCGTTTACAATCACCGACAGTAAAACAATCATAATTCCACGAAGCGACAAAAACACTGCCATCTATCACCGCTAATAGGAAACATTTAGTACCGCTACCCGTTACTAGGTGGCGCTATTTTGTATACCGTTAGAACCGGTGTCGGATGCACTTGACACGATTCTAGGTAATTATGGGAAAAGAACGGTGAGGTGCTATTTATTTTTCTTGTTTTTATAAAGATTAGAAGAAAACGGGGTATTTTTAAACCGTTTGGTCTCGTTTAATTATTTCAGTCACTAACGCTGATAAAAATATTACTGTAGATGCAGGTATTTTTAGAAAATAGAGTTTCAATGATTTACTTCAATAAATTTAAATCGTATCTAAGATGCGTTTTTGAATAAAAAATAGTAATAACTAGAAAATATTGGCGTAAACTTTCAGAATCACACGGGGTTTTCGTAGGTGTTGTTCGCTACTCGATGATAGATGGCGCTACTTACCCATTATAGTGTCCGGGAAACTGGTCACTTGAGCTCGGGGTTTGTTGGTCGTCATAGGTCATAGAGTCGGGCGTCGCATTGTCCTGAGACTGCATATGCCGACGGTACATCAGAATTTGTTCAGCCTATTTCGGGAATCGTAACCATGATAAGATTTTTAATCTAGGAATAGTTGCTGGATTTGCTACAAGATGGCGCTTACAATAAGTTTCCTGATTTGTTAAACGAACTAATTTGGAAGCTTCATCATTTTTATAAGAATCAATAAAAAAGCTTTTTGTACTTTCTTCTCAGACTTGAATTAGCCTGCAACTAGCATCTAATTCATTTAATATGGTTAGGATCTTTCAAAATTATGATTTTTAATAAAAATATTTTGACTTGAATAACTTTGTGGCTATCTACCAGCACGGCAGAGCTCAGCATATGTGTGCTATTGGCGGTCACTTATCTAATAATGACCGCGTTGAACGTAGCTTATCTAGTTTTGTTGTTCAAAAATACTTTCTATTACGACTATTTTTAAAATTAAAATACTGTGTACACAGTGAGTGCTAATTACATCAAATCCTAAATCCTCTTACCAAATGTAACTCAAATAAAAATTAGTACGTCAAAGTGGCCTTGAAAGGGATTTATGACGAAAGATTCAAAAGGGGATATTATTTTTGTTGAATTCTTAACTTCCAGCAATTATACCAGCTTGTTATATAAATGAAATACATTCTTATCGTGGATACAGACTCAGACGCCGCCGCACCAAAACTCAGTTGACCATTATACGTCCCGGTTTTTTTAACACTAAACATCCAGCAGACACCACTCGAACGACCAAAAATGACAAAACTACCTAAACTTTACCTAGTTCACTACAATTTTATACAAATGTATGCCTTCTAAGATTGTTGAACACAAAGAAAAAACACGATAGTTTTGTCATATAAAAGCAACGACATCTGTTGTCGAACACAGAAAAATAGTGACAATTCTTAAAAAAGTAAATTCTTGGAATGTCATAACCGCTGCAGTTTCAGAAGTGCAACAATAGATGTCACCACTATTTTAGTATTTGACGAACAGATGCGCTACTTACACATCACCGGAACTTGGTACATGCTGAGAATCCGGCTCTTGTAACTTAACCATTGAAAATTGGTCTACAACTTGGGCTAGCTCGAAAGGCTTCACGTCTCTCGGCTCTAGTTTGACCATAGACAATTGTTCTACAACTTCAGTCATCGTGGATCCCATGTGGTCCATTGTTAGGTTTAGAGCCTGGCCCATATCAGTGGCTTTTGATTCGTCACATCGCTGCTTAAATTCGAAAAACATTTCTGTTGATACGCGCCCCAACGCGTAATGAAAATCCATCTAGAAAGGTTTCAATCATGAGTTTCAGGTGTTTTCGGACGCCCCACCGGATTCGAGCATCACCAATTTCCAAGATTGATGGACACTATAATTTCCAAACTTAAACTTAAGTGCCTCACTTTATAACGCAAACTGTGTTCAATGTAAAGTGAGCTTCACCCAATACGTTTAAGTTACGACAAAACGACTGTAGCGACATCTGTTGTCGATTAACAGTAGTGACATGTATCAAGAGTGAAAATAGAGATGGCGCTACTTACTTTGTTGGCGCGCGACGATGTCCTAACACAAAATTGTGAATTCACGTTCCAATCAAGTTTCAAAGGTTTTTCGAAACAGTACAAACTACAAATTTTTATTCACAATTTGACAACACAAAGCTAAAGCAGTAGCAGTTACATCGCACGTCCTTTCTATCTTAAGTCGTAGTTCTAGTCTTTGGTATTCTGTATTTGATATTCCTTTTTTAATAAAATATTATTTGCTTCGTGATTATTAAAGCACAGATAAGTAATCACTTTTACTAAGCAATGACATCGTAAGACACCCTTAGTCACATAATTATTATGAAAGACCCAAAATAACAGAAGGGACTTTATTTCTCATTAAATTGACCTTTAAACTTTTTGATTCTATACGTATCCAAAAAAAAAGGTAAGGATAAAGTGATTTTACAGTGACAGTGACAGAACCGACTGATTGACAGCGACAGAAAGGACGCGCGCCTGCACGCGAAGATAGATGTCGCTACCCTGTTTCTACTCGACAATAGATGGCGCTCACCCGTTGTAGTGTCCGTGGAATTGGTCGCTAGAGCTGGGCGTCTGCTGTTGTTCGTAGACCGAGTCTGGTGCTGCGGCGTCGGTCTGCGCGCGCATCTGCGCCTGGTGGTAACGCACCTCTGACTCCACCTTCTCACGTTGCTTCTTCGACATGCGCCCGAACTTAACGGCTGGAAGAAAAGAAAGTTCTTGTTAAAGAAAATCTATCCATCTAATCATGTGGCGATTCTTGACACGTCATCATCTTCCAGCCCTTTTCCCACGTTATGTGGGGTCGGAACATGTGATCTTCTTCCACTTACCTCTGTCATTCGTCATCTCACTCACTCTTTTCTTACTCATAATCATTCACACAGTCCATCATCTTTTCTTTGGCCTACCTCTACCCCTCTTTTATTCCCCCATCCAGGGCCGAGCCGCCCCTATGTGCGAAGTGTGCGGCGCACACAGGCGCCAAAACAATAGAGGCGCCGCCATCGAAATTATTTTTGATACACTTACACAACAACATATTATTCTTTGTAGTGGAGTATCGATAAGTAAAACCTAAAAAATGTACACCACTTTTATAGACCAAATTTAAATATTTTGCCGTATCAGGCGACACATAGGTACCTAAGTTGAAACATGAAGATTCGTGAAAAAAAGAGGCGCTTCATAGGTTTCGCACACAGGCGCTGTGGGGGGTCGGCGCGGCCCTACCCCCATCCACATTCATACCTAACACTCTCCTCGTCACATGACATTTATCGATTCTCGATATTTACGCGAACAAAATCAACATTATAATGATAGAGTTTGATATAAATAAATATAGCTGTGATAAGTATTGGAGGATATTGCACACAACGCCATCTAGCTTCAAACTAAGTAAGCTTTTGTTATGGGAACGAGGTGGAAAATTGTATACTACTTTTATCGATTCAATGATTCTCTATGAAGAAATTCAGCGATGTTATTTAACTAGTGGAAATCTCCACGATTTTTTGTTCAACTAGTGTTAACATTATGATTCTGATTACATATGTTTTTAGTACCGCTACCCGCCGCTACGAGCGCTAGATGTCTATGACATAACAGAATCCCATGCATTATAAACTTTTTTACTATCTCCACGCTATTCAATTAAGTTACATAATGTACTACATAACACTGCAGGTATATAATGTTTTTGTCGACATACCACCTGCCATTAAGACATCGATACTTCTTTATAACTGTCCTTAATTATTATAAGGGTACGATATTTAGTGAGGTGGGGCCCTTAATTTAAATATTAAGGATAATAATGTAACAATGTAATGTTTTGGTGTGTTTGCAGCTCTATTACTTTTTAACGGCTGAATCGATTTTGATGAAATTTAGTATGGATGTAAAGTATACCTCGGATTAACATAATATTTAAAACAAAATATACTCAATTAACATCCGTGCGCGGCTCCGTTCGCGTGGTACCCGGATAAAAAGTAGCCTATGGTGTTATTCCAGGTCTTAAACTACGCGTATTCCAAGTTTCATCTAGATTTGTTTAGCCGTTCCAGCGTGATTGAGTAACAAACATCCATACATCCAAACATTCGCATCTATGAACGGGATCGAACCCACAACCTATGGCGTAGAAGGCAGAGATACTACCAACTGAGCTATGAGGCCAGTCAATAGTATTATATTATCTGGGATAGTATGTAGGACTAGCTTCCGGCCACGGCTTCGTCCGCGCGGTACCTTGAAAAACAAAAACAATTCTATCCCACGGGAACCGTTCATTTACCGGGATAAAAAATAGCCTATCTGCTATTCCAGACTATAATCTATATCTGTGCCAAATTTCATCCGTTTCAGCGTGAGAGAGTAACAAACATACATCCATACATTCTTACAAACTTTCGCGTTTATAATATTTATTAGTAGGATGTCAATACAGCGATAGATCGACGCGTGTGTGCGTCGCGCGTGTGTGCGTGTGGGTGTGTCGGTGTGCGTGCTAAGGCTGTTGGCACACTGCCTAGTGGAACAACGAACTCTTCGAACTGTGACGTGGTACTGACTGCTGCTTATACTGTGGCCGTGACGTATACAATGCCGCTGCGGTTTTAGTGCGAATGTAGGTATTATTCGAATAATAATATACGAACAGAAATGTTCGAGTACTTCGAATTGTTCTATAACCTGACGCCACATAAATAAATAAATAAATAAAATAAATAAATAAATAATGCTGGACTATCCACACAGCATCATCTAGCCCCAAAGTAAGCTACTCAAAGCTTGTGTTATGGGTACTAGATAACTGATATATTTAATACATTATATACATAGATAGATATTTTTTATTATACATAGAAAACACCCAGACCAACGGAACAAATTTCTGCAGATCGTACACAAATTTGT
Organism: Cosmorhoe ocellata; assembly: GCA_963675405.1. Taxonomy (NCBI): domain Eukaryota; kingdom Metazoa; phylum Arthropoda; class Insecta; order Lepidoptera; family Geometridae; genus Cosmorhoe; species Cosmorhoe ocellata. The sequence continues at coordinate 2,658,617 of OY776272.1, forward strand.
TCCGCGGCGGGAATTGAACCCGCAACCTCTTGCGTCGCAGGCGGACTCTCGCCCGCTGCGCCACTGAGGTCGTCATCTTTATTAGATGTTAACAGGCCAATGATGATGAGGTATTATTCATTTTATTTATTTTGTTTTATAAGCTCTTGTGGTGTAGTGGTAGCGCCTAACGGTCCGGTCGTGGGTTCAAATCTGGGGCCTCACCACTTATTCATAATACATTACCGAATTAGTATTTATGTTATTTCGTACCATGACCTATGCAAATTGTATGGAAGTAGTGACGTTTATATGATGGAATCGTTACGGAATCGTTCTGGAAGACTTCGTGGTAAGGCCCCTGGTCGTGCGATGATGAGTTTTTTCATTACAAAAAATTATTTGCGCTATGCTCGGTGAAGGAAAACATCGTGAGGAAACCGGCATACCTTAGAACCAAAATTTCAAAGTGTGTGTTATAGGAGAAAAAAATAAAGAATATAAGCGGCGATGGGCTTGCGACCTCTCACGTACGGAAAACTAACTACTGTGCAAAATGTGGGCATGTACCAAATATCATGTTTGTACGTGCCTCCGACTACCATCTTTAAATATCCTCAAAGTTTAAGTATCTAGAGATCTGAAGAGATATCTACCGAGCCTGGGGATTACAGTAGTTAAAATTTTTTTTTTTTTTTTTGTTTTTAGCAACTGATTTTTCGTACCATTACCTATAAAAATTATATCCAAGTAGTGTTACTTCAAGCTTGAATCTTTTCTGAAACGAGAAAAAGGAAAAAGACGTTTCTGTAAAATGATGGTTTGTAAGAGCTTGTGGTAAGACCACGTTTGGGATTTTCTGCGGTGTATTTGCCTGACAACTACGTCGCTCTGGTTTTTATATGTTTTCTCGTGTTATTTTGAGTTTTATTGCGTAATTTTGGTGGTTATTTTGCCAATAAAGCCCGGGTTCTTGATGCGAGTGTAAAGTATGTGAATTAGAGTGAATAGTTCTCTTCAAATTCCATCGGAGGAAATCCCGAAAATTTTCAACAAAACAGCCATCTTTTGTTTAAAATTGACTTGACTACTTGACTATGACTCTGTGACGTTGACAATACTTATAAATAAATACACTTGACACTGGCAAAATTGTTCTCTAAGAGACAGATGCCATAATTGAAGAAGAAGAAGAAGACCACGTTTATTGATAAGTCATGATTTATTTCGTTTTGAAATAAATAGGTAATCCCCCGGAACACTATAGCAAAGACTATTGTTAGAATAAATTAAACAAAGATTTCTAAATCAACGTATTTTGGACTTTAAAGTTGGAAAGAGAGAATGGATTTTTGAATAAGTTTAACTTACAAACACTTACAAAGGAGTTTTTGTGTTAAACAATTAAAAGTTTGAACAATAGTTTGTCTGTTTGCGCGAACAAAGAAAGTCTTTGGCCGTTTTGTGTGTCAAATTTTGTAGTTATTATGTATGGCTTTAGTGGTGTAGTGGTACCACATTCTGTTTCTAGGGTCGTGGGTTCGAACATGGATTTTCCATTACAAAAAAAAATACGCGCTGTATAATTTTTGGAACGAAGTTTCTTATCGCGCGTTGTGAAAGGGAGCTAGACGGAAAAAATTCTCACGAAAAATTGTCACGACACTTTTTGCTATAGTTTTTTTTTATGGGTAAGCCGTGCGGCGCGCGCGTGTTTCTCTGTCTCTCTCTCTCTCTCATAGAAAGCAAGGAAAGGAACTTCGTTCCATCCGGGTGTCCCTTGACACCTCTCAAGTTTTTGATTTTTATTTAGTTTTTTTTTTAGCCTTAATACATATTTTAATCTTTTTTGGTAACGAAATAATTAAACATTATTTTTATAATAGTGCTCAAAGAAACCTTGAGGAAAAATATGGGCTTGCAACCTGTCACGGAATTTAGTAACTAGTATCGTATATAGATTAATTTTGCTTCTAAATTTGAAATGAATCTTGAATCTACGGTTCGTTTGCGACCGAAAGAATACTAATATACAGTCCATAACGTAGCGCGAAATATAATATTTGGACGTGCCTATGACTATCCCTTTTAGATAAACTCGGAAATCTAAGTAACTAGAGATCTGAGGAAGTAACTACCAAATGATCAAGTTTTTTTTTTGGAATAAATACTCATTATTTGACATTATCTTTTGAAATTACATAAATAATTATAAAAAATTGAGATTCTGTTTTATTAGCGCTACTATTTTTTATCTTTGTAACATCTCGTAGACATTTTGAACCTTATTCTGTTGGCATAAAATCTAGAATTGATCAGTAACAACCATGTTACAATGTACGTGTTACGTGTAGTATAAAAACTGCATCTATGTTACGCTCCACGCCTCCGTATTGCACAATAATGTAGGGATGGGACAATTTTATCGATAAAGCCGTGCTAATATTATAAATGCGAAAGTTTAGGAGCCTTACCACAAGCTCTTCGAGCAAAATCAAAGTAATATAACCAAACAACTGAACGGATCTTAATAAAATTTGACAAGGAGATAGATTGTTTTCTGGGGAAGGACAGGCTATTTTCGTATCCATAAAGTTAGAATATACAATACACACGAAGTCGCGAGCAACAACTAGTTAACAATAGTAAATAAATAATAAATAAAAATAAATATGATCACGACTGTAATCCCCGGGCTCGGTAGATATCTCCTCAGATCTTTGGTTACTTAAATCTTTTGAGGATATCTAAAGGGGGTAGTCAGAGGCAAGTCCAAACATGACATTTGGTACATGCCCACATTTTGCACAGTAGTTAGTATTCCGTACGTGACAGGTTGCAAGCCCATCGCCGCTTATAAGAATACTAACCTATGACGCACACCTTCTAATTAGTATTAGTAGAACAATAGTATTAAATATTAATATCTACACATACATTTATATAAAGATTTATGAATATAAGTATTTCAAATTATGATGCTACTTAATGTAATTAATATAATTTAAATTTATTATTCTTTGAGGCACACTTCGCTACCTGTTATACAAAAGGACAAATAATTACTGTAATAAGTTGAGGACATTTTGTTTTTATAATTAATAACTCTAGATTTAGGTCACGTAAACACAGCTTGAACTTTGAAGTACCTACGCGTATTGTGTCGTGAAGTAAATTAGAAGTCTTAAGAACTACAATTATTATATTTTAGGTACAATTTACGATAAGAAATTGTTCTTTCTAGGCCGAGTCAGCGAACTCACTTCTTAAAGAACATTAAAATTGTGTTATATTGTACTAACTTCCGCTCGCGGCGTCGCCCGCGAAGTACCTACATAAAATATAGCCTATGTTTATCCTGAAAGTTCATTCTACACATTGGTGAAAGAACTTCTCATATCGGTCCAGTAGTTTCGGAGCCTATTCAATGCTAACAAACAAACAATCAAATCTGTCCTCTTTATAATATTAGTACCTTTAGATAAAAATGAATAAAAGTAAATCATCATTTTGTTAAGACTTTTTTAATACTCTGTCAGTTATCCACTGTTTCTAATAATACAAGCTTTGCATAGTTTGCGGCTAGATGGCGCTTTGTGAATATTCACCAATCAGTGTTCAACATAGTTTCAATGCCTCTCTATAAACAAGTTTATCCGGGTTGTTATTAACCGTAAGTTCCTTATTTGAATTCTAAACACATAATTTGAAAAATTGCATCAAATGCATTTTATCGATAAAACAAAGACGTAATAACCTTACATAATCGATAAAAACCCGGTCCCACCACTACATTACGTGGTCTTGCGCAATTCGCGTCACCGCACGCATCGGGGGCGTCGCGCTATGCACTTTGTCACTGGCAAAGTTCGAATAACGGGCAACTGTATAAATAACTGTATATAATAAAAAAAACATGATTACGACTGTAATACTAGACATCTTCTTAGTCTTGAGTCGTAAAGTTATTTACTTTAAAATTTTAGCAAATTTGGAATCGAATTTTGAGTACCTTACAGGACCTGAGCTATCAGCGTTATGAAATTATAGTTAAAGTTTTATTATGATGAAAATATTATGAAAAGATGAGGAGTAATAGGTTAACGTGGTATGGGCATGTTATGAGAAGAGATGAATGTCATGTGACGAGGAGAGTGTTAGATATGAATGTGGATGGATACAGGGGTAAAGGTAGACCAAAGAAAAGATGGATGGACTGTGTGAAAGATGACAGGGGTAAGAAAGGAGTGAGTACTGAGATGACGAATGATAGAGGGAAATGGAAGAAGATCACATGTTGTGCCGACCCCACATAACGTGGGAAAAGGGCAGGAAGAAGAAGAAGAGTTAAAGTTTTATTATAAAATAATAGTTGATTAAATTCCTGAATAATTAACTAGGTTGTTCGCTGATTGTCCGGCAGTAAGTAAGATTTTACATACTTAGATTTAGTAGAATACCACTACATGTCGGTTCCCAAACTTTGGCTATCGTGTTTGTGCTTTTCAATCCTTTCACCACATTGGTGGGAATAATAAGAAGAAGAAGAGGCTATCGTATCATTCTGTCATTGAATACGTGGAAGTTGCAACATTTTTTTTGTTATTATTGTTATTATTCTGGTTAGATATATTTATATAAGAGCGCTGGTGGTGTAGTGGTAGCACCCCTGCCTCACGATCCGAAGGTCGTGGGTTCAAACCTGGTCGTGCACCTATGAGTTTTTCCACTCGAAAAATTTATGTGCGCAATGCCAGTGCTCTTAAACGGTGAAGGAAAACATCGTGAGGAAACCGGCATACCCTAGAACCAAAAATTCGAAGGTATGTGTCATAGGTTAGTATTCTTATAAGCGGCGATGGGCTTGCAACCTGTCACGTACGGAATACTAACTACTGTGCAAAATGTGGGCATGTCTAAATGTCATGTTTGGACTTGCCTCTGACTACCCTCTTTAGATATCCTCAAAGATCTAAGTAACTAAAGATCTGAGGAGATATCTACCGATCCTGGGGATTACAGTCGTGATCATATATTATAATATTATATTATAGATATATTTATTTAAAATATTTTTTTTACATTTTCGTTCCTGTTTTTTTTTTCTTTTTCAATTTTACTATTTTTAATTAGTGATGTATTGCATCATAGAAATTATAAAGTGTCTACATAAAACTTATTATTTCATTTTTATATATCACTAGCTATTTCTACAAGTTGTCATCAGTTCTTTCAAACCATTGTGATAAAAAGATTACAACGTGTCTTAAAGGGGCTCCTTTTGTGCACTTTGCATAGGAGCCAAAGGCATCATTATTTTTTATACCATAAACAATCAGTACACAAGTATACGGCCCACTTGATGATAAATGGTTCTCATAACTTATAGATGCTTGTAATACCATAGACAAGTTTCTCTATACGCTACGCCGATAATTTTACTTACTCTAATGACTTTGAAACTTAAACAGAAGTTAAATTAAGTTAAAATAAAAATAAGCTAAGTATTTTATTCAAAGAACTACCTACACTTTCCTAGTTTCAATAAATTGTATAACCGCTGTGCTTATCGCTACGCTCATTACCCCCAACACGTCACTTTGTTGTATAAACATAGCCGTTATCAGCGCTGATAAGAGGCCGTTGACCCCTGCACGCTTCCTCATACAATAAACCACGTGTTTTACCTTTTATTGTATTCGTTCGTATAAGAAATTGATTAATTTTAGTTGACATTATCCTTATTTTTATTTATTTATAATTTATATATAATAAACATTGTTCATAAGAAGTAAAGTTTATAATGTCGCAGGCGCAGGAACTATTAATAAGTAGTACCCTTGATCCTACCAGGCAATCATGGCTTTCAAAGAAATTAGGAATTATCTTATTCCAAACCATTTAAACCAAAAGGCATCCTAAAAAACTCGAAGTGCACTTTTTTATCCTAATTACCTGTTGCGAAAGTACCAGGCGATCATGAGTAACTAAGAAGTTGCTACTCACCATCACGACTCATTCCAAGCTTCAAGCATTTCTGTAGTCTGCAATACTGGCATCGGTTTCTGTTCACGCGGTCAACCACGCATGACTTGTTCCGCGGACATTGGTAGTTCACCACTGGAAAAAGGGAAAGTGTTAATAAAATTATCAAAAATACATCCTGAATCCTGAACTGGGATTGGACCCGCAGCTCAGATAACGTCCAACACTTCAAGAAAATCATAATAGGTCTTTGGATATGACACAACTGAAATGTCTCTTATTTGATTGCGAATTTTTTATTTAAATTTCATGATTTTCAACTTTTATTTCTTAGAAAATTAAGAACTCCTTAAAAAAATACGTATCTGAAGTTTTCAATATTAAAAGAAGGATATCAACAATGTGTAAAAAGATTACATTACTTATGTTTTTAAACATTCTATTATCTGTGTTTTCCCATTTTTTTATTAGAAAAATGTTTATGAATGTATTGTCCCAAAACGGCAATTTCATAATCAAAATAAAGATCTATTAATAATATTCTTGAAGTAAGGAATTAGATTCGATAATATCTACATTATTTTTGTTAACATACTAGAAATATAAAGCGTGAAAAAGAGCTAAGTATTTTTTTTATATCTTAACAAATGATAATAGAATAAGAAGTATTTTAGATAGTTTTTAGGAAAATATTGAAGGTTAATAATCTGAAACAGTGACTTAAATCGTGCACGATCAGAACGTGATGGAACATTATCAAAAACTGATGTTGAGTTCGCGAATTTGCGTTAATACTCGCAAGATGGGCATGTTATTACTTATTTTGCTGATTCATTTTGGGACTTTATCACAAACTCTTCAACCAATAGCAAAGAATTATAACTTCGATATGTGACCTATGACCTATAAAAAATCTATTGAAGTAGTTATTTAAAGCCTGAAACTTGACGCTGAAACATGATGGTTTGTAAGAGCTTGTGGTAAGACTCCTGATCGTGCACGGATTATAACTACTAACTAGAAATGAGAAATACAATGATACGCACCATATTTTCACACCACCATTGTGATGAATTCTCAACAGCGCTATATGAAAACGATGACTATTTAAGAGTTGTAATACTCTTATGACAATCAATGATTATAAGCTACATAGTAAATGTCTTGAAAGATATTTTTCTAATTTTTAATACTATGACTGCCGCATGTCGATTGCGTTATGGCCTAAAGCCACCACGGAATGGACGCTTTAGGCCAAAACGCATCCGACTGAACTGGAAACGACCTCGCGACAGACCAAGGCGGAGGTGGAGGGACGAAATTGATGCCTACTTAAAGAGCTGGTCCACGGTAGCTCAAAACCGTGATGATTGGAGAAAAGGAAGGGAGGCCTTTGCTCTGCAGTGGAACACTACAGGCTCTTAATAATAATAATACTATAACAATATTTTTACAATTAGTTTGACTTTGCAGCTTTGCAAATGTAATTCTGGTACCTGAACGGTCAAGTCACGCAGATTCCGTACTTCAGGTACTTTATTAATATAATTAAAGAGTCAGGTCAACTCTGGTGATAAAATTCTAAGGCACAGAAGAATTTGTGATTATAAGCTTACTAACTGACTTTAGTTAGATTATAGTCGATTACAACAGCTTAAAAAGTCGAGATACGGAAACAACCAGACGTAAATGTTTCCTCTTGTAGTGATCTGGATCAGTTCAGCTATCTATTGACCGTTTGTCCTAAGATATCTCAACTGTTTCACATGTATCTACATTTACTAATAGAGGAAAGATTTGTATTTTTGTATGTTTATAACGAATAAACTCAAAAACTACGGGACCGATTTCAAAAATTCTTTCAACTTTAGAATTCTATATTACCCCTGAGTAACATAGGCTATATTTTATGTTATATTGATGGATTTTTGCGGACAAAGTCGCGGGTAACAGCTACTCTTAAAATAAAGTTGAAGGCAATGGTGTAAGAAGCCGACCTGTGCTTTGTGACCTTCGGAAGAAGCCTTTGCAGCCCTCGCAGGTGATGACGCCGTAGTGCACGCCAGATGATTTGTCGCCGCATACTTTGCATGGTATTATCTCAATTTGGGCTGAAACAATAGAAAAATCATTGTTAACTTAGAAAAATCTTCTTTATTTGTGGCATCTTACCTAACCTACAACAATCACGGTATTTTACACAGCATTTGTCACAATATTTAACTAATAAACAGTTTCAAATTAACGAAATAAAATAAAAATAGTTTTTTATCTGACTGTACAATGCAGCTATTTTTAGTGGTGTCCGAATCGACGGTAACAAAAATGTTAAAATAAAAAGTGTCAATTGGGACACTGTGTCCCAGTAAATTTGTCCGAGTCGTCAGTAACCCACAATTTTGCCAGTGTCAAGTGTTTAAATTAGTAGTATTGTCACAAAGTTGTCAAGTCAATTTCAAACAAGATGGCTGTTTTGATCAAATATCTCGGGATTTCCTCCGATGGATTTAGAAAGTAACTTTTCACTTTATTCACATAATATTTTAGACTTGCGTCAAGAACTCGGGCTTTATTGGAAAATAACCACCAAATAAAACTCAAAATAACACGAGAAAAAATATAAAAACTAGAGCGACAAAGTTGACAGTCGAATGCATTGCAGAAAATCAAATTATCTATAATTTAAAATAAACCCGTGTTGAAGAAAAGTAATAAAAAAGGCTAATCGAACACACATCAACTATTTTTAGAATTCTTATCTGTTTATTTGTTTGTACGCACGCATCTCCTAAACTACGAGATGGATTTTTAATTTATAAAAACTAAATTATTTAATAGGAAAAAATGATTAAAATATGTCGTTCCATATAATAAGAAATCTCATTTTATTAAAAAACTCGCTTTTTCTTTTATTATAATTATCATACATAACTAACATTTAATTAATAAAATCAGAAAATTAAATAAAATAAAATTAATTCCCGCTAATTTTATTGTAAACTCAGAACTCTCATTTTTTTTATATAATTTTAAAAAATCCCAAAAACAATCGCCATTTTGATTTCCGTCCCCGCCATTTTTGTACACTTCCGAAACCGGTAAGGGCACTAAATTACGCAATTGTCATTTTATACGTGACGCCATTTTTGGATCCAGGACGTTCAACCCCGCAAGGTCGCAGCGCGGCCAACGACGCGTGTGTGCGTGTCCCTGTAGGTGTGGCTTGTATGTGTGTGTGTGTCACAGATTAACAGATATTATATCACAGACTAGCTGTCCCGGCAAACTTCGTACCGCCTTCTACATTGCTTAGACAACAGTGAGTGATTATAATTTAATATGAACTTCATTAAATAGTAATAAAGTTCAAATTGACTCTACATTTTATTTAGAAAACGTTTGTATGGGAAATGGGAAAGGGCTATTTTTAGGGTTTTCCCGGCAGTTATTCAATTTTTTCTTAACTTCTAAACCTTCCCTAGACCTCCACGAACATTTCAAGACCAAGATATTAAGATAAATCCGTTTAGCCGTTCTCGAGTTTTAGCGAGACTAACGAACAGCAATTCATTTTTATATATATAGAAGAAAGAAGATAGAAGATAGAAGATAGAAGATGACAAGATAGTTAAGTTAGTAAGGAGAATGGAGAACGTCTTACTTCGTAGACTTGTAACAGTTACCATTTACTAGCTTCCGCCCGCGGCTTCGTTCGCGTGGTACTTTGTTATTGCTTCTGTAATATTCCATACTATAATCTATCAAAAGCTGAAATTCAAAGTGTTTTAAATTCAGGATTTAAAGGCGAACGCAGTCACGGGGATATGCAATACTTTGTTGACAATAAAGTAATTGAATTGATTTTAATTTGAAATTAACGAGTTTTACAATAAAATGCTTGATTAATCAAAATGTAATATTTACAAATTTTTCATCATACGTGACGCATACGATGTGATTTCAAAAAATATTATTATTTTGGTTTTCTATGCAAATAATTTAGAAGTAAATTTTAAAGCCTCAAATTTCGAAGTGTTTGAAGAATTTTGTACGAGTTTTTAAAAGAGCCGTTTTGAAATTTGAGCAATGTACTTACTACTATTATAATTTTTTAATAATAAGAATGTTCTAATTTCGAAACGGCTATTTTAGAAACGCGAGCAAAATTTTAAAATTCGAACCGTTTGTTGGACCTTCGAAAACCGAAATAAAATAATAAATTAAATGTTGCCGATTCCAATTACAAAAAACAAACAGGAATAAGAACACGTCGAGCTGAGTGCACCAGCTGATCGTGACGTCACAGTTCACCGACCCCGGCCGTAGCAACTATTACTCATCCTGTGCCCTCTAGCGGATACTAACAGTTATAATAATCTGTGGTGTGTTAGAATTGTATCACGTCGGATGACGTCACGGAATCATTCGGAATGCATGATACCGTAATATTACGCGAAGTTGGGAAAGTAATTTAGGTATTTAGGGAATGACCCTAATAATATTATACCTTATTACCTAGATAATAACTTGCTTTTACTTTTCGGCCATTGATTATTTTACAAATGTGTTCAAAATATGGACATAAATGTCATGTTTGGACGTGTCTCTGACTACCCTCTAGATGTCCTCAAAGATCTAAGTCACTAGAGGTCTGAGGAGATATCTACCGAGTCTGGGGATTACAGTCGTGTGAGTGTTTTTTGTCTCTAGTCTCTTCTAATAAAATTTAATGCGAAAATTTGTGTGTGTAATGGTATACCTACTTTGTGTATGTATATTTGTAGTTATGCCTCTTTAACTCTGTAACGGCTGAACTGGTTGGGATGAAATTTTCTGTGAATATGAACCCTGTAGTGTATGTACCTATACCCTGAATTAACACATCCCGGAACCTTCAAAAGGTATGAAAAGGTGGTTTAAGCTTTGGGTTTAGGTTTATAACTGTATAACTGTGGGTAATAGAAGGAATAAAAACTAAGTATATGAAATATGGAATAGTACTTACATTATATGAATATATGAAGTATAAATAAATATTTACCTTACAATAATGTCATTATTTATCCTCGTCCTATTTATTTAAATAATATTTTTTCATTTAAGAAGGTGCCTTTTCATCATACTCATAATATACTTATAAGTTACAAATATTTTACAAATGTTTTATTTTTATACATTTTCATTTGAGACATTTTTAAGCATTAAATCGTTTTCAAATTGATTTTTAATCTTAAATAATTTGAAAAAAAAAAAAAAGTCTATCTAAAAGTGATTATTGAGTGATTATTTAATAAATTACTTACACCAATTTTATAAGCGAATAATTATAATATTATTTTTTGAATATATGTTTGATTTTTAACTTTTTACTATTTTTTTCCAAGTACCTACCTACTTACATAATTTTTCACAATTAACATAATTTTCTTTTTTCTTATTCCTTACACACCCACTTACGTCACAGGTCGACGACCGCACGAGCCTTCGAAACAGGCCTTCCAAATTCGAATTTTAATCTAACGGCTCTACGTCAGAGTTGAATGACCGCAGTCGTCCGAACCGACAAAACAAAGATTGTTCTACCATCCTTACAACACAAATCGTTTCTATTACAATGGCATAGAGTTTGATCTTGTGTGCCAATTAGCATTTTGAAAGCAAAATTTACGTTTGCAAGTTCATAAGAGTTCGAAATTCGAATGTGAACTATTCTCGAAATAGTTTTATAGCTGCTCTATGTAAGATTTTTTAAAATGGTTCGTTGGAATTTATAAGTTGGCAAATGTTTTATATTCTTTATTCAAATAATTCCTAGTTTAAATTGAAATTGTTGAATTTTATAAGTTGGCAAATGCTGATTCTTTATTTAAATTATTAAGTAATTTCTAAAGCCATGTACACACATACACAGAAGTATTTTAATGTTAAAAATATATTTCAACTAAATTAAAATGTACTCCGGAATGTTTACAAATACTTATTCCATTCACCGATGACTTCGGAAATGAACTTTTATTTATTTACAAAACTGATAATACAAAGAAATAAATTAACAAAAGATAAGAAATAAATAAACAAACGATAGAAGAAGTTATTAATAAGAGTTTTATGTCAAAGGATATTGTATTTAATGGGATAAAAAACAAGAATCTAGCCAATCATCATTGCGGGTTCAATTTCCAGACATAGTAAGTAAATTTTAAGCATATTTTATTTAAAAAAAGTGATCTGGATCCTTACTACAAGCTCTTGGGCAATATCGAAGTAATAAAACTTTGGTATTTTGTAAAATGACCTATACAAATTTTATGGAAGTAGTGTTATTTCAAGATTGAAACTATGACGTCTCGGAAACATGATGGTTTGTAAGAGCTTCCTAGGTAATCTACAGGTTTGGAAATGAAATCTCCTTAGTAAAAGTAGTATGAAACTAGCTATTTTTTTAATCAAAAATAGTTCAGCATCCGTAACGTGTGTTTACGTTGATCGAACGATCAAAATTAGATTTGGCTGAAGATCAGATAAACGCAAAGGGGTTATTGAACTAAACATGCGTATTGTTTCAATGTTTACCCGTAATTTGTGACAAGAAATATTATTTACTAGCTTCCGCCCAGGGCTTCGCCCGCGTGGTACCTTGAAAAACAAAAACCAATCTATTCCGCGGGCATAGTAATTTTTTCGGGATAAAAAGTAGCCTAGACACAAGCCTAGTGACAAGAATGTTAAAGTATCGGTATTTATTTTACGTCATTTCATCTTACGGAAGATAATTCTTGGTCAGGCAGGACATGTTGGAACACAAACCAACTTTAACAAGCGATGAAAAGGCTAACAAGATGTTAGTTTAATTAACATAGCATGGTGAAACTAGCCCTAATGTTTGCATTTACTTTATTTATAAAAAATTTTGAACAAAAGAAAAAAAACGGTGTTAAGTAAAAATAAATAATAGATAATAATAATAATAATAATAATAATAATGCTGGACACTATCACACAGCATCATGTAGCCCCAAACTAAGCAGAGCTTGTATTATGGGAACCACAAGATTTCCTTAACATTTAACTTCAAAGATCAAAGTAAGTAGGTACGTAAAATATAATGTACAGTATTCTTGTAACTTAAGTTATAACCTAAAAGAAATAAATGGTGTTAAGTAAAAATAAGTAAAAGATGTCCTTAACATTTAAAAGATCAAAAGTAAGTACGTTACATATAATTTACAGTATTCTTTTAAGTAACTTTGAAATAGTTGACAGTTGACATACATTTGACATTGAAAGTTCAATGAAAAGTATGTCAACGTCGTCACACCGAGACTCCGTTAATACGTAAAGTTCATGATAAAACAGATTGAGGTCAATGCCCGGTGACGTCAGAGCTCGTCATAAGTAGGTAATACGGTTACGGATTCTGCGATAAACGATAATATTGGAATGACCGATAGCGAGTGTCAATGTCTGGATAATGCCGTTGAGATCAATACTGGGGCCTTACCATAAGCTCTTCAGGCAATGTTAAAGTAAGAACACTGATAAATTATGACATGACATGTAAAAACTGTACTGAAGTAGTGTTACGTCAAGCTTGAAATTTGACGTTTCGGAAAGATAATGGTTTGTGAGATCAGTTCTATGACTGTGAGCATTACTACTAACTTTTATGTATTTTCTCGTGTTATTTTGTCTTTTATTGTGTAAATTTTAGAGTTTATTTTTCCATATTTTTATTAGTATATTTTTTTTCTCTTTCGAACAGTGTGGTGATAGAGTTAAAGTGCTCTTCAGTCTCAGAGGCCTTTTTTTCTATTAAAGCCTAAGTTCTCGAATTATAAAAATTTAGTGATTCTTTTCTTTGTAAATTAATCCGAAATTTTCTCGAGAGTTTTAAACAAAACGGCCAACTTTTGTTTAAATTGACTGTGACTCTGCGGTATTAAAAAAATTACTTAAGACAAAAATTATTATAATTAGACATTAAAGTTAGGAAAAGTTTAAGTACAGTGATATTAATAGAAAAAAACAAAAAGTTACGTTGATAAAAATATGTTCATAATAAAAAAAAGGCTCTCTTTATCATTTATTTGACAGACAATTATTGAAGCATTTAAACTCTTCACATCTACTTACATAGCATTAGTTTGACATAATCGTACAGTTAAACAAAATATTTCCTTTTGACACAGGTCAATGACATACGGTTCAAAGAAATTACAAATGTCAATGAGTAATCAAATTCTTGAAAACGTGATTCATTGGTTTTGTAATTAGAATGCTATATTTTTTTAATTACATTGTGAAATAATATTTTTTAAATATTTTAATATATAAATAATATTATTTCAACATATCGATGATTTTCGCTCATTTACTTTTTATTTTTAAATTAAGAAAAAAAATATATAGAAGTTTTTTACTCTGAAGTCCCGTAAAGTGGACTTTGGCTGATGAAAATAAACATTAACAAAAAGCCACTTAACATCACTCATAGTTAAGTAATAAGATCGGCTGTCAACACTAAACTAATAACTTATAGAAACAATAAGCGAAGTGTGTTGAAAAATTAAGCAGCAGTGTAATAAATAAATAATTATAGGTACGGTGGTACTTAAAACACACTTTGGAGCATGTAAGGCTTACTTTATCAAGTTTTTAGGAAAGTGCTTTAGTTGACATGTGTTCAAGTTGCACTTAACACTTTCCTAAAAACTTGAATAATATAAACTAGCCTTTAGTTTGGCAGTATACGTCAGATTAGCAACTTGACTTTTGCATTTACTCATTAATTTAATTGAATTTTAAAATTGGAACAGGAACCGACTTGTTTATATATGTAGGTAGTTGTATTTTAAAATTGGAACTGAAAATCTGGAACTGATTTATTAGTTTAGGTACTTGAATTTTAAAATTAGAACTGAAAATCCGGAACTGACTTATTGGTTTAGTTTAGTTTTAAAATTTGAAATTGGAACGCTTGCGCTCTAACTGGTGAAAGGTTCAAGTTATGCAAAAATACGCAGCATTTTTTTTTTTTTTTTTTGATGACTTTCTAGCTAAATGTCATTGTAACAAGTGTTGGTGAAGAGTGAATATGAAGAGGGATAGATACAAAAGTAGAGCAAGACCTAAGACAAGATGAATAGACTGTGAAAGATAATAAATAAGAATGGTGTAAGTGAGATTATAGAGAGAGATGAAATGAGACAAATGTAGTGCGTATCACACATAAGGGGGTAAGGAGAGAGATAATGAGATGATGATGACTGATCTAGTTATTTATCTCAAGGGCTTACCACAAGCTTTTCAGGCAATATCAAAGTACTATAACTTTGATATTTCGTACCATGACCTATAAAAATTGTATTGAAGTAGTGTTACTTCAGATAGCGACGTAATTATTCATCAGTTCGGTACCAGAATGCCATGTTTATCAAAACACCTAACTTGGTAAGGCCTAAAATAAAAGTGAGTGCTAGATGACGTAATTGTGACGTCACGGGGTCAGTGACCCCAGTAATCGTTGTATGGGGAAAATTCTAGAATATTTTGAGATGACATATAAATATCTATTTGAGTTTATGAAAGGTTTTTAGGCAGTGAACGGACAGTACATGGAAGTATTTATTACACGTTACACGGCAATTTAAACACGAATTTCTAAGGAATAAAGTCAATATTAATCAATTTCTGGCAAGGCAAGAGTTTCGATGTGTGAAATTTGATGTCACGTATCACGGATTCCCTTGAAGAAATGCTTCTATGTTTTTTGCGTTCACTGTTTTTAGGCCATTGTTTATCGTATTAGTTTTAGGTCCTGTTATAATAATAATGAACACTTTAGCGTACGTATTAAAAATGTGTTTGTGCAATTAACTAAAACTGTGTGTCCTAAAACCAAACATAGAAACGAAAAATACAAACTAAATTAGTTAGATAATAAAATATTAGCCGTTTAAAAGTAAATTTATTTTTCACAGAAGACACAGGTCAATGAAAACAGTTAATACACTTGCATAACTGGGATGAAAGATTAGTGTGCAAAAGGGCCCTACTGTGCCAAAAATTGTTTAAAATGTATATCTGACTAGACCTCTTTCGATACCCCGTTTGTGCACGCTGATCTCCACAACGACTGAACCAAATCGAATTCACTTTTTACCAATGTATTGAGATACGTTTAGATTAAAACTTTGTTTCATCGAGATCGGTTGACGAATAATAAAAATCTTAATAACTTTAAGCCCAAAGAGTATTATGTGTCTCTAGCGAACCTTGACTACAGTTGTGATAATGTTTGTTATCGGGATGGAACATTATGGGTTGAAAATGGGTTGAAATATGAAATGCCCGGAGTGAACCAGCTGTTTTCAAGCTGTTAAGAAAGGTGAATGAATCCTCAAATTAGTCCAACCTTGAACCCAACTCATGAACCAATTTGGTGATATGTAACGTTATACGGCTCACGATGACTCCAAATTATTTCTGACATTACAATAAGATCAACTTAGGCACTTTTTACCATTCACGTGTCAATTGAGTGACTTTTTAATATCTTACGTGTTAAAAAATAATAATATTATTGTAAAATTACGTAATAAAATAAGTAATGATTTTAAATTATTAATTAAATAACTGAGCCATCTTTTTTTTTAAGTTTAATCTTTTTCTGTTTTATAAAATTTTATCTTGCTTCTGTTTTAAATCATACACAATAGATAATAATAAATAGGTATAACTAATATTTTATTTACGTTAAAAGCACAATAAACAAGTTAAAAATGAAAACATTTCAAATAAAGAATGATTGTTCAAATTGTTCAAAAACGGAAATACGGTACTTAAATTCATCAAAAACAAAGGAATGTTTCTTATAGGCTCTTTGAATAACCACTTACATGTCAAAGTGCAAAGGTAAGTGCGTTCACCCCTTAAATGTTACACGTGCTATCTAGCCTTAACAACAAAAAGCCAAACACGCCACTAACATTTATGCAACAGTACACTCTATAATAAAGCAATTAGAATTCAATTTCAATAACAAATACATTCTTTTTTCAAATTTTCGATAAGTTATCAAAGCTAGTTCAAAATTATTTTAAATCAAACGCATTCTTTTTTCAAATTTTCGATAAATGTACATTCAAAGCTAGTGTAATTTTTATACATCAAGCACATTCTTTTTTCAAATTCTCGACAAATTTACAATCAAAGCTCGTGCAATTATTTTAAATCTTATTGTTATGACAGTTAGGTAGAGTTTCGGTTATCATAATCGCAATGTCATTTTAACCTAAATTCGTACAATTAACACGAATTGGACAAAGAAAAACTAAGGTAATTACGGAAAATTGAATGTGGGGCACAAACATTTAAATGTAATTTGTACCGCAGATAAAAGAGGTCTAATTCTATTTGGGTCATTTTACTAACGCGTAACTTTGCCTAGATTACCCTAAGTATAGGTATTTTTAAGAAATCTATAATCTCAATAAGGTAAGGTCGCGTGAGTCAGTTGCCTACTTTGGAGAAAATATGAATAAGCCGCCTTAAGGCCTCCTTTTGGCCTAAATTTCCGTGCGAAAATACCAACTACCTAGATGACCGCGGGGATCGTAGCTTCACTATTATATCTGTTAGGAATTACTAAGTTTAGCTATTAGAACTTTTACTACCTTAAAATATCGAGGTCAATCAAGGTTAACTGTACCTTTATGATATAAAGGTCACTTTAGTATTCGTGAAATGCACGAAGCCACGGACTATACCAATAAGGAAGGTAATTAATTATATCAGTTTCTGGGTCAAAGGATGATGATAAATCAAATTCAGAGAATGTCAGAGATTTGTGTTAAGTTGTGACGCTATATTCTGGAAAATGACACCTAAATTTACCATCTACTTTAATTTAATTTAAAAAACATCGTAAAAAGCGACTGTGAAGAACGTAAGAAGAATGCGATATATGTAGTTAAGTCAGCGAAAGTATAAGAAATACTATCCAGAAGAACATTTTGATGTTTTTCGTTCTTCTTCCTAGCTAGTGGAATAATTAGACTTTTTTGGCATTGAGGATGGCGGAGAGCAAATCAGAAAGTAATCAAGTGGCCATTTTTAGTAATATAATGTATGGATAAAATTTCAACAGCTTATTAATTTCAATTGTTCAATTAATTAGATCTAATACTAATAATAATGTGTTCAGATCGCGTAAGTTTAAAAGTACAATTAATTTGAATTAAGAACAAAGCTGACGTTCGGATTAATGTTTCAAAACTACAGATCATACTTAGATAATTAAGTAAAGTAATACAGAGTTTTTCTTATTGTAAAAAATCGACCCGAAAGAGATTGGCTTATAAACCCAATTGATTAGCTTAAATTTAGAACTTGGAAATTAAACTCAACATTAAAAAAACAAAAATTTTGAAATTCTAAACATAAAATCTTCTAATCATCTCGTGTTTGACATTTGACGTTTCAAAAAGAGTTAGATTGCTTTCATTCATACTCGCACTAAATGAAGCGCCAATCTTAACAAGGCCATAGAAGTTTGACCTTGAAATTTTCTCTACCCTAAAAATCTATATACAGGCGAGGCGAGGGGAGGATGGGTCGGGAGATCTAACCCCACCCTACCCTAGTACCTAACTGAACTTTTCTAGACTTCGGTCATTCGGTCTAGAAAATTGTTTATTCTGCGCTTGTAGAATAGAAGAGTGGCGCCGAACATAAATACACATTATTTATTTCGTAAGCGTGAAGTGTTTTTATTTCTAGACGGAAAAAATTCTCACGAAAAGTTGTAACGACACTTTTTGCTATAGATGTAAGCCGTGCGGCGTGCGCGTGTTTCTGTCTGTCTCTCTCTCTCTCTCTCATAGAAAGCAAGGAAAGGAACTTCGTTCCATCCGGGTGTCCCTTGGCACCTCTCAAGTTTTTTTTATTTTTGTAAGTTCATTACTCGTTTAATCACATTTAGAAATTTATATTGTTCTAAAGTTAGAATTAAATTGGGTAACTAAGTAATTACGCGTCGTGCGTTTTCGTCAGCGCGATCTACGATTCTGTCAAAATTTACTAGCTACATCTAGTTATAAAATGATGTACTAAATGTACCATAGATGTGAATATAGTTTGTATGGTAAAACTACGTAGACTAATATTGATAAATATTTCGTTGAGACCGATAAAAAGTTATTAGAACAGTATTGATCAAATATAAAAGGACTTTGTATGTAAATAAAGTTTTTGACAGTTTAATTCAAATAAAACATAGATAAGTACGTAAGTACTGTTGTTTATTTAATTTTATGGTTGTAAGAGAGTACTGTATGTATAGCGGTAGTGGCCCCGCCTTCCGATATAGGGTCGTGGGTTCAAATCCGGTCGCTCACCTATGGATATTTCTGTTAAAAATGTGTGTGTACTGTGTAATAGCAAAATTTATTTTTTGGTGTACCAAAAGTACTGAGACCTTTTGGTGTACTAAAAGTATTAAGTTAAATTATTGTACTATCAAAAGTCATGATAAGATCTTTTAGTGTACCAAAAGTATACAGATCTGGTATACCAAAAGTTAGCACTAAGATTTTTTGGTGTATTTTCCAAAGTACTTAGATATACTCTGTTGTATCAAAAGTACTAAGTTATATCGCTAAGTATATCAAAAGTACCAAAATATTCTGGTACTTATGTACTTATTACCTTCTTCTTAGCGTTTCAATAGTTCTTTTGATGTAACTATACCTACTAAGTTTCAATAGTGTACCAAAAGTAAGTACTAAGATCTTTCACTTATCGAAAATTTATTGTGTCAATTTGTGTCTTCAACCCCAGTTTATATATTATCTATTGTCTACGATCCTGGCATCAAAAAAGATACAGATAGGTAGGTAGTTTCTCAGAGTAGATACAAAAGTAGATAGAATACTTTACCTCTGATCGAATTAGCAGCTTTCTTATCCATAAACATTCCACTGATACCAGGTCCGAACATCCCATCGCTACTGCCGGGGGGTGGCGAGGTGCTGTCCGCCACAGACCCTGAGATATCCATTCCCATCTGGCCGTGCATCATCCTCACGTCAGTATGGGGCTCCTGCTTCACCTGCTGCAAGTTCTGATGCAGCAGCGTCGAGGCAGACGAGTGACCGCCGTGCTGGTCGGGCGGCCACTGAGACCCGAACAGCTCTTGAAACTGACTGTTGTTCATTCTAAATTTGAATTTCGTTTACCGTCTGCCAATGATTCCACGCGAATCCAATTCGCATGGCGGCTTAACTAGTATCACTGATTTTGGTGTTCTCTATTTGAATTTTTGAATTCGACTATGTCGATAAGGCAGTTTTTGGAATCACCATATATTTTTAACTATGGCACTATCCGGTTTGTGATTCAACTATGTTGTAGCACCCGTGAGTTTAACTGATAAATATGTTCAGACCGAGCGGCGATGTAAGGTTTCTCTTTGCGAAGTTTATTTCTGGTATTAACTTTTTGAAGAGTAGCAAGTTTTTTGGCATTTTGTCTCCGTGATTACTTTTTGTTCTCTTTCTTTCGTCTTAAAACATTATTTAAGGCACTGTTTAGTTTATTGTTTTTATTTATTGTTCCCTTTCGGTGATAATTTTATTTCGTAATTTAAATTTTACGTAACAAAAATCTGAAAAGAGAAAACCAGAGTGGGAAGAAGAGTTACTTGAAATAGGAATAGTTTTTTTTTTAATAAATTTAAAATGCCAATATAATTTTGGAGGGTCAACGATTTTAGTAAGCCGAAAGGCTATCTAAAATCCTTCGAATTACGTCGAACAAAACACTAAATTTCAATTCTTTTTTTAAAAGATGTCATCCGCCACTACGTTCCATTTTCAAAATGTAAACATATCCACTATTTCTCACAAAGGCACTGTCACTTGTAAAAAAAAACAGATGCGTTCACCTCACTGCTGGAAAAATTTGTACTTTATTTCTTTGTACTATAAGGTTGTGCACAACTCGGTAATGAGACGGCAACTGGCAAGTTCAAAGATGTTGACGCCAGAGCGGCCCGATCGTGACTGACGCATTGACGAATCTTCGGCCAGGCTCACGAAAAATTATATATTTTTTCATTCCAAACGAATAATCAACTTAGCTCATAGTCATAGTTCAATCGCCCCGGCGCGCGTTTCGCGGACCTATGATGAAAAAACTTCCTGAAAATTGATTTTTAAGGGAAAATTCTTTCACGGGCGCGAAACGACACGATTTAACCTCCCAAATCTTTAATTAAAAGTCGAAAAATGTAAGTAATTGCGTGGTAATTAAGAAACAAAATCGTACTTCGGTGACTGCTCAGATCGAGTGCGCGAGTGTGCGTGCGTCAAAGGCGTGTAAGGATAGCGGCGCGCGCACACAGACAAGACGGCGTCACAGCGGGTCGTTGACCCGAGGACCCAAACAAAGTAGATTTCGGTGAAATGCTGTTGAACTCTAGTTTTGAATGTGGAATCTCTGAGCGCTGGCTGTTACGCTTTTCCTGGCCGCGAATTTTGGCAACGCAACATTCGAAATTCAAATCTTTTGAATACATTCTACATTTAAAATTATGTAAAGATACCCTACGTTCTTAAAAATAAACAATTCTTGACT
Organism: Cosmorhoe ocellata; assembly: GCA_963675405.1. Taxonomy (NCBI): domain Eukaryota; kingdom Metazoa; phylum Arthropoda; class Insecta; order Lepidoptera; family Geometridae; genus Cosmorhoe; species Cosmorhoe ocellata. The sequence goes on from OY776272.1 coordinate 2,680,217, forward strand.
TATTTTCAACGCAATTTTACTTAGTTTTGAGTTTTTTGAGCAGAATTAGAACTGCATTTTTGTAAACAATTGATTTAGAATAGTAATTAAGTAGGTACCTACATTCTTTGTATACTTACAACTTTGTATACTTACTAGAATTAAACAAATGTGTTTAGCGAGCAGTGGAGTCGATGTTAACCGGTCAGTGACCCCGGAAAATTGTGTTGTCAACCGCAAATAAAGGCAGTTTTATTTATGTGTTACTATTTTGTAAAAAGGAAGAAAATAATATTATTCCCTTTTCTGTGGAAATGGTGCTTGGTGCATAATTATATTTGTTTTTTTTTTACATTTTTCTTTTTTTATTAATTTTTAAGTGAATCAACACTTATAAACGATTCAAAATTTATTATTTTACCGGTTATTTTAATAAGTTTAAGCACATTTATTTAGTTTTTTTATTAATTAATTAAAGAAATTACATTATAATGATCACAATAAAAATCAAGAAATGTCTCTATTAAAACAAAAAACAAACATGGCCGCGACTGTACTCCCCAGATTTGGTAGATTATATCGAAGAAGGTAGTAGTCAGAAACACGTCCCACTTGGCAAATGCCCACTTTTAGCTGTTAGTTTTCCACTGAGCCATAGAAAATTGAATTTTTACACAATATTATATGTAAAAAACGTTAGACGGTAGTGACTTCCAAGGTCATGCGTGAATCCTACATATTCGGGATTCAAACCTACTACCAGAAATTAATTTGATAGATTTGTATGAAACTATCTTCTTATCGTACCATCTCTTTCGAACTAGTGTGGTGAAAATCTCAAATGTGGCAATATCAAAGTAACATAACTTTGATTATTTCGTACCATGACCTATAACAATTGTATTGAAGTAGTGTTACTTCAAGCTTGGAATGTGACGTTTCTGAACCATGATGGTTTGTAGAAGCTTGTGGTAAGGACCCTGATCTCCGGCACACGGAAGAAAAATAACACTATTACTCATCAAAATTTAGCCAGCTAAACAATAAATAAACTAATTGTAGGTAAACATAAAATAAAACTAAAAAAACTGGCTACGCCTCTACGTTTCATCATTCTAAATTTGAAATACTGACAAATTCGAAAATTGAATTTGCGAGGGAAACTGCGTGCTCAGTTTAGAATTTTTCACACAATAGCACATTCTCCTGTCCTTATCACACGCATGGAGTCGGCACAACATGTTTTCTTCTTCTATCACTCCTATCATTCGTCAACTCTGAGTCTACTCCTCTTACGTCTAATCATCTTTCACACAATCAAACCAATTTTTCTTCCTTTCTCTACTTGCGCACCCAGCCACACTTGTGTTTTTTGGTGACATGGTTTGCATCTCTCATCACGTGTCCATACCATGCTAAATTTTCTGATACAATAGCATTTCAAAAAATTGCTTCAGTCAGATCAGGGGCCTCACCACGAAGTCTTCCAGAACGATTCCGTTTTAGAAACGTCACATTTGAAGCTTGCAGTAACACTATTTCAATACAATTTGCATAAAGTTATGTTACGAAAAATTCGATAATGTATTATGAATTCGTGGTGAGGTCCCAGAAATGTCTTTACATCTCTCATATTCGGTAAGTAGGTCCTTATTACCCCCAAATGGGGCTTGTAGGTGACCAATTAGCGCTCTAGGGTAATAATGTAGCTAGAAAAGCCCTAGGGCGGTAAGTAATTTAAAAAAAAAACTTCACTCTTTCAAAAAGTTCGCGTACATCTAACCATCATACTGGCAATAGACATCATGCATTCAGCCCAATGACAAGAGGTCGCTTCGCTATTCAGCCTTGTCTTCGTATGAGTACATACAATAGTCATCAATTTTAAATATCGAACGGCGAAGCTCAATTTCGTTCATGAAAAAAATAATTAAAAAAAAAAAGATGAAAAAAGGCGGGAATAGAAAACTTTTACTTTAATGTTTTATTCTTGTAATGCCGGTTTTTTCTACTTACCTCACAATCGAGATGTAAAGCAGAGTAGTTATCTCGGGTGTAAGCATCAATTGCACCCTCGAACTATAAATATCTCGGGCTGCAATTGATGCCTTACAGCCTTTGGCTACTAATCTTCTATTATTGATCTAAGACCTTGAAATTATCTAAAACATTTCACCACGCTAGCCTAGGCAGCTAAGTCATTGACCTAAGAACCAAACCACAAATGACACGGTAAACGAAAATCTTAGTCCTGAAAGTGTGGAAAACGGGAAAGCAAATAACCTATGGAAGATGCCGCCGACCTTGCGAGAGAGTGAGACAGGCGATGTGACGTCACCCCACCCTCTCCCTCGCACCATGGCTAACGACCTATTGATTTTGGACCACGTGTTCGAAGTACTTTTCATTTTAGTGGACAATCAATTATCATTCTATAGCTATTAAAATGTTAATTATTATAAGGCACGCGGTCACTGAAATTATTGTAGTTTTTCCTTAAATTCATAGAAATTATAATTATGACTAGACCATGGTAGGTACTGGAGTGAAATGATGATACTTAGTAGATCTAGGTAACTAAAAAAAACAAAGTATAAAAGTATACAATTTGTACAGAGTATACAAAGTGTACTTAGGGTGAGTGAGTATACAAATTGTGCTCTTTAAATTATTCAACTTCGACGAATTATCAGAAATTTTTCGGCTTCAAAAATCGTAGTATTTTTTAAAATTAGGCCATATTTATGATAATTATTATTTTGAATCATAGATAGTAACTTTTTATAAGCTTTATTCGATTTTTAGAATAAGAAGGACCTTGTCACGCATCCTGATTATTTTTCACTTGTTTTGAAAGTTATAGATTCCTAAATAACATTCTAATTTTGAAATTGAACACTCGTAATTTTAATTTAAATAAAGAACAAAAAACAATTAAAATGGTTGAATGACCGACAACAAAAGCACAGTAGTAATGCCCAATCGATATTTTTTCACTCATTCAAATAACAACGCAATCAATTATGACACCTGTCGAAGTAACAACACTAACGTTGAAACTTTTTTATATCCACTTAGAAGAATGACGAATTTGAAGCAGATAATTACAGGGTTTATGAACCCATCTTGGCAAGACCTTCCTTTGCCGCGAATTACGCTTTGAAATGTCATTGTCATTGTCAAACCCAAATCACGTTTAACAATCATCATTTAAATTTTCAAAAATGGAACGAGCCCAGCCCACGTGCACGCAATGCGGTGACAAAGATGTCGTTTTTGAGAACACGAGGTGACAAAAACGACACGCACTAATGTCGGTAATAGCACGACATTTCATTTAATTTTCTTGTCATGCAATATCTTTTATGTGCAAGATAACTTTTGAAAAATTCAAATATCGTAATTTTTGAGTGTTGAAACATTTATCTCTTACTTTTTTTTTAATAATTAGTCCTAATCATGACTTCAAATGTATTAAAAAAAAGAATTTACCTATTTAGAACTGTAATTTAAAATAGGCCACGCCAAGCCTATAGCATTATGGCAAATGCACGAACAATGCGACGCCAAAAAAAAAAGCCCATAGCAACGCTAAGTCGTTCTAAATTTAAACAAAAAAAAAGATGTATAAATCTGCAGCCGAATATGTAATTCTTGATGAGTGAGCAGTTTTATTACAATGATATCTCACAAGTCACTGAACTCATTGCAAATCGAATGTTGCACAATAGCATGCCAAAAATGACGTAGCGTCGATGACAAATGCCTACTTATTTGGATTTCATTATGAAAATAATCACGGGTTATGCATTTGGTAATGTTATACTGTTTTGATTTTTTTATAAATTTATCCAAGTGTTAGCTGACTATGTTCAAAGATTATTTTATAAATAAGTTTAGAGCTAAGAAATTATGTTTATTTTTTTAATCTAGCAAAAAAATATAGCTACACACACACTAGGTAAAACAAAAACTTTTTTCAGAACTTATTTTTTTTAAAGTAAACCAAGTACCTACGAGTATTGTAAGATCATTCAAAAAAGTATAGGAACCGGACAACGAGTATTAAAAAATTTTTTTATGAAACTTATCCTACTAATATTAAAATGGATGTTTGTAGCTTTTTCACGCTGAAATGGCTGAACGGATTTGTATGAGATTTGGCACAGAAATAGATTATATTTTAGAATAGCACATAGGCTACTTTTTACTCCGGAAAAACGTACGATTCTTGTGGGATAGATTTGTTTTGTAAAATAGTTTTAAATTGAACAGTAATATCTTGTCATAGTTAGTTTAGTATAGCGGGACCCGCTCGGACTCTGAGTACGTGCCAATTGACATGCGCAGTTAATTGAGAATGTACAACAGAACTAGACATCGCACTGACATTTCACTCCCAAGATATATCCTTAATGCATTACTCGCTTCTTTATAGTCCTGACATAAAGACTTCATTGACAGTTATCGAATAAGAAGACTGATTTCATATAATTAGCTCAAATAATTTGAAATAAGAACATACAAACTCTTGATATTTCAAAGATGTTCATTTTGACATTGACATACGCAACCCAGTAATATTTTGTCATTCGACACGACTGGCGCCAGTTTTAACCTCAAATAAAAAACAAAACATGCGTTTCGAATTCAGAACGGAAGGCGTTAATTCAGTATTTGGGTGTTGTTGTCACAGAAATCGAATTTCAAATTTGGCGCCGGATCGCGGCCGTCCAACGAACTATGAACTATCGTTTGAACTTAGAATGACCCTTTTCAACGTTGCGAATTCGAACACTTATGTCATTTTACGACTTAGTTGCGGTAGATGAATTAAGGCCAGTACACTAAGTATTTTCGTACGCATTATCTCATTATTACTCAGAATACTTTAATATTTAATTTTTTACTCATAAGAAACATCTTCGCATCAATTGGCAAGTTACATTAATATTAAATATATGTAATAACTTTCGTTTTCAAAAAATATTTCTTACTTCCACAGACAAAATACGGAAAGCGTGATGGGGTGCGATCACTTATCGTCACACCGTCTAATAAATCGGCGATCAATATCGGCCGCGTTATCAAAATGGTAGGTTCGTCGGCCGTTCGACGAACTGCCGAAAAAGTTCAACGGCTCGCCTATCTGCTGGCCAGCAACAGTGCATTGCGAATTCCTATTTGAATTTCGAATCTTGTTTCCTCGATTTGAATTTGAAATATGAACGATTCAAAAATCGAATTTCAACGAGCTGTAACTTATCTCAGAGTCAGCGATTTACATTTTGATATTTTCTGCTTTTTTTAAGTTATGTTATAGAGAAAATTTATAATACCTAGTCACTACAAAGATACTTTCAAAAGATTCAAAGGTTTCAAAAAACTATTAAAGTCACACATTCCCTAGCCATGCTATTTAAACCATCTTGTAATTAAATATTAATAAAATTATTATTAAACCTGTCATTTGGTTTATGATTAAGCTATACATAGGAGCACTGTTCTGCATAACCCTTAAACCTCTTTGGTTTGATCAAAATGAGATTGTATATTTGCAACTATAAGCTACAGGGTGACTCTTCTCAATTTCTTATTTTTGTAGTTATTATAAAAACTTTTTTAACCTTGGTTCTAGAGGTCGTCTTTCAAGCTGATAGCATGAAGATGGAGCAATAAAAGATTGGTTGATAATAAGTTATTTCACGAAGAGTACATTTAAAACTAACTAATAATTTACGAGATAACCAAAATTGTTTGTTACGAACATTGACGAATAGTGAGACAATCACGAACCCGTTGAAAATCGCCCTAAAACGACTAGAATTAAACACCACTGTAATTTTTTTCTTTTCATTTGACATTACTCTGAGTCTGAGAATAGTTTTACTTAAAGACGGTAAAATCCTCCCTTAGTTGGTTTACGGTGCTGATGCATGCACTGCATGTGGTTTAACTCGAACTGTCGGAAACGCCGTATAATTATTATTTAATCTTCGAAAGAACTAATAAAAGTAACATAAAAAGGGTAGGCGCAAAGATTTAAATCGTAGATATGCCCGTACGGTACTGAGACCGCTCCGTTTTGTTGCCACACGAAATGAGATAGCTCGCTCATTTGGCACACCAAATATTTTCAATTTCAGGGTACAAAAGGAATAATTATATTTTTTTACGAAAGATCGTGCAATATTATTGCTCAATAAATGGAGAAATAACTGTTTGGTTAATTTTTTTACTAATCATTAGTGTGCGTACATCGGCATTTTGTTAATACACTCAAGTAAAAACAATGCCACAGTTTTTGGCGTCCGGGCATATCTACGATTTAAATCTTTGGGTAGGCGTTATAGGAATTGCATTATTTAATAGGTAACGGTAGAGTCATCAACGTTTTATGGGTCTAAAGGTGATGAAAATATACTTACTAGCTTTTCTAGTGAGGTATTGCTATTTTAAGAAATTCCTTTTAATATAATATCAAAATAATGCTGACAGTGAACGGACAATACATGGAAGTATTCCTTGAGTTAATGACCCCACAAAAATAGAGCCCTGGTGGGCGTGGCTTGTTGGTTTTGCCAAAGAATTATATCAAAAAGTTACAGAAGCTTATTATACTTTACACGACAGTTTTAAACCCAAACGTCGAGGAAATATTAGTAAACATTAATTAATTTTTGGCAAAACTGTGGAAGAGTTTTGATGTGTGAAATTTGGTGTCATGTTTCGCGAATATTTTTCCCTTAAAGAAATGCTTCTATGTTTTTTCGTTCACTGTCTGAAACGGATCGAAGGTAGAATTTATTTAAAATTAGAACCTGATTATCAGAATTATAAAACAACGCAAGGGACATTTCACCGGAAATGAATTTGTATGTAACATCTAAATGAGTTGCAAATTCCTCATTCAAAATGATACGATGTTCGAAATTTAAAAAATAGAAAAACAAAACATTTTAAAAACTTTGAAAATAGAACAAAACCGGTAATATTCGGTTTTTTTATGACTAAATATGTAACCAGCCAAGTATGTTCACTCACGCGATGTTCCTTTGTCGTTTATCTTCATTCGTCATTTGAATAGATGACTTTTTCAAGCAAAAGTGAGTACGGTGACTTTCACCGTTTTTCTTTTAACATTGTACCTACGAAATTACCAAAATAATTTTATTCATTGCTTGTTTTTTTATTTATAATTATCTAATACTCGTATCAAAGCAGTTATTCCTCATATTTTTGTAAAAAAGTATAATAATCTAAGTCTATCTTCTTATAATATAAAAATCCCCATTTCCCTTGGTCACAGCATCACGCGTAAGCGGCTGGACCAGTTTCGCTAATTCTTATCTTGTTGTGCTTGTTATAGTAAGGAAAAGGTTGTTATGAAACAAAAAAATCAATATTCATACTTAAGGCAGGACAACGTCTGTCGGGTCAGCTAGTTCGCAATAAAAATGAAGTCCTCAACGATAAACGCAATCGCTATACTTAGAAACTGAGGTTATTGATCCATAAAAAAAGTGCTTAAAAAAATTTACTCAAAAAATCACTCGTCATATTCACCACAGACCACACTCCCCTTTTCCCGCTCATTTTAAAACACCTTGTTATATTATACAATTAGTCACCTGTGTACTAGTGTGTCGCATTCTTACAGTACCCACACTAGTGCGTATAACGTGTTGTGCGTTCACATCGGTTCAGCGAACCCTGGTGGCGCAGTGGGGCAGGCGTTGACCCACCACGTGGGCTGGCAGAATACGAGGACCGACAGCAGCTTCCCGCTTTAAAAAGTATGCGGATTCCCGCTGTTCGCCATTTGAAAAATGATGTTCGGATATGAGAATGTTATTTGAAATTTGAATGTGGAACGTATTTGGAGTTCTTTTTTTCTACAAGTACTAATATTTTAAAAGAGGAATGATTTGATTGTTTGTTTGCAATTTGCATAGAATAGGCTCCGAAACTACTGGACCGATTTGAAAAATTCTTTCACCCATGTGTAGAATGAACTTTCAGATTGCACATAGGCTATAATTATAATTATATATTTCATGTAGGTACTCCGCTGGTAACACCGCGAGCGGAAGCTAGTATATATCGGAAAAATAGTTCTACGTAACTTAAGGGCAAACTTTGGGCATGTGCCAAATGTCTGTTCGGACGTGCCTCTGACTACCCTCTTTAGATATCCTCAAAGTCTGAGGAGATTTCTACCGAGGCTGGGGATTACATTCTTAATAAATTTTTTTTAATTCTACGTAATTTTTGAGTTTTTACAAGACTGCTCTTTTATTATCATTATTTCCACTGGCAATACTTATCTATTATCAGTGGAAAACATTATGTAAGTTTGCAATCTGTCCACAGACAAGCCTCTATACAGTAACTAATAATTTAATATTTCATTTTGTAAAATGTTTCGCAGTCCTTACTCTACTACTCTACCTATTCTGAAAATCCAATATGGCGCCGCGAAGTCGCCTATCATAAAAGAAAGTGTTACATTACTCGCGATGCGAATACAATAAAAGGCCCAGACGGTTTTATATGGCCCGTATTACATGGCCCGGACGGAAACCAGGCCGCGTGTGTTTACGCTGGTTTAAATTAAGGATTTTAACAAGAATTTTCGTTTGAACTGAGAACATTCTTTTGATGCGTGTTCCTTGTTTGAAATGCATTCACTGATAATTTTGCGCTTTTAATTTTTAGACGGAACTGGCAATATCACACGAACTCTTTGCATATTATTTGAAACGTTTGACCTTTTTTCGAGAATTTTCGTAATAGGTTCGTTTTTTAAATTGTCTGGGTAGAGGATAGTGAAAATCCGATCTATCATAATTTATTATAATTAGTATAATTAATTAGAAAAATAAGTTAACATTGTGAAAAAGTAATAAATGCGTCTAATTAGATGCAGAGAAGGTTCAAAATCGTTTGCGTAGTCTACGTTCTAGCCAAAAGACGCTGGATTCAAACAAGTTCAAATTTCGAATTATGAACTCAAGATAGAGTTTATTGTCTATGGTTCTAAGGATTATTTGTTACCGCATTATTATTTTCTTTATTAGTTGATTGGATTTGAATAGAGATATTATCGATTTTTAATATTATTGTAATGAACAATAGCTGCACAAAAAAATATGAGTCACTGTCTCAAAGTAGTGTGTTATGTGACATCATTGTCTAGAGTTCCTTATTTATCGCCTTTAGATTTATTGAATGTTTGCTGTGTAGTGTTTATGTAAGGGTAAAATATTATTATGGCCAAATATTTTTTTGCTAAATTAATGCTTGGACGTGCCAAGGATCTTAGGATAAGTTCTATAATATCTGACGGGATGATTATAATTAAAAACTAATTTTTCTCTTACTATAAGTTTGCTACTGATATGAATAGTAAAAGAAAATAATGTTTATTTTTCATAATTAAAAATAAACATTCGAAATTCGAATCAGAAATCGGTCGCAACTTTATATTTTTTTTATGAAAATTAAAAAAAAGAATGGCGATTGCATAAAAATGCGACACCAAAAAAATACATTATACATTTAATCTTTCGTTCTGTGCGGCGAGTTGGATATCTTAAAATTTTCAAAAAAGAGGGTGTTGTAATTCCAATTTCAAACTTTAACTATTTTGCTTGTTATTTTTTAAAAATGGTACGTTGGCTTTTACAATAAAACTGTCACTCGGAAATAAATTGGCGACACATTTGTATTGGTTCACCGGGTGTTATTGTCGAAGGTCTCCACCCTGAAGGGAACGACCTCAAGGGCGGCGGCGTGTAATGACCTCAGGGCCGTAACACTCATTCATTACATTACACCGGAATACGGAAATACTCATTTTAAATTTCGAATCATTCATATTTATTATTATTCATAAATTATCATCATTCGATCATCTGTAGTCTGTACCAAGGTATCTATTTGGTACTGGGAATTTTTAAATTTGGAATTCCTTTATGAAATTTTGGATTTTGAAACACTTCGTTTAAATTTCGAATAGATTACTTACTTACTTAGTACTTACTTAATTAGTACTAGGAATTTTAAATTTAGAATGGATCTTCTGTGTCCTTAATGGAATTTTGGATTTCGTATAACTTCGTCCAACCGTACCGCACAGTTTTAAAATTCGAACAGCTTTTTAAATTTCAAATAAATCATCTGAAATACCTTCCTAATGTATTTTGTCTTACCGTAATGCAATATCATTATCAATGGTTTTAATTTAGATCTTCTCTTATATATAAAAATGAATTGCTGTTCGTTAGTCTCGCTAAAACTCGAGAACGGCTAAACGGATTTATCTTATCTTGGTCTTGAAATGTTCGTGGAGATCTAGGGAAGGTTTAAAAGGTAAGAAAAATTCGAATAACTGCCGGGAAAACCCTAAAAATAGCCCTTTTCTATTTCCCATACAAACGTTTTCTAAATAAGTACGAAGTCTGCCGGGTCAGCTAGTTAAGAATAAATCTAGTGGTTTTGTATAATTATTGTATTTCTTTGGCTGTCGCTGAGCGCAAAGGGCTGAACGGATTTTGACCAAGATGTGTCGTTAGATTCGTCTGGATAACAAGAATGACATAGGCTATATAAAATGTCTAAAAACCCAATATGGCGGCTGTAAAATGCTATTTTCAATTCCTTAGTCGGGTTATATTTTTTTTTAAATAAACATTTGTTGCACATTATTTCCTGACAGGTTGCAGGCCCAAGACCGCTTTTCTGAACAAATAACTCTATAAATGAAGTACTAACAAGCAGATATTCTAGCAGTTTCTATGACATCTGCTTACATAGAATAGCTAATAGTGACTTTGCGATCTGCCCCCGGTTCAATGACCCCGAGGCTATGCCCAACAATTGAAATAAAAGTAATGCCCAAGTTTTTTAAGTACTTTTCATTTATTTTTATTCACGCCTAGGTCATTCAACTTTGTGATTAGTGATTTTCGTCTAACCTATAAACGCGAAAGTTTGTATGTATAGTATTTGTTGGTCTTTCAAGCTGAAACGGCTGAACGGATCTGTAGGTCTACCATGAGTTGTCACATTTAGATTAGCTGACGTTACTACAGTAGTAATTAGTACTGTTTAGACCAATATCTAAACATATAGATATATTGATTATTATTATAAATGTCCTGCATTTTTTCTACTATTAAAATATACTACTATAAGTTATTTTATACCATTGGACTTGCAACACTGTATCATTCATTCCATATTTTGTGTTATGGCAATAATACTTTCTTCTCTTTTTCTACGACTGATATAGCGAGCAAGTTCCGAGTGTTAAATATTGTAATTTAATTATAATAAACACCAATCAAACGTTCTCACGCATTTTATTTCGTACAAGTACTTTACTATGACATTTGTCAAAACTGTTACTCATGGTACCAAATTGTAAGCAAATAAATGAGCAAACTACAGTCGCTGTAGTACGCTGTGACGTAAGATAGTTAGCTACGTGAGGTTTTAGTACCCAACTATCCGCTAGAGGCGCTGTACCAAGTTTTCATACATTTTTTTAACTACAGTCGCTAGCCAGTGTAGATTGTGAAAACTCATGGTAGACCTACTGGATTAAATTTGGTACTGATATCCTATTAATATTGTAAACGCGAAAGTTTGTAAGAATGTATGGATGTAAGGATGTCTGGATGTATGTTTGTTACTTTTTCACGCTGAAACGGCTGAACGGATCTGGATGAAGTTTGGCACAGATGTAGATTATATTCTGGAATAACACATAGGCTACTTTTTAGCTGGAAAAAATTACAATTCCCGTGGGATAGATCTGTTTTTGTTTTTCAAGGTACCACGCGGGCGAAGCCGTGGGCGGAAGCTAATACATCCATACATTCTTACAAACTTTCGCGTTTATAATATTAGTAGAATAGTAGGTGTGATACTACTGTGCAAAATGTGGGCATGTACCAAATGTCATGTTTGGACGTGCCTCTGACTACCCTCTTTAGATATTCTCAAAGATCTAAGTAACTAGAGATCTGAGGAGATATCTACCGAGCCCGGGGATTACAGTCGTGATCATATATATTTTAGAATAGTAGGATAGGATACTTTTTACCGACTGCAAAATTAGGTTGTCAATTTGGCTGTATTTTTTATAGTTTTCGATGTTGGAATCGCCCTAAAAATAAGGTTATGTAAAAACGTCAGTCTAGTCTTCAAAACTAGAGCTAGACATAGCTAGGTCATCACAAGGCCAGTGACCTAAGGTCAACGGCCTCGGTTTAGGCCGAATTGTGCCAACCGACTTGGTACCTAGTAAATCTAGCATTCTAGTGTTTATTTAGTGACCACTGATGGATTAGTGGTAGCGCTAACCTTCCGATCGTAAGGTCGTGGGATCGAATCCCGACGTGCGCCAACAGATTTTTCTGTTAGAAAAAATATTTATATTATACCAGTACTCTTAAAAAAAACACTCACACGACTGTAATCCCCAGGCTCGGTAGATATCTCCTCAGACCTCTAGTTACTTAGATCTTTGAGGATATCTTAAGAGTCAGAGGCACGTCCATACATGATAATCTGGCACATGCACACATTTTGCACAGTAATTAGTATTCCTTACGTGACAGGTTGCAAGCGCATCGCCGCTTATAAGAATACTTGAATCTATAACGCACCTTTGAATTTGTGTTCTAGGGTATGCCGGTTTCTCACGATGTTTTCCTTCACCGTTTAAGAGCACTGGCATTGCGCACATAAATTTTAAGTACCTGGATGACCGAGCTTTGCTCGTTTTTATTTAATGAGGTAAACGACGTTTTCTAAAAATGAAACTTAGCTAGATCGATTTGTCGCCCCCGAAACCCCCTGTATACTAAATTTCATGAAAATCGTTGGAGCCGTTTCCGAGATTCCGATTATATATACATATATACATATATATACAAGAATTGCTCGTTTAAAGGTATAAGATAATGGAAAAACTCATTGGTGCACGAGCAGGTTAGAACCCACGACCTTCGGATCGTGAGGCAGGGGTGCTACCACTACACCACCAGCGCTCTGTCTTTTTTTAGATTAGATATTTTCGTTTTAAAGTGAATTGTGATACTACCCCCACCACTACCCCCTCTGAAGCGGCGTGACATGAAAAGGGGGTCAACGTCTGGTTTCTTACGATCTTTGACCTCTAAAAAGGGTTAAAACTAGTAAGTTAATTTGACTACGCGAAGAAATCGCGAGAATTTTTATTATTGAACTTTTAGAACGAAGTTCTGTATCGCGCGTTGTAAAAAGGGACTAGACGGAAAAAATTCTCACGAAAAGTTGTCACGACACTTTTTGCTATAGTTGTAAGCCGTGCGGCGTGCGCGTGTTTCTGTCTCTCTCTCTCTCATAGAAAGCAAGGAAAGGAACTTCGTTCCATCCCGGTGTCTCTTGACACCTCTCAAGTTTTTTTTTTCTTAGGCCTCTGACTTTCTTTAGATATCCTCAAAGATCTAGTAACTAGAGATCTGAGGAGATATCTACCGAGCCCGGGGATTATAGTCGTATGAGTGTGTTGTGATCTGTCTACTGGGTAACCCTAAAAATGACCTTGAAAACTAATCCCACGACTATAAACTAGTTAAACTACAGACTTCGCTCGTATTATGTTATTTCTAACCAAAAGGATATAAATCTTATACCTTTAAACGAGCAATTCTTGTATATATATATAATCGGAATCTCGAAAACGGCTGCAGCGATTTTCATGAAATTTAGTATGCAGGGATTTTCGGGGGCGATAAATCGATCTAGCTAGGTTTCATTTTCCAAAAAACACAATTTACCAACAAAAAAAACCGAGCAAAGCTCGGTAATCCGGGTACTATAAATAAAAAAGAAAATTGGTGGACAATTCACCCAACGCCATCTAGCCCCAAACTAAGTAAAGCTTGTACTATGGGAACCAGATAGCTGATAGATTAATCAAATACTTATCCGGGATAAAAAGTAATCTATGTGCTATTCCAAATTATAATCTATCTCTGTGCTAAATTTCATCGAAATCCGTTCAGCCGTTTCAGCGTAAAAGAGTAACAAACATCCATACATACAAACTTTTACGTTTATATTATTAGTAGGAGTAGGATTATTATAAGATAATCTTGAAGGGGCTGTAATAGGTTGAAAGTTTGTTCAGGAAGGCATAATTAAGCAACTGGGCGAAGTCGGTTTTATGATGGGTGACCGCTTTTGAACTCCATATAAATTTCCGAATTAATGTTATATTGATGGATATTAACGAACGAAGTCACGGGCAACAGTGACTTCATTAGTATAAATATAAAAAATAATTTACATTTCATTTTAAAACCAAATATTTCCTTACTCAATATATCGTTATGAATTATAAAAAAAAAAAATATGATCACGACTGTAATCCCCGGGCTCGGTAGATATCTCCTCAGATCTTTAGTTACTTAGATCTTTGAGGATATCTAAAGGGGGTAGTCAGAGGCAAGTCCAAACATGACATTTGGTACATGCCCACATTTTGCACAGTAGTTAGTATTCCGTACGTGACAGGTTGCAAGCCCATCGCCGCATATAAGAATACTAACCTATGACACATACCTTCGAATTTTTGGTTCTAGGGTATGCCGGTTTCCTCACGATGTTTTCCTTCACCGTTTAAGAGCACTGGCATTGCGCACATAAATTTTTCGAATGGAAAAACTCATTGGTGCACGACCAGGTTTGAACCCACGACCTATGGATCGTGAGGCATGGGTGCTACCACTACACCACCAGCGCTCTTATATACTTTTACTAATCTATTCAAACAAACAAACACACTATTGTTATCAATCATTGCTAGTCCACGCGGGTCAATGAACCCTTTCGGGCCTAGCCAAAACAGGACCATTTTAACAAGACACCCCAAAACATCGCATGGTCGATTCTACACAATTTGGTATATTACAGTTATTTAAAAAAAAATAACCTTGATTTTAAAGCTCGTCTTTCAAGCTGATAGCATGAAGATATTTGGTTCATAATAAGTTATTTCACGAAGGGCACATTTAAAATTAGGTTGCTTATTTATTTATTTATTTATTTATTATTTATTTATATTTTACGAGATAACCAAAATTGTTTGTTGCGAACAATGACGAAATCGTTGAGCAGAAAGGCTCGGATATATTTTTATATAAAAAAAAAATATGATCACGACTGTAATCCCCGGGCTCGGTAGATATCTCCTCAGATCTTTAGTTTCTTAGATCTTTGAGGATATCTAAAGAGGGTAGTCAGAAACAAGTCCAAACATGACATTTGGTACATGCCCACATTTTGCACAATAGTTAGTATTCCGTACGTGACAGGTTGCAAGCCCATCGCCGCTTATAAGAATACTAACCAATGACACATACCTTCGAATTTTTAGTTCTAGGGTATGCCGGTTTCCTCACGATGTTTTCCTTCACCGTTTAAGAGCACTGGCATTGCGCACATAAATTTTTCGAATGGAAAAACTATTTGGTGCACGACCAGGTTTGAACCCACGACCTTCGGATCGTGAGGCAGGGGTGCTACCACTACACCACCAGCGCTCTTCAGGATATATTTTTATGTAGATATTTTCTCATATATTTGTATTTTGAGCTTTTTATAGTGACATTGTTTGCTACCCTGCCTTTCGATCAGAAGGCTGTAGGTTCAAACCTGGTCGTGTATCAAATCTATTAAAAAATATGTGCTCAATGCCAGTCCTTTTAAACGGTGTAGGAAAACATCAACCTGGTCGTATATCAAAGGATTTTTCTATTAAAAAAAATATGTGCTCAATGCCAGTACTCTTAAACGGTGTAGGAAAACATCATGAGGAATACCTTAGAATTAAAAAAAATAAAGGTTTCATTGGTTAGTAAGCCTATTAACGGTGACGGGGTTGCAACCTGTCACGTACGGAATACCAAGAAATTTGCTAAATGTGGGCTTGTAAGTATAATTTAAAAAACCTGCCTCTGACCTCTTGTTAGATATCCTCAAAGATAAATACTGAAAAGGACGGAAATGTACTTTCCCGCTAAAACTCAGTTTTAGTTAAAAGTTTTAGCGGGAAAGTACTAGACATTTCCGTCCTTTCAGTATTTGTAATGGATTTCCGCAAAGTCACGCCTGAATTAATCATTTATCCTCAAAGATCTAAGTAACTAGAGATCTGAAATGTCTACTGTCTACTAAGCCAAGGGATTCGTCATCAAGTCTGTCTGTCGGTAAGTCGTGCAAATTACAATGGTTAAAAACACTCATTTTTTGCGTCCAATCGAGTTCAATGACTTCAAAATGTGACCATTATAAAAAAGTGAACCAAACGCTTGCGCAGACGCCGACGGCAATTGATACTTTGTGTTGCCCTAGGTTATATATCACGTGACTACAGTAACACCCATAAATCTTTGAAATACAAAAACACTCACACTGTAATCCCCAGGCTCGGTAGATATCTCCTCACATCTCTAGTTACTTAGATCTTTGAGGATATCTAAAGAGTCAGAGGCGCGTCCAAACATGATTTGAGACATGCCCACATTTTGCAATTATTATTCCATACGTGACAGGTGGCAAGCCCATCGCCGTATATAGGAATGCCATTTATTATGGATTTTGCAAGAATATTTTGTTATGTGATATTATAGTTTGAATCAAAATATAATCACAATTCAAAGCTATATCCTGCGCCACTGACGACCTCAGTGGCGCAGCGGGCAAGAGTCCGCCTGCGACGCAAGAGGTTGCGGGTTCGATTCCCGCCTTGGAACAAATTTGTGTACGATCTGCAGAAATTTGTTCCGTTGGTCTGGGTGTGTATGTATAATAAAAAAATATCTATCTATGTACCTACATCATGTATTAAATATATCAGTTATCTAGTACCCATAACACAAGCTTTGAGTAGCTTACATTGGGGCTAGATGATGCTGTGTGGATTGTCCAGCATTATTTATTTATTTATTTATTTATATCAAAATTTTTCATAATTTTCAGGGAGGTGGAATTTTGCAAAGATTTTTTGTATAAAAAAACGCGAACCAAGTTGTTTAAAATAAATAACCTACCTCGCTAACCTATTACTCCTCATCTTTTCAGTTACCAGCGCCACTTTTATGACGTCACAGTTCTATAGAACAAATGGGAGTTAGGGTGTTACCAGACCAATCGATAGATCGTCGATCGACGTCATCGATCGAAGTTGATCGACTGGTCTAGTAACTTCAATTGCTCGACAGATACTGTTCGACTAACCAATCGATCGATTGCCGGCCGACGGCATCGTTCAACGTCGATCGATGTTGATCAACTGGTAGAAACTATCGATCGACGTCGACTATTCCATTCTACTATCGATCGATGCCGTCGATCGACGATCGATTGGTCACACCCTTACTGTTTCAGACTATAGATAACTATATAAAGTTCGTAACAGTAAATATTCACATGTATGTTTATGATATATATTTTATTATATTATTGATATGTACCTACGTGTATTAAGTAAGTAACTATAATTATATATTTATAATATGATTAGTACGTATGTATGTATGTATAGCATGAAATTGTCTCTATTATAATATTTTATTGTTTATTTGTGGAATATTTAATTAAGTTACTACCTACTTAGTTTTTAGTTTTACATTGTTATTGTGCGCCGACCTGGTTTTAAACCGAATGGGTTGGCTGGTAGAAAATGCCCCTAGGCATTAAGCCCTCCTTTTGTAACACATTTTTTGTAATTGTGTACAATAAAGTATAAATAAATAAATATATTATTTTGAATTTCAATGAGAGTTTGACATCAGAAAAACTTATCAATCATCTTATCGAGACACTAGTACTTACTTTGGAACTAGTGTGATGAAAGGCTTAAAGCGTGAGTGATCTGTACGTCTACCATGAGTTGTCACATTTAGATCGGCTGACGTTACTACAGTAGTAATAGTACGTTACTATGACATCTGTCAAAATTGTTACTCATGGTACCAAATTCTAAGCAAATTAATGAGCGCAAACTACAGTTGCTGTAGTACGCTGTGACTTAGGATAGTTAACTACGTGAGGTTTTAGTACCCAACTATCCGCTAGAGGCGCTGTACCAAGTTTTCATAATTATTTTAACTACAGTCGCTAGCGAGTGTAGATTGTGAAAACTCATGGTAGACCCTCTGAGGTTACTTTCGTCCACTTATCGGTCAATGATAAATGATACATTATCATATAACATGACAACTAGATAACATATAACAGATTTGCAATACTGTTTTTTATCACATATAAAAATGCAAAAAATTGGTGATATAAATGGGTTGCTGGTAGACACTGAACTAAGCTACTAGACTAAGCACAGACTGTTGCCACACTTTGTATAACTGAACAAAATCTATCTAGAAATCTTATACTTATAAAGAGGAAAGTTTTGTGTTTTTGTATTATTATTGGTATAGAATCAACTCAAAAACTACTGGACCATTTTCAAAAATTTATTTTACCATTAAAATTCTACATTAACCCAGAGTAACATAGGCTATAATTTTATGTAGGCACCTCGCGAGCAAAGCCGCGAGCGGAAGCTAGTAATAAATTATAAAAAAATATTGGTGGACATTTCACACAACGCAATCTAACCCCGTTCGTATTCCGTACGTGACAGGTTGCAAGCCCATCACCGCTTATAAGAATACCAAACCTATGACACACACCTTCGAAGTTTTGGTTCTAGGATATGCTGGATTTTTCACGATGTTTTCCTTCACCATTTAAGAGCACTGGCATTGCACATACATTTTTCCAATAGAAAAACTCATTGATGCACGTTTAATTTTGAAACTACGACCTTCAGATCGTGAGTAAGAGGTGCTACCACTACACCAACGGTGATCTAATTATTAATGTTCTCATATACTAAATCAATATTGGTTGATAATTCACACAACGCCATCTAGCCCCAAACTAAGCAAAGTTTGTACTGTGGGAACCAGATAGCTGATAGATTAAATATATTCTCATTTTTATAAATATATGCATAGAATAGATATTAACAAATTCAAATTCAAATTCATATTCAGTTTATTATACTCAAAATAACATAACAGATGATAATTATCCAATGCGTTATAGAGGAACAGATAAAATATAAACTTCAACTAACATATCACATATCAACATAGTTTCTAGTAATTATTTAAAATAAAAATAACAAATTAACACCCAGACAAGGAACAAATATATGCATTCATCACACAAATGTTAGTCCTGGATGGGGATCGAACCCACAACCTACAGCGCAGAAGGCAGAGCTACTACCAACTGAGCTGTGAGGGCAGTCATACTGTCATATTACTGTTTTGTTTGTTTGAGAATCAATTTCTTTGAACCTAATACCCCAATTTAACTACAGTACTAGACCGAGTACAATAAACTTTATTCGAGTAATGACCTCAAAATCGGTGACTTTAGGCGACTAGACATTTTATTTCCTGTATCAAAATCTACGATTAGAATCTAAATACTATAAAATTGTTAGGTGACTGACTGACTGACTATATGCAGCGTAAACCATAGGTCATAGGAAGCTGAAATCTGGTTCGCACGCTTATTTCAAGGTCTAGAGCCAAGATAATTATAGAAATTCAAACCCTCAAATATTTAAAAGGGAGATAAAGTTGGAAAATACAGCAAAATCGCAGGTGATTTTAAAATATTATAAAGAATTACACCAATATAAACCATACTATAAATAACTAGCATCCGCCCGCGACTTCCACGACGCCCGCGTGGTACCTTGGAAAACAAAAACAAACCTATGCCGCGGCAACCGTACATGTCCGGGATAAAAAGTAGCCTATGTGCTATTCCAGACTATAATCTATATCGGTGCCAAATTTCATCCAGATCCGTCCAGCCGTTTCAGCCTGAAAGAGTAACAAACATACACCTATACATTCTTACAAATTTTCGCGTTTATAATATTAGTAGGATATTTTTTTCCTATCCACAAACAATCTAGGAAATCGCGAAAAACTTGTCTAAAAGCGAAAAAACGCCTTTTGATGTACATTCAACTCTCGGTCGTTCGTTGACCCTCGAATTTTGGCAGGTCATCAACCGGTCGATGAACGGCAGAACGAGACAGAAGACACCACGTGACTTTTTGCGTGGTTTGATAACACAGCATAGCACTATCACATAAGTAGGTAAAATGGACAATTGATGTTTTTTGAAGGCCAAAACTGAGCCCTACGACGCATTGAAGCGATCAAGTAATAACCACTATCGGTCACCCAACATATAGCCGCGCTAAACGTTGCTTAGTCGATCTATCGTATAAGCAAGGTATGTTGTGATCATTGTAATGGCCCTTAAACTCATCAACTCTCATCTTTCAACTTCTCAATATTTTTAAAGACACTATAAAGGTCTCTTAGGAACACTTTAACTCATTCATCACACTAGTTCCAAGGTATTTGCGACATGGTTTGAAAAAGAAGAATATTTTTGGAAGATTTCTGTATAAAAAGGCTGGCCCTTTATGTAAAGGGGGCATTATACTAAGAGGGCAGGAAACTCTTGAATTTTCCTACAAAATTCCCTACAAAATTCCTTTAATTTTGCAAAACGCTACGTTTTATTCCAACTAAACTGATTAGCAGAATGTTTCACAATATTTTTCTGGGTCAACGGCTTACATTTTGGACGAGTAGTGAAGAATTTGATTTTACCTTGTATTATGTGGAGTTTACACTTTTCGTTTGTTTGGTTTAGCGTAGCGAGGTTTAGAGTTAGACTTTTGTATTGTTGCTTATTTGTCCTGTTATTAACCGACTGCGCAGAAGGAGGGTAATGTTTTTGGGGTGTATGTATGTCTTTATGTGAGGTCCTTTGTAGTGCAAACGGCTGGACGAATTTTTATAAATGAGTTATCGTTAAATTCGTCTAACTAGATAACAAGAATGACATTAAAAAGTAAAAAATCCAATATAGTGGTCATAAAAAGCATTTATTAAACTATTTTTA
The DNA here is from genome assembly GCA_963675405.1 of Cosmorhoe ocellata. Lineage (NCBI taxonomy): Eukaryota > Metazoa > Arthropoda > Insecta > Lepidoptera > Geometridae > Cosmorhoe > Cosmorhoe ocellata. The sequence goes on from OY776272.1 coordinate 2,701,259, forward strand.
ATACTTGTTTGATAACTATGATATATTTAATTTATTATTCATTCTATATTGGTTATATTTCTATTTACGTAAAGTTCAATGAGGAAAAAAAATACTTTCATCTTTTATCAAAATACTACGCAGGGTCTAATAACCCGCGCAAGGAGCAATGTACTCAATAGCATATAGTAGCGCCACTTACAACTCTGGTGGCGAAAACCGGAACTATAACCGTAAAGAAAATCTTTACTCTGACCTTGAAATAATAAAAATATTGAATCTTTTACAAAAATATCATCCTAAATTGAAATTTTCGATTCCTATCAAATAAAACAATTTAAATTAAATCATGAGTCTTAAATCCTTCCTATATGTACTAATTATTATAAATGCGTAACTTGTGTGAAGAAAAAGTGTTCACGGCTGAACGGATCTTAATGAAATCTGGCAAAGAGATTATATTCTGGGGAAGGACATAGGTTACATTTTGTCCGTTCAATACGGACGCAGTCGCAGGCAAGAGCTAGTGAATAATAAATCGCTATATACACACTTCCGGGTAATGCCATCTAGTATTAAATAGTGGAACTAAGGGTCAATTTATAGTATCAAAGGGCAATGAACTATGACTGAATTAAGATTGTACCTATTTTGGGTGCTTATGTATTTGATGAGGCATCATTTAATAGCACTTTAGGTAGCTATGGTGATACGTATTATGTGATGAATGTGTATACCTACCTACCTACATAAAGTTTCATATAATAATTGTTTTTTATAATAATATCAATGTATTTGCAAAGTTATTGCATCTACAAAGATAAAAAGGTTTTTAATAACACTAAGCCCGGTATCATATTGTACATCATAATTTGTAGTAAATTCCAATACACTTTACTGTATTAAGTTTTGAATTTCAAAAGCAATTTCGGATTTATTTCCTAAATTGCAAATGTGGGCAAAAAAAGTGGGCAAACTGTGGGCAAATATCATGTTTGGATGTGCCTTTGACAACACTCTTTAGATATCCTTAAAGATCTAAGTACCTACCTAACTAATCATCTGAAGAGATCTACCGAGCCTGGGGATTACAATCGTGATCATGTTTCTATTTTTAGGTAGGTACCTACATAGGTAGGTATGTTTATATTTTATTATTTTTATATTTCTAATTAGGTATGTACCAACATGAATATAGCCAAGGTAGGAAAGTACACCTGCCCACATAATCATACGTAAATATACATAATATAATAGTTTATACATATACCAGCCAGAAACATCTATTTTAATAAACCAGCAGATATTTTTGGCAGCTTCTGCAAATTACGTAGGTTACAAATTCTAAAAATATCTTTTAATATAATTTTACACCTATAGCCATCTATTAGCGAGTAGCGGTACTAAAGACTGCCAAACGCGTGCATTCACCCCTCGCAAGCTTTATCGTAACAGCTGAAGTACCTTACTGCTTGTTGCTTGAAGGATATTGCTTGATCATTACAGATAATACCAAAATTAATCATGTAACTTCACGTAGGATTCAAAAATATTACCTTACCTAACATGATCACGACTCAGGCTCGGTAGATATCTCCTCAGATATACCTATTATCTCTAGTTACTGTAGGTAATTATTAATCTAGCAGAGTCATGATAGGTAACTGTATACATAGGTACCTACCTACTTCACTTTTTATTTTTAGATAGGTTAGTAGTAAGTTAATAAGTAGGTAGGTACCTTTAATAAACTGTACCTACCTCATTTATCTTATCGTTTATTACATAATAAGCCATAAAATACTTCATTATTGGTAAATAATATGAGCAAATAAGGCAGTGAACGATAAAATTACAATACCAATAATTACATATTTTTCTTACTGATAAAAAAATCTTATAAATACCTAGTCCCTACCTACAATCGTAAAGGTCAATGCTCTTAAAAATACATTACATACAACGCCATCTATTAGAAATATTAAAAATAATAGTTTAACTTTGATAACCTATTATTAGACTATTTTGACGTTTTGTTCAGAATTAATTTAATAAATAATTATTTCTAATTCATTGCACATCTTTTAGCAATTTTAGTACATTTTGGTGCCGCTACTCGCCGCTAGATGGCGTTGAAACCCCTAAATTTCCTAAACTTGCTAATTGAGTTTACTAACAAGTGAAGTTCGCCCTTACGCAAGTGTGAAGCAACATACGTGATTGTTATCTAATGTATGTGTTCGTGATAGGTAAGTTGGTACCAACAGTTACCACACGTAACATTGTGGTAATGTCATACAAACAAACAAGCGAAGTTTTTATCCATATATATATAAAAATGAATTGCTGTTCGTTAGTCTCGCTAAAACTCGAGAACGGCTAAACGGATTTATCTTATCTTGGTCTTGAAATGTTCGTGGAGGTCTAGGGAAGGTTTAAAAGGTAAGAAAAATTCGAATAACGGCCGGGAAAACCCTAAAAATAGCCCTTTTCTATTTCCCATACAAACGTTTTCTAAATAAGTACGAAGTCTGCCGGGTCAGCTAGTATAGATATATTAATAGAATACGTTGGTAGCGTGGTTTACCACCGTTACGTAGGTAGGTAGGTACCTATGTACTAATATTTTATAGAAAATATACGTGCTTGTCTATGACGGATCATCTGACAATTAAATATTGAAAAAAAATGTAAGTTTCTATTGAAAGAAAAGTCAATATAATAAAGAAGCATTCACAGTAAATTTAGTAGGTACGTATAATTTTTTTCTTAGGTTTTTGTTTATTTTTACTTTTATAAAAGTTTCGAAAAAAAATTAGCTTTGGCTTTGCTTTAATATTATTTTCTTTTTCAATTGTTTTCTTTATGGGGTGATATAAGGGTAAACTGGTTAGAAAGAAAGTAGGGCCAGCCAGGGTCAAAGCGTTTAGGATTAAAAATTAGTTGTTTAGCCCTTAATTAGGCCCCTATTAGTCCGGTCAAATTAAATTAAAAAATTATGAGTGAAGCTACATTAATTAACAAGAAGCTGAAAATTGATGAAATCGTTTAAAATATAATTATAAATAAAATTTGACAGTTCCCCATTTTTCCGCTGTATGGATTTTTTTTTATTTAAGGTCAAATTTTTAGCTTGTTGTAAATGAATGTTTAAAATTTTAAACTGATCGGACTATAAATAATAATAATGCTGGACAGTCCACACAACATCATCTAGCCCCAAAATAAGCTACTCAAAGCTTGTGTTATGGGTACTAGATAACTGATATATTTAATACATTAAATTACATAAAGCGGCGATGGGCTTGCAACCTGTCACGTACGGAATACTAACTACTGTGCAAAATGTGGGCATGTACCAAATGTCATGTTTGGACTTGCCTCTGACTACCCTCTTTAGATATCCTCAAAGATCTAAGTAACTAAAGATCTGAGGAGATATCTACCGAGCCTGGGGATTACAGTCGTGATCATATTTTTTTTTTTTTTTTTTTTATTAAATTACATAGATAGATATATTTTTACTATACATAGAAAACACCCAGACCAACGGAACAAATTTCTGCAGATCGTATACAAATTTGTTCCGCGGCGGGAATCGGACCCGCAACCTCTAGCGTCGCAGGCGGACTCTCGCCCGCTGCGCCACTGGGGTCGTCAATTATTTTGTTTTGAGTAGTATACATCAGTTGCAACATTTTTTGACGGCCTCTGTGGCGCAGCGGGCGAAGATCCGCCTGAGACGCAGAAGGTTGCGGGTTCGATTCCCGCCGCGGGACAAATGTTTGCATTATTTGCAAATATTTGTCTCAGGTCTGGGTGTTTTCTATGTATGTATGTATTTACAAAAAAAAATGTATCCATGTAGTTTATCAGTCATGTGGTTCCCATAATACAAGCTCAGCTTAGTTTGGGGCTACATGATGTGTGATAGTGTCCAGCATAAATAATGTGTCCAGCATTATTTGCAACCGATATTGCGAATTCGCGCAATCTCTCGACCTCAAACTTGAATCATATGTAGGTCGCAAACCGACCTGGCACGTTTTGGCTAGCTCTCGAACGCCCTAATCTGACCTATGACCTCCGACCTTGGACCTCAGGCTCAGAGGTCAAAGTTTCGTCGCTACTGTCCCAGTGTGCTATATCTGTTTTAGCCTCTTTTGTTAGGATTTTATTATGACCCAAAATCGGTATTTGTGGATTATTCTGTGGTTTTTTTGTTGATTTACTAAAATTTTGTAAAATTCGAACGATTCTGTAGGTCTACCATGAGTTTTCACAATCTACACTCGCTAGCGACTATAGTTAATAAAATGTATGAAAAATTTGTACAGCGCCTCTAGCGGATAGTTGGGTACTAAAACGTCACGTAGTTAACTATCCTACGTCACAGCGTACTACAGCGACTGTAGTTTGCGCTCATTAATTTGCTTAGAATTTGGTACCATGAGTAACAATTTTGACAGATGTCATAGTAACGTACTATTACTACTGTAGTAACGTCAGCCGATCTAAATGTGACAACTCATGGTAGGCGTGCTGTAATAGTTACTAAACTGTTATGTATGTACCTATAGTTTATTTTACTAGTCAATAGTCAATAGTCAAATATATTTATTTCAATGAAATCACAGGGATCATTTTGAAACGTCTTACATACTAGGTGAGTCTAGGTGCCAATTCCAGTCCTATCCCCAGTGCGAGAAGAACTGACAACAAACTCGCTGGGCCCAAGCGCTTTTTTTGTATGATCCTTGTTAATCAAAGTTACTAACTAATAGGCGATTCTCTTGTTAAAAACTAAATTTCGTAAAATTCGAACGATTATCTACAGGACCATTCTGCTCAAAGGTTTCGTTATTGTTCTCACATTTCGTCATCGCAACAAACAATTTTGTTTATCTCGTGAAATATTGTACCCTTCGTGAAATAACTTATTATCAATCAAACTTTTACTGCTTCGAAAGACGAGCTCTAAAATCAAGGTTAAAAAGTTTTGAAAATTACGGAAAATAAAAAATGTTTATTCGTGAAATTAAGTTAAATATGCAATATTCAGGTAGTTTTGGTCGTAAGCAAAAGTTGTACTTTTAAACTTACGCGATCTGAACACATTATTATTAGTATTAGACGGGTATTTATCTGTTTGAGTCTATATGAGTCTACCCGTGACCACGACAGCGTGCAAACCTGTCGAAACGTCGGGAAAATATAAGGTAATTTGAACGCGATAAATACCCGTCTAATACTAATAATAAAGCAAAAGCTGTGTTACTTAAAACTGCCCGCAAACTTTTTAGTACATATTTTATTAAAATAACTTAATTTTAGTTATGTGTTATGTCACTCTGAATGTCATTATAATATTAATGTTCACAGAGAAAATACCTAATATGGTCGTACGAACTTTACGAAGCCATTATTGGGGATTCTGTTGTTGACTGATTTATACTGAGCTAAGTGTATACTAACCCTATACCGACCAATCTTGCACGCAACTTGCATACACAACAGTCGTACTATAGATATAGATGTGATACTATTTCCACTCTGTAGAATTGTAAGTTGCGTAATGTATAGTGTAAAGAGACGCTTAGAATTCTAAATTTAAATGTATTTGAAGTTTGAACATAGAATTCTAAATTTGAACATCGAATGTTGTAATAACTTAAATGGTGTAGTGACGTTCAATAACAATATCAGATTTATATCGGTTTTGGTAACGAAAATGTGCAAAATGTGAGCAACATTTTCGTTATTGAATGTGCCAAATATCATGTTTGGACGTGCCTCTGACTACCCTTTAGATATCCACAAAGATCTAAAGAGTAACTAAAGATCTGAGGAGATTTTTACTAAGCCTAGGGATTATAATGTTATTTTTTTAATAATACGTGATGTGCACATAATACAATGTAATTAATGTCAAATTTTGACGAATCAATTATAACACTATTTGGGTCTTTATAATGAAGTAGTTAGAGCTTTAACCATTCATTGAAGCTCGAAAGATATTTTTAGATATTTTTGTTAAGTTCAAAGAACTAAAAATAACGTGGGACCGAAACCGTTAGACCGAGACACGATATTCGGAGGTTTATCTTAATTTAAATATTCAACTAAAAAAACATATTAATATTATTTTTTTTAGAAATTCTTAAAAAAATACACACGCGTGCGAAGTCACTGTCACTCAGAAAATTTAAATGATTTGATTGAGATAAGTACTTTATCACACCTTTGTCAAAACAGCCATAGAATTCCTTGCTACAAATTCCACTGCTCACAATACCCATTGAAATGCCCTAATTTTGACCCAAGAAGTCGCCCCATAGAAATCATACACCATTCCATTATTCCATTCAAAGCATAGCTCTCCATTTAGCTCCCCCATGGAACTCTATCGCGGGAAAACCAAAGGCTTTTCAACGACCACGTGGCTTGAAAATAGGTCATCTTTTATCGGCTTCCTGTCTCGCTCCCTCTTTCACATCACAATGCGAGTGAGGGGGACGGGCGCCTTTGAAGTCCCCCTGCAATGCTTTCCAAATAGTTTGTAATGCATTGTTGCCAACTATGATCGAGACTTGTGGCAACACTTTTGTGATATTGCTGTAAACATGCTACGTTTGCAAAGTTTTTGTAATATTTAAAAAAAAAAATTGCAATAAGGGCAGTAAAAAGTATTAAAAATTTTGTACTGTTGAAAATAATATAAAAATAAAAAAAAATGAAAATATGGTCACGACTGTAATCCCCGGGCTCGGTAGATACCTTCCTCAGATCTTTAGTTACTTAGATCTTTGAGGACATCTAAAGAGGGCAGTCAGAGGCACGTCCAAATATGACATTTGGTACATAACCACATTTTGCACATTAGTTAGTATTCCATACCTGACAGGTTGCAAGCCCATCGCCTATTATAAGAATACTAATCTATGACACATACCTTCGAATTTTTGGTTCTAGGGTATGCCTGTTTCCTCACGATGTTTTCCTTCACCGTTTAAGAGCACTGGCATTACGCACATAATTTTTTCGAATAGAAAAACTCATTGGAGCACGACCAGGTTTGAACCCACCACCTTCGGATCGTGTGGCAGGGGTGCCACCACCAGTGCTCTCATAAGAAATCAATATTTGCTAAATCTAGCCAAACGGGTATTTATCGCGTTTAATTACCTATTTTTCGCGACGTTTCGACATGTTTACACACTGTCGTGGTCACGGGATGACACAGATGATACCCGTTTAACACTAATAATAATATTGTGTTGATCGCGTAAGTTTTAAAATATATCATCATATTCCTGTCCTTATCCCACGTTAAGCGGGGTCGGCACAACATGTAACCTTCCTCCATTTCCCTCTGTCACTCGTCATCTCATCACTCACTCCTTTCTTACTCATGTCATCTTTCACACAGTCCATCCATATTTTCTTCGTCCTACCTCTACCCCTGTATCCATCCACATTCATACCTAACACTCTCCTTGTCACATGACATTCATCTCTTCTCATAACATGCCCATACCACGCTAACCTATTACTCCTCATCTTTTCTGTCACCGGTGCCACTTTCAGACTTCCTCTGATATACTCATTCCTTATTTTATCCATCCTTGTCACTCCACACATCCATCTCAACATTCGCATCTCCGCCGCATGCACTCTTTTCTCGTCCGTTCCCTTGGTGGCCCAACATTCAGACCCATACAATACGACAGGCCTTATGATCAAGTTTTAAAATATATATCTAGCCAAATGCTATCTAGTTGGGTACTTTCAAACACATAACTATGCAAGAAGCGCGGTGAAGTGTGTTTCCTGGTGCCATGGCGAATCAATGTTATCTTTACATGGAAACCAAGATACAGTACTCTTTATCTAGTTTTCGAATAAACGGTTGTGGTTTTACAGAATTCGTACTATAAATTTATTTATCGATATAATAATACGAGTATTTTTGAATTCGAAGGTATGTGTCGTAGGTTAGTATTCTTATGAGCGGCGATGGGCTTGCAACCTGTCACGTACGGAATACTAACTACTGTGCAAAATGTGGGCTTGTACCAAATGTCATGTTTGGACTTGCCTCTGACTACCCCCTTTAGATATCTTCAAAGATCTAAGTAACTAAAGATCTGAGGAGATATCTACCTGTCGAGCCTGGGGATTACAGTCGTGATCATATTTTCTTTTTTTTTTCTTTTGATAAAGTTGTAAGTATAATTTTAGTACCTGGATGATCGAGCTTTGCTCAGTTTTTATTTTGGTAAATCGTGTATTTTAAAAAATGAAATCTATTTTGATCGATTTATAGAACCCCCTAAACCTCCTGCATACTTAATTTCATGGAAATCGTTGGAGCCATTTCCGAGATTCAGATTTTATAATACCTATACATACAAGAATTGCTCGTTTAAAGGTATAAGATATAAAGTTTGTAATTATAAATATTTGTAAGGTAATATATTCTTAAAAGTTTTAGATAGCAAAGTAAAGAAAACTATTGCATCTAAATTAAATTTTGATTGATTTATAATTTGTTTTTCTTACACAATTATTTGTCTAAATAGTTAATGCTTTCTTTAATCTAAAACTATCAATACTTTACATAAACTTGAAAATAAATTAACTAATAGGTAACTAGTTTTTTTATGACAAATTAGAAGGTAAAACACCATTAATACAAATTAAATCGTACCTATCTATTAACTATTTAATAATATCTACCTAAAACTAATAATAGTTCCAACAGGAAAAATAACAAAATGAACAGGTAAAATAAAAAAGGAAAATAACGCATCAAAACTTCAAAAAATATTCGAAACAGAAGAAAAAGTTATGGAATCTAAAACGGTATCTATATACTTCAATAAAAAACTGTGAATTCAAATTTCAAAAATAAATAATTAGTTATTAGTTATTGATATTATTGCGTACCTGCCTCGTGTACCCTTTTAAAAAATATTCAAAAAACAATGTTATAATTGCATGAATAGTGACAAAATATCCAGTAAAAAGTTTTAAAATCGCGCATATTGAATAGAATATTGATAAAATAGTACCTATACTTAGTTTTTTAGTTTATTGAAACTTATTAGGTATCGCTCCGTTATACTGCACCGTTATCTTACTGTAGTGAATAAGATACTACGACATGAAATACGAGTAAGTATCTTATAATATTATGAATTTTTTATAGAAAATAACGAAATATGTTTATTTTTATTTTTATTTTTGTGTAGAGTATTCTAATAAATAAAAAATAATGAATCGGTTCGATATTTAAAAAGTTTAGTTGATGATAATTTTATAATTTTTTTTCACTATTATATTGTTTTGATTATATTTGGAAAGCATTAAGTATTTTTTTTTAATAATAACTTATAATATGCTTCAAATACAAGCTCTAAAGGCGTCATCTATGAACTTGCTAGTGATTTAAAAACAAAAAATAAAACTCCGGATTATGCAGCAACCTTAACAAACCTCTATACATTCCAAAAAAAAATCGAACATGACACTGACACAATACACGTAACTGGCCACACAGAATTCACAACACAAACAAAAAAACTATTCTAATTTCGAAAATGCGCGCCGAATTTTTAAATTAGGACCCGCTCACACCGAGTTGTTGCAAGCGGGCCATCGAGGGAACAACTAGGAAATGAGCCGCGGTCGCCCACACCGGCGTACGCACGCACACATACCCACCTCCACCCTTTGTACGAGCGTGTTGTGTAGATGCGTTTTGACATGTGGATGTTATTAATAGACCTATGCGTGTATGACGTTGCATTTTAACATAAAATTTTTTCGGGACTTAATAACTGATAGGAATCTTGTAAGAAAATACTTTAATTTTAATTTATTGCGTGAAAATGCATCGAAGAAAATAAAAAATTGCATCGACATAACGGATCTTGGAAAAATGTTACGCCGCTAAAATCACAACTACCGTTATTACATAACAGTACGCTAGAAGGAGACACCGTGGATTTGCAGTACGAAAGAAAGAGATGAGAAAGGTTGTGTAACGCCACACAGCGAAAGCTCACATATTTTCTTTATGCTGTAGATACGCGTGCGCTAGTGAGCGTGGGTCTTTACATTTTTTGTATTTCGAACGAAAGAGCCTATGTGAATGGGCGGTTTTTCAAAATTAGACTTTTGTAGACGGCTGTGGTGTTCAATTTTTAGCGTTTGCTGCAAGAGTTTAAGTCCATTTTTGAATGGCTCGCAATGGACTTGGCAGCTTTTCGTAAGGTTCAATGACACAGTGTTTGGCACGCTTTTTCAGCCTACCGATTTTTTTCCGTCGAAAAGTCGACAAAAGAGGACATTTTCAGAGAATTGAAAGTAGGACAACTGCGTTCTGGATTTTTAATCGTTTTCCTCAGAAATAGATACCGACATACAACCGAACAAATCGTTTAACTTGCTGTAAGTATTCAGGATGTTGCGAGAAGTGACCTAAAATTAGGTCATGTGGAATCATTAATCATACTTTGATTAGTGTTGCTACCCGGCAGTAGATGGCAGTGTTATCAATTTCTTATAAAAAATTGCTTATGTTTCGCAAAGTTAAAAATAGGTAAGTAGGTACCTACATAAGTATTATGATTATTCGACTTAAATCCCTACTTAGTAGTTAAATCACATTATCACTTTACTTAAGTGCATGCGAAAAATTGATAGCATAAAATTTTCAGACAAAACACATCTCGTTTATAAAAAAGTTAATTAGATTGATAAATTACTCTTAACTTTCGCCAAATATTCTTATGCGACTCTTGTTATAATAACGATGATTTATTATGATAATAAATAATGATACTCAGCTAAGTTTTATCTGAAAATATAAAGTTTACTGCTAAAACTGCTGTTGCATCACAGCAGAGGAAGTGAATTAGCAGTCACAATATTTATATAGCTATCTCTTACAGGCGATATGGCGTCATCCTTGTCATACACAGTGGCATCCCCGCTGCAAACGCGAAAAGCAACGTCGTACGGTCATCTCGCTCGCACGTACACAAATGCGTATTTAGCGACTATGTTCGTGCAAGGCAACGGAGTGCATTGACCTGTCCTTGTTACGCATGTGTGCAGCCTTGCTTTACAGTTATACGAAGTTTTATATGTGTACGTGCATCATAAGGTACGTTGTACACTGGGTTACTTATTTTTATTGACGCGCATTACTATGGTTCATTGAATATTTTTGTAAATTGTTTTATGGAGGTTTCTTTATTAAATTATTATGTTAGAATACAAACCAGTTGCCTTCCAGTGTGTCATGTTATGGATGCTTAAATGTCAGTTTCGATTCGATGCTTACCTGTAAAGGAAAAAAAGTATATTAGGTATTTGTAATTATAAACTTAACCAAAATAAACTTAATAATAAATAAAACTTAATAATAAATTATTTAATTTTTCTTTGCTGTTTATTTGCTACTTTTTTTATTTATCAATAACATTTTAATCATATTTTTTTTATTTTTCAAGGATGAGATAGAGATTTGCTTACAAATATTGTAGGTGTTTAAAAATGTTCAGTCAGTAAAAATATTTCTTAAAACCAATTTAAAATAGATCACAATTAACTAAGTTCGTTGAAGTAATTTTGACAAAATACCATCACTAAAAACAGTACAGAACCCAAGAACACACAAAAACAAACCTGTAAACAGCCTAACACCGCTACGGTTATAAAAAAGTTGCGTCACAGACCATAAAAAATGTCTGCGAGTCGTCAACGCGAGTATTACATCACTAGCAGTTACTCGACGTTTCCGTGTGTGCGTGTGTTGCACACTAGCGCGCGTGACGCGTGCCTGTTACGTGCAGCGGTAGTGTGTGTGAGGCCTAATCTTTTGTGGAATGCGGGTTTCATACGTCTAATGAGTACTTTTTTAAAAGCTGAAAGGCTGTTTTTCAGGTTTTTTTTAATTTGCAAATGAGTCCCGTTTCTTGCTTTGATTTGCAGAAATTTAAAGTGAAATTATTGCTAAACTAGCTTACGCCCATGGCTGCGCCCGCTTTCCAGGATAAAAAGTAGCCGATGTGCTATTCCAGACCATAATCTATCTCTATGCCAAATTTCATCCAGATCCGTTCAGCTGTTTCAGCGTGAAGGAGTAACAAATATCCATACTTTCATACCTACAAACTTTCACGTTTATAATATTAGTAGGATTTAAGAAGTACAAAATGTAGACTTTTTATGAATTTGAAAATGTATACTGCGTATTTGTTACCGTCATAATTTTGTATGTACGATAAATAGTAACGGCTAGTCCGATTTAAATTGCGTTTTTACTTTTTTAAAGAATAATCCGAAGTGGTTTAATATAAATTTGATTTTTATTGGATAAGTTGTTTTTTTTTTTCGATAAAATTATGTAAAACAACTTCATGGCAATAAAATTATTTTCGTAAATAAATATAGTTTTTTCAATGAATATAAAAGTTGCCTACTAGAAATTATCTACGTAGATGACTGCTTATTAAAATAAAAATATATGAATTAATTAATATTACTGAGTCAATCGGCAACTTCTCTACAAAAACTCCATTTGGGCGAGTTAGCGTTTTATATTATACTCCACTGCTTAAAGTAGGTACTCGTCGATAAATCGAGAGGACAAAGCGCCTATTAACTACCTGCTTGCAACGAATAGTGCGGTACTTTGGCCACGTTGCACGCAGAGAAACTAACAACTTGGAACGCCTGATGGTTACTGGAAAAATTTAAGGCAAAAGACCCAGAGGCAGAAGTCCAAAACGATGGTCAGACCAGATAGCGGAGGAACTAGACATGTCTGTCAGTGCCGCACTGCACCAAGCAACGGAACGCAACCGATGGAGACAACTGGTTGACGAAATCAAAAGGAGTCACGATCCTCAGTAGTGAGGGAACGATTGTGGAGAGAGAAATATTTTAACCTTGTTAATAAGTTTTTAAAATAACTATAAAATATCAAATTGAATAGAATTGGAACCTGGAACGCATAAACATACGTCAGTTTTAGCGCAACAAATACTTGCGTTCACCCATCCAAGTGCCCTCGAAAGTTTACACAATACCTAACTATACTAATAATATTTTCACACAATAATTATCTATTTATATATTTTTAATGTAATACATAACTGAAGAAGAAAAAAACAGTGCACTGGTGAAAAAAGGTTTGAAAATTATGTTATGAACTTTATGAATGAGTGAACAAAATGATGTTATTTACATTTACATAACAGAATGCCATAAAAATAGTCCGTGCTAATACTAAACCTGTTGCAAAAACCTGACCTACAACAATACAATACCTATAGCACGGAATATAACGCTATTACGTGAGAACTGATTATATACCTACCTATATACCTACTTTGTTCTAACGGATATGACTCAGATGGACAAAGGAAATAATAAGGTTTACTACATTCGTGATGAAGGTTTTCATGAATATGAGAATATAATAAACAATGCATTATTATTATATTTTACGGATAGAAAAAGTAAAGTAGTTGTAAAAAGTTACAAATAGATTGAAATTGACAATAAAGCCTTAAAAAATCATGTAAACCAGACAATGGTATAGAACTAATAGATAGACTACTATGGAGTAAAAATAAAGGTTGGTACTTATTTTAAGAAATTTAGCACTTAAGAGAGTTCAAGCAAACTTTGTGTCATTCCACTAGTCAGTTAAAAACAAATCACTCGAACTAAACATAACCTAAATGTAATAAAACTCTGGCAAAACGTCGGAATTCCAAGCTCATAGACAATCTAGAATACTTATGAGTCTACTGACCCATTGTCCTGTATTCTGACATCATCAGTTGAACTGCCGTTAGGTGTATTGTGTGCATTTCAATTGTTTGATGTTTTAACGTACTTTGTAAAGTAATTTCAACCAAACTATTAACTAAACGAAAGCTGTCCTAATTTCAAATCTATACAATCTCCAGTTAGTCTGTCATGAACTGTTTCCAAAAATTTCCTAGGTATAGTATGTTTTTTATTACGTCATCATCATTCTGTGTTTTTTTCACGGTTCCACGTCAATAGAACATGCTTTATTCTTCCATTTCCCTCTACCATCCACAAGTATTTACTCCTTTCTTATCATCTTTCAAATAATCATTTTCTTTGTTTTATATTGCGTTAATACTGTACAAAAATAGCTCTTTTAATTGTATAAACGCATACCTGGGGCCTTACCACGAGTTCATAATACATTACCGAATTAGTATTACATTGTTATTTCGTACCATGACCTATGCAAATTATATGGAAGTAGTGACGTTTCTATAATGGAATCGTTACGGAATCGTTCTGGAAGACTTCGTGGTAAGGCCCCTGATTCGTGTTACTATGATTATAGACTGATTTGGTGTTATTAATATTCTCCAATTAGGCTCTTAAGGACCTCCAGTGTCACAACTACAGATGGTTAATAAACTGTAATGATTGAAACAGAAACAAGAATCACTACAGTGATTGATATTGTATTATGTTACGTCAAACGACCAACTGTTTTGCAAATTAGGGACTGGTCGGAGTTTAATGATGTATACGACCTAAATTGTAATGTGAGATGGAAACACTGATTGGTTTAAAAAATAAACAATTAGCCGCTGATGTTTAATTCAATTGGATTAAGGTGTTTGTTTGTTCAACGAATGTAAAATTAACTAAAGATTTGGGATTAATTTATTTACCAAAGTGAGGATTACAGGTATACGTGAGCATATTTTGATTATTCCTTAATGGATAAAACCAAAAAGTACCACTGGGACACGAAAAGTCGATACAGTTTTTCAAAGACAAGATTCCAATATACCTGACAAAATTTACTACTGGGACATGAAAAGTCGACACAGTATCGCAAGGACAAGATTCCAAAATACCTACCAAAAAGTACTAGGACACGAAAAGCCAGAAAGAGTTAAAAAGAAACAGACAAAAACATTTGACACGAACTTTCACAAGCCAAATATAATTTCATACCTCAAAAGCGAATAGCTAAAGTAACAAATAAGCAGCTAAGTCAACACTTAAACCGTGAGGTAAAACCCGAAGGTGCGTAAGGTACATAAAGTCATTAGGCATCCACACAAGCGAAGCGAGTATCTAGACGTCCATGAGAATTACGTGTTACCAACCAAACCAGTAGGTACCTACTGTATTTGTCTATTTCTATTCGGTACTCAATGCTATAACCATTTGTGGAAATAACTAGCTTCTGCGCGTGCTTTGCTCGCTAGAAGATAATAATGATAAAATAATTTATTATGGTGGTCTGATCACAACTGTAATCCCCAGGCTCGGTAGATATCTCCTCAGATCTTTAGTTACTTAGATCTTTGAAGATATCTAAAGGGGGTAGTCAGAGGCACGTCCAAACATGACATTTGGTACATGCCCACATTTTGCACAGTAGTTAGTATTCCGTACGTGACAGGTTGCAAGCCTATCGCCGCTTATAAGAATACTAACCTATGACACATACCTTCGAATTTTTGATTCTAGAGTATGCTGGTTTCCTCACGATGTTTTCCTTCACCGTTTAAGAGCACTGGTATTGCGCACATAAATTTTTCGAATGGAAAAACTCATTGGTGCACGACCAGGTTTGAACCCACGACCTTCGGATCGTGAGGCAGGGGTGCTACCACTACACCACCAGCGCTCTTATATTGGTGGTCTAGCCTCAAAAAATTTAGCCTATTGGAACCAGATTACTGAGGTAATTTAATCTTCTCTTGTGATCACATTTTAACAGTAACACCAAGAATTTATTGATTAAAAATAAAAAACATGAATTCTTAAAAATCATCATCATCTTCCTGCCCTTTTCCCACGCAATGTGGAGTTGGCACAACACATTTTCTTCTTCTATTTCCCTCTGTAAAATTCGTCATCTCAGCACTCACTTTCTTACCCATGTCATCTTTCACACATGAATTCTTAAAAATCATAGATAGCAAAAAGTTTTCAAAGTGGTCATTATTGGATAGGTGACAAGTGGCTTTCTGTATTCTCCAAAAGACAAATTAAGCGGTCAAATTTGGTCACTAGTTTAGAAAAACTTACGACACAAACTATTAAAAAATTGAAACAAAACTCAGCTGTCATTGCGAATACTGCAAACAAATAAACAATCTTTACCATTTTGCTGTTATTAGATTCGCTACTTCATCTATTCTATCACTCAACTTAGTAGTAACTGTTACCTTTATCTGTGTCTAGTAACTTAGGTATTCTTAAGGCACTAGATACCTAGGTTTTACGTTTGAGCTGAATCTGGTCATTGCCGTATTTTTAGCGTTATTGAGCCAATGATAAACTTAGCAGCAGTTATATATTATTTTAATGTTAAATTTTAAGTAAAACTGTACGTTTAACCACCTACCTCTACCTAGATAATTAGTTAAATAAAATGTTAAGTACTAATAATAGCTATAATTTGTGTACTATTAATAAATAGGATCTTATATACGTAGGTATTAAATAAGTAGATAAGGTTAAAAAAACAAACCAAGGTGTTTTATTGTATCTAGGTACCAATGTAATATTAAAAACATAATCTCAAAAACTTAAAACTAAGTACCTACCTACCTCGTATTGTAAATTCGTATGTAATAATAATAAATCATTTATTTCAGGCAACATTCTAGTGTAAAATAATATACCCCGTATAAAAAAATATACCTTAGTCTAACATACAAAAATATAAAAATAACCCAAAATAAAACTATTTACTATTGAGTATGTATTTTCCAGTTACCAACTCTAGAAGTGACAGTATTTTTATACACCAAAATCCTTCGTCCATGCGCAACATAAAAAAACAAAAACAAACACGCAAGAAAATACGCGCAGTGTGTCACTGGCCGAAAAAAGTTTTCGCTGTAATCACGAGGATACACTCGTGTCGTAGTGTGCGTGCGTCCGTGTGACCTACTTACGAACGTCGCTCGGGCATCGTCGGGCCTTTCCGTCACCCGAACACATGTCTGGCAGCGCCATCTTGTGTCATGACCAATATACATTGACCCGTTATGCCGGTGCGACTCGAAATAATTATAGAAGGTGGGATAGGTCAGGATGTCTTGGTTAATGTGTTACGTAAAATTATGTTGTCATATTGGTTTGTTTTCGCTTTTTATACGCGTGATAAATAATAATGGCGGTCGATTCACCGGTGGGTGCATTATTGTTTACTTCCGATTTTATTTTATATAAACAGAAGTATTTTTAGGTTTCAAAGTCCTGATACCTACCTGTCTAGGTACTTAGGTAGGTACTTATTCTTTGTTTTTGTTAGCGAGTTTTTATATCGCATTTACTTTTTTAATTATCGTATAGTTTTGAAATTTAAAAAAAAACATTTGTTCTAAATTTAAACTCAAAATGATGTAGGTAGGTAGGTACTTAAAAAAATATCAAATTCTTCTACATACCTACTTTGTTTATGGCATCTGTCTCTTTTAGTTTTTAGTTAATCTGCTATTTGGGGCGGAGACAAATCCAATAAATCAAAAATCATGAAAATCGGTCCAGCCGTCCTGTTTATAAGTGATCGAACAAACCAGACTTTGTTTTATATATTGGGGAGACTAGATCTAAACAAGACAGTACCTCTACCGTGAGTTGTCACATTTAGATCGGCTGACGTTACTACAGTAGTAATAGTACGTTACTATGACATCTGTCAAAATTGTTACTCATGGTACCAAATTGTAAGCAAATGAATGAAGCGCAAACTACAGTCGCTGTAGTACGTTGTGACGTAGGATAGTTACTACGTGACGTTTTAGTACCCAACTATCCGCTAGAGGCGCTGTACAAGTTTTCATACAATTTTTTAACTACAGTCGCTAGCGTGTGTAGATTGTGAAAACTCATGGTAGACCTACAGTTTTCGTCTAACAGACGGTCTTATCGCTAGAAAGAGATTTCTTCCAAGCAAAGTCGCGGGCAACTAAATAGTAGACAGATAACTTAACAATAACAAACCAATAAAATAAAAAATGGAAAGTGAATGACGCAACATAACCTATCGGATCAATTATTTTAAAAGTTTAATAATATTGTATTACATAATGTTATGAATATTCAGTAATACTTAGATATTGTTTATTCTGTGGCGCAGAAAGCTTTCGTGCATTCCTGATGACTTCCGTATCATAAGAGATTGGGGATCCGCCGTCGAATAGAAAACCCCTAAATAATCTAAACTAATTAATAAATGTATACTCTACACTTACTTAATATTATAAAGAGGAAAGTTTTGTATTTTTATATCTTTGTTTGTATTTTTTTTCTTTGTAGCATTTCGATCGGTATGATAAAGCTCAGGGTGATTATTTTTCTCGTGTAACGGGTTCGATTCCCGGTTTAACCATGTCATTTAAATATCTATGAATGCAGTTTATATTGTTTTTGAAATTCAAATAATGTCATCTTTCAGTAAAATGTTCCATCTTCAATATTCAAGGTACTTTCCCTTCATGTGGCATAGCCATGGGACGCCCTGTATGTATACATGTATGTACAGAACCCAATTTGTAAAAGTCTACACACGCATGCCAAGTCCACGCACACACACATAAGTTATTTTTGGCAACTTTCACCATTCGAAAGTCGCTGTCATAATGTGGATACGTATATTATATCCGTGTGAAATAACATAATAGAAAATAAAATGTGTAAAAAAATTAAACACATTTGTTTTATGAAACTATAGCGAGTTTTTATATCGCATTTATCTTTTTTAATTCGCGTTGATAATCGCGAAAGTGTAAGAAGTTCTACATTTGTTCTAAATTTAAATTCAAAACGATGTAAAACAACACATTCTTCTTTGTCTATGGCATCTGTCTCATTTGAGATCAATTTTGCCAGTGTCAAGTGTTTAAATTAGTAAAATTGTCAATGTCATAAAGTCAGTCAAATTGTCAAGTCAATTTAAACAAAATATGGTTGTTTTGTTCAAAATTCTCGGGATTTCCTCCGATAGATTTAGAAAGGAACTTCACTTTAATTTACATATTTTACACTCGCGACAAGAAATCAAAGAAAATAACCATCAAAATTAAACAATAAGACTCAAAATAAACGAGAAAAAGTATAAAAAGAGCGATAAAGTTAACAGTCGTATGCATTGCAGAAAATCCATAAAAAAATTCTTTCTTTAAACTTTAGATTGGAACTCTTTTGACGAGATGAGTAATGCCAACATAACAAAAATTTCGTAGCGCGTCGTAGACCTTCGTAGACATTTTCCCGCTTTTTTCTTTCTTTCAACATTACGTAACGTAATACAACAAAATAAATTATAACAAATGATTTAAAGTTGGTTAGTTCGCTTGTGTGCAAGAATTTATTAATATTTGTTTTTAATATCTGTATACAACCTATATTTTTTTATTTATGGCTGGTGGAAATAATACCTTGTGTGAGTCAACAGAAACGAGAAAAATAAAATTTACAATCTAACAACTTATTAGTATATTAACAAAAAAGAACATATTATTTTAAAATAGATTTAAGTAAAAACCTATTAATAGCAGTTATTTATTTTAGAAATGCAGTATAATTTATTCTTAAACTAAACATAAGTATTTTAGTACCAAATAAATTATACTTGTTAGTGTAATGTAAGCCATCTGTTTTGAAATAATGCACTTACATTATGTCCATAATTGGTACCTAGTACTTACTTATTAAAAGGCGTAACCAAATAGTAGATTATACCAACATAATTACAGCTTCAATTATTTAAATCGTAATACCTATCTGTACGCAAGTCTCCGGCGCATTCACACGCGTTGTAGTTTTGGTCATAGGGTTGTCAAAATATATTATAAATTAAATTAAATTGTGGTTTGATTGTGTGAAAGATGATATGAATGTAAGAGGAGAAGACTCAGAGTTGACGAATGATAGAGTGAGTGGAAGAAGAAAACATGTTGTGCCGACCCCACTTAGCGTGCTTTTGACCCCACTTAACTTACTTAATCTTAGAGTTTTTTATTTAATGTTAATGTTTAGAAAATGTATGTGACAATGCTCTTAAGCGATGAAATAAACCGGCATACCCTAAAGCGGTTTGACTGTGGGAAAGATTCAGAGTTAGCGAATTATATCAGTGAGTAAAAAAATGTTGTGCAGACGCTTGGGATAAGGGCATGAGAATGATGAATTAATAATATTCAATATTATTATATATTTTTAAAACGCGATCTGAACACATTATTATTAGTATTAAACGGGTATTTATCGCGTCTGACCACTGTCTATCCGTGACCACGACAGTGTGTAAGCATGTCGAAACGACGGGAAAAAAAGGTAAATAGAACGCGGTAAATACCCGTTTAATACTAATAATAAATAGTCATTATTATTAGATATATTAGATTATTTCTTTTTCATTTTATTTTAAAGTGAACTACGTTGGCTGGCGCCAGGAAAAAACGCTGGTTCTAGTTTCGCGCGTTTGAAAATCTTGAATCGTTTTAAAAATTTATTATACTCATATTGAAATAGGAAGTGGGAAGTGGCAACCCTAGTTGGTATAATCGCACACAAATTTCGAGAGTAGCCGAAAAGTCGTGAGTTAACCACTTTCACCGGTTAGATAATGGACCGGTCGCAATGAGAAAGGACCGGGAAGTGCTCGTGGCGGTACTTCCCACTGCTGGGAGTGGACAGTGGGATTGTTCATAATTTTATAAATCAATGTTACAAATTATTAAAATAAGAAGTAAAAATTGTCCATAATTGGTAGTGGTCCATATTAGCCATTATTGATATTAGAAATAACAAATGTCCATGATTGGTAGTGGTCTTATTAGGCTTCACTGATTGCTAATTGAATTCCCACCTTGAGGTTGACATAATGGTATTTAGAAAGTATTTAAAATTGTATTTAAAATTTTATATATCAATGTTATAACTTTTAGATATCATAATGAAAATATTAAATAATTGTCCATAATTGGTAGTGGTCGATAATTAAATCCCACTTTCTGGGGTAAAAGCATTGGTATAATATAATTAAGGTTTCATAAATCAACTCAATAAATAATAATATTTGTCCACCAATATTTATTTAAGTTTATATTTAAGTATAAAACAGTTGTCCATAATTGGTAGTGGTCCTTATTAAACGTCTTTTCTTTATCTTAATCATACTTTAATAAATCATCATAGAATATAAAGTGACATTACGCAGAAATGTCAAGTGAAAATGGCGTGACGTCTGTCAGCACGGTCGGCGTCGCGTGCGCGAGCGCATGCGACCTTCGAATAAAACATTATACCAGCCTGTAGGGTAACGTGAGAGAAACACCATCTTTTATGGTGTAGTTTTTCCGAACTAGTGTGGTGAGGGGATTAAAGTGCGTCTCAGAAGCTCTTTTCGTACACTTGACACATGTCTTCGAAGTTTGCTGTTTCCTCACGATGTTTTCCTTCATCGTTTGAGCCTCTAGCGGATAGTTGGGTACTAAAACGTCACGTAGTTAACTATCCTACGTCACAGCGTACTACAGCGACTGTAGTTTGCGCTTCATTCATTTGCTTACAATTTGGTACCATGAGTAACAATTTTGACAGATGTCATAGTAACGTACTATTACTACTGTAGTAACGTCAGCCGATCTAAAAGTGACAACTCATGGTAGACGTAGGTACTGTGTACCCCTAGTATGAGTTTTTGATAGTTTACGAAAACTTTTTTCGAATAGTATCCTTTCATACATTTACCTCCATCGGAAATGTTAAGGAACTTAAATAAGGTTGAAAATATCGAAAATATGTAATCGGCAGTCCCAGCAATGATTTACAAACCAAGTTTTCACGATATCGACCTTATATTAATTCCTTAACATTTCCGATGGAGGTAAATGTATGAAAGGATACTATTCGAAAAAAGTTTTCGTAAACTATCAAGAACTCAAACTAGGGGTACTGTACGTCTACCATGAGTTGTCACATTTAGATTGGCTGACGTCACTACAGTAGTAATAGTACGTTACTATGACATCTGTCGAAATTGTTACTCATGGTACCAAATTCTAAGCAAATTAATGAGCGCAAACTACAGTCGCTGTAGTACGCTGTGACGTAGGATAGTTAACTACGTGACGTTTTAGTACCCAACTATCCGCTAGAGGCGCTGTACAAGTTTTCATACATTTTTTTAACTACAGTCGCTAGCGAGTGTAGATTGTGACAACTCATGGTAGACCCTCTGGTATAGGTAGCGCATATATTTTTTTCGAATGAAAAAACTCATGTACACGACCAGGTTTGAACCCACTACCGCCAGTGCTCACCATAATTCACCAGCGCATTTATAATATTAGTAGGATTATCTACAATATAATCTGCGTAATTGAGTATCTTTTAATTAATTAAAATTAACTTATGCTCAACCTTCGTAAGTTTGATTAAGTAACACGCGATGCTTAACGTATAATATTTAATCTATGAGTGATTGAATGACCGAATGACCGAATGACTGAACGAGACCTAGAGACCGGGGCTTTACCACAAGGTCTTACAAACCATTATGTTTCAAAAACGTCACATTTAAAGATTGAAGTAACATTACTTCAATACAATTTTTATAGGTCATGGTACGGTATTCGTGGACAATTCACACAACGCCATCTAGCTTCAAACTAAGCAAAGCTTGTACTATGGGAGCCAGATAGCTGATAGATTAATTATATACATATTTTTTGTAAATACATACATAGAATACATAATAACACAGATACAGAACAAACATCTGCGTTCATCACACAAAATGTTAGGCCTGGGTGGGGATCGAACCCACAACCTAGCGCAGAAGGCCGAGCTACTACCAACTGAGCTGTGAGGATGGTCAAAGTTATATTACTTTGATATTGCTCGAAGCTTCTGGTAAGGCCTTGATATCGCTGCCTCAAACAGACATACAGATACCCATTTGTTTTTAATATCTACTGTTTATCCATCGAATACTAACTACTGTGCAAAATGTGTTACCAAATATCATATTCAGACATGCCTCTGACTATCCTCTTTATATCCTCAAAGATCTAAGTAACTAGAGATCTGAGGAAATATCTACCGAGCCTAGATTACAGTCGTGATCATATTTGTTTTGTATTTTACAAAATAAGATTATTAGGTGCTCAAAACCAAGAATCATGTAAGCACTAAGTTATTCTGCGGGTAACCTTACGATCTCTTTTAAAACCTAGTACTTAAGTTAGTACCTAAGCCGTGTTATTACATACCTAGGTACTTCACAAGGTCTAGCCAATCAATCAGTGCCTAATAAGCCACATTTAGATGTACATTGACATTTATTACTACGTAATAGGTATAATACCTAGCTTTATTATCGTTTCTCTAGTTTTAACGAGTGTGGTGAGTGGCTGTTCTGTCCTTGCGATGTTTTCCATCACCGTTTGAGAGTAGAGCAGTACGCACTGCATCCGATCCGAACCCGTGAAAATATGGATAATCATAATCATTTATTCATAATTCCAGGTCCATACAAAAGATCTTAAAAACTATTTTGCTCTGCCGAAATCTGCCTTTACAGGCGTAGAAATTAATTTAGAAACATTTAAATAATAAAAAAAAAAAAAAAAAATAGGCATTAAACATTAGAATAAATTAATTGAAGTTGTAAAATGTCAAATATTAACACAACATAATCAAATAAAATGTCATGCGAATTGTTTAATAATAATAAAATAATACTGAATAATAAGGTAAGCAAATAGTCATATTTATATTCCGTCAATAATACACATAACAACTAAATTTTGTAGTCAAAAAATTCATTCTAGAAAACTCTAACCGAATTCGGATATTGCTTACGCACTAGTCCGATCTCTGATACAAATCCAAGTTATTCAGGAGCCACCTTTTGGCATACGTCATTTTACGTGACTCAAATGACGAATGACGGAAAGAAATCGGATGACGGAAGTCGGATGCAGTGCGTGAGTTACCATAGAAATAGTTCTACAACCACTCCGGACCATATTTTTACAGGTTCGGATCGGATTCGGATTGGATGCAGTGTGTGTGATATTTAGCTACTTTGGGTTTGAGCATTTCTGGTGTAACTATTCTCAAAATGTTATGTCAAATGCAAGAAAAATGCATGGATTTTCTGTGATGCATTCGACTGTCTGTTTTCGCTTTAGTTTTTATATTTATTCTCGTGTTATTTTGAGTTTTATTGTGTAATTTTGTTGGTTATTTTTCTAATAAAGCCCGAGTTCTTCGAATTCTGAGTTCTTCTTCTTCGTAGTTCCTTTCTAAATCCATCGGAGGAAATCCTGAGAATTTTGAACAAAACAGCCATCTTGTTCAAAAAATTGATTATGACTTAGTGACATTGACAATACTATTAATTTAAACACTTGACACTGGCAAAATTGATCTCAAAAGAGACAGATACCATGGACAAAGAAGAAAAAAAAAACAAAAATGATTGTCTTTTAATGTATTTAATGAACTAAGTGACATAGGCCATAGACTTACTCATGCATATAGTATTACGCAGGGCTACAAGGCTGCACACGCGAGGCAGCTACTGAATTTGAATTTCGAACGAAAATGTTCGTTGTTTGACTGGTTCTTAGTATGTCTGATAACGAACATTTTTGTATTAAGACCTTAAACTTTTTTATTGGTGTTGCAACTGGCCAGTGATAATGCGCGTATTATGTATTGGATATCATCATTCGAGAATCATCAAAGTTCATCGTGACATTCGAAAAATAAAATAATAACATCGGTTTTTATGTTTCTAACATACAGATATCATTATAAATTAAAAGAAATGAATGTAAGAATAGTAGACTCAGAGTTGACGAATGATATGGGTGAGTAGAAGAAGAAGACATGTTGTGCTATTCCCAGGCGTGGGATTAGGATATTGATGATTATAAATTTCACTCTATTAAAAAATAAGGACGTTATTTAGATAAACACGTTTACAATCGAGTTCAATGCGATTGATTATGATCGAATGATTTAATTTAGCTCCATGGCCTTATTACATTATTCTAATTTTTTCACGTGAGGGTCTCGCCAGAGTTACAATCCCCTGGATTGGAGTAAATAAGGCACTTTACATAGGTACCTAATCACCTAACTAATAAATGTTTTAAAACATTTGGACAATTTTATTAAAAAAAATTAACCTATATCGTCCCACTACTGGGCAAAGGTTTCCCCTAAATCACGCCAACCATCTCTATCACTCGAGGTCTCCCACTATCTGCCCCCAATTATTGGCCAATTAATGGCTTTAAAAACCTGAGAGGATTCGTCACCGCTTTCCCTTGAATGCTGTTGCAATAAGGAAAACTGTATGTTTGTTTGTCGCGTTTGTACAATAAGAAAGCGCATGTTGAGTTGGGAGGTACTGAACATATTTTAAAAGTTTTACCCATTGTGCCACTGCACACAGAAATTTTCAATAAATTTATATTTATTATTGAACTCATTATTATAATTGTATGTACTTTTAAACTTACGCGATCTGAACACATTATTATTAGTATTAGACGGGTATTTGAGATGGCGAAACGACTTCGAACACCTAAAGACGTAGTACCCTTGCAAGTTCCAGGAGTCTATAAGATCAATTGCAGCTGCGGGCGTTCCTACATAGGCCAGACTAAACGCACGGTCGCAGAACGCGTAAAGGAACACATAGCAGCGGTCAAAAATCGACAAACATACAGATCAGCAATAGCTGATCATGTTGTAGACTCAGGACCCAATCACTGGATTGAATTACACAAACCACAGGTCATCTGTAATGAAAGGCATTACTACAAGAGAATGGTTCGGGAAGCGATTGAGATTAAGAAATATCCTAATTTCAATCGTGAAGACGGTTTCAGACTCTCAGCCTCATGGAATCCAGTGCTAGCTAAGTGTACTCGTCGTAGACCGGTTATTCAGCGCGTCGCGGATACTGTTAGTGTTGTGTGTCGTCCGAGTGTACAGATGGACATCCCTATTGTCGAGAACGAAGTGAGGGTAGTTGCAAATAATGCGACCCCCGCTTCGCGGAGGCGGTAGCTCCAGTACTCCAGTCTACCCGTGACCACGACAGCGTGCAAACCTGTCGAAACGTCGGGAAAATATAAGGTAATTTAAACGCGATAAATACCCGTCTAATACTAATAATAATATTTAGTAAATAGCTTGATTATAGGTAATCTACAACAATATGATCACGACTGTAATCCCCAGACTCGGTAGATATAGATATCTTCTCAGACCTCTAGTTACTTTTATCTTTTTTTTAAGATATCTAAAGAGGGCTGTCAGAGTCACGTCCAAACGTTACATTTGACACATGCCCTCGTTTTGCACATTGGCTAGTATTCATTCACATTTTGCATGGTGATAGGTTGCAAGCTCATCGCCGCCATTACCTTTACAAGGATTAAATATTCCAATTTTGAGGAAATGTAGTTGGCTACGTACTCTACCTAGTAGTACTTACTTGCTATGAAGGGTGTAAGAACTTAAGAAGCGTCAATATTTAGATATCGCTATCTTCCGTCGACACCGTACCGCGGCCCTTGGTTGCGCAAGCTTTGTGTTTGCCTTTACACTTCATACCGTTTCGTACGTCTTACGTCAGTGAGATACGAAACTGATAAGTACGTTTTGTGCTTCCACTTCTGTTGTTTAGTCTTCTGCTTGCTTCGCTTACACCGGTATGATGATTCAGGCCATGAACTAATTCATTACAATTTATAAGTAAATTAATATCCACTTAATTTACTCGTAGGTAAATATCGCCCATGTGGTAATATAGACCAATGAGATTGCAAGCATTTATTTCAATTCTATGATATAGCATATCGAGCGATTTTAATTATAGAATAGGTACACTGGTATAAAAACTGCCAAATTCGAAATTCAAATTTCGAAATTTAGCGATAGGACGCGGTGCGTTGTCTCAATTAAAACTGTAACTGATCGCGAGGTATACAAGATTTGACCTTAGTTGTAAACAAATAGGGTAGACTTTAGTCTGTTGCCGCGTCGGCGCGTCAAGCCAACTCAAAAGTGTGTCACCGGTTGAACAACACACGCAAGGCCGATCTATCTATGAATGCGCGCGCAATACCGCGAATGTGCATCCCTATGACAGTTGAAGCGTCATCGTAATCTTTATCTGCAGTTATTTTTTAGTTTGTGAATGAATTGACGCTAGGATTTTGCGATGCATTTCGACTGTCAACTTTGTCGCTCTAGTTTTTATATTTTTTCTCGTGTTATTTTGAGTAATGTATAATTTTGGTGGTTACTTTTACAATTAAGCACGAGTCCTTGACGCGAGTGTAAATTGAAGTGAGTTCCTTTCTAAATACATCGGAGGAAATCCCGAGAGTTTTGAACAAAACAGCTTTTGTTTAAAATTGACTTGACAATTTGACTATGACTTTGTGACATTGACAATACTATTATTTAAAACACTTGACACTGACAAAATTGATCTCAAAAGAGAAAGATAATAAGAATTTAGGCTAAAATAAGTTAGTTCAAAACAAAGTTCACTATATTTTTTAGGCCATAATATTGCCATATAAACGCTAGAAGTAATCAAAATTTTCTATTAAAACCAACGACTTTCATTGAGATAGAAATAAATCATTCTGAAAGTTGTCAAAAACCCTATTTTTTGAGTAGTCCTATATTCGAAGAAGATTGATTATTATTATTTTTTTACATTCATATTTCGGCCATTTTGTACGCAAGTATTAGCATACTACAATGTAGATGAGATAAAAGGGGAGAGTGGAAAAATAGATTCTGTTGTACCGACCCCTACTAGTG
Organism: Cosmorhoe ocellata; assembly: GCA_963675405.1. NCBI lineage: Eukaryota > Metazoa > Arthropoda > Insecta > Lepidoptera > Geometridae > Cosmorhoe > Cosmorhoe ocellata. The sequence continues at coordinate 2,729,150 of OY776272.1, forward strand.
GGATAGGGACAGAAAGATGATGATATAAAACATATAATTATTATTAATAATAAAAACTCAAGATCCCCACTATTGAGCAATTTTGGGGATTTCTGGAATAAGTAATCCCCAGACCTAATTACATGATCATGACTAACGAGCTTAATTCGTCTAGACTTTTGTCTATGACTAATCCGTCTCATTCATTAAAATTAAAGATGGAATGATAACGTTGTACATTCATTCATTCATACCGAGTACTTTTGGTGGTTCGTGGAGGTCTACGTCACGGAGGTACGTGACAGGTTGCAAGCCCATCGCCGCTTATAAGAATACTAATCTATGACACACACCCTCGAATTTTTGGTTCTAGGGTATGCCGATTTCCTACACAGTTTAAGAGCACTGGCATTGCGCACATAACTTTTTCGAATGAAAAAACTCATTGACACACGACCAGGTTTGAACCCACGACCTTCGGATCGTGAGGCAGGAGTGCACCACTACACCACCAGTGCTCTGTAATATGTAAACGATTCAGATTATTATCAGTTCAAAGTCTGTGTTTTGGCGTTAAATCAAATCGTATTTTGCATCTAATGGTCGAACAATAATTTATTGTTGCGCATTAATAGATTACAATTATTGATCGATTGTTTGATTTTAACTTGAAAATCTATACTAAACCGAGCAATATCAAAGTAATATAACTTTGATATTTCGTACTATGACCTATAAAAATTGTATTGAAGTAGTGTTACTTCAAGCTTGGAATGTGACGTTTCTGGAACATGATGGTTTGTAAGAGCTTGTGGTAAGGTTTGGTCTCGCACCAATGGAAATAATCGTGTGCCAATGCTCAAAAATAGCGAAGGAAAACATCGTGAAGAAACCGGCATACACTAAAACGAAAAATTCAAAGATGTGTGTAGTTTATTCTATTAAGCAGCGATGGGTTTGCAACCTGTCATGTGAATACTAACTACCGTGCTAAATATGGCCATGTGCCAAATATAATGTTTGGACATGACTCAAATAACCACCTTTATATATTTTTAAAGATCTAAGTAACTGAAAATGGGGATTACAGTCCTAATAGGTATCTATGGATAGGACTGAATACTCATTTACTTATAATTTTTTTATGGTCACCCTACAGTGTTGCCAACAATCAAAATCTTTGTGCTCCGAACAATTACCAAGTGAAATTCAACCTTCCGCTGATGTTGTAACGTCGATTTTACGTTTTCGCAATCAAGCAAGGTGACAATGGTTTTCTTTTGATAGCCAGAACCGGGTCAGTCCTTGAGGCTTTGCGATAATTAAAAAAAATAGTGTTTGAAAATGGAAGCTGATACTTTGTATTGTATTTTGTGCTTTATTTGTTAAGTCTCAAAGCTTTAATTAAAAAAGCTGGTGGTTTTAGTTGAGGGTGTGGCTTCTGCCGCTCTTCGTTTTATACGGAAGAAGTCAATAAGAACCTATTTTTTAATGTATGCTTTCACGTTACAGTAATAAAGTTGAGATTTCAACAGTCAGTTAGAGTTTATTCTATCCCACGAAGGCCTATGCCATGACATTGTTATAAGATTCAAAATCGAATATTTCAAGAAATATAAAATAACTCAGTGTGAAACAAATTTAAACATTCCATTTTCAAAATTTAAAACTTATCAGACTTACCTACAAGAAATCGGTCATAGCATAGATCTTTTATTATTAACTAGCTGACCCGGCAGACTTCGTAGGTACTTATTTAGAAAAGGTTTGTATGGGAAATAGAAAAGGGCTATTTTTAGGGTTTTCCTGGCAGTTATTCGAATTTTTCTTACCTTTTAAACCTTTCCTAAACCTCCACGAACATTTCAAGACCAAGATAAATTCGTTTAGCCGTTCTCGAGTTTTAGCGAGACTAACGAACAGCAATTCATTTTTATATATAAGAAGAAGAAGAAGATAAATGCAAAAGTTTGTGTGTTTGTTTGTATGATGTATTTTCTTATTTATCTTTGTAACGACTGAACGAATTTAGATGAAATTTGGTAGGAGTATAGATAGATAATACATTCTAATATGTACACAATATATTAGACTTTATGTCCATAAAAATACGCTAAGTGGAAGAAAATACGCTTTTTTTTTTTTTTTTTTATATATAAAACTGCATAGCCGCGGGTGAAACCGAGAAGCGCAGGTAGTCTAACATAACTTTTAAAAAGAAGCTTCCAATTTAGGATTTTTTGGGATAAAATGTAGGCTGTAAGCTATTCCAGACCATAATCTACCTCTTTGTCAAATTTCATCCAGATTTGTTCAGCCATATCAGCGTGGAAGGGTAACAAACATCCATACATACAAAATTTCACTTTATTAATATTAGTAGGATCAATATCAAAGTTATATTACTTTGATATCAATATCAAAGTTATATTACTTTGATATTGCCCAAAGAGCTTATGGTATGGCCTGAACTATCCAATTACCTATAGTCCTTAGAATTAATATACCCTTCTAGCCTTGATGACGTAACACACACACACAAACGCAAAATTCCAAATAGGTTCGTTTGAATTTGGCAAACTACTAGCGCTAGTCGACTTGCCACTAGTTCTTATTGTGTCTTGTTCTTTTGAATTGTTTTAAAATTTAATTTAAATTAAAATTATTAGATTAGTTACAGGTACCTACATAAGTAAGTAGGTACGTATCTATCAATGTATTGTTTTTTTTGTAACTTTAAATTATAGATAAAGAATTACGTACCTAGTATATTCTTAATTAATTAAATATGACTTATTAATTATTTATTTATTTTCTTTGTAAATAAAAAAATGTTCTTGTCAAAAATAAATACTAGAATTATTATCAAATTAAGTATTTAATTTAGTAACTAAATAACAAAATGAACATCAAATATGTACCTACCTAATACGTTTTCCACCAAAAAAGTCAAGTTTTTCAAATACAGAATCCTTTTTTTTTGTATCCTAAATCACGAATAAATAAACAAGAAGTACCTACATACCTAATAAATTTACACAAAAATAATTCAAATTCAAAACACCAATTTTTTTTTTAATCCTAATCACGGCTCGGCAGTGCATTCAGCCAGGCACACACACAGTCTAAGCTAGTATTATCATATTATCAGTGCTAGAGTAGGTACCTGAGCATGTTCCACGCATGTGCATAGTAAACACGTGACTGCGACTAATGAGGTTTGATACTTGAAAATTTCATACATTTTTTAAATATATTTTAATATTTTTTTTCCCAAACAAAAAAAGGAATTCACCCTTAAATTTTACGTTGTGATCATCAAAGTATTTATAAAATAACCGTGGTCAAGATGATGGCAACATTATTTTTATTTATTTTTCAGGATAATGTGAATGTGCACGTAGATAATCTTAGAAGATATCCATTACTTACCTACTTTTATAACTTATATAAACGTAACGTAACGTATAAACGTAAAATTGGTAACAATTAATCACACAACTACATACTCAAAATCATTTTAATATTTTAATGATTTAGGTAATAATTTTACCACACAGTAAATCTGTAATACTGACTATTCTCTGACCAACCCTCAATACACGCAAACAATAAAAATGACAACTGCACTTAGCGTGTGGCGACAAAAAAACAAGATGGCGGCGCGTCATTAAGCAAGTACCAAGACCGGCTGAGCACGCACTGCGCTATATGGGTCTTGGCCAGGCAACTTTTTCTCAGCGCACTTTGCTTCTAACATGGCATGTCATATGTAGCTATCCTGGTAGGTGTTGCCAGCTGGTGCCTAGATTATTGACTTAATTTATGTCAAAATATTTCATGCTTAGTGTGAAAAGTGCAGCATTTATTTTTTATCCACACAGAGAGTATCCCACAAAACGAAAGTTGGTGACGGACGTGGCAGACCCAGGAGGCGATGGCGAGACGAACTTGACGCGTATCTTGGCCGACAGTAACGTTCAATAGCGAGGAGTGGAAGAAAGGAAGGCTTTTGCCCTGCAGTGGGACAATAATGGCAAAAAAATTATAAAAGACATGTATATTATTTAATTCCCCTGAAACTATAATGAATCTTTCCCTTAGCTGGATACAACAGATGCGAGTTCTTTTCTGAAATACGGACCATAGTAAAACATAACGCGTTCTTTATTCGAAAACTGGCTAAAACCAATAAAAAAAAGTAGTTGGCAACAAAGTTATCCTGACTGGTACCAGTAACTGGTGGCCAGTTTGGAACCGTGCTCGGCCTTTCTATCGTTATAATATGAGGGCGCGTTGGAATGTATTAGTTGGCTTATGTAAGACGGATGCTAGTATGTTGCGTGCTGTGGTAAGAGGGTAGGGTAATGATTTATGCCTACAACTGTGAGGTTGTGACGAGAAAAGAGATAATACATGAAAATACTAGTGCTAGACACAATAAGAGATAATTTTTTGGAGAGAGAATTTTGCGAGAGATAAATTTTGGCAAACTTATCGTTCCGAGTTTTGACACTGAGTTTTCAAAGAGAGGATCTGTTGGTAAACATTTTATTTATTTAAAAATTTTAAATTAATTCTATTAGAAACCTTAAAAATTATTGTTCGGACAATAAAAGAGATTTTTGCGAAAGATAACGTTCCTAGTTTCGACACTGAATTCTCAAGGAGAGAGTCTGTTGGTAAGCTCTTTATTTATATAAAAACCATTAATTCATTTTGCGAGGAACCTTGGAAAAACTGTAATATTTTGATTCATCGGTTTTGAGAAATATGCTGCGTAAAGGCTGCGTATAAAAATTGATTACAATCTGAATTTATCGAAAGCAATTAAATACGTGTATTGCACAAGTGTCAAATTACGTCGACCGGACGTGAATTTGATGATCAGCTAAATTCTGCTTCGGAAACTGTTGTTACGAACAAGGCAGCTTTACACTGGATACCATAAGATTTAAGTTAATAATATTCAAGAAAATCGCTATGTGACTTATTTACTGGAAGGTAAGACTGAAAGATAGTGACCTTAAATAGTTTTATTTTTGGTCAGCCTAAATAGATACCCCAATCTTCATCACATAATCTTCTTAATAGAAAAAAAATATATGTATTATCAATTTATAATAACTAAAAAATAAATAAACAGTTATTAATTATAATAATATTAAATGAAGTGAAAGAATTAGTTTTATTAGTGATGTAGTTAAAGTTTTGAATTATAGGTGTGATTTTTTTATCATAAATAGCCTTAATTATTAACTCGTAATTGTTAAATTGTTAAAATCACAAAGATTTATTACTGAATTTCTATTTTCCTAGCAGTAATATACTTCGCTTTATAATTTAAGTTTGTAAGGTAAGCTACAAGTTGATTACGTGGCAAGAATAATAGTATTTACTATGAACCAAATCCAATAATAATATTTGGTCAACTAATTGGTAGTCGTCTATTATTTGCAAAGTTCTGAAACCTTACATAAAAATACGATGGTTCTATCTCGTGGCATGTTAAAACGCGAGAGCAGGTTCGAATCGTCGTAAAAAAATGTTAGAATGAGTTTTTTATTGATTTCATAAGAGTACGCAATTTTTACAGGGGCACCTAATGCAATAGTGGACCTATGGTTATTACTACATTAACTCCAAAAAAAATTTAAACATAAAAATCCTACATAAAACATGTCAATCCATTATACATACAATAATAATAAAAATATAAAAAAAATCAATCAAAAATCAAAACAAATATTTTTCATTTGTGATTATCTATTTAAAAATTGTGTTTATGGTATGTACAAAACCATTATATCTGCCTCAGTGAAAATGTGGTCGATTACCACGGGGAATGATAATTTGGCGTCAGAAAAAAATACATTTCGAAATTTAGTTATAAAGTAAAAATAATCGTGCCAGTAACTGGCATGAAATGAAACCCCCCAATTACTGGAATTCGTACAAACGCGTCAGCTGTCCAGCTTGACACCTTTGACGGATGCAAATATGTGAAATTGGCGGCAATTCTGTTTTTCAAATAACGAGTTCCTTTTCAGTTCGCGCACAAAACGGATAATTTATAATTCGAAACAAGTTTGAGTTTGCAACTCGATATTACGCAAGCGCGTATTAAAAAGAAACCAGATTTAGCGGTGCATTCACAGAATAAAATTAATAAGTAGGTAAATGTAAAGTTTCACATGAAAGAGGTTTGTCTCTATTTAGAAAAATACGAATGAATTGGTGACTAACTTTTTTTTTAACTTTTTTTACATGTGTAATGATGAATCGAATAAGCGTAGATACCTAAACAGAGATGGAATTTATCAAGTAATTTTCATGTGGAAGTTGATAATAATAAAGTACTTATTATATATTTTTCTTATTTCTTTTTTTTTTATTTATTTTGCTCACCACCGCGGTAATATCAATGTACACTGAACGCAATCAATATTCAATAGTGAAACTCTTTCTTGCGTAATTTGAAAGTGTTCGAAATTCAAAATGTCCTTTTAATTATTTTGTGTAATAAAAGCGTCGGAATCGGCTGACCGCGAAAGTACGTTCGAAATGTCAATTAAAAAGTTTCGGTAATCACCGGTTTTCACATTTAAAAAGTATTTTTCAATATTCGAGTTGTTTTCGATTTACGAGCTTATTGTAACTACGCAAATGGATTAGAAAATTATCTAACTTTAGGACTAGTTTCACCATGCTCTGTTAATTAAAGTAACAGCTTGTTAGCTTTTTAATCGTCTGATAAAGTTGTTTTGTGTTTTACCATGTCCTGACATAGGATTATCTTCCGGAAAATAAAATGACATAAAATAGATAACGTTGCTTTAAAATTCTTGTTAATTTTGATGCTCTGTTAACAAAAGTTTGGTGAAATAAGACTTAAGTTTTGTTAAGATGGTAGGTACGTTTAATTTAGATTTTTCTATTTTATTACGTATATCCTTTTAAGTTTTAAAATAACAATACTTTAATATAAGTAAGTATTCATTATTCTCAGACCTCGGTCGGCCAGACGAACCCAGTCTCGAAATTATAATTGGCCACTTTCTTACTTAACTTTCCGTTATATAACAAAATGAGAAGCAATTATGCATGTATACCTATATTAATACGCCGGATAAAGACTTTTGGACTTTCTACATCTAATTTTATAGTGTTACTCACGCTATTCAGAATCAATTATTCGCAAATTTGCCATTTTTACGCATATCGTCACTTCACGTGTGCGTTCAAACTTTCTCGGTGGCGTGAGAATAGCTTTTACTATATTATTATTTTATATTTATTATAGTATACACATTTTTTAAGAACATTATATTGTACACTTTTTTTTAAATTATAAGTTATACACAAAAGAAAACAAAATATTTTTTTGGATTTATTTCCTTCTTTGGTTCTTAGCTGATTACATTATTTTTAAAAAGGTAAACCGTAGGCTTAAAAAAATATTCTAAGGTGAATTCATCAAAATCAAAACAGTGTCATGAAAGGGTTAAGTGCGCAATGAAGGCATGAAGCCCTTTAAAAATAAACATTTTCATACAAAGCTAACTTTTTTGCCACTTCTAATATTAATTTCTGCTATTTGCGTTATATTTTCTATTATAAACAATAATTTAGCTTATTTTCAGTAGTTTTTTAAACTTCTATAATGTTTATAATATTATTTTATTTATTTATTACATAAAAAATTGCAACCGCATGCATCCCATGTTAATAAAAGCGCTAATACCTATTCTTTTGACGCTTAAAAGGTGCAAGCTAAGCATATTTGGAGCAAACTAAAACATAGAGGCCATAGATAAAACAAAACAGATAATTTCTATTATAAATCTATAGGAGGTGATACTGTCTCTATTTACTATGACTCACATTGGTCATTATGACTCAAAGATGTATAATATTAAGTTTCCAAAGTAAATTTTTTACTACATTATTTTGAAAACAACCGTATTTTTCATATTATATTTATAACTTAGTAGTTGCTGAATTTTGTCAACCTGTAAAATGAATAAGATGTAAACCTTCGAAATGCGGTAAAAAAATAAATTTAGGTAAAAGTGTACATCTTTGTAAATAAATGAACAAAGTTCCTTGTAGCAAATCATTTTTTTTAATACATTTTTTTAATGCACAATTTTTTTAATCCACAATTTTTTTAATACACATTTTTTTTCCATAACGATTAAATATAAAAAGTAGCCTATCGTTTCCATCATGACTAGTTTGCCCCAAACACGCGTATCGGCCGGTTATTATTTGGAAATTACCTTTAATGCTCCCACCTGAAGTGTGAGGCTGTTGACTCTGTTGGACATTGCTTTGAGCCTCCAATTTTGTGGTCACCGAGTTCCACATGTCAAACATGTTCAGCATTTTGGGCCCTCCAGGGACCAAATGTCACACAAATGTATCCATCACACTCAACACGAACACTAGTCTTTATTTGTACACTGAAATCGTCATTTGTTCATCCGTCATAAAAAAATTCTTAAGGCTACATCACTGATCCCCGGTTTATAATTTGTATTTAATTTTATTAATAGTAATATTGCGATTTATAAATATTATTTGCTATATAAACTTTCTCAAATTCTCAACTAATGTAAATACGCTATATTTTGTATTTTTTTTTTATTATATTATGCTACTATATTCGGATTTAAATATCAGTCTAAAATTTCGTTCGTAAGGTTTGGGTTTATTTGCTTGGGATTTATAATAACTTTATAATAAACGTGATAAACGCTAATTTATTTGTGATTATTGGTTTTAATTCTATTATTGTGGTTATATACGTGTATAATATAAATGTAATTTAATAAACTGTGATAACTCTCGGAGAAACTGTTTTAAATATTGTCACGGTGCTATTTTACAAAATTATTTATAATTATGTGGTATTGTATGTGAGTTAACGTTCCGTAAAAACGTTTTTTTCTCTTCATAGTTCGTTCAATCGCCGATTATCCGCGTCCACTTGTCGGCCAGTCAAAACTCTGCAACGGACACTACACACGCGTTCATTTTCGGAAATAACCGGTTAATCAATATTTTTTTTCCTTAATGCGTTGTTCTGTTTTCAAACGGTCTCACATGCACTGAATGCAGTTGCAATGGTGTGGGTTTCAGCTCCAGTTGCTAGAAGGGTGGGGGCGGAAGCGGAGGCTCCGTTTGCGCATGCGCGCCATCGATCCCGCGTGGTTGTCGGTGTATCCTACCTAAAACACTGCTTTCCATCGTGCTATGTGCACTAGCGTAGCCATCTATGTAGGGACGTCACTATTATGTCATCTACTTTGTAGCCCACGAGTACAAGGGACTGTAGGTGTTTTGTCGTACAAGCTCTTTGTTAAACTTCCAAGTGTTGTAACATGGTATCGACATAACGACGTGTTTGTTATAGCATTGAATTTGCTGCGGTTTTAGACGTGATTGGATATTGGACATCAAATGTTTTTTTAATTATTTTTTTAACCTAATTCGTCCCCCAAATCGAAAACGGATAGTGGGAGACCACGAAGGATAGGGATGGTTGGCGTTTTTTTTTAACATGAATTAAATATTTATTGTGATTGGAGGAGTAATATTTAAATAAAGTATATTAGAGTATAACCTATTTCCTTTGCCGTTATAGAAAACTAGCTTCCGCCCACGGCTTCGCCCGCGTAGTACCTTGAAAAACAAAAACAAACCTATCCCGCGGAAACCGTACATTTTTCCGGAATAAAAAGCTTATGTACTATTCCAGCCAGACTATAACCTATCTCTTTGTCAAATTTCATCTAGATCTCATCGGAGAATTGTATCATATTTTTTGAAGAAGTACTGATTTATAACAAAGTTTCTATCGGTCACATGGCTTTTGAGTATAAAATTACTATGATTTCGGTTTTGCCAAAAAAAAACAATATGATACGAAACCCCGAGCTACATACACCCAATTGTCGAATTTCATAATAAACTGAAAAGTTGTGAGAAACATTAAAATTTGTTGAAAGTCATTTCTAACCAACTAAATTGCACACATAAAATTATATAAAGAAGATCTAGCTACGTTCTTGACAAATCAGCTCTTGTAACATCATAAAAAATGTTATAACTACTTAGTGTTATTAATTTACGAGGTAAGCACAACATTCTTTACTACCTTGCAAAATTTGCAAATGTCAGTAAACCATTCCTAAATCAACTGCATCCGTAAACCGTAAAATTCCGAATCGGTATTCTCCGAAAATATTAATCAAAATTCAAATATCGAATGCGTGCGCTGCGCTGGCGACAGCATTACGCAAGATTACGTTACGTCGCACACATTCGCTCGCTGTCACGCACACAAATGAAAGCTGCTTTTGGAGGTTTACTTTCAAGGCACAAGCTGAAGCGATGGCGAATAAAAAATAATTTACAAAATAAAGTTATCACAAAAACTTGAGTTGGAGGACACGATGATCTTAGGGATTTGGGGCAAAAGTAGAACATTAAAAAAATATTGTCTTTGTCAGTGTTTACTTTCAAATATCTCTTATGTCTTTTTTAGCAGTAGGTTAGGTAGTAGAGGTACATATGTACAAAAAAAAGACAAATGACGTGGAGCAGAAATAATAAAATTCAAAGAAAAGGAAGGTTACTTTATCTACTTCGGAGTTATCTCAAAGTCTCAAAGTTGATAAATATAAAGTTAAATGTAACATAAAGTTAGCACACTCTAAACCTTTAAAAGTTTGAAAATAATAAGTTGGTATAAGTAGCGTATGGTAATGAATCGTAATTTTCTTATGCATGTTTTTTTAATAACAATTGTCATTGACTCCATAAACATAATAGCTTTACGCAAACACGCAACGCTAGCGTGTTCTATTTTTTCCTGTGGCGCCATCTAGTAAAAGATAAACCTAAAAAATGATTTTTTTAATTTAATAATTCAAAATTCCAGCCGCCATACGCTCCTTTCTCAGCCCACACCGGCCAAGAGAAAGTTTGACTGCCAAAATCTCGCGTGAAAGTTGGCGAGAGTCGGCTGATCGATGCCATAATTATTATTACCTATTATAAAATATACGCTAAAAGCAAAAGGCGGATGTAAGTATCAAAATCTAGTATTTTTTGGCAAGTTTTCATTTTATCTATATTTTTTTTGTCTAGGAAGCTTCGAAATATACGCAAATGCGCAAAGTTTTTGACAAACATTAATTTGAATAAATTGAATCCAATTCTATTATGAAAAATGCATGCATACAAGATGCTTACACTGATTATTTTTTTTGACAAATATTCATTTTAATATATTTTTTTGCCCAATCTTCAAAAAAATGTGAGAAATGCATGCATGCAAGATGCTTACTTTAATTAATAAAATCATTCGTTAAAATAAATAAATTAAAAAAAATATATTTTTTTTAATTTATTTATTTTAACGAATTTTTTAATCATGAATAATATTACTTACAATAAAATGAAATTTGCATGCTTCGAGAAAAAATACAAACGTCTGCAAACAACTTAATGCCTACCTAAATTATGCGAAAATAAGTAAAATAGGTATCTAGAGTCAAGTATTTATTTATTTTTCCTTTAAAATCATTTTTTTTAATTAGTAAAAAGTATAGCATTTCAGCATTGGTACGATATGTACCACCGCTCAGTAATTGAAAATCTTTTTTCTATATAATAACTTGTTGGTAAATAAATAGGCTTCGAAAAATAAAATAGGACAGTTAAAAATGGCCGATGACATTTTAAATTAAGAATTCCTATACTATTACATAAGTTTAAAAATAAAAAATACGCAGGTGAATGTAAACTTTTTACACACCAAAGAGGCTGAGATGTTTTTGTATAGAAAGTATTCAAATTTAGAAAGTGATAAATGAAAGTCATGTTGCGAATCCTTAACGTTAAAAGTTTATATACCTACCTAATTGTTTTCTTACATAAATAAAAGGCAAATACGAACATGATTTTTCTTAACAATTTTAGAACATCTATTTTTTTTTCTTCTTCTATGGCATCTGTCTTTTGAGATCAATTTTGCCAGTATTTAAATTAGTAGTATTGTCACAAAGTCAGTCAAATTTTCAAGTCAATTTGAAACAAAAGATGGCGGTTTGTTCCAAACTCTCGGGATTACCTCCGATGGATTTAGAAAGGAGCTATTCACTGTAATTCACATATTTTACACTCGCGTCAAGAACTCTGGCTTTATTTGTAAAATAACCATCAAAATTACACAATCAAACGCAAAATAACACGAGAAAAAATATAAAAACTAGAGACCAAACATCAATTTATAAATACAGTAAATGCATGGACATAATGTAGATGTTTTTGAAACATGCAACAGGAAGTAAGAGAAAAAATTTACGAACTTAAAATTTTCAAATAAAGAACTTAAACGAAAAACATTGACCTGTAGGTTTTAGCTTATAAATATTTACAAAACAAATAAAAATACTAAACATTGTCTCTCGGGCACACAATGATGGCCAATACAAATTACGCATATTTCACTTGTGAATCGTCTGCAGAGTCACACCTCTTTGTACTTAACAAAAAATCATCAATTACGTACAAGAGAAGTATTAATTGCAAATACGAAGATTTGCGTCCTTGCGTCACGCGAGATGTAATGGTAGGGTTGTGTTGTGAGCATAGCTTTAACATGAGGCTAATTTTTTTTAAGTTAGTTCGTAAAAAAAACTAAGTTACAAATAGTTTTTACAATTTTTTTTAGTAATTATATGTTATTGTGCGTTTTAAACATACTTTTATCTTGAGCCTGATAAGTTATTTTTAAGTTCGTAAAAAAAATTAAAAATAAGTTTTTCCAAAAAACTTTTTTTTGTTTTTTTACGTTTTCATAATGTCGTTGTCTATTCAGCACGTGTATGAAAATATGTTTATATAGACATAATATTAATCTCTTTAACATCGACCCGAATCGCAGCGCAAACAAAACAAAAAAGACAAATAAAAAATTATCTCCGAAAACAAATATCAGTAAAAAGCGCCCTTCAGCCGCCGAAAGAGAAAAATAATATTTCCCAAGAGTTTCCTAACTTTTTGCGTCTCGCTCTAACGCAAGGTCGTTTATCTATTCTCTCGCTCGCACCGTATGCAATACGAGATCTCATGCAACTAAAGACCTTGATAAATTGCAAAGTTTCGTGATAGATAATTGGTACCTATACGGGTAATTATTATACAGACCTTTATGCACAAAATAAGTTTTTTTTTCTCTTCTTTACAACTTCGGAACTTTTTACGTCCTTTTGACCCCATACGGTGAAGTTTTTATTTTTTCATTAAACCAAAGTTACTAAAATTTACGAACTTACGAACTAAATTTGAAAATGGGCATGAATGGGAAAATATGATAAAACTTTTGACAGAGATAGTGACAATAGCTATGACGGACGAACAATAATCTCAAATACTTACATCCAACACAGTGCATTTGAGCAATCCAAAAAAAAAAACCACAAACGTCCAAACTCACAAAGGTCCAGCAAAAAGTTTCGCTATCACTACGCCTGTAACGGGAGGACGTTACAAAAAAAACTAAGCTTCCGAATTTGAAAGTTTTGGCGCGGAGAGTGACGCGCGCGTGCGTTCTGCAACACGGTTCGTAACTGAATTTTGTAAGCGCAATAGGTTTGGCATAAGCCGAGCCGGCCGCGAGAAGGTACCAGGCATTATTTTAAGTTGTTTTACTAGTGTCCTATTGACTCAGTAAGTCGTTGCGCGTTTAGAAACACTTTTAAAGACTGTTTAAAAAATATTACCTATTATAATTAGTATTAGACGGGTATTTATCGCGTTCAAATTACCTTATATTTTCCCGACGTTTCGACAGGTTTGCACGCTGTCGTGGTCACGGGTAGACTCATATAGACTCAGACAGATAAATACCCGTCTAATACTAATAATAATGTGTTCAGATCGCGTAAGTTTCAAAATATTACCTAATTAATCTTAATCAGTTTCACGTAGTACAAGCTCAGTTTGGGGCTAGAGTGTTGTGTGAAATATCCACTAGTATATATATTTATTTATCTATTACTATTGATAATACGCTAATTGTATAATAAGCTATTTGTTTAAGTTCCATAATTATTTTAATTTTAAGTCCTAACTTTGTAATACATTATATCTTGTTACGCAAATATTAATGGTAATAAGAGTGTCTCCTAACAAGCAAATGTTACTTAAAGGGTTGACTTCAGAACTTATAAGTTCTTAAGTAAATTGCAATAAACATAATTATTTTATTATTTATTCCCAAACTTTTTCATTTACATTTCAACGTTAAAAAAAAATCTCCCATAATTAGGTAACTAAGGTTAATAAGGTTACTAGTCTTCTTTACACGTAAAGGATTAAAAGGTTAGAAAATCATTTTTAAAAATCAATTAAAGGAGTTCCGTCTGCAAAATAGAGACGTAACAGACCAATAAAGCGTTGACCTAAATATACTATAATGTCTACAAAGTGTCAATGATCTAACAAAAATAGCTTCGTGTACCTAACAATGCAATATTGTAACATTCTTAATACAGTGAAAACTATTTTGTCCGGCCTCTCAGCTCAGTTGGTAGTAGCTCTGCCTTCTGCGCTGTAGGTTGTGGGTTCGATCCCCAGGACTAACATTTGTGTGATGAACGCAGATGTTTGTTCTTTGTCTGGGTCTTATTATGTATTCTATGTATGTATTTACAAAAAAAAGGATTTTATTAATCTATCAGCTATCTAGTTTCCATACAAGCTTTGCCAGATGGCGTTGAGTGAAATGTCCACCAATATTTATTTGTTTACTTCTTCTTCTTCTTCTTCTTTTAGATATGGCGTCTGTGGTTTAGTTTTCCACAATTTTGCCAATGTCGATGTCAGCAAGATTTAATTATGTAAGATGTTATGAGGTTTAAGCAAATTGAAAGATGTTCGGTTTCTCTGAGGGAGACTCATTAATTTTGCACCAAGTTGATTGTTTATTTGTTAATATTTATTTTTAGATTTACTTCGACAACGTTCCATCGCAT
This sequence comes from Cosmorhoe ocellata, assembly GCA_963675405.1. NCBI lineage: Eukaryota > Metazoa > Arthropoda > Insecta > Lepidoptera > Geometridae > Cosmorhoe > Cosmorhoe ocellata. The sequence continues at coordinate 2,744,179 of OY776272.1, forward strand.
TCTAGGGCCTTACCTGATACCTACTAGAAAAATTAGGGATCTCTGCTAAAACTTCAATAATGTAACCCAAGGTGTAATAATTAATGGATTTTTGCAGACGAATAGTCGCGGGAAACAGTTAGTAAAAAGGTAAACTGCGCAAGATCAGAGGATCGTGCGCTATTCATACTTATACGAATCATATTAGATCTCAATTCCACAGAACATAGCTCTAACTAGAAAGGGACAACTATAGCTTATCTCATTGACTAAATTAAAAACCAGATTTTATTTTCTAACTGGACAAAAGTTCTTTTCAAAACACGTTTTGAAAATACGGCCGCAGATGTCCATTCGCGAAACCCTTTGTGTCTCCCCTAAGTGGTCCGAACTGTTACACGCTCAGTTACACGCTTCAGTATCAGGGACGGACACGTAACATGATAAAACTAGCTGCCCCGACAAATTAACTCTGTATTTCAAGTATAGGCGACCAAGAAATTGGTTTACCACTTTTGATGACATCTCCCAGTAACATAATTATTCGCTAAGGATTACTGTATTAGGAATGACAGATTCTGACGTAGCAGTTATTAATCTGTCAAGCGAAAATAGCCCTTGATGTTTTGTACGTGCAAATGATATTCAGCCTTAGAGTGGTAAACCAATTTCTTGGTCGCCTATACCATAGACAACACCACAGTATTTTTTTTTCCGTAACATCCAATTTTCTCTTCTTTCGCTAAAATTGTTTATTCAGACTTTTACAAACATTGAAAAAATATTTTTACTAACTAGAAAATAACTATCATTTGACATGGCCTACCAAAATTTCTGTCTTTTTATCGTTAGAATTCGTAATTTTGACTCATATAGCTAGATATGTTTATAACAAAATATAGATTGTTATAGTGTATGAAACAGCTTGAATTTTTATCTTATTTGTTAAAAAACAATTTCTTAAATTCCCAGCTAATTTATATCATAAAAATCACTAAAATTATAATTCAACTAACTAAATGATTTCTACCCCCTTGGCCCGTTTTCTACCAAAATTTTACCGACGCAAAAGGTTACCCTCGTTACGTACCCGTCTCTGACAGTGTAAATAGTAACCCAGTAACCCTCAATTGACAGAACATGTGAAATCCATTGCGCAAAAGAACCGGACCATGTGAAAAATCCTAAAAAATATAGTAGGGGGCATGTTTGGTCAATATGTAATTAGTAAAGGTTGGATTTTTTTTTACTTTGGAAAGGCAGATGTCAGCTCAATTTGAAATCCAATTTTTTTCGCAATAGGAAATTAAAATCGAATAAGATAAAATCAAAATTGTTTTTATCGTGAGATTGAAATGATAATATTTTTTTTGAATTTTTGCCTGTTCATATAATAAAAAGTACCTGGGTGACGGAACTTTGCTCGGTTTTTTTTTTTTTAAAGTTTTTTTTTTCTAAAAATGAAACCAAGCTAGATCGATTTATCGCCCCCGAACCCTGCATACTAAATTTCATGAAATTCGTTGGAGCTGTTACCGAGATTCATACGAGTATTATATTAAAACAAGAATTGCTCGTTTAATAGGTATAAGATAACTAATTACTGTGCAAAATGTGGGCATGTGCCAAAAGTCATGTTCGGACATGCCTCTGACCACCCTCCTTATATATCCTTACAAGATCTAAAATAACTAGAGATCTGAGGAAATATCTACCGAGCCTGGGGATTACAGATCATTATTTTCCGGGATAAAAAGTAGCCTATGTGCTATTCCAGACTTTAAACTATCTCTGTGTCAAATTTCATCCAGATCCGTTCAGTCGTTTCAGCGTGAAAGAGTAACAAACATCCACACATACAAACTTTCACGTTTATAATAGAAGGAAGTAGTTGTAAAAACATTTGTCCCGCCACGGGAATCAAACCCGCTACATATCGCAACACCGCGGCGATTATACCATAACTCCTTTGTTACCCAGTCGGCTGAAATAAATCTTACTTCTTAACTTTCGAGTGTCAAGTATTTAGGTACTCTACAAAGATACTATTTGACCTAATTCTGTTATCTACGTGATAGTGTGATAGTAGGTCAATGACCGATAAGGCGTCACTTTGATAGACAATTTTTGAAAACAAATACAGACACGTTAGCCCAAATTTTAATGTCAAAATGTCAAAAAAAATGATATTTTATAATGACAATTTTTTTATTATGAGTTTATGTAGTGGTAGCACCCCTGCCTCTCGATCCGAGGGTCGTGGGTTCAAACCTGGTCGTGCACCAATGAGTTTTTCCATTCGAAAAATGTATGTGCGCAATGCCAGTGCTCTTAAACGGTGAAGGAAAACATCATGAGGAAACCGACATACCCTAGAATCAAAAATTCGAAGATGTGCGTCACAGGTTAGTATTCTTATAAGCGGCGATGGATTTGCAACCTGTCACGTACGGAATACTAACTACTGTGCAAAATGTGGGCATGTACCGAATGTCATGTTTGGACTTGCTTCTGACTACCCTCTTTAGATATCCTCAAAGATTTAAGTAACTAAAGATCTGAGGAAGATATCTACCGAGCCCGGGGATTACAGTCGTGAGCATATTATTATTATTATTATATTTTTCTTTTTAATTATTACAAGACTAACGAAGCCAGCTACTTTGTCTGTGGGCTATTCTACTAAAGATATTTTTTAATCGTTATTTTAAAAACTTTTTAACCTTGATAAATTTAAATTTGAAGATCGTTTTTCAAGCTATAGATAGCATGAAGATAATATTAATAGAGCAATAAAATATTGGTTAATTATAAGTTACTAGCTGTCCCGGCAAACTTCGTACCGCCTAAGTATTTTATTTAGAAAACGTTTGTATGGGAAATAGAAAAGGGCTATTTTTAGGGTTTCCCGGCAGTTATTCGAATTTTTCTTACCTTTTAAACCTTCCCTAGACCTCCACGAACATTTCAAGACCAAGATAAGATAAATCCGTTTAGCCGTTCTCGAGTTTTAGCGAGACTAACGAACAGCAATTCATTTTTATATATATAGATAGATTTCACGAAGGGTACCTGCATTTAAAATTAAATAATATTTTACGAGATAACCAAACTGAAGTGACTGAAAGACTTTTAAGTTTATAATATTAGTAGGATATATAAATATATATCTATACCTAACCCTACCTAATATAAAGTCCACTAGTGGGCAGATAACAACTTTCTTTCTTCTTCGCCCACGCTTACCTAAAACTCATAACTTGACTTTAAAGTAAGGGGAGAGGTTTCATTTTCCACTGTTTGTTTTTACCCGAATGCAAAGAAGGAGGGTAATGACTGCCTTCACAGCTCAGTTGGGAGTAGCTCTGCCTTCTGCGCTGTAGGTTGTGGGTTCGAACCCCACCCAGGACTAACATTTGTGTAACAAACAATAATACATCCATCCATCCAAAATTTCGCATTTATCACTATCCTACTAATATTATAAACGCGAAAATTCGTAAGAATGTATGGATGTTTGGATGTATGTTTGTTACTCTTTCACGCTGAAACGGCTGAACGGATCTGGCTGAAATTTGGCACAGATATAGATTATAGTCTGGAATAGCACATAGGCTACTTTTTATCTCGGAAAAATGTACGGTTCCCGCGAGGTAGATGGTTTTTATATACTTTTAAACTTACGCGATCTGAACACATTATTATTAGTATTATGGTGTTAACGTGATATTAGTATTAGTATTTAGATGGTTTTTGTTTTGCCAAGGTACCACGCGGGCGAAGCCGTGGGCGGAAGCTAGTATTATCGAAGTCACTAGAGGTCTGAGGAGATATCTACCGAGCCTGGGGATTAGTCGTGCGAGTGTTTGTTTTAGCTTAAAACCTATAGTACCTGGATGACCGAGCTTTGCTCGGGTTTTTTTTCTGGTTTATCGTGTTTTTTGGAAAATGAAACCTAGCTAGATCGAATTATCGCCCCCGAAACCCCTACATACGAAATTTCATGAAAATTGTTGGAGCCGTTTCCGAGATTCCGATTATATATATACATATATATACATATATACAAGAATTGCTCGTTTAATGGTATAAGCTAAAGAGCATAAATCACTAACATCATCAGAGGTCATAAGGTCATTAACCCCATGAATACCTACTTACATAAACTAACTGTCACATGACACGTGCTGTCATTGGTGTCATATTTTGAAAACCTTGCAATTTTGTCTTATGGTAGAGTTATTGCATATTTGCAAGCAAAATAACAAGACTAAAAAAACCGGCCAAGTGCGAGTCGGACTCGAGCACGAAGGGTTCCGTACTATCCTACTAATATTATAAACGCGAAAGTTTGTAAGAATGTATGGATGTATGTTTGGTACTCTTTCACGCTGAAACGGCAGAACGGATCTAGATTAAATTTGGCACAGATATAGATTATAGTCTGGAATAGCACATAGGCTACTTTTTATCTCGGAAAAATGTACGGTTCCTGTGGAATATATTTGTTTCTGTTTTTCAAGGTACCGAGCGGGCGAAGCCGTGGGCGGAAGCTAGTCTTTACTAATATTATATAGAGGAAAGTTTAGTATTTTTGCATTTTTGTATTTTGTTTTTACGAACTCAATAGTCCGATTTCAAAAATTATTTCACCATTAGAATGCTACATTATCCCTGAGTAACATAGGCTATAGTATTACGAGAAAAAACTAGAAATCCTTACTAAAACTTCAATAATGTAACCCAAGGTGTAATAATTAATGGATTTTAGCGGACGAACTCGCGGGAAACAGCTAGTTCAAAATAAAACTGGCAAACGAAGTTCCGAGCAAGCTATTTTAATCATAAGAAGCTAATAAAAGCTAGTACTAGGTATAGTTCATCCAACGGATCTAGGCATTCGTGAAGTTAGCCACAGGTGCGAGTTTGCGCATGTACAGTTCCTTCCCCTCGTCATACCTCCAATTGCTCCCGAAAAACGATACTGCGCAGTTCTTGCGGCTTCATGAATGCCTAGATTCGTTGAGCGAACTTAGACGATTTAAATCTTTGCACTACACGTTATTCAGGGACCCTTACCCTAAATAAGAGTGGTGTAATAAGAGTTAGAGCGTAAGGCGTAGAGGCTAGGCGTAAGGCTCCCTTACTACCGGGCCCTGTAGGTCTACCATGAGTTGTCACATTTAGATCAGCTGACGTAACTACAGTAGTAATAGTTCGTAACTATGACATCCGTCGAAATTGTTACTCATGGTACCAAATTCTAAACAAATTAATGAGCGCAAACTACAGTCGCTGTAGTACTTTGTGACGTAGGATAGTTAGCTACGTGAGGTTTTAGGACCCAACTATCCGCTAGAGGCGCTGTACAATATTTTCATACATTTTTGTAACTACAGTCGCTAGCGAGTGTAGATTGTGAAAACTTATGGTAGACCCTCTGTAATACCGTGTAGTGCAAAGATTTAAATCGTAGCTATGCCCGGACGCCAAAAACTGTGGCACTGTTTTTACTTGTGTGTGTTAACAAAATGCCGATGCACGCACACTAATGATTAGTAAAAAATGAACCAAACAGTTATTTCACCATTTATTGTGCAATTATATTGCACGATCTTTCGTAAAAAAAATACTTATTCCTTTTGTACCCTGAAATTGAAAATATTTGGTGTGCCAAATGAGCGAGCTATCTCATTTCGTGTGGCAACAAAACGGCGCGGTCTTAGTACCGGCATATCTACGATTGTGTAGTGTAATACCAGTCTTAGCTCCGAAGTAAAATCTAACGGCACAACCACAGAATAGTGTGTAGTGACTACGACCCGGACCTCACGCACACTACGACACCCAGCTGAGCTGAAACTGTGTCACGGGGTCTTCGCGCGCAACGGTACACGTCGCCGCTACTCCATAACAGATGGCGCTAGTTGTAACTGTGATCCTATGATGCACTTTTGTAGAAACTTTGATGTTTTTACAGTTTTAATAATTAAGCTTAAGTATTTGCTTGCCTAAATTTGATGTATTAAGGTATTTATTTATACTATCTTACTATTATACTTACTTATTGTAGGTAATTATTATACTAGCTATTTAAGAACCGCTTAGATAGCCCAACTGTTTCAATCACATGTAGTTGTTTTGCATATTAGTATGTAGGTAAGTATATTAAGATCTGTAAATAAATGATATTAATATTTACCTATAAAATAAGGTTAGGAATAGAATTACAAATTAATGTTTCAAATGTAGGTCACGCATTGATTACAAACGTAAGTATTCTAAGTGTTTTGTGGGGTAATACTATCCACTTAACAAGTAGGTAGGTAGGTTAAAACAAAAATAATTCTCTCTACTTATGTACCTTTTATGTATTACAGTAGGTAACTTAGTGAGTGGGTTACTACAATTATAAATAGACAACTTCGGATGATTACTCACAAATTCACAAATAAAGTTTATAAGCACTGCTAGTACCGCTACTTCATAATAGATGGCACTGGTCATAACTAAGTGCGAAGTTAGTATTTTCATGCAAGGATTCCGTAGGTTATTATTGTATACTGGGTTTAATCCTTAAAAAATAATGGTTTAGGTACATAATGGCGTGTATTATCTTATCGTCTATTTAAATACTGTTGGGGTGAGCGGAATCAGAGTGTATTGACCCCGTGACGTCATAAGATTACCGCACAGCCATGGATATATTGATAGCGGTTGAAGTCTTGCTAAACTCAATAGCTATTGAAGTATGTAAGATAGGTATTAAATGTAAAATCTAGGTACGTAGTGTAGGTATCTAAGTGTCTGTGTCCTAAGTGTCTTGAAAAATAAATGTTATTCAATTATTTCTGAAAATGCCTCGTGCGAGCGAAACACGTGTCGAAATATTTTTGGAGGTTGCATGTGTAGATAGTGAGCTACCGTTGGTTTGCGGACGAGAGGGTGGTGCACGAGTTTTTATTGTGTTTAGCTTACCGAAGAATAGATTGGCATAAATATTAGATAATTAACAATCCTTTAAAATCTAAAATTTAAATTAATATAACACTAAGGTTGATGAGAATTGCGACCAAAATGACTGATCTTTAGACGTTTGCGGATGAATAATCTTCATATGCAAATTTGAAAAAATGGAATACCTATGTCAATATCTTGATTGATTGTAACTTGTATCGGCGACAAGTCACAGGTTCGCAAAAAAATATGTCATTATCTCGATTTGTTGTATCGGCGACAAGTCACAGATTGTCACAAAAGTTTCTTGCATAGATAAAAGATGCATGACATAAGGACTCTTTTTAACATTTAGTTTTTATTGTGTACTAGCTGACCCGGCAGACTTCGTACTTATTTAGAAAACGTTTGTATGGGAAATAGAAAAGGGCTATTTTTTGGGTTTTTCCGGCAGTTATTCAAATTTTTTTTACCTTTTAAACCTTCCCTAGACCTCCACGAACATTTCAAGACCAAGATAAGATAAATCTGTTTAGCCGTTCTCGAGTTTTAGCGAGACTAACGAACAGCAATTCATTTTATATATTTCTATATTATAGAGAAACATGTTTGCAAATGGAAATATGGGCTGTGTTTTCTACAAGTTATGTATACATCACAAATTTGTTTTAAATGAATGAAAACTATTATACAACATGGGTAATACGCTGTAAAAGGGTGGGGTAAGGTTTTAGTTTTGAGTAACAAAGGGTATGTCCTACGGGTGTAACATTGAAAGTATTGACCGATCGCCGGCATGTCAAGTTGGGTGCCTTGGTAAATTATAATATTATTTTATATTTTTAGGGTTTCGTACCCAAAGAGTAAAACGGGACCCTATAACTAAGACTCCGCTGTCCATTCGTCTGTCCATCTGTCACCAGGCTGTATCTCATAAGTCATAAACCGTGATAGTTAGACAGTTGAAATTTTCACAGATGAATTTATTTCTGTTGCTGCTATAACAACTAATACTAAAAAACAATAAAATAAATATTTAAGGGGGCTCCCAAACAAAAATCGTGCATTTTTTATGGATAATGGTACGGAAACCTACGTGCGCGAGTTGATTCGTACTTGGCCGGTTATTTTTTATTTTAGCACAAACCCGTTATGATTGGAGAGAAAAAAAGGGAGGTTTTTGCCCTGCAGTACGACACAGGCTCATAATAATAATAATTTTATATAGGTATACAATTACAATTACTGTTGCTATTTTCAAATAATTTTTGTCGGGTTTTAATTTTTTGCTATAAATACTAAATAATACGAAGACATCTTTATGACAGGTGGTAAAAGTTTAACACAACTGTCATTAAAATCTATTTATTAGTGAAAGATAACTAAATAATTATTGTATACCTTTTGATGACTTACTGACCTATTTCCGTGAACTACCTAACACAAAATCGATGGTGTACAAATCAAAGTGGTCAAAGCGATCGTTATGGCATTAGTAGAATCAGATTGTATTGACTCATCGAACACGTTTACACCAAGCCATACATCATCATCATCATCAGTCTATAGCAGTCCACTGCAGGATATAGGCTTCCCATGAGCGCCATTGCGCCCTGTCTTCAGCTCGACGCATCCAGCCTCCACCAGCCGCCTTTCGCAGATCGTCACTCCACCTAGCCGGAGGGCGTCCTACACTACGTTTGCCGAGCCGCGGTCTCCACTCAAGAACTCGTTTACCCCAACGGTTATCGGTTCTTCAACTGATATGACCAGCCCACCAGGGTTCATAAGAACTGCCACCAAAATGACGCTATCTTTTGAAGTTTGTGGATAATTAATCTTCAGTGCAATAATCTTTTTGTATTACGTATGTCACAGGTGTGAAAAAATATTTCAATATGTCACTATCTCGATTTCTTGTATCGGAAACCAGTTTCACGCGGGCGAAGCCGTGAGCGGAGGATAGTCCTACTAATATTATAAACGCGAAAGTTTGTATGGATGGATGGATGTTTGTTACTCTTTCACGCTGAAACGGCTGAACGGATCTGGATAAATTTGGCACAGATATAGATTATGGTCTGGAATAACACATAGGCTACTTTTTATCCTGGAAAAATGTACGGTTCCCGCGGGATAGGTTTGTTTTTGTTTTTCAAGGTACCACGCGGGCGAGGCCGTGGGCGGAAGCTAGTAACCAATAAATGAAAAGAACTACAAGATTGGTATACAATTAAAACATTTTTACATTAATCTCCGAGTTGTGTTAAAAATAGCTTCTTTAGAACATTAACAGTTAAATGAAGCCTATAGAAAACCATAAAAGTTCATGTAAACACGGAAAATTTTCTACTTAAGTACATAATACGATAATACCTTCGTTTTTCGCGCTCTGAATCTAGCAACACAAATATTAGCTGCAACATTGATCCTAGTGACCTAGATAGATACCAGCAGACGTAAGGTCTACTTTTGCGTAGTGGCGGGGAGAAACTTTAGGAAGATTGACTTGGAAATGTTGCATTTTATTCAAACAAAAAGCTTCTTTATAGTTATTTGTTACAGCGAATCAGGTGTTGTTTTTGAGAAATCAATACTATAGGGAAGGATGTTATAAAAAATAGATAGCGTATATAAAAATGGATGATATTTGTATGTATATTATATATACCAATACTTTCATGGTATAATCTACTTATATTTACTTATAGTTACTTATAGTTACTTATTTATCTATCTATCTAATAATACATTTAAACGAGCAATTCTTGTATTTGTATAAACATAATCTAAATCTCGAAAACGGCTGCAACGATTTTCATGAAATTTATCATGCAGGGGGTTCCGGGGGCGATAGATTGGTTTAGCTAAGTTTCATTTTTAGAAAACGTTGTTTTATCTGTATTTCATCTAAATATAATTTCCAAAAAACACGATTTACCCAAAAAAAAAGGTCATCCAGGTACTCACTATAATACGTACAAGACGTGCGTTGTACACACGTATGACATAATATATTAAAGACGCGTATACACGAATGATATCTATATAGAACCTAGTATCATACCCATTGCAGGTACACTGCGGAACACCGTTCAGATTGTTGTATCGGTACGCTAGAGTTCATATCGTTTAGACAAGGATGGAATATACTGATTTTTAATACGATATCTTCTCATCGGTCTGACATGTAGAAAGTGAATCTGTAGACAAATATTTCAAACTTAACAATGTAGGTAATTGAGGAGGATTTTTCTGCGGTGCATTTGCCTGACAACTACGTCGCTCTGGTTTTTATATTTTTTCTCGTGTTATTTTGAGTTTTATTGCGTAATTTTGGTGGTTATTTTGCCAATAAAGCCCGGGTTCTTGACGCGAGTGTAAAGTATGTGAATTAGAGTGAATAGTTCTCTTCAAATTCCATCGCAGGAAATCCCGAGAATTTTCAACAAGACAGCCATCTTTTGTTTAAAATTGACTTGACAACTTGACTATGACTCTGTGACTTTGACAATACTTATAAATACATAAATACACTTGACACTGGCAAAATTGTTCTCTAAGAGACAGATGCCATAATCGAAGAAGAAGAAGAAGGTAATTGAGGAGTTAAATTTTGCTCAAACCAATTTAAAACTAACCTGGCTTTAAAATTAATATTTAATAATAATCATGAAAACTCAAGTTTTATTTCGTTCAACAATTTGACTTTTTTGGAATTATGTATTTGGCGCGATTTAAAAAAAACTATTTGGAGCTATCATTGGAACTATAGGCAATAGAAATTTTAAATTAAAATTCATAGGAATATTTTTAGTGGCTTCTTTAAATGTAAAAGCCTAATTTAACAAAGTAAACAAAAATTTAAAAACCAAAGAAGCAGAGGCATCTCTGAGTTGAAGATCAGTCTGGGTACTGTCAAAATAAATATTTTTTGTGGATATGTCGCACAACGCCATCTAACCCAAATTGAGCAAAATAAATCATTTACTTTTGACTTCTGACGACTTCTTTGGATATTTAAAAAGTTCTTAATTTATTTTTGTAAATATGTTATGCATTATAGTTAGAGTAAGGCTTTATGTGACGATAATGATGATAGATGGAGTGTGTGAAAGATGATAAATGAGTAAGAAAAGAGTGTTTCCTGAATGACAGATGATACTTAGATGGAAAGCATAAAGTTATCATGTTGTGCCGACCCCACATAATTATGTACATGAGAATATGGACAGGAAAATGATGATTTATGTCTAATGCATTTTATGTCATTTTTAATTCCAATATGCAGCAGACCGAGGACAATGGCATATGCAAAGAGAGGCCTATACCCAGCAGTGGGTGAAGTCGGGCTGTGGATGATGATGATGATGATGATTTGTTTGTTAAGTAAAATAAAAAACAAATCATCAAGTCATAAGTCAAAGTGTAAACTTTAACAAAGGAAAGGTAACTAATCAACTGATAAAGATCCTTATAATGTACAAAAAAATGATAGAGGGAAATGGAAGATCACATGTTGTGCCGACCCCACATAAAGTGGGAAAAGGGCAGGAAGATGATTATGATATTGTACAAAAAAGCTGGAACGAGACGAGTTTTTCACCTGTTCTTCTCGTACTTTGGTTAGGTTGGAATTGGCACATAGATTCACCGCATGTAAGACGTTTCAAAGTGATCCTTGTGAAACAGTGAATAATGAACATGAACACAATGGTCCTATGGTCCATAAACATTTTGTAAACAAGACGGAAGTACTCTGTGATCCACAACACACACATGCACAGTATAATACATTACCATAGTAATTACCTGACGCGGTTGTACTGGCTGATGTGATAGACACCGTATTGGTGGTGGACGTTTCCGCGACGCTGGCAGCATTGGACAGTTCCACAATCCTGTCGACTGCAACCCTGTTCCCTGGCAGGACCGCTGGCTCCTCCTGTACTTCCGCCTCCGCTTCCGGCTGAGGGCTGGCTGCCATATCATTCGCGACTATCACATTAACAGTTGTAAGAGACTCCAAATCGCTGCTTTCATTGGAATTATCTATGTATACCGCAGCGGATCTCGCTCCGAGGGTTTCCATCACGGATTCCGCTAAGGATCTTGTGGCATCCATGTCTAAATCTTGTTTAATGTCTATGATGATCTGTCGACGTTTCATCCCGCTGCCGGAAGGGGATTGGACCTGGTGGACGCTCACTTGCGTCTCCCCCCCACCCTGGGACATATGGTGCTGTATCACCTGGGTCAGCTGACCTTCCAAGCTCTCCCGCCCCGCCATTATCAAGAATCAGACTTATGTATCAGTCGAAGAAAATTATTGCATACTAGTACTAATGAACACTGCTTATCACAAATGATACACTATTGGTGCAGAAAGAAATAGGTCACGGGGTGATCGTCCTTTATGGCAGTGATTTGGAGGCACTTGTTTTTTTGAGTTCACAGATCACATAGTGTTTGTTTTTGTTTGTTCGTTTTGTGGAAGCGCGGAGGCGGCAAACCGCCTTCGTAGCCACTGCAAGGCCTACGGCGTAGCGGCGGCGCTACGACGCCCTGGCGTTGGGCTGGCGCGGAACACACTTCCGGGTTGCGTATCGCGAGATATGTCGATCGGGGTTGTAATCCCGGGGTTGTGATAAACGGCGTTGACTGTGACAAGGTGAGATTAAGACTCATAGCGATAGAAGTCCAAAAGAAATGTGCAGTAGAAGATGATAAATAAAACTAATTGTAAAAACAGTTGAGGAAATTTTATTGACTATGCACCTAAATATTTCATCTTTTAAATATTTTTTATATTGAAATAATAGTAGTAAAATAAGCTAGCATTGATTTTAAGTTCAACAAAAAATGTCACCTTAAAAAAATATAAATGATCAACCTTCAAACCAGCAATCGTAAGTCATATCCCGAGACATATTTCCGAAATTTCCCCTCGTGTGTATTCTCCCATCCGACGGCACGTGCCTACGCATGCGCCCTACACCCCTCCACCATTCCCCTCTTACCTATATCTCTATCTCCCTCTACGCGCTTCGATCGTACAGAATGACGAAAAAAGTAGGTATATAATCGAATTTATGTTGGTCTCTGTAAGGATAGCAGAAAAGGAGGTGTGTGTGGCCTTGATCTATTTAGGTATTATTTAAGGACTGGCAGTACTGCTAGGCATTTATGAGATAAATCGTTGGTGAGATAGGTCGATGACATATTTGAAGTCACGGCAGGGCGAGATTAGCGCGAAATTGCAGTGGATTGTACCGAAAAAATATATACTGGGTGATGTTGGAGTGTGGATGAGACAAATAATAAATATTACTTAGTTATATATTAATGTTATTTTAGTTACCTTTAGTTTTGAGAGTGCAAGTTTTTTATTTGTGATTGTGGTGTTTTATAAATCTATGTCTGTATAAATTTTATCAAGTATTATACCTAAAATAGATAAACTTAACATAATTTAAATCCAAATCATCATCAAAATCAATAATGTAAATAAAAAAAATATGTATTTTAAATTGGTTAAGCAATTTTGAAAACAACGCATTCAAGTTTACCACAAAAATACAGTCACAATCACTCAAATGTCATAAAAAATACTTTGAATAAGTGAGCAACTATATAACTATCAAAATGTAGTTCCCTGCTGTCGGTACAAACCTTCATTATGTAATGCGGAACAACCAAAACACGAGACTCAAGTAAACAGTGGTTGTATGTCAGAAGAATGCATAGCATGGCCTAAATTAAATACCTCAGTGTAGCGAGTATCTTGACATACTATGAACGACAACCATCTGTACGTCTACCATGAATTGTCACATTTAGATTGGCTGACGTTACTACAGTAGTAATAGTACGTTACTATGACATCTGTCAAAATTGTTACTCATGGTACCAAATTCTAAGCAAATTAATGAGCGCAAACTACAGTCGCTGTAGTACGCTGTGACGTAGGATAGTTAGCTACGTGACGTTTTAGTACCCAACTATCCGCTAGAGGCGCTGTACAAGTTTTCATACATTTTTTTAACTACAGTCGCTAGCGAGTGTAGATTGTGAAATCTCATGGTAGACCTACTGTAATCGTAAGCCCCTAGCTTTTGACACGCGGTATTTTTAGTTCATTTTACGCAGTATAGAGGCGCTGTAAAGATCCGTTATATGTCATCCCAAATGACATAATTGTCGAACGTTTCCGAGCACACAGAATATCATGTAATAATTATAGATGTCGACCTGTAGGTCTACCATGAGTTGTCATATTTAGATCAGCTGACGTTACTACAGTAGTAATAGTTCGTAACTATGACATCTGTCGAAATTGTTACTCATGGTACCAAGTTCTAAGCAAATTAATGAGCGCAAACTACAGTCGCTGTAGTACGCTGTGACGTAGGATAGTTAGCTACGTGAGGTTTTAGTACCCAACTATCCGCTAGAGGCGCTGTACAATATTTTCATACATTTTTGTAACTACAGTCGCTAGCGAGTGTAGATTGTGAAAACTCATGGTAGACCCTCTGGTTGCTTATTTAGAGAACTATTTACAGATTCCGCAGTGTTTAACCATTTAATTTTAGCTTTGTTCTCCCCCACTTTGTCTGGCTTCTCAGCTCAGTTGGTAGTAGCTCTGCCTTCTGCGCTGTAGGTTGTGGATTCGATCCCTAACCAGGACTAACATTTGTGTGATGAACTTTTGTGTGAATTTTTGTTCTGTGTTTAGACCTTATATTATATTAGGTATTATGTATGTATTTGCAAAAAAAAAGTTAACTACAAACATTTTTGTGATGAACGCAATATTTGCTATACCTATGTATGTATTAAAAAAGGATATAATTAATCTATCTGCTATCAGGTTCCCATAGTTCAAGCTTTCTTAGTTAGGGGATAGATGGCGTTGTGTGAAGAGTCCATCAATATTCAATATTCAATTCCTTCCAATACTTCTATAACGCACCACCTCCCACCATCTTTTAAAACCTAAATCACCTAAAACTCCTATCCTCTTAAAATTCTGCCTATTTTCATACAGTTTTGCCTCCCTCCATACCCTATACTTAGCCCTAAATCCTACCCTAGTCAAGGATGCTTAGCCTACATAGTGTCTGTGTGGGTGCAATGCGGCGTTTCAAGGCCACCCCTGTAGGGCCTAGTGGGCCGGTGATCTAGATTACTTGCCTGGATAGAAGGGGTGGGTTGGGGTTGTTTTTGTAATTACGTGCGGGGGTAAATATGGGGGTATTTTTTGCTATAACTTTGCTGTAAGCTGCTATTTTCTTCAAATTGGATGCAGTTTTTTTTTAATAGGTACTTTTAACTTTTTTTTAATCCATTCACCACACTAGTTTAAAAGAACTTATAGAACTATAAAAAGTAAAAGTACCTATCTACATATACAGGGTGTCCCAAAAAGTAGTGTCAAGCGAAAGTCCAGAGATAGAACACCCTTTGGGGTACCCGAATCACCCCCATGTATGTTCCGCGATTTTCTATAGTTTTCGAGTTATTAATTTTTTTCCGAATTTTTGAAAATTTACGACTTGAACAACTTAAAAAACTCTTACAAAAAAAGTGGAAAACTTTCTTGAGATTTTTTTTTCGCTACTGAATTGTGATGAGTTGTTCTTTTATGCATAAAATAATCAGCTACGTGACTTTGATGAAAACTATAAAAATGTTGATGTAAAGTCAAATAATTACATTCGGTGAATTATGACTAAAATTTTCAACTTCAAATTAAAAATCTTAAAAAGTGATTTCATAGTTCCTAAATAAGTCTAAAGAATTCTCCAGACTCTCAGCTTTTATAATCATTAAAAAAAAGTAGTACTTAATAGGCTACTTTTGCTAAAATCGACCTTCAAAGACGGTGAGGTGGAAAATTCTTAAAATTAGCAATCTGATTAAAAAATAGATTTTGGCCATTTTATCATTCCTAAGCTTAATTTGTTTGTTAACTAACCAAAAACGACTACAAAGAATTAGTTTATGCCAAAGAAATCAGAAATATGGCCGAATTAAGAACAAAATTGAGACAGGCCGAAAAAAAAAATAAGGAACTTAAAATAGCTTTCATACAATTTAAGGAAACCTTTTTAAGACGATGTAGGATTTGTATCGACCTAGAAGGTTGACATTTTGAAAACTTTTTGTAAAAAATTAATAAATTTTACTTGTTGTTTTATTTCATAAATTAAGCTAAACTAAATAAATAAAACCTTCAAATATTAATGAAATCTTACTTTCCCGCAGTCATTTTTGGTTAGTTCACAAACTAATTAAGCTTGGGAATGATAAAATGGCCAAAATCTATTTTTTAATCAGGTAGCTAATTTTAAGAATTTTCCACCTCACCGTCTTTGAAGGCCGATTTTAGCCAAAGTAGCCTATTAAGCACTACTTTTTTTTAATGATTATGAAAGCTGAGAGTCTGGAGAATTCTTTAGACTTATTTAGGAACCATGAAATTACTTGTTAAGATTTTTAATTTGAAGTTGAAAATTTTAGTCATAATTCACCGAATGTAATTATTTGACTTTACACCAACATTTTCATAGTTTTCATCAAAGTCACGAAGCTGATTATTTTATGCATAAAAGAACAACTCATAACAATTCAGTAGCAAAAAAAAAATCTCAAGAAAGTTTTCTACTTTTTTTGTAAGAATGTTTTAAGTTGTTCAAGTCGTAAATTTTCAAAAATTCGGAAAAAAATTAATAACTCGAAAAGTATAGAAAATCGCGGAACATACATGGGGGTGATTCGGGTACCCCAAGGGGTGTTCTATCTCTGGACTTTCGCTTGACACTACTTTTTGGGACACCCTGTATATATAAACACAGTGTTTGTTTTTGAAATTATTGAAGGAAAACTCTTTTTTTATAATAATTGTTAAGTAGGTAAATACTTACCAGTAAAAACTTGTAAAAACCTTTTTTACTTCTCTAATATTGTTATTAATAAACTTATCTAGCGTATTCCATACCAGTCATCAATATGAAAAAATATAAAGTTTTCACCACGATCACGCGAAACCCTAAAACCAAATTTCAATAGCAGCTCCATCTACCGTGCGATAGCGGTACTAAACAAGCTCGCAAATTTAAAAGTAAAACCACTGTCACGTGCGCCAGCTAACGGCAAATAGCCGAACTGCGTGCGTTGACCCGCAAATTGCGCAATGGTCAGCGGTGCTCAAAGCTTTTATTGTTTTTTTAAATATTTTTATTAATAGACTCGCTCACGTGGTACATACCCGGCTAAAAAGTGGTCTATGTGTTATTCCCGGTCATAAACTACGCGTCTTTCAAGTTTTATCCAGATCCGGTCAGCCGTTTCAGCGTGAATGAGTAACAAATTCATACATTCTAAGTCCCAAACTTTCACGTTGGTTGATAATATTAGTAGAATTCGCGAATATGGGAATAAATAAGAAAATATACAACTATATTGCAACAAAAACAATTCAAAAATAAAAACTCCTAATATTACCTAGGTACCTACCGTTTATTGTTAGTGCTATTGTTTTATTATGGCCGATTTATCTAGAAATGTTATTTTTATGACCATTTAGCATATTACTGACATTAGCTATTGATAGTTTGTTTGGGAATTTGTTTATTAACCTAAAAGATTTGTGAAAGCTACTCGCCAACTATATCTTATACCTATAAACGAGCAATTCTTGTATAATATAATCTGAATCTCGGATAGGGCTCCAACGATTTTCATGAAATTTAGTTGCACGGGATTTCGGGGGCGATAAATCGATCGAGCTAGGTTTCATTTCTAGAAAACGTCGTTTATCAAAAAAAATCATCCAGATAGTTACTATTAGTTTTATACATACCTACATAACTAATTTAATAGAATGAGTGAGTAAGAAAAATATTATGCGTATAATTTTTTGCATTACTGGTTAAAAACAATAAAATCACGAAGATCTTACCTACCTACCTTAACAATTTTAATGTAATACCCCGTAATACCTAGTAGTGATAACATTTGACTATCGCTGGTTTGAGGAATTCAAACTTGGAAGACCTGTCACGTAGGATACATTCGGAGACCGCGGCGCGAATTTTAAAATTGGAACTGTAAGCTACTGAGTTACGATCCAAAACAAATAGGTCAAGATTTATATGAATGAGTTGTTTCTTCTCTATTTTTATCGTTTAACTTTTTAAAGCGATGCAATCATTGAAAATATGCAACCATTTTGTGAGCTAATAAGTGCCCCACAAAATATGTGCTGTGGTAAGCGGCGCAAGCGGGGCTTATCAATTATGCCAAAAAATTATATTGAAAAAAATCAGATAAGCAGCACATAAACTACACGTTACACGGCAATTTAAACCCAAACATCGAGGGGATAAAGTCGACATCAGTATTTTTTTTGTCATATCCACGAAGAAGTTTTAATGTGTGAAAGGTATCATGTTTGGGTAATAATAAAAAGGTTTATTTTTGACAGTGACATTTAACGAACCGTTGTCAGGTGCATCCACTATTACGATAACTAAACATCTGCCCTTAGGGGCTGATTATTTGATAATCTGATAACTTTAATTAAACGATTTTATTCAAAATTATAACGACTCCATAATTCGTTTGAAAGTTCTAAAGCTTTTCAGTGAGTTGACCTGAAAACTTGTCATAAAAATTTGAACAAAACAGCCATCTTTTGTTTAATAAATTGACTTTGCAACTATGACTCTGTGACGTTGACAACACTTAATTTCATAATTGAAGAAGAAGAAGATAAAAGGAATGTATTATTTCAAATTTATGTACCTACACACGTGAACAAAAATAAATACTATCTGAGCAAAACTATCAAGTAATCGCGAATTGGGCAGGTTATTGTGAGTTGTTATACTCAACTATCACCATGACCACTATTAAAATATTTACAACTATTACACAAATACCTATAACGGTGGTCAAAAACGTGATTTTTCTCGGTCCCAGACCGGTCGGGGTGAATGACCGCGATCGGCACGGTTAAATTTTTTGATAGTTCAAAATTATGAGCTAGTGATCTCCACGCCATTCTGTTTGCGTATTACTTTCAAATACATTTATTACTCCCATGTTTCAATATCATGTTTGAGCGTGCTTCTGGCTCTCTTTATATCCTCAAAGATCACTCAAGACACATCGTGTAATCAAAAATTCGAAGGTGTGTGAATACATACATAACAAAATCATAAACTAAAATTCTTATAGGCGGCGATGGGCTTGCAACCTGTCACGTACGGAATACTAACTACTGTGAAAAATGTGGGCATGTGCCAAATTTCATGTTTGGACGTGCCTCTGACTACCCTCTTCAGATATCCTCAAAGATCTAAGTTACTAGAGCCAATAGAAAAATCGAGAGATCAAAAAACCAAAGAATCAAATTGAAATTGAAATTGAAAAATATTTTATTCAGTAAAATTACAAGGATCACTTTGAAACGTCTTACATGCTAGGTGAATCTATGTGCCAATTCCAACCTAACCCAAGTACGAGAAGAACAGGCACAAAGAGCAAATAGAGTTAATGCGCACATAAATTGTTCGAATGGAATAACTCATTGGTGCACGACCAGGTTTGAACTCAGGACCTCCGGATCGTGAGGCAGTGCTACCACTACACCACCAGCGCTCATCATCATCATCATCATCAGCCTATAGCAGTCCACTGCTGGACATAGGCCTCCCCTAATGAGCGCCATTGCGCCCTGTCTTCAGCTCGACGCATCCAGCCTCCACCAACAGCCTTTCGCAGATCGTCACTCCACCTAGCCGGAGGGCGTCCTACACTACGTTTGCCACCAGCGCTCTACATTAGTAAAATGTCCAAAAGTAGTTCATCGCCCTAAAACTAGCTTGATTTGGAGATATGGTCAAGTCTAGACTGGACTGGCAGACTATCTTAATTACTGAATAACTGAAAAATAAACACCGTTAATTCACGTTGCGTGCATTTTTGGTACTTATAAATGATGTCTGTGATTTTCTTTCTTCCACAATCTTTTACAAACCATCATGTTAAGAAACGTCAAAAATTCAAGCTTGAAGTAACACTACTTCAATACAATTTTTATAGATCATAGTACGAAATATCAAAGTTATATTACTTTGATATTTCCTGAAGAGCTTGTGGTAAGGCCCCAGGTGTGGCAGAAATATTCCCGGATTAAAAGTAGCCTATATGCTATTCCAGAATATAATCTATATCTGTGCCAAATTTCATCCAGATCCGTTGAACCGTTTCAGCGTGAAAGAGTAACAAACATACATCTATACATTCTTACAAACTTTCGCGTTTATAATATTAGTAGGATCAATTTTGTGTCTATATATTTTGTGTCTTATCATAATTTAACATTCGTCAGCCATTTTAAGTTGTCGCCGCATTTTTTAATAACTTTTCTTAATTTCCCGCGATGCCAAGTGACAGCCAGTCCCACGAAGTTGAATGCAAGATCGCGTTCACATAACGGCGCAAGCGCAGTTACTCAGTATGTGGGTGAGGCTAACTGCGCGCACCGTTAGCTACGTCACCGGCTAGTGATGGGGTGTGTCGATGGGGAGAAAAGGGGTAACTATTTAAAAAGGGGGAATAATTACATTTTTATGTAGACCTATATTATAATTTAACATGCAAAGAGGAAATACTTTGAAGATCTAACTTAATACTCAAGTGTCTAATAAATGCTATCACAATAAGTTGTAACACTAGATACACACTTATATTTTTTCAATACGGTCTGTTTGTTTGTTTTTGCTTTTATCTAGCAATCAGTTGAATAATAACTCACCAGTTACGTCTGCACCATTAATGGGGCAAATCAATGGTGTCGGGTCCTTTAGTATGATTATTTTCCTCTAGGTCTTAGGTCTACCTATACTCTTATAACCATACACACTCAAATCCATCACACTTCTTGTAACATGGCATTCCTCCCGACGCATAACATGCTCATACCACGCCAACATAATTACTCTTCAACTTTTTAATACCTTAACAAAGGTATGGGCATGTTATAAAGGATGTCAAGTGACGAAGAAAGTTTTAGAAGAAATGGAAGAAGATCACATGTTGTGCCGACCCCACATAACGTGGGAAAAGGGCAGGAAAGAAGATGTTGAGTTTAGGTAAATATGTATACAGAAATCTTATGTTATTGGCTGATTGATTGAGATAATCATGAGTAAGTAAAAAGGCCTTTTATAAAGTGTCCTAAAAGGGGTTAATATCATGAATACCTATTAATACCATTAAGCTGGGGACTTAGTATGGGTTTTGATAGTTTACGAAACTTAGTTTCGTTTCGTTCATACTGCACTGCCGTTAGTTTCCACTAGGGGCGCTGTGGGTAAATAAAAAATAAAACGAAATTAAGTATTAAAAACTATCGAATGACGTACTAATCCCGCTTTACCCCAAACGCTTATCGATAAAACAGACATCACTACAGAAGTACCGTACACTACGTCACGAAGAAAGGGATTGCGCCGGCGCACAGAATAAGCATCAGTGCGCGAACGGTAAACACAGGGCCTTGCGTCGCTGTCGCAAAACTGTCGCTTTTCTGTCGTTCCGTTATCTGAATGATAAGGTGGTCAAGGAAAAGCTCGCAAAAAAACATAAGCCATCGAATAAATTCAGGGTTTACTCAATAAATAAGTCAAACCACTCGCTCAAGGTCGTAAAATTAAATTGAACTGAAATGATAATTTCATAAATAGCCTTGTCAATATTTCCGTGTATCATTTGTTTATTTTATTTGCATGATTATTAGTGCCTGGATGACCGAGCATTGTTTGGTATTTTTATTGGTAAACGTTTCCTAAAAATGAAACCTAGCTAGATCGATTTATCGCCCCCGAAACCCCCTGTATACCTACTGGCTATAATCCACCTGTGGCAAATTTCATCCAGGGGGGCGATTATGGATCTTTTCTTACAATCAATGTCAATACGTTTTCATTGAAATCAAGTGATTTGGTATGACATAAGAGGGTTTATTCAATCAATTTGAGCCAGTTTTGACAAGTGTCCATTGTATCAGAGTTCCGTAATTGCACTACAGATCCAGATAAAAACAATGGAACTATTTTTCACTAGCCCAATTTTTTTTTAACTTTATATTCGTTCCTTATTTGTGTAAAATTTTCGTGTGATATTCAAAATTACAGTGTTGCTTGATTTATACGCAATTTGTTTGTGCTTCCGTCAACAGACAGGGCACTGTGTCAATAGGTCGTTAACCTTTACTTTACTGTACATACATTTTACGTTTTCTTATTTTTTATGTGCACAATCCTAACTAACCGAATTTTAATTAATTTTATAATATATTATTTAGTAGGTAAGTACCAAATTATTATAAAAAAATTGTTATCTATTTTAAAAAAATCTGAATAAAAAAAAATCTAAGTAATAAAAAATCTTAATTCAGAATCCACTTACCTCGAATGGTGCTAGGCATTTTGGCAAATCCTCTTAAAAAGTCACAATAAATCAATCCTCAACACACACGTCCACTGAAAAATTATCCAAATTCGGACATTTTCACTTTATTCCCAAAAATCCCCCGACACTGGCACTCAACATTTCCGAAAATCCTTCAGGAGCTGTCAACTTATTTGTCAATGTCAATTTTCCCGCGCTTTCGTTCGGAAAAGCGCCGCGTACGTCCTAGAGAGGTGGCTTGGCGGTCGTTTGTGCTTTTTTCGTTGCGCGCGCGTTCGACTCTCCGGTTAACTGTAATTTTTTTTCGTGCGAACTGAGGTAACGGTCGGGGCCGGTTCTGCCTTGGATCTTCTGCTGAATCGATTGGCGTTCGATGAATGCTGCGAATGCTTGACACCACTGAGTAATTGATGATTGATCAATAATTTATTTTATTGCAAATGTTCTGTCTGCCGCGGTTTTACTCGCGTGGAAAACTCATTATTAGCATCGAAAATAATCCAGCTATCTTAAAGTTATTTTTTTAAATCGATTCCGTAGTTCCAAAGATGTCTCTTTATCGTTGTAGTCATTTAATTATACTTATATTATAACTTTAAACGAGCAATTCTTGTACATTGTATATAATATGCATTCTGAATCTCTGAAACGGCTCCAAAAATTTTCATGAAATTTAGTATGCAGGGGGTTTCGCGTTCGATAAATCGATCTAGCTAGGTTTCATTTTGCAAAAAACCAGATTTACCAAAAGAAAACGAGCAAAGCTCGGTCAACCAGGTACTGTATATCAGTTAAAATCAAATAAAATCACACTCAGAAAAACAATCTCCACAGATTTAACTTGGCTTTTTTATTCAATAGATTATACATACAACCATTATCAAACATTCCAAAAACAAACTACTTATTTTTTTGATTCATTATTTTTCAAAAGATGAGTCTTACTGTGGAAAACTCGAGTGAACACATCGAATATTACAACCGTCATAGCTAAGATTAACAAACCAGCACTAAGTTCCACTAACCAATTAAACGATCAAGGAATCCATAAGAACACAAAATAAAAAAAACAAGAGCTGAGAATAATTAAAAATAGGAACAAAATAAGATATAAAAAAATATTCACATGAGAAAGGACATACAACAGTGGCATAAGATACGCCTTCCCGCGAACAAATCACCATTATTAAAAATAAGACATTATTATTAATGCTGCATGTCGTAGGTACTCTCAAATGGTGAGGGAAAACATCGTGAAGAAGACATTTCCGTCCTTTTCAGTATCGTGAAGAAATCAGCATGACGTAGAAACTTAAATTTAAAAAGTTAACATTCACTCAAACTTTCACATAATAATATTATTAGGTAAAAGTAGGATAGTTTTCTCATCAATCATATAAAATCATCTAGGTACGTGTTAATTTGAAGTACCTTACTTTAATACTTTCTTTTTCTAAATCGAAATAGGTACGAATTGTGATGGATTCTTAAAGTTGTAAGTTCATGTACAAATCTACACTACACCTTATTCAAAAAAAATTGCCAAAAAAATGTATTGATGATAATTATCATTGACTATAAATATGTAATAAAATCAGTTATTTTTAAATCTATCAAAAATATGTATACCTACATAAGTAAATGATTAAGTATTTATTATTGGAAATTTTATTTTTATTACTACTAGGTAGGTAAACACAGAGCATTTTGTTTATTGTTTCTAGTTTCTAACGGAATATTAACTATTGTGCAAAATGTGGGCATGTACCAAATGTCATGTTTGGACTTGCCTCTGACTACCCTCTTTAGATATCCTCAAAGATCTAAGAAACTAAAGATCTGAGGAGATATCTACCGAGCCTGGGGATTACAGTCGTGATCATATTTATTTTATTTTATTTATTTCTAGTTTCGGTAAAAAAGTTTGCAAATATGTGGTCCTTTTGGCTATGATGCAAAAACTAGAATGAAAAAATAAAAACTAATTAATTTGTTTCGCAATGGCGGACGGAAACAAATAATTTAAATTCTCTTTCGGATTTTTATTGTACAGAAACGACGCAATATTTATTATTACTTAACATAATAATAAACAATAGGTAAGACAGCCGTGAACACGGGTATGAACTATGGGTATTAAATAAGGAGTACCTGGATGACCCTTTAGATATCCTCAAAGATCTAAGTAACTAAAAATCTGAGGAGTTATCTACCGAGCCCGGGGATTACAGTCGTGATCATATTTATATTTATTTTATATTACCTGGATGACCGAGCTTTGCTCGGGTTTTTTTCTGATAAATCGTGTTTTTTGGAAAATGAAACCTAGCTAGATCGATTTATCGCCCCCGAAACCCCCTGCATACTAAATTTCATGAAAATCGCTGGAGCCGTTTTCGAGATTCCGATTATATATATATATATACAGTCGTGGTCAACTAATTAGGGACATGCAAGATAGTGAAGAACAATAACCGGTTATGTACATACAAATATAAAACCCTATTGATTTCTCAGTAACTATTATTTGCATAATTTGGTCCGATTATTATGCTTTAAATGGCTGTAAATAAAAGAATAAATAAATAGAAAAAAGTATTTAATATCAAAGGTTGAACATGTATTCAATTTTAAGGTATAATTCTGTAGCTGGACATTTAATTAAGGACAGTAAACTATAATGAAAAATAGAGTTAAACAAAACTAATAATCTGCAGTATTATAATATCTTTAACAGCTCCATTTTATTACGTGTAAAATCAGTACCCAGTAGCAAAACCTTTGTTAGTAATTACCGCTTGACACCGATGTGGCATAGACATTATCAGTTTCTGGCATGTTTCGACAGGAATGTTTGCCCATGCCTCACAAAAAGCTTCATTAAGTTCATCTAAAGTTGTGGTACGATAAGTGGCTACTTTTTTCTTGATTTCGTGCCAAAGGTGCTCGATTGGGTTAAGGTCCGGGCTATTTGCTGGCCAATCTAGCACCGATACTGACTGACTGGTAAGAAACGACTTGACTGAACGGGCGGTATGTTTTGGGTCGTTATCATGCTGAAACGTCCATATAATAGGGAGATGCTCCTCAGCATAGGGAAGCATCGTTTCCTCCAATATTGCCTTGTATTGATGTTGGTCTAAGTTACCCTGAACTTTCCTCACAGGTCCCACTCCACGTCCAGAAAATGAACCCCACATTTTAATGTTTCCACCGCCATGTTTCACCTGCTTTTTTGTGAATCTTGGATTCATTTCCGCTTTTACTGGACGCCGTACGTATTGCCTTCCATCTGAAGAAATCAAATTAACCTTGGTCTCGTCAGAGAATAATACATGTTGCCATTGGGCGTAGGTCCAATGTCCATATTTACGTGCAAACGCCAAACGAGCATTTCTATGTTCTTTCTTCAACAACGGTACTTTGCGAGCCACTCTTCCGAACAACCCTGCTTCTACCAGACGTCGTCGAACGGTCCTAGCTGAGACACCAGCTCTTTCGTCTGTCCCAAACACTTCGTGTTTAATTAAAATAGAGCCTAGAAACGGATCTTTCTTAGCTAACCTGGCTATCATTCTATCTTCTTGCGGAGTTGTTTTTCTCGATCTTTTTGTTCTGGGCACATTTAAATCTGTGTTATTGCGTCTGACATGTTGCACTGCATTGTATACCATAGTTTTTGAACAATTTAAATGTTCTGCTATCCTTCGGTATGGCCAACCATGCTCGACAACAAACTTCATGATAATTTTTCGTAGTGTTGGATCGCAACTTTTATTTTTACCCATTTATCTTCAAAATATTTTTCAAAACTTAAAATAAATATCGGGATTGCCGCCAAAACTACCACGAAACAATAAGAGAAGAAGTAAAAAAGTATTGAGATTCAAATTTTGAAAATAGAACGCAATATCTCAGTGTCCCTAATTAAATGGCCAGCCAGCATTATTTGAACAAATAGCACTACGATAATCTATCAGCTATACTGTAAAGAGGTTTAATGTTTAAGAAGTTGTTATTGTTTGTATAATCGGGCACATAAATGACTAATTATACTTACATGTAAGAGATATGGAATATGGTTTAGACTCGTTGGAAAATAAAAAATAAATTCACAATTCGGTTTAACCAAAGAGTGTCCCTAATTAGTTGACCACGACTGTATATATATATATATATATATATATATATATATATATTTATAATATATATATATATATATATATATATACAAGAATTGCTCGTTTAAAGGTATAAGATATATAATAAGAAATGTGTTGATAGAAAATAAAAGGAAAAGGTACCTTATTTATGTTTTATTTTAAGAAAACACACACAGAACACACTAATTATAAAATACATGTGAAACAGTTGAGCTACACACTATTTAAAGATAGCTCAATTGATCCAGATCACTGGCAGAGGGAAGGTAAGGTAACTCTACTAGGTAGACGCATTGTAGCTAATTAATTATTAATTGTAGGTAGGTATGTAAGTAATTGAGGTATCCCCCTTCTGTCTCATTGGTACAACACCAGATTTGAACCCACGACCTTCAGATCGTGAGACACTCCAGACACTCCCACTACACCGCCAGTGCTCTGCCAGTGCAAGTGCCTCATACATTATTCTTACTAGGTACCTTAACTACCTACCTACGATAAAATGATTCTTGCTTCATTATACCCAATTAAATAACTCATGTAAGTACTATTAGCTTCCGCCCACGGCTTCGCCCGCGTGGTACCTACCTTGAAAAACAAAAACAAATCAATCCCGCGGGAACTGTACATTTTTCCGGGATAAAAAGTAGCCCATGTGCTATTCCAGACTGTAATCTATATCTGTGCCAAATTTCATCCAGATCCGTTCAGCCGTTTCAGCGTGAAAGAGTAACAAGCATACTACATCCATACATCCATACAACCACACATCCATACATTCATACAAACTTTTGCGTGTATAATATTACCTATTAGGATACAGGTAGGTACTTATAGGTACCTACTAAAGGTAGGAGTATCTAGATTTATTTGTAATCGAGTAATTTTGAATTAGTACCTAGGTAACCTAGGTATTACTCTAAAGACTAGCATAAAGCATAAGTGGCGATGGGCTTGCAACCTGTCACGTACGGAATACTAACTAACTATTGTGCAAAATGTGGGCATGTACCAAATGTCATGTTTGGACTTGCCTCTGACTACCCTCTTTAGATATCCTCAAAGATCTAAGTAACTAAAGATCTGAGGAGATATCTACCGAGCCTGGGGATAACAGTCGTGATCATATTTTTTTTTTTTACTACTTAGCATAAATTAGTCTTGGCGGCTGTCTTTGCTAGTTTTATACCTACGTAGGTACCTATCTAGATTAATTTGTAATCGAGTAATTTTGAACCAGTAGGTACCTAACCTAGGTATTACATAATATAAAATCTGTGGTATTACTCTAAAGTCTAGAATTAATTAGTCTTGGCGGCTGTCTTTGCTTGTTGAGTTTCCACTCATGTCACGATGATCAATAAAATCTTTATTGCCACCTCTAAAACAGCAGTGTAATAAAAATCTAAAAGTTCCTTGACCTGGCCTAACCCAGCGTTAAATTGTTAATTTTTATTTTCGCCATTTCGTGTGTGAATCCGAAAAATCTCACAAAATAAAATCTTCTGAGATATGGTTACCAACGTAAACAAAATCTCAGGCGGGTCGTTGCACTCAACGGGACTCGGCCAGACGGGTTTAGTACAACATGATTGTGACGTCATCTTAGTTCTGCTGCTCGGCGCTAGATGGCAGTGGAAAGGTCAATGACTGCTGCTGGTGATGTGGTGTAGGAACAGGAAAGAGTAATAGAGAGTGAGTTCGATTTTCAGTCCCATAGAAATAAATTTTTATTTTGTATTTAAATCGCAGATATACGTAGGTACCTAGTTTAATTATAGCATAATAATACAAGTATGGTAGGTAATTATACCAAATTAAAAGAACTTCTCTTGTACTAGAGAGGTATCTACCATCCCAGTACTTCGCGGTAGAAAATGGTTAATAAATTATGGAAACGTAGATAAAGTATGTTAATAATAATCTACATTGAATTTTTAAACGCATTTTATTAATTACCACTTCTTCTTGCCATCTATTGTCGAGTAGTTTGACTAATATCTTTAAATTGATTTTAGCGTCACCTAGCGTAGTATGTATATTTTATTTTTGAGTGACATCTTTGATCGAGTAGTAAACAACTCTTAAAGTGCCATCTGTTTTATAAAATTAGAATTAGAACATTTAAAGATAGACTTTATACTACCACAAGATGACACTAAAAGTTCCAAATTCATTATGTCGACGAAAAAAAAGGAACATCAACATCAATAAATATTGTCAAAATCACCCTGGAATAAAAGACAAATAAAAAATAATAATAATTAATCATAGACGATGAAGATTTAGATTCTGTCTGATTCTGATTGACAGTCAAATTTGAATGATTTTTGACTTGACATAAACAAGAAGACGAGACGAAGAAAAAAAAGGTTTCTCGCCGGTCGGTTCGGTTGTTTGAAGTTGGTTGGTTGATTGATTCATGATTGAACAATTAAAATACAAGTGCTGAATCGGCGTTTAGCAGAATTTTGGGAAGTTTTAGCACTAAAAATATATAAAGCTTCAAATTTACAGTAATAATATAGAATAGAATACTTAATGTAACTTTTCTTACTTCAGTATCTCTTCAATAATTAGTTACCTACCAAAATAGGCAATTTGATTTGCAAAGTTTTTTCTCAAGAAATTCAAAAGTAAGAAGTTGTGTGGATAGCATAAAAATCTATGGTGAGTGTTTTATTAATTTTATACTTCACATAATATACTTAAATGACCAAACAGTCTAAATTTTGTTTTAGAATATTTTGACAAAAGTTTTTCTGAAGTGAAATATCGTTAGGTAAGTACTGGTACATGTATGTAACTTTACGTAAGTAGGTATATAATTTTATAGTTGTTAGGTATATGGATTTTTCCTACTGAAACAACGTAGGTACTTGCATTTTCTAATATCCAACTTTTAATATCCAGTTTGACCTTCCCAAGTGTTCACCAGAGCTGAAATCAACCACCAAAAAAAAGTAACTGCTTACTTTGTGGCTAGATGGCGCTGTGTGAAGTTCACTTAGATTTAACTATTGTATTTTATTATTAATAAATGCCATGCATTAAGGCAGGCACAAATGATGATGATAATTATTTAACTCTAAAACTGTATCAACCCTAAGTTCAATAAATTGAGAAGTTTTTCTCGAGTTAGACTATGGTCA
This sequence comes from Cosmorhoe ocellata, assembly GCA_963675405.1. Classification (NCBI taxonomy): domain Eukaryota; kingdom Metazoa; phylum Arthropoda; class Insecta; order Lepidoptera; family Geometridae; genus Cosmorhoe; species Cosmorhoe ocellata. The sequence goes on from OY776272.1 coordinate 2,773,916, forward strand.
AAGAGCGCCATTTGTGATCATATTCCCCACTCAATATAGGTATTAGTTCTTTGGCTATTTACCTAGGTCTGTAGATAGGAGCCTGTTGGAAAGCACTTACCTTCCAACCTATCTTTACCATCAATTTCTTGCATATTCGCATTTGGCTTAATTATGTCATTATACATATTGGTCATTCTGAGAATATTGGACATTTCCCGTTTATGTGTTTTTTGAGAATTCGGAATTATAGGTCATTATGCATCAGCGCCTCTGATTCAAAGGTATAAGAGTGCTGATGAAATTAAGATGCAGCCTCTTGAATCTTCATCATGATAAGTTAGCACACTAACGTGTTGGCTAAAACCTAATGACCAAAACACAATTAAATGTCTTAAGAGATGGGATATCCTCTCTTGATCAGAGGAACTAAAAAGTTCAACAGTAATTCGGGCAGCGCAATGGAACTGATCCTAGATCTCTCCCCTCCAGAACACTCTGATATAGATGATGAGCCAATGACTGTAAAAAAAATGATAAATGAAAAGTTAATACAAGCCACCTCTAAGGTACTCAAATCCTTTCGTCATAGTAGTTTCGAAGATAGGAAGATCATAACGAGAGTGATGCTGTCAAGCTCAACGTAGCTAATCATCTGGCCTCACAGCTCAGTTGGTAGTAACTCTGCTTTCTGCGCTGCAGGTTGTGGGTTCAATCCCCACCCAGGATAAACATTTGTGTGATGAACACAAACTTTTGTTCTGTGTCTGGGTGTTATTATGTATTAGTAATTGTATGTATGCATTTATATAAAAGGAAAATAGGTATATATTGAATCTATCAGCTATCTGGTTTCCATAATACAAGCTTTGCTTAGTTTGGGACTAGATAGCGTTTTGTGAATTGTCCATCAATATTTATTTATTTATATAATGATGTCATAGTTTTCACTAACATAACACAAGCGGTTTGGGCAATATTAAAGTAATATAACTTTGATATTTTGTACGGTGATCTATGAAAATTGTATTGAAGTAGTGTTAATTCAAGATTGAAATGTGATGTTTCAGACACATTAACATATTATACAGGTATCATACTTATTATAATTCAAAACATATTTATTCAATGAAATCCTAGGGACCATTTTACAAATGAAGTAGGTACCCTACCTACCTATTGCTTGCTATTGAAGTATTTGTTTACCTTTATAAACGAGGTTTTATTTAAAAAGGTATTTATTTTCATAACTCAATCTTGCCAAGTACCTAAATTTTTTTTCGACGCCTTAAAGCAAAACGGGAGTAAACCAATTTTATCAAAAATAAAAAAGTGTTGTCACGAAATGTTTTAAAATTATGTTACCTAATATGTGAAATTGCGTGTTCTTTTGTATCTATTTGACGAAAACTTGTCAACAAAAGTGTGGTCTACCTACACCATTAGGTATGGCTGAAACTAATTGTATACATCTGAGGGGAAATTTTACTATAGAAATAGACCAGCTGCTAGGCCTCAAATGTAATTGTGCCTCTAGCGGTCACTCATCTAAAATAATTACCGCGCTAATATATTATTTATGTCAGCTTCATTTCATTGAATAAATCAAGGCACGTAACATTATAAATAAACAAAAACCTCTACATAAACCAAATCAATCCAAATTGTAATTAAACTCTATCCGAAATCCATTTCAAACGGAAACAAAATACCTTTTGAATAAAAAGAATTACCTAAGTACGTGTCGTTGAATCGCAACTTATTAACGTGGTGCCGTCCCGCTCTGTCGTAGGCGGCAGGTGTTAGCGTCCCGCTCTCACATCTCACTGCCCCTCAGACGTGTGACATCCCCGGAGCTTTAACTCTGCGGTTTAGGGTTGTCACAAATAAAATATGATTATATTATTATTTAAATAAATAGATAATTCATACAGTGCGTGTAATAACCGCTAATAACAGTAAGGAAATTACTAAAGGCAAATCAAAACTATTTTGTACGACACCCGTATTTTTAGTAGGCTAAAACCCGGTCAAACAACGAAAGAATTTTCATAAACAAATTTTTTGACTGAACAAAAAAAAACGCTTTTAAGTAAACTAGACTCTTTAACGCATTAACAAGCTTGAGAAATAAAGTAACGTAATGTAAATTATGATAAGTATCACTCGTGCAGCAAAAACATGCTCACCAAAAAACAACACAAAAATTTAAATGCATCCACAGTATTTTAGCACAAAAAACTGATTTTATTGAATTTCACAACATTAAAGATAGTCGTTTTGATAATTCTTCTTATTGTGTGAATACTTTTTTCGAACCAGTGTGGTGAAAGGAATAAAGTGCGCCTGAAGCTCTTTTAGAAGATATTTAAACGATGATCGCAATGTTAAAACATTGTACCAGGCCTTTTGCATCTATCTTTAATGATTTCTACACCGTGAAGGATACATTTTTACTCACTTACAGGGGCCTTACCACAAGCTTTTACAAACCATCATGTTTCAGACTACTTCAATACAATTTTGATAGGTCATGGTACGAAATATGAAAGTAATATTACTATGATATTGCCTGAAGAGCTGATGGTAAGGCTCCAGGTCGCTGTAGTGTTTTAGTGGGATGGTATGAATGATGATGATGATTGGTTGAATTAAGCAGCCACTCACACTTGGCCGGTTTCACAATTAATGAAGCAACACTGAATACACCCAGCAATCATAGCGCCAACCCTAGCCGGCCGCCGCCCTCTCTCATAAAATCAATATTTATAGAGGACGTCGTATTTCACCTCTGACTGTAGATATACAGTACCTTTGCCACTGTCTCTTTGTAGATGTGATACTTGTCTATTGATTAGCAAGAAAGTAATAAAAATAAGTGAGTTGACTTATTTATTAATAGGTAAGTAAGTGACTGATTAGATAGGCCGCCCTAAGGTCTTCAGGTGTGATTTTGGGCAGGTTAGGTATTGAGTAGGTAGGTACTCAAATTATGATTTTTTGCAATTATAATAAAATAAAATGTTACAATTTTAATTTTCAATTAAAAGTAACAAGCCTGCTTGTGTCGTATGTGAAAGAACAAACACACATAAACCTCAAAATCATGTTTTTGAGTAGTCTGAAGAAAACTGTAACTAGCTTTATAACAACGTAAACTTTTAGAGCGTCAACATTAATTTAGCAAAGAATGTGAATGAAGATGAGTAGGTATTTAATAAAAGTAAAATGTAAAATACCCACGCTTTTACATTATTGAACACCGACAACTTTGCACACTTTAGTTAGGTTAGGATTACTTAACAGTTTCAAAGTTAAAAAATAAGATCAAATAATATTAACTTAAAAAAGAGAAAGTTAGAATAACTTGAAAAAAAAAAACCGTAACGAACGCCTCCCCTAAGTAAAATTGCAAGTTGTGCCGTTACAAAATTAATTCGGAAGGTAACAGACAACATAATAAACTCAACAGTCACATTCATCATTTTATGTTCGTCGTTTTTGATATTTCTTCGTATGAGTCATGCATAACATGAACCTGATGTATTTCAATTAGCATTAACCTGGAGTTAGGAAGCATCAAGTTGTAGGTAAGAGGTTTAATTCTGCCATATCGAGTTAAGTAGCAGCTTAATTGTAATAATTCCTTAGTAAAAACGAATGATAGCGGCGTGACGTTGGTCATTGCAGGAGATTACCCTACTTTTGTCAGCCTAACAAGGCTAACATGAGCGCCATGACAACATTTTGGCGACTGTTTTTGGTCTCGCTCTTTCGCTATGCTTGACAAAATTTTGTCGTAAATTTTCTGGCAGAGCGGACGATAGATTGTTGTAAAATGATGAATACTCTCCTGAAATTCTTATACGGCATCCTGTATTAACTCGATTGCCCGTTAAAATCTTATACCTTTAAACGAGCAATTCTTGTATATATATATATATAATTGGAATCTCGGAAACGGCTCCAGCGATTTTCATGAAATTTAGTATGCAGAGGGTTTCGGTGGCGATAAATCGATCTAGCTAGGTTTCATTTTTAGAAAACGTCATTTACCAATAAAAAAAACCGAGCAAAGCTCTGTCACCCAGGTACTTAATATTATGCAAGCGAAATAACGCTTATGTTTTTATCAAATAAAGTTGTATAAATATCTTAAAAGAGAAATGTAATCGTGAAATCTGTGAATAGCATTATTATCCTTTGTTCGATAGAGAATTCGCAGGCTTGCAAATTACACTCCAGTAGTTGTGTTCAATTTAAAGTGGAAATACCAGTTCTCAAATCAGATGGACTGTCGTAATTCGATGTGTTTAGATTATTTTTATAGCTTTTCTAAAATCAGCTCACTGCCGGCATTAGTGCGTTAAACGATGATCTTTTACTCTGGCGTTTGAGTATTTTATCGGCCATACAAAGTAGCTTTCGAAATAATACGTCGATAAAAATACATACTCCTACGATTTAAAATTCTCATTTAAATTCGGTCCTTTCCTTATTCTTATTTCGTTTCATTTATGTCTATGTTTCACGTCTAATTCACAATCACATGGTATAAAATGTACCTACATATTGACTCTGTGCGTAATGTAGTGTCATTATTGAAAATTGCATTTCTTGCGAATCAATAATCGTGCCTTGTTATAGTGGTTTGTATTTTGCTTGATAGGTATTATTCAGTTACCTTAGTAATGAAGTGGATATTGTTTATTAGCTCATTCGTTCGCTTTGTTTATTGTATTGGTCTATTCATTAGCATTTCACCGTGCAATATTCTTGTTTGGTTTCATAACTATTATTATAAGACCGTAGATTTCTACATTCCTTTCATAAACCTAAACCAATTTATCATACGTACAAAACATCTTCATACCATGTCAACTTCCTTCAAAAGCGTGTAACATAACTTGCACCGTTTTAATCTGACCCCTGCACCCACGTCGCTAATCCCTTCTCTGCCCACATTGTGGAAGTGTGAGAGGAGGTTCACAGGTCTGGACTGGGTGGTCGGACCACCTCGCTGAGAGCAATGACCCCCGCTATGGTGACCGTTTACCATTACAGGCGGATCGTCAATACCATCGATAAGTATCGTTCTGTGCTCCTTTTATGATATTTTCCAGTTTATTCACAATATCTCAGCGTTTGGCCTATGTGTCTTATTTGACCAGTTAGACAATATGCCTTGTGCGATGTGTATGACCAAACAAACATGACTAAGAACGGATTGGACAGAGTTCATTGATTCTGACTGAATTCTACCTAATTTTGAATCATCTCAAATACATCTTAAAATTGAGATTGAAGCGAAAGATTGAATCATGAGTTTGATAGCAGATTTTTTAAAGTGTAATAAAATTTAGTTCAATAATAAATTAAGATATAAATGGCTTTTGCGTATTTTAACATAAATTAACTAATTAAAGTATCGAATCTGTCATTTTGATATCCGCTATTAATACATCCACAGTAATGTTTTCTCAGTCTCACGTAATGTATTCAACGTATAATGTTCATAGAGAAACTATTGCTACAATTAGTTACAACAACCGGTTCGAGAAATCTAATGAATCTGTTAATAAATAATGAGCATGCGTTTTTACCATTTTGTGCTCAACAAGTGGTTTGTATAATCCAAAATATTCAAATGAAGGAGTTTCAAATTCAGTATTATCATAAGCGAAGTGTTACACTTCACTTATGACATCTGATAAATTCTGTGTAATCGTTTGTTTGCAAATATTCACATCTCTTTGTTCCAGGTCTTAGCTAAAAATACCTCAGCGTTGACTTTTTGAACTCTCAAGGAAACAGTTTTACTAGTTACCGAGCGGTGTGAGCTGTCTAAACAAATACCGTTCTCGAAAACAATCTCATTCTTTGTGAATAATAAATGCGTTTCATCGTTAGGAAGTCAGTATGCTAATTTAAATTGCTAATTCGTTTCTTTAACTCTGTTACTTCACTATTTCACCCGTGTTTCCGTCTGGAGCGTTTGATACCTACACTATTTAGCGTGCACAAAGACTGTACAACATCGCTTTGCCCTCCGGCCAGGTAGATGTGCCGCAGAGGCGAAAGAGACAAAACCATCGGCTTAACGCGGCTACATTTAACACGGCCATTTATACCGGCTCTGTGGACTTTCTTTCAACCCCGCACAGGGCCGCACGCTCAATCAATACAATAACCGGATCCTATGCCTTCAAATAGCCACCATTCTATGCCAACACGTTGCGTTACGCCCGAAAGGACATTACCGTCGTATCAAACGTCGAAAATTAGCCTAAAAACGTGTGCGATACGTGTATGATGCGTGTCGTAATGACAGGACGACGCATCGGTTAGGCTTTGAGCGGTCGGGGACGCGACGAGTTGTAATCTGCGATCAAAATGGAAGCCGGTCGGCCATCTTAGGTCCGCCGCGAGCGAGAGAGCGCGGTCCGCATCGGGAATTTGGGAAATTGGTGTTTTTTCTGTTGTAAAGAGAGCAGTATATAAGAGGTCGGTAGGCAGAGGACAGGGTGAGGGGTGAAGGGGGGATCTCCGCACGGGCAAAGCGGTGTGAAGGGAAAGAACTGCGACTGTTTCACATGTGATGGACTGTCGCGGGATATATCTAGCGACGCTTTGCTCATAAATCAAACCGATATGAATTAAATATGCTTATGAAAAAAATGCGAGATAATATATCTAGTGTTGTTTGGCGCGTAAATCAAACTGGTATGTAATGTAAAATAAATACCTACATGACTTACCTACTCTAGGTAATTAACTTAATGATTTACTCAGCTGCTACGGTCTATTATATTACCGAGTCCATAACCTATATCTATTGTGCAATATAAAATCTTAACATCAAAGCAAAGCTAAATCAATCAGTATTTTCAGAAATCATGCATAAAGTTCAGCAAGCATTTTTTATAACTAAAATTCTTGTATAATGTTGAATGCTTTGCAAATCGTCCGATTTATCCCCGGCACGGTCCTCGCTCCGAGCACCTTGTGCGCCGGCCGCCTATCTTTCATTGCACGTACGCGCGGGGCGCGGGGACCGGTCGCCGCGCATACACGGAGCCATCTTGCTAGCGGTCGTCGAATCGCTCGCGTCTCCCACATAAATCGCTTTTAATTCGCAATAATACCTTAATTAGGATCACCAAAAACAATACTAAACCTATAACCGGACAAAGTGTGGTGTGGTGCTCGAAATTGAAGCGTTGTTGATATTGTGTGTTGTTGTTTTATGTGTGTGTGCATTCCGACTGTCTAGGTGAGTAGTGACTAGTCTTTGTGTGACAATTATCATTCTGATCGATTCGGCCCGCGCGGGGGAGTGCGGCCGGCCCGTTTTATATCTTTTGTTGTTTTGTAACGCTACGGAATCAATAATTTTAGTGGCGAAGCTCCGAGTGCTTGCCTCTCGCCTTCTGTGTTGATTTACAGACAGTTACAGTGGTTTTAAACTCCTTGTGTTGAGACATTATCGTGATTTAATCGTGCGAAAGGTGCCAGCGTAGCCAGCTTGATCAGGTATACATTTTTTATTACATTTAACGATTTACATGCTAAACAAGGCTGTAATATTGTGTGGGGAAACGGTCTATAAATAGAAACCGACCAGGTGTATGCACTGTTACTTAACGCACTTGGTAAATCACGAATGGCTTGTGTTTCGTTACTACCTATAGTTACTTACCTATAAATTGTTTCTAGTGACATCTACAAATAGGGATTAGGTCCTTGTCAATAGTAATTACGACTTACAGACTCTTGCTCCATAGACCTAATAATAGAGTTAGCGTTGATATTTCATTATAAAAATACGTATAAAATGCATGCATCATTTTTACACGAAGTTTTAAACCAATGATTAGCACTTTAAGTAGGTGATTATTAGAGAAAGTGTATGTTTGTCTTCACTGACGCACACAATGCGTTGTTTCAGTCTAAGTATGTGCCAACAGTACATTATTTATCATCTTCGTACAATTTTCAACGTAACAATAAAGTGACGTTTATTGAACTCAGAAATGTGATAAAAATCGGTTAGGCACGTTTGCCAATTTGCGGTCGAAAATAGCAATCCTAATGACTATTTATATTATTGAAAATCGAGTTGTAAGTGTCATCATTTATCGAACTAACGAATCCATAAAAAAAACGTGGTTTAGTTACTTCATTTATCCACAGTTTTGCCGTTGATTTATATGCACTTCCTCATTCGAATTCACAAATTGAAAGGATTCAAATTTCGAACGAATAAATTAAAATAATTCCATTCTAATTTTAAACTGTTGTATCGAACGGTCGAGCGCAAAATCGCGTAAAATTGGGATAGGCTTGTTTTCTTCTCGGCATTCGAATAAATGTCTGTACGTACCTATAATACAACTATGTACTACCTACTTACCTTTAATCGTCGGTAACAATACGAAATACGGTAAATCTAATCTAGCAATGAATTTGACCAACTTCTAGTACTTATAACTATTCTTGGAATTATATAATGTCAAATGCAAGTATAAAAATGAGCATATTAGAGGAAGTTTGAAAGTAGCGCCTGTGACAGAAAAGATGAAGAGCAATAGGTTGGCATGGTATGGACATGTTATGCGGCGGGAGGAAAGCCATGTTACAAGAAGGGTGATGGATTTGAATGTGGATGGATACAAGAGTAGAGGTAGACCTAAGAAAAGATGGATGGACTGTGTGAAAGACGATATGTGTAAGAAGGGAGTGACTACTGAGATGACGGATGATAGGGGAGAGTGGAGGAAGAGAACCTGTTGTGCCGACCACACCTAGTGGGATAAGGGCAGGAAGATGATGATGAAATGCAAGTATAATAAATAAATAAATATCGGTGGACAGTTACACCAACTCTACCTAGCGCCAAAATAAGCAAAGCTTGTTAAAAAAAAATCGTCAATTAGCTCTTCGATAATTCTACTATTTATTCTGGGGATAGTGCTTAAAGTACTTAGTTTGGTCGTAAGTAAAATAATAGTTAAATGGTAGATATAGTTTTAGTGAGTTTGTTGAAAACTATTCATCACCTCCATTATTGTCTATTAGCTTCCTCCTCGGCTTCACCCGTGTCAAATTATTAGCCCTTGTGCTATTCCAGACAATGATCCATCTCTTTGCCAAATTTCACCCAGATCCGTTCAGTCGTTTCAGCGTGATTGAGTAACAAACATACATCCATACATCTACGCATCCATACATTATTACAACCATCGCGTTTACTAGTAGGATTAAAGTCACTCTTCTCGTCAAAATTGTATGATAATAATGCCAGTACATAGGTACTCCAAGTAAGTACCTACCTACATTATAAACACTCAATATAAATAGGTCAATAAGTACTAAGTAGGTACTACAGTTCACAGAGATCTCCTCTAGACAACCTTGTATAAAAACTAGACTATTAACTTACCTATTGCCTAAGGAATATAATCTGTACCTAGTGCGTAATTTAAAGCTTTTTATGTATAGTTCTCTAGGACCAGTGGGGTTAAAGGTTAAAGTGCGCTTTAGATGCACGACTGTAATCCCCAGGCTCGGTAGATATCTCCTCAGATCTGCAGTTACTTAGATCTTTGAGGATATCTTAAGAGTCAGAGGTACGTCCAAACATGATATTTGGCACATGCCCGCATTTTGCGCAGTGATTAGTATTCCGTACGTGACAGGTTGCAAGCCCATCGCCATTTCGTCCACTCTTGAGCTTGTTTTATTTTTTAAGGTTCTACGATATGTGGTTTTATCGTAAAATTTTCGAACTGAAAATTCCATTGGTGCATTGAACCAACATTGTGACGGCATTCGAACCCACGAGCTTAAAATAAATTGCGAGGCCACTACCACTACACCACCAGTGCTTTCTTTAGCACTAATTTTGCTTGATTCTCGTTCTTTGAGATTATTTAACACCTTTAAACTATTAGAAATTTGTTCCGTTGGTCTGGGTGTGTATGTATAATAAAAAATATCTATCTATGTACCTACATCATGTATTAAATATATCAGTTATCTAGTACCCATAACACAAGCTTTGAGTAGCTTACTTTGGGGCTAGATGATGCTGTGTGGATTGTCCAGCATTATTTATTTATTATTATTTATTATTTAAACGAGAAATTCTTGTATACATAATAATCTGAATCTCGGAAACGGCTCCAACGATTTCCATAATATTTAGTATGCAGGGGGTTTCGGGGGCGATAAATCGATCTAGCTAGGTTTCACATAATTTAGAAAACGTCGTATACCAAAAAAAAAAAAAGCAAAGCTCGGTCATCCAGGTACATTTTAAATCATCAACATACGAAGAATGGTGGTCATTATCATGACCTATTTTAGTTTTTATGTGTTTGGGGTTTAATGAGTACCTTTGGCTATCGCTGTAGCCCAAACGGCTGGACAGATTTTGGCTAATGTAACGAGGTGATGTTGGATTCGTCTGGATCACGAGAGTGAGATGGACTAAATATGATTTCACAAAAAAAAAATATGGCTACTGTTAAAAACTAAAGAATCTAATTTCAATCACTTCTAGTCAGGTTTTTTTTGATTCTTGAAATAATAACTGGTTTTTATTTTAGTATAATTATGTAGGTATACCTACTTGTTATCTTAACCAAGTCACGGAAAATTCTAGTACCTTACCTACTACCTAACCTACGTGTTTTTTACCCGACTGCGAAGGTGGGAAATTAACTACAAATGTTCGGCTGAAGCCGCGGCCGCCAGCTAGTATGCATACTACAGTATAAGTATTTAATTATCTCTCATTCAATATTATGCAGCCAGAATTATCTAGGCACTTAGGTAATTCTAGATATCCAATAATAAATAGCATGAATCATTTAGATTAGACAATGTTTTAAATCAAAACATAGATAATTAATAACTAAAGGCGCGTCTAAACGGGCTATATTTTACGACAATTTGTGGCTGCAATTATTGGCAAACATTGCCCAGCCATCAAAAAAACATTTTAGTGCATTTTATGGCTGAGCAATCAATTGCAGGCAACATGTTGCAATATGGCTGCAATACTATGGCCTTTGATTCAGAACCCTTTAATGAGCCAAAATATAAAAAAATATAAATGGCCATACCAAAAAATATGTGGCTATAATGCCGGGCCATCCTTAAAATATTGCATAGTGTGGCTGGTATTGCTAGCAATGTTGCCGGCCACAGTATTGCAGCCACAAATTGTCGTAAAATATAGCCCGTTTAGACGCGCCTTAAACAAACTAAATTGTTGCAAGTAGTAAATAATAATGTAGGTTATAATAATGATAAAGTTCCCAAATCTGAGAAGGGATTTTTATTACGCTTATTTAATATTATCAATTCAAGGCTTTTAAAACACGCGAACAAATTCGCGGGGAGTGCCTGTATTACCTACCTATGTATTAGTAAGTACCTAGGTACTAGTAATTATACCTATTCTACTTATAACTCTTTTAGCTGTAATGGCGGCCGTTAACAAAGCATGAAATTATTGCGTTCAGCAATGAACCTTGTGTTGATGTGAACATGTGTATATCGCACGTAATGTGGCAAAACGTTATAACTTACAATTACAAGTGCCTAAAAGTCTTAAGGTACGAACTAGAAGCGGCGGACGACGTGTCGAGGCGACACGACTGGTTTCTATGTATTTCTATGAAATTCCCTCCGTAGTTAGCGACACGAAGCTAGCGACGCATTTCATAGAAATACATAGAAATCGGGTGGTGTCGCTGCGACGCGTCGTCCGCTGCTGCCTCGTGTCTCCCGCTGCCAACTCGTACTCTTAAGGTGAAGTAGTATCAAAGTTGTAGCGCTTTTGAGGGCATGAAGCAGATACAGGCACGTATCTTCCCCCGCGCTCGCTCCTACTCGTTACGGAGCTCTTCTGGGGTCAGTAAGTGACCTATAATGACTGACTTTGCAAATCTCCTGAAATTCTCCGTCATGCTCTATAAGCTGCTATAGGTTAGAGGCGGAGAGATTGCCTAGTAAAAATTTATTTATTTTATTTTTTTTTATTTTATTTATTTATTTCTGTTCATTTTAAAACAGTGAAAACCTCAATAAATTGCTGAAAAGTGCAATTTTTAAGATTCAACTTTTATAAATTTAGGTGTTTAAAATTATATCCTTGATTCAGAGATCAGGAAGAAATGTTTACGAAAAACTGAGGATAACGTGTTTCGATCATGTTTGTTGTTATTTCTTTAATCCCAATGCTTTGAATGAGCAAGTCTTGAAATAATAATTTTGTGTTTATACAGTTGCTCTATCGGGTGTGCGATAACATTTAATAGTAGAGGATCGTCTTTATAGGCATTAATATGAGCTCAATAATCATTGTTGTGTGGATATAGTCATCTCACGGTTGTAAACGGTCATTTTGAATTAGTCGTGTTGCATTTTGCCGCACAGTCAGTGCTGCCATCAGTATCTCCCTTGTGGGGTCGGCAATAGTGTTGCCAACTCGAGTTTAATATTTACGCTTAGGTTTCTGGGTCGGAGTGCCCTTTAGAACATCTATACTAAATATTAAAATGAGGAAAGTTTTGTATTTTTGTTTGTAACGAATAAACTCAACTACTGGTCTGATTTCAAAAATTCTTTTACTATTAGAATGCTACATTATCCCTGAGTAACATAGGCTATATTTATTACTAGACTTTAATAATGTAACTCAAGGTGCAATAATTAATGGATTTTTGCGGACGAAGTCGCTGGTAACAGCTAGTTTGTGATATAGCGGATTTCCGTGGCTCCACCTGCCTTAAATTCTTAATGCCCTGTCTATACCCGGGGGTATGCGATGCTATAGATATTCCAGGCGCTCTGTAAGGCCATTGTTTGCTTGTGCACCTACCTATATGTAGTACTAGCTTCCGCTCGCGGCTTTGCTCGCGAGGTACCTACATAAAATATAGCCTATGTTACTCAGGGATAATGTAGCATTCTAATGGTAAAAGAATTTTTGAAATCGGACCAGTAGTATTTGAGTTAATTCGATACAAACAAAAACGATGTTTTCCTTTACCGTTTGAGAGTACTGGCGCAATCAATACACACGAACAGAAAAATCCATTGGTGAACGACTGGATTCGAACCCACGACCTTAGGATCGGAAGTCACGACTGTAGACATATTACTTCAAGGGCCTTACCAAAATCTTAAACCATAATGTTTCAGAAACGTCACATATCAAGCTCGAACTAACACTACTTCAAGACATTTTTTGTAGGTCTTCTTCTTCTTCTTCTTCTTGCCCTTTTCCCAAGCTAAGTGGGGTCGGCACAACACGTTTTCTTCCTCCATTTCCTTCTATTATTCGTCATCTCAGTACCTACTCACTTCTTTTTAACTCATATCATCTTTCACACAGTCCATCCATCTTTTCTTTGGCCTACCTCTACCCCTGTATCCATCCCTATGACATTCTCTTTCCTCATAACATGCCCACAATTTTATAGGTCATGGTACGAAGTATTAAAGTTATATTACTTTAATATTGCCCGAAGAGGTTGCGGTAAGACCCCTGGGGCCTTACCACGAATTCATAATACATTACCGAATTAGTATTACATTGTTATTTCGTACCATGACCCATGCAAATTGTATGGAAGTAGTGACGCTTGTATAATGGAATCGTTCTGGAAGACTTCGTGGTGAGGTCCCTGGTCAGTGAACAAGTGACCTGACAAAAATGGAGAAAAAAAATTGGTAGTCTAGCCTTTAACAAAAGACTAAGAAATGAACAGTGAATCATTTTTCACGTAGAATCAAAAACACATAACCTCATTTTACTCAACAATCAGTTAAACCTACGAGTCGACTGGTATAACCTTGTCCTCGATTGCCTTTTACAAGATGGTCGATGTATAACAAATAAACTGCGTTAGGAAACTATTGTATCATTGACTAGCTTCCGCTCGCGGCGTCGCTCGCGAAGTGCCTACATAAAATATAGCCAATGTTCATCCTGGAAATTCATTCTACAGATTGGTGAAAGAATTTTTTAAATCGGTACAGTAGTTTCGAAGCCTATTCAATGCAAACAATCAAATCATTCCTCATTATAATATTAGTATACATACATTGGAGCACTGGTGGTGTAGTTGTAGCACCCCTGACTCACGATCTGGGTTCAAACCTGGGGCCTCACCACGAATTCCTAACATATTACCGAATGAATATTACATTGTTATTTCCGTACCATGACCTATGCAAATTGAAGTAGTCTTACTTCGAGCTTCAAATGTGACGTTTCTCAAACGGAATCGTTACGGAATCGTTCTGGAAGACTTCGTGGTGAGGCCCCAGGTCATGCGTTTTTCTATTCGAAAATTATATACTCTTAAAAACGCGATACTCTTAAAACAACTTTAACAGACGATTAAAAGGTTAACAAGCCGTCAAATTGACAGTGCATGGTTAAACTAGCACTAAAGGTCAATGTCCACTGTACAGTGTTCACTACAGTTTCATTACTGCAATGACAAAAACGTGTTAAAAATCAGCCAAGTCATCGTGACAATAATTGCTGTCTTTTCTAACGTTATTAGGGTTCCGTATCCAAAGGGTAAAACGGGACCCTATTCCTAAGACTCTACTGTCCTCCCGTCCGGCTGTCCGACTATCACCAGGCTGTATCTCATGAACCGTAATAGTTAGACAGATGACAGATGACATTTTCACAGATGATGTATGTTACCGCTATATGAATACTAAATAAAATAATAAAATAAATATTTAAGGAGGTTCCCCATACAACAAACGTGATATTTTTGCCGTTTTTATAGATAATGGTGCGGAATCCTTCGTCCGCGAGTCCGAATCGCACTTGGCCGGATTTTTTTACCAAATTTGAACATGTCCATCTTATCGTACCAATAGTTTGTTCTTAATTAGTGTGGTGAAAGGAATAAAGTACGTCTCAGAGGCTGCTTTCATGCACTTAACACATGTCTTTGAACTTTTTAGGTTTTACGGCATGCCGGTTTCGTCACGATATTTTCTTTCACCGTTTGCGAGCACTGGTATAGCGCAGATACTTATTCGAACAGAAAAATCCATTGGTGCACGACTGGTTTCGAACCCACCACCACTAGATCACCGTGCTCTCCGTGCACTTGACAGTCTTCGAATATTTCCGGTTCTACGATTTCCTCACGATGTTTTCCTACACTCATTGTGATCGAAGCATCGACACATATTATTAAAAAACACCAGTTTTAACGCATGTAACTTTGCTCGCTTGATGCCTCGCGTACCCGGCAGTTACGCAACTTAGTGTGTAAATACATCATATTTCCAGACTACGCATTTTTATTGCGAAACAAAGCCTTAATAACTAGAGCCATCTAGTATTAAGCTGAAAGCCTTAAATATTAGTAATGACTCGAGACTCGTAACTTTCAGGCTAAGCTACCATGCATGTGTCATGTCGTTTTCGATGTTAAGGACGCGTTCCGGTCGAAGCGACAAACAACGACAACGTAAAGCTAGGTAATAATAATAAACAGGCATAGAGAGACAATTTCAATCAAAGTTCCGCACATGTGTGCGCAAGCGGCTCATTTCAATGCGTTTTGATATTCAGCACTGACGTATTTTCACGTATTTTCGAGGTTTTCATGAAATCATCATGAAACTACATTTCTCTAAACATTGCGCATTCAAACAAGCATGGCCTAAAGCTCACGTAATTTGAACTTAGCCATTAAGAATAGACCCATATCGTCGGGGTATAGGTAATGAAAACCTCAGTTAAAAAAAATGATCACGACTGTACTCCCTAGACTAGGTAGACATCTCCACAGCCAGACTAACATGTTTTGTCGATCGTGTTGTCTTATATTCGCACGAGAAAAAGCAAGACAAAATTTGTCGTGGCGCTCATTTTAACCCTGTAGGTCTCTTGTTAGATCTTGGTACAATAGAAAGATATGGTAAAAAATCGAACTACGATGTTTTCTCTAACGCCGGCGATACGGGCCGCACATGTAACTGCTTAAGACCCTTTTGAAGTCGTCACAATACTCGCTGGTCGCTGTATCGCGTCGCGCAGATCGAAACGCCTCCCTTAATACATAAATACAAAGAATGTTCGCCGTACGCAAACTGACAAAATTACTTTTTGCCACAATGCATTCCTCGACGGATGGGATGCTGACTTGTTTTTGCATCTGTTTTAAAACCGCTGCGTGGCTTTTATTCAACTTACGGTTCGGAGTTTTGAGAGATTCTGCTTTTGGGGAAAAATTATCATCATCATCATCATCATTATCTTCCTGCCCTTTTCCCACGTTATGTGGGGTCGGCACAACATGTGATCTTCTTCCATTTCCCTCCATCATTCGTCATCACAGTACTCGCTCCTTTCTTGTCCATGTCATCTTTCACACAGCCTATCCATTTTTTCTTTGGCCTACCTTTACCCCTGTGTATCCATCCACATTCATACCTAACACTCTCCTCGTCACATGACATTCATCTCTTCTAATAACATGCCCATACCACTAAAATATAAGGAGTTATACTAGCTGTTGCCAACGATTTCGTCCGCATTACAATGACTATGAGAAAATTACTGATGAAAACCTACATATATACCCAGATAAGGTTCAGACTGAAAACCAGCGTCGGTATTGTTCTTAGTCGGCACTTCGGCAGCGACATTAAGCCGATACTGGGGGAAAAGACCAATATTTTCTCATAGAAGCTCAATATTTTATGTAGTTTTACTTTTAGTTTTAAAACCCTTGGATATCTTGTGTTGTTATTTAGCTGCTTTTCCCTTGTCATCTGTGTGTGCCATTATAAAATCTTTATTCTTTTTATTCTGCTCCCAATTATGCTCTGCGCATCTTCTTCTTCTTCCCTCTTCCCACGATATGTGGGGGTCGGCAGAACACGTTCTTTTTCTTTCATTTCCCTCTATCTTCCGTCATCTCAGCACACAACAATGTATATTTGGTCTACCTCTAAAATACTGTAGTACCTACAATGTCAGGGTAAGAATACGTAATGAAAATGTCATATTCAGTACAACAGTCTAATCTAAACTAATACAATGCCTTTCAGCCGGCCAAAGATTACAATAATAGTTACATAGCCTAGTGCTCAACTTGTGACCTAGTTCAACTGACACGTACTTATAGCCACGTTTCTCTTTTAGAAAAGCAATTTATTATTTATACTTAGGCTTACATTGAAGCATGTTAGGTTGGTTATTTAGTTTTAGACTGAGTTGGAAGTTAGGCTATGTAGAAATAGTGAAAAAAAACACTTCATTACCAGTACGGAAAGATCGGTAGGGTTTGACAATAATATAACTTTAGGATAAGGTTCATCCGGGATTTTGTGTGATGTATTCGACTGTCAACTTTGAGTGTTTATTTGAGTTTTACTGTGTAATTTTTCCAATAAAGCCCGAGTTCTTGACGCGAGTGCAAAAAAGTGCATAGTTCTTTTCTAAATCCATCGGAGGATACCCGAGAATTTTGATCAAAATAACATTTTTTGTTATAAATTTACTTGGCAATTTGACTGTGACATTGACAATACAACAAATTTAAACACTTGACACTGGCAAAATTGATCTCAAAAGAGAGAGATGCCATAAAAAAAGAAGAAGAAGGAAAAGGTGCACCCACAATAAATACATTTGTGAGAATTTAATCAATTGTCGTGTATTGGCGTCGCTCCAGTACCTCAAATGCCAAAAGTCGGAATCGGGCAGGGGAGCCAAAATTGTCTGCAACTACTCCAGTTGTGGCCAACTTTTTTTTTGCGAATTGCATATTGAACACACCTCGTTTAAGAATGCTTCTAACTTCTCTGTCTACGACAAACTAAATATAGGGTTTCTTAGAACTAGTATTGCTTGAAAGTGATTAGACCATGAAAATTAACAGTTGTGAGGGTACTACAACTCTTGTGTATTCTTATTTCAGTAACCGTCTCTAAATTGCGTGAACAAACTATGTATCATGACATGAATGATGTTTGAATTATTTTTCAAAAACCTGTAGTGATTATCTACACTTCTACACTAATATTAGAAAGAGGAAAAATTTGATTGTTTGAATTGAATAGGCTCCTAAACTACTGGACCGATTTGAACAATTATTTCACAATTGTTTAGAACGAACATAAACTTTGAGGATGAACATAAACTATGTATTTTATGTAGTCAGTTATACATTATACATTAGATATCATTACGAAAATTTTGGAAGACTAAGTTCTAGCATGAAAATGCAAAGGACTTAAAATAAAAAATAAAAAATACATTAGTGGCGCCATCTAGCGAGAGAAACAATGTTGATAAGCAATTCACCTTAACATTAATATGTGGTCTGGCAAAACATTGTCACTTTTCGCAACTATTATTTTGTTTTCTTTGCCCCAATCTTCCCTAACATGCTGGGACTAACAATATGGCAACACTGACACCAGTAACGCAGTGTTGCCTAGTTATAAAGTACGTGATATTATTCAAATCGCAACCATAAATAGGTGCTAGTAAAAGGTTGAAGTGGTAATTATGTTCATATGAGTCTACAAGGTTAAGACGATTTAATTGTCTAAAGATGCTATATCTTTGTAACTACTTTGATTTGAGTAAAATTATGTTTTACTAGCTGACCCGACAGACGTTGTCCTATCAACTGCCGCGTAACTATGAATATTGATTTTTTTCATTCATAATAACCTTCTCCTTACGAACAAACAGAACAAAAAAAAGAATTAACGAAATTGGACCAGCCGTTTACGCGTGATGCCGTGACTAAGATATAGGTAAGCGGCGATCGGCTTGCTACCTGCTTGTGCAGAATAGGTACTGTATACTAGCTAGGATTTTCGCAAAAAACGATTAACATCAATGCTAGTTATTTTTTTGTTCGCCTGACTACCCTTTAGATATCCTCAAAGATCTGCGTAACTATCTCTGATGATGTTTTCCTTCACTGTTAGAGTGCATTGGCTCTCAGTGTGTGGCCCTACATTTAGATGGAAATATCCATTGATGCACGATTGGATTCGAATTGCGTGTAGGGTTGGAAGATAGTCTTACCACTACACCACCAGGGTCTAATCAGATCTATAAAACACGGGTCTGTTTCTAGTGATTTGGCGCGTACTGCACTCAAAGTGTTTATCATTGTATTCTATGATATGAAAAGGGGACATTTTTTCATCGTTCAAATTACATCCCTTTTCATCTGCACAAAGAGAGCGAGAAAGCACGTGTCTGCGCTAATGCTATATTATTTGGGGTATAAAATTGGGTATTAACTTTCCCTCTTATACCGTTATTTATACAGTTCAAAATGCTTCGGCATATAAAACCAGGTACATTGTCATAAAATTCGCTTATAATAAGCTCAAAAAAATCTTATTGTGTAAGTAAATAGCGTCTAAAGTTCTTTGAAGTTACACGCAACCGTTGTTGTCTGTTTACTTTGAGCTTTATGTTTTTGTGATAGAGTTCAGAATTGCGGTTGGCATTGGGTTATGCAAATAAGTTTTAGGGATAAGTCTCTAGCACCTGGATGCGGGCGTAATATTGTTATTTTTAGACGAACTCAATGATCGATTTGTGAAGCCAACACTGAAACGCGAATCGAGTGTACATCTATGAAAACGCGTGTATCATTCAATTTTGCATCTTATACCATTGAAATAGGTCACAAGTTTTCATGAGACCTGAGTATTATTAACTTATAGTTGCTTGACGGAAACGCGTATATCATTCCATTTTGTATCGTATAACATTGACATAGGTCATAGTTTTCGTAAAAACAAACTACAGTTTGTACCTATTGGGAAACTGACGATATCTAGGCGAATACAGTCCGAAAGTTCGTTAGAGATAGCAAATACTAAATGCTAGCGAAAGAGTGAGACAAAATAGTAAAGCCTAGATCGACCTTCAGTTGAGTCATCGGTACGCCTGAATTTTTACCTGGATATAAAGTTTTTGGTTCTATTAACTATGCAACGCTGGACGGTTATACTTAGAATTCAGATTAAAATGATTTTTGGATGTAATATAGGCTATATTAAGAGCTAATAGCGAATTGAAGTTTAATAAAATAATGTCAATTTGAGTTAAAATGTCATTTTGTGAATCTGTCACAAGCGTCACCTGCCATTTTGCGTCACGTGGCATTTCGCTTTACCTGTCATTCTGTGTCATCTGGCATTTTGCGTTTCTAACATTAAATTCAACCAATCAGATAAAATAGCATGAAGTATTTTTTTCTGATGCTTCGACTGTCAACTTTATCGCTCTAGTTTTTATATTTTTTGCTCGTGTTATTTTGAGTATATTGTGTAATTTGGATGGTTATTTTTTCAATGAAGCTCGAGTTCACGTGTGTAAAATACGTTAATTAAGTGAATTTTTTAATTACGGGATTTTTCGATGGAATTAGAAGGGTACTACTGCCTTCTAAATCCATCGAAAAATCCCGAGATAATTAAACAAAACAGCCATCTTTTGTCTAAAATTGACTTGACAATTTGACTGAGTTTGTGACATTGACAATACTGATTTTAAAAGCTTGACGCTGGCAAAATTGATCTCAAAAGAGACAATACCATAAGCAAAGATTAATATATAGCACTTGATTTACGCATATTGTTTTTGAAGGCAGATGTCGTAAATAAAGAAAGAAGATAAGATCTGCCCTTTCTGTAATAAGCAAGCAAAACCGAGGGCAGGTGCTAGTTTATAGATTATTATTATTATTAGTACCCATCATCATCATCTTCCTGCCCTTATCCCACGTTATGCGGGGTCGGCACAACATGTGATCTTCCTCCATTTCCCTCTGTCACTCATCATCTCATCACTTACTCTTCTTACCCATGTCATCTTTCACACAGTCCATCCATCTTTTCTTTGGCCTACCTCTACCCCTGTATCCATCCACATTCATACCTAACACTCTCCTTGTCACATGACATTCATCTCTTCTCATAACATGCCCATACCACGCTAACCTATTACTCCTCATCTTTTCTGTCACCGGTGCCACTTTCAGACTTCCTCTGATATACTCATTCCTTATTTTATCCATCCTTGTCACTCCACACATCCATCTCAACATTCGCATTTCCGCCATTAACATTATTATTATTAGTACCCATACATCCAATATCGTTAATATTACAGTATGTCACAGAATAACATTTCACACAAGGGATTGCATAACAAGAGAAAGTGCGTCTTCTTGGCTATGGGTCATTTGACATCTAGGCACTTTCCATGCCATTATTGTACGGTTTAGATGGTATGCTAGTTAGAGTTGTTTTAAACCATGAGTTTTTGGTGTAATTGGCCAGTGACTACAAAAAAGGCGAATGATCAATAGAAAGCTAACCGCAACTTTATCCGCATAAATCCATCAATATAACGATCGACGACCTCTGGCGCAGCGGGCGAGAGTCCGCCTGCGACGCAACTACCTACATAAAATATAGCCTATGTTCATCCTGAAAGTTCATTCTACACATTGGTGAAAGAATTTTTCAAATCGGTTCAGTAGTTTCGGAGTCTATTCATTTCAAACAAACAAACAAACAAACAAACAATCAAAGTTTTCCTCTTTATAATATTAGTATAGATTATAACATACCTAGCTGACTCGCGCAACTTTGTCTGTGCGTTTTAAGTAATATACTTTTTCCCGTTTTTGCAAATTTTTTTATTGATGCTTTGTTCATATTGGTCGTAGCGTGATGTTAAATAGCCTATTAGTCTCTCGATAAATGAACCATACAAGTCATACAACACAACAATAATAATTCAATTCGAACCAGTAGTTCCTGAGATTAGCGCGTTCAACCAAACAAACAAACAAACTCTTCAGCAGTATAATATTAGTATAGATGCTGAAATTATTGATATCGGTTCATTGGGAAATTTCTATTGAGTGCAAAAAGAGGCGGTCACCCATCCAAAAAATGACTGCGCCCAGCGTTGCTTAACCATGCGTTCCTCGTACAAACTTTTAACCCCTATTTCAGCTTTTTCAAGATTATTTTTTGCCTATGTCTGTCTTCAGGATATAATTTACCTCTTTGCCAGATTTCATAACGATCAGTTTAGCCGTTTAGTCGTGAAAAGTTAACAGAGTTACTTTCTCATTAGTATGGATGTAGCAACTTGCCCAAATGTTTAATTTTGTTGGGTGCCAAATAAGATCGTGTGTAGTATTTTTTTTAAGTTAGGCACGGTAATTCTCTTGATTACCACCAAATAAAGTTAGTACAATTCAGTCTTATATTTTATAACTTACAAAACAATGGTAGGTAACGTATGTGATCGTTGCAACCCTCGCTTAGTTAGGTAAGTATGTTCCCATGGCTAGCACCCCATTAGTTATGGGGGATGCAGACGTCACTCAAAATATAAAGTATGGTTTTAGGCATAACTAGATGTACCCGCGACTTCGTTCGTGATTGCCATTTATACCACCCCTACGTTGATGAATTAGATAAGTATATATTTTGACTTTCATCCCATCTCCTAAAAAAACCGTGCTGAATTCCGGAATAAAAAGTATACTATGTCCTACCTCGTAGTATGAATTCAAACCGTGCCAAGTTTCATTTGGTTTCATTCGATAGTTTCGGCGTGATTCTCAGCCAAAACACAGAAAGACAGACAGACAAAATTGAAAAAAAAAAAGAAATACAGTTTTGGCTTTAGTATCGATTATGGAGTCAAAGAAGAATTTTCAAAATGTCTTCTATCTACAGAATTAAACCCGTTAAGTTTTATCTATACATACATATACTCGTACATATAATAAAATCATTGAGAAAGCGCGTTACTTTCTGTCTGTTTATCTGTGCGTATGTGCACGCTAATCTCCGCAACGGCTGAACCAAATCGAATGCAGTTTTTTGAATGTTTTCACTAATATATTGAGATAAGCTTAGATTGAAACTTTGTTTCATGGAGATTGGTTGACAAATAAAAAAGATATGATGATTTTTATTTTACGCGTGTGCTGGACGCTACGTGAGAAAATAATCTAACACGTATGAAGTTGCAGGTAACAGCTAGTTATAAATAAACGTATAGATTATTGAGCCGAACTTTACCAAAAAAATACCAGACTATTTCGATGACAAAAATGGTCGTATGCGCAGACTTTGCTCTAACAAAAATAACAAGGATCATACAAAAAAGAGCGCGAAGGCCCAACGAGTTTCTTGACATTCCTCTTGGGTTAAGATTGGAGAGTGGTGGTCTAGCGATCGGTAGGCCTTCCGATCCTAAGCTCGTGGGTTCGAATCCAGTCGTGCACCAATGGATTTTCTGTTCGAAAAAATTACGTGCGCGCCCAGTACTCTCAAACGGTGAATGAAAACGTCGGTCGTGAAGAAACCTACATACCCTATAACTAAAAATTCGAAAGTGTGTGTCATACATAGTTTAGTGTTTTTATTAGCAGCGATTGGCTCTATACATAGCTCTATATATTATCCTTCCTTATTATATTAAAAAAATAAGTATTTGTCGGCCAGCGTTTTAGCATTTTCGGCCCAAAATGAATGTCCTCTTTGTCTTATTCAATATCACCAACTTTCACCAGACCTTCAATTATAGATTGTTTATGATTACAAAAATCGGATTATGGCTTCGCTGCCCTTTCTCGCTCCTGTGTGTGTACCTAAAGTATTATTAGGGTGTGTGTACTGTCACCCCTCTGCTGACTGGACTTCAATTTGTGAGCCCCGTCTGCACGCCGGTTTAGTGAACAACTTTGCATTTTTTAAAGGTATATCAACCGTCACCGTACGAATACGGCCGCTATAAATGATAATATTTCATCCATATCAATACTAGCTTCTGTAGGTCTACCATGAGTTTTCACAATCTACACTCGCTAGCGACTGTAGTTAAAAAAATGTATGAAAACTTGCTTACAGCGCCTCTAGCGGATAGTTGGGTACTAAAACCTCACGTAGCTAACTATCCTACGTCACAGCGTACTACAGCGACTGTAGTTTGCGCTCATAATTTGCTTAGAATTTGGTACCATGAGTAACAGTTTTGACAAATGTCATAATAACGTACTAATACTACTGTAGTAACGTCAGCTAATCTAAATGTGACAACTCATGGTAGACCTACTGCTCGCGGCTTCGCCCGCGTGGTACCTTGAAAAACAAAAACAAATCTATCCCGCGGGAACCGTATATTTTGCGGGATAAAAAGTAGTCTGTGTGTTTTTCCAGATTAAACTATATTCAATAATTCCAGAATTAATATTTTATACTGATGAATTTATGTTGATGGAGTAGTGGATTGCTTTCTTTAGTAGACATCTTTTGTTTCTTCTTCTTCTTCAATTATGGCATCTGTCTCTTAGAGAACAATTTTGCCAGTGTCAAGTGTATTTATTTATAAGTATTGTCAAAGTCACAGAGTCATAGTCAAGTTGTCAAGTCAATTTTAAACAAAAGATGGCTGTTTTGTTGAAAATTCACGGGATTTCCTCCGATGGAATTTGAAGAGAACTATTCACTCTAATTCACATACTTTACACTCGCGTCAAGAACCCGGGCTTTATTGGCAAAATAACCACCAAAATTAAGCAATAAAACTCAAAATAACACGAGAAAAAATATAAAAACCAGAGCGACGTAGTTGTCAGGCAAATGCACCGCAGAAAATCCCATCTTTTGTTTAAAATTAACTTGACAATTTGACTGACTTTGTGACAATACTACTAATTTGAACACATGACACTGGCAAAATTGATCTCAAAAGAGACAGATGCCATAACAAAACAGAAAAAGAAGTAATCAGAATTTTGGTATTATTAAGTTGGTATTCAGGTTTGCGATATTATGTGTTTTATTATTTTATTATACTTATATATTTTAGTATACTTATTATTATATTATTTTAACTAAGTACATATTTATGTTACTTATTATATTTAAAACAAATTATATTATAATATCACTGGAAGTAGATGTAGCTAAGTAGAGTTTGTTATTTATTAGTGTTACGTGGCTATGTACCATTTCTGTCAGACATTACTTTAAGACATTTAAGAACAATGGCATTTAGAAAATCTGTTATTTTGGGATTTGTACCAAACGAGATTAGTACTTTATGAATTTCAGTCCAAACAGACCGGAAAAGTATTCAGCAAATATACCAAACCAACTGTTACATAGGCATCGTAAGCAAAAATGCATTTGATCACAATTCTAACACAGTTGTCCTCAAAATAAAACACTGGCCGGCATGTCATATGGTATCGATTCTACCCTTTAGTCGCTGTCGCACTCCCTCCCAGGTGGCGGGCACGAGAGGGAACGGGATAGGCGCACTACTTTCTTGCAAAACCGTTCGAGATGATGTTTACTTGTGTGCACATTAATAAGGGGTAACGCCCTATAAACTATGAACGTCGGTTTGCTGGCTCCATTCCTTTCTACGGTGCCGTGAGACAAGGCCTTATTACGACTGATCTATATTATTTCAGCGTCTACTTTGTATCTATTCACAGGACGTTATCTTATACCTTTAAACGAGCAATTCTTGTATATATGTATATATATATATAATCTGAATCTCGGAAACGGCTCCAGCGATTTTCATGAAATTTAGTATGCTTTAGGTTTCGGGGATGATAAATCGATCTAGCTAGGTTTCATTTTTAGAAAACGTCGATAATCAAAAAAAAAGCAAAGCTCGGTCATCCAGGTACTAGTATTTATGCGCCTATACCGAAGCAATATTACCTACTAAAAAAAATATTTAAACCAAATTCAAAATCCTATTAATATTATAAACGGGAAAGTTTGTAAGAATGTGGATATGTGGATGTAAGGATGTATGTTTGTTACTCTTTCACGCTGAAACGGCTGAACGGCTATATGAAATTTGGCACAGATATTTGATTATATCCTGGAATAGCACATAGGTTACTTTTTATCCCGGAAAATGTACGGTTCCCGTGGGATAGATTTGTTTTTGTTTCTCAAGATACCACGCGGGTGAAGCCGTGGGCGGAAGCTAGTATAATGATATTTGTTGGTGTCGGAAAAAATAAGCCATCTTCGCCACGCGGGCGAAGCCGCAGGCGGAAGCTAGTAAGCATTAAATCATAGAATCACAGCATTTGGCATAATTTGCCAAAACTACCATGTTTATCGCCGACGCTTGGGGTGCGTCCCCTCCGAATACTATCAAAAATAATACACCACTGTACCTAACAGGCCGTTCAACTGCTTTAACTTAGGTACAATTTCATCAAACTGTTTTTTAACAAAGCATCCTGAACAAAGCATTTGCCTAATTGAGCATAAAAATTAACAAGAATGTTAAAGTTACTTAGATCTTTGATGGTATCTAAAGAGGGTAGTAAGAGAGTTTTTTTTTTAAGAATGTTAAAGTTCGATATTATACATTTTACTTCATTTA
This sequence comes from Cosmorhoe ocellata, assembly GCA_963675405.1. NCBI lineage: Eukaryota > Metazoa > Arthropoda > Insecta > Lepidoptera > Geometridae > Cosmorhoe > Cosmorhoe ocellata. The sequence continues at coordinate 2,800,386 of OY776272.1, forward strand.
ATTTTAGGGAGATAATCCTTTGTCCGGACAATGTTCGAACATAAAACATCTTTAACAGACGATTAAAGTACTAACAAGCTGTTAGTTTAATTAACTGATCATAGTGAAACTTCCCCTTATTCTGATACTAGCTTCCGCCTACGGCTTTGACCGTGTCCAGACGTATTTCCAGGATAAAAATTAGCCAATGTGCTATTCCAGACTATAATCTATATCTGTGCCAAATTTCATCCAGATCCATTCAGCCGTTTCAGCGTGAAAGAATAACAAACATACATCCATACATTCTTACAAACTTTCGCGTTTAAATAATATTAGTAGGATTCAAACTATATGCCATTGTGGTGAGGTAAAGTTCACGGCTTCTTTACACCATAGAACATGATGATGATGATGATGATGAAAAGTAGTTCATTAAAAGACACTTGGTACGAAAACAATTAAACCAAAGTGAGCGAAGTAAAACGACCAATTTGAACTATTCTAGCGAGATGGGGATATAAAATGTAGTAAGGGGGAAAAGGATGCAACACCTGGGCTGGGGTGGAAAGGACCAAGGGTCGTACGTAACGATTGTGAGCGGTAATTCCACCGAATCAGTGTCGGGAATAATATCGTTGAGTTGTTGTGTTGTTTATTGTTTATGGTAAAGTCAGTGAACGGACAATACATGGAAGTATTCCTTGCGCTAAAAAAGCGGCCAAGTGCGAGTCGGACTCGCCCATGAAGGGTTCCGTCCGTAGCAGCAAGTAAATTGCGGTTTACGATTTATGACGTATTAAAAAAACTACTTACTAGATCTCGTTCAAACCAATTTTCGGTGGAAGTTTACATCATTATATTTTTTTTTGTTTTATCATTCTCTTATTTTAGAAGTTACAGGAGGGGGGGACATATTTTACCACTTTGAAAGTATCTCTCGAGCAAACTATACAGTTTAGAAAAAAATGATAAGTACCTAAATATCATTTGAAGACCTATCCATAGATACCTACCCCACACGTATGGGTTTGATGATAAAAAGTTTTGAATTTATTTCTAAGTATGGGGAACCCCCAAAATTTATTGTTTATATCTATTTTTGTGTGAAAATCTTAATGCGGTTTACAGAATACATCTAATTACCAAATTTCAACAGCATAGTTCTTATTGTTTCGGAAAAAAAGTGGCTGTGACATACGGACGGACAGACAGACGAATCCATAAGGGTTCCGTTTTTTACCATTTGGCTACGGAACCTTAATAAAAAAACTTGCAAGTGTCAAGAGACACCCGGATGGAACGAAGTTCCTTTCCTTGTTTTCTATGAGAGAGAGAGACAGACAGAGAAACACGCGCACGCCGCACGGCTTACAACTATAGCAAAAAGTGTCGTTACAACTTTTGGTCTTAATTTTTTCCGTCTAGCCCTTTCGCAACGCGCGATAAAGAACTTCGTTCCAAAATCAAGGAAAAATGTTTTTAAAATTACGGAAAAATATCAAATTGAATAAAAAGACTCACTCGCGAAATAATTTATTGACTTTTCTTAATGATTAATTCTAGTTCTATTTGTTACAGATCTGAACTCATTGGATGACATGACAGTGTTAGTGAGAGTGCCAGTGTGGTGATGTGATGTGTAGTGATGTGTGATGAGACTTGCTCGGGTGCTGATGATGACTACTGAATGCTAGCTGCCGCTGGAGGTGAGGAACTTTACAGGGACAGTTGAAATCGGTGACGGAAAACATCGTGCGTGAGGCCGGTTCTGTCTGTCTAAAAAATGTAATAAACCAACAGTCAGTGAACGGAAATTCTTTTATCAGGGACAGTTAAAGTCGGTGACGGAAAACATCGTGCGTGAGGCCGGTTCTGTCTGTCTAAATCTTTTAACAAACTAACAGTCAGTCAACGGAAAAAAAGGAAGCATGTTGACTTTATTCCCTCGACGTTTGTGTTTAAATTGCCGTGTAATGTGTAATAAGCCTATGTAAGTTTTTAATATTTTCTGTCATAATTGACAAGCTGCGCCTACCACAGCACATTTTTTGTGAGTTCATTTTTCAGCTCAAGGAATACTTCATGTATTTTCCGTTCACTGCCGGCAGTCGTTAAGCCTACAAAGTTCTAAGATATGTGTCAAGTATAGTTGGCTCAACGAATCTAGGCATTCGTGAAGTTAGCCGCAAGAGCTGCGCAGTATCGTTTTTCGGGAGAAATTGGAGGTAAGAGGAGGGGGAAGGAACTGTACATGCGCAAACTCGCACTTGTGGCTAACTTCACGATTGCCTAGATCCGTTGGATGAACTATACACTAAAGAAGACTGAGAACTTCAATTTAAACCTTTGACTCGCACTTGGCCGGTTTTTTTAAGTCTGCGGAACAGAATAACTACAGTTTTGTTTATTTGGAGGTTATCGAGGTTATAAATTTCGTTTCGAAGGGTCATGACGTAACTAGTTTTATACATAATACGCAAATCACCTTGAAAAGTTTGTTTAAAATGTAATAAGTTATTATTAATACGTTCTATCGTAAACGTATTTGGTTTATGCTTGCTTTAGCCATGAAATAAGTGGGTATATTACTAAGGTTGGATTTGACCATCTGGTATAACTATTCTAAGAATAATGTAATGTCAAATGCAAGTAAGACGTTGTATAAATTTTTTTATATTAAAATATTCTGAGAATAGTTATACCAGAAAAAATACATGATCACGACTGTAATCCTCAGGGTCGGTAGATATCTACTCAGATACTTATCTAGTTATTTAGATTTTATCACACCTTCGAATTTTTGGTTCTAATGTAGGTATGTCGGTTTCCTCACGATGTTTTCCTTCTCCATGTAAGAGCAATGGCATTGCGCACATAAATTTTTCGAATGGAAAAACTCATTGGCACGACCAGCCGGCTTACCCTTGAATCCAATCCCAATCTCAATTCAATTCTAATCCGAATCAGTTCCAATCTCACCAAACGTAAAATTGGCACTCTGGAACAAAATTGAGATTGAAATTAGAATCGAGTATGAAATCGACTTCACATTGTAAATAACAGTGGTAGAATGAAATATCACGAGGCGTACCGGCTTAAAAAAAAAAAAACGGCGGGAATTACGAACAAGGGTTCCATTTTTTCAAGTGCTTCTCGATGTTTACACAAGCTTTTCAGCCTAATTAATCTTCAACTAGTTTGCTCCGAGACTTGAAGAGGGCAGCAAAGTTGAAAGTAATTTAATACATTCAGTTTTTTATCAATTTATCAAGGTAAGCTGTAATCTTTTATTGTATTGTACTCTAACATTTTATTGTACGAGAATCCAAGTAAAATGATAAATTACTACTTTAATAAATTTTGTCCATTCCAATAGGGAACAATAGGCCTACCTACCATCAACTTGAGGCTCTTGCAGATTTTCTGGGGGAAAACCCAAGGATTGCTAAGGGTCTCTTCCGCTCAGCGCATGGGAAATTTGATACAAAGAGGAAGTGGAACGAGCTGTCGGCAATCCTCAATCCTCAATGAAATAGATAGGCATTGAATGATTAGTTTATTTTTCAGTTTATATATTTATTCTATTTAATTTTTTCATCAGTTGTCACACATCCTCCATCACCGCAACGACAGATAAGTCCATTGCGGAGGTCTCCTCGCAGCAACCAGAGACAGCGTACTCGGGCTGGGAGGACCGAGCCGGCGAGAGCTTTATCTCAAGCTGTGGAGCAGCTAGCTGAATCATCTATAAAAACAGAAAAATACAATTACACTATTGCAATTCTAATAAATAGCTCAAAATTAATTGTTTTCATACCTCATATTCATATTCATTTTTACAAACCTTGTATTTTGAGGTTATATCACTACGACGCGAAGGCTTAGGCATCAAAGGCACTAAATCGGTACTTATAACGTTAAAAAGGATTTTGCTGACCCTGTAGCACTTTTTTGATTCGTCGTCGGTCATGGCAAAAGCATTTTCTGAATACCGGGCTATTCTTCTTGTATTTCGCCTTTGTCTTATGTCTTCTCGATGAGCATTGGCTAAAATATCACTTATAAGAGCCAAATGTGCCATTTTCTCGTTTAAAATCACTCTGTAAATCAATTAATATCCTCGCACAATCGCTAAAAAGTTAACTTTTGGTAACTGTGAAATTTCTATCGTAAACTCGATTCCGTTCTTAAGACGAAACGTCAAAATCGCGTCAAGAGTGCCAAAAAAGTTGATAGTTTCGAGAAGAGTCGATTTCATTTAGTTCCACAAAATTCCACCAATTTCGATTCCAATCGTGCGCTAGTTGCGCGGTCAAGAGTACCAAATGGCATGATTTCGTTCCCAATTTCAAATTACGATTCGAATCGAGTCTCAAGAGTTGGCCAGCAGGTTTGAACTCACGACCTTCGGATCGTGATGCAGGGGTGCTACCACTACACCACCAGTGCTCCAACTATATAACAACGAATTTAGTCTTCTTCTTCCTGCCCTTTTCCCACGTTATGTGGTCGGCACAACACGTCATCTTCCATTTCCCTCTATCATTTGTCATCTCAGTACTCACTCCTTTCTTACTCATGTCATCTTTCACACAGTCCATCCATCTTTTCTTCGGCCTACCTCTACCCCTGTATCCATCCACATTCATACCTAACACTCTTCTCGTCACATCATCTCTCCTCATAAGTCCGTAAGGTCGTAATTTTAAATTTTTTAAGTAGTGTTATGATCAGGATTTTTTTTCCTATGGTACTTACCAGTGAACATTAGAAAACAGTTTTCTTGCCTATCACACTACTTGACTAACAGTGTGGTGGTTAGTAAAATTATTTCCTAACCCAAACCAGTGTGACACAGCAGTGTGAAAGTTAGCCGGCGCGGAATGTAGTATGAAAAAAATATACGCAGGCAAAGACGCGGGAGGATCCACTAGTCTAGTGTTACGATACAATGAAGGGTCAGTGAACCTAGCGCAGCATAAAGAATGAATCATACTAGAGTGCCGGGCGCCGGCTGCGAACCTATTGTCAAAGATCCATGAACTTCCGAACTACAAGTAGTGTTCTTCTTAAAAAAAAATATGATCACGACTGTAATCCCCAGGCTCAGTAGATATCTCCTCAGATCTCTAGTTACTTAGATCTTTGAGGATATCTAAAGAGTCAGAGGCACGTTCAAACATGATAATTTGGCGTATGCCCACATTTTGCACAGTAGTTAGTATTCCGTACGTGACAGGTTGCAAGCCCATCGCCACTTATAAGCATACTAACCTAGGACACAATATGATCACGACTGTAATTCCCAGGCTCGGTAGATATCTCTTCAGACCTCTAGTTACTTAGATCTTTGAGAGTATCTAAAGAGTCAGAGGCACGTCCAAACATGATATTTGGCGTATGCCCACATTTTGCACAGTAGTTAGTCATAGATTTGCAAAATAAGTAGGGTAAAGTTGGGTAATAATGGCGGCGGGTTGACTGTGTCAAATAAAATTCTCAGTATAGTTATTCTTGTTAAGTAATCTTTAATTTAATTTTACATCTCTCATATTCGGTAAGTAGGTCCTTATTACCCCCAAATGGGGCTTGTAGGTGACCAATTAGCGCTCTAGGGTAATAATGTAGCTAGAAAAGCCCTAGGGCGGTAAGTAATTAAAAAAAAAGTTCACTCTTTCAAAAAGTTCGCGTACTTACATCTAACCATCATACTGGCAATAGACATCATGCATTCAACCCAATGACAAAAGTGGTCGCTTCGTTATTAAGCCTTGTCTTCGTATGAGTATAATAGTCATCAATTTTAAATATCGAACGGCGAAGCTCAATTTCGTTCTTGAAAAAAAAAAAAAAAAGATGAAAAAGGCGGGAATAGAAAACTTTTACTTTAAAATATTTTATTCTTGTAATGCCGGTTTTTTTCTACTTACCTCACAATCGAGATGTAAAGCAGAGTAGTTAGCTCGGGTGTAAGCATCAATTGCACCCTCGAACTATAGGCGCCTTCGCATGCGCTCGTGCGCCTAAATATCTCGGGCTGCAATTGATGCCTTACAGCCCTTGGCTACTAATCTACTATTGTTCTAAAGAACTTTAACCATTTTTTCGAATTCAATACTTAGTGTAAGGCCTTATGAAATACATAATGTATTGTATGGAATAACTTGCTGCCATCACCTCTTATTTATGATGCTACAGTGTGTGTCTCAATAACATAAATTGGCAGCTGTCTAATATTTTATTCGAATTGAGAAACTGTCGGAATTTTCTGCGTTGCATTCGGCTGTTAACTTTGTCGCTCTAGTTTTTATATTTTTCTCGTGTTTAATGTTGATGGTTATTTTACCAGTATCCAGAGTTCTTCAAGCGAGCGTAAAATATGTTACTTTTTAAATTCGTCGGTAGAAATCCCGAAAATTTTGAATAATACAGACATCTTTTGTTTAAAATTACCTTCACAACTTGAGTATGCTGTTGACAACACTTTTAAAATAAAAAACTTGACACTGGCAAAATGGATCTCATAAGAGACAGATGCCATAAACAAAGAAGAAGAGAAACTGTCAGTATCTCTGACGTCACGAAATCAAAATCATGACCTTAGTCAACACTACACATATACCCGTAGTCTACATAACTACATAGTAAGTAGGTACTCTCGTACGTAGTACTTCTCGTAGTAACTCTTTATTACCCTATGGAGAGGGGGAAACAAAAATACCACCCTATCAGCTGTGGGGGGGGCAGGGTGGCTTCCTTATTGCATTATCCCTATGGGCTGGGGGGGAGGGTGAATTAATAGTAATGTAGAAAAAACTGCTGTTGGAAAATTTTACATACATAAATACTAACTACTGTGCAAAATGTGGGCATGTACCAAATGTCATGTTTGCGTGCCTCTGACTACCCTCTTTAGATATCCTCAAAGATCTAAGTAACTAAAAATCTGAGAAAGATATCTACCGGGCCCGGGGATTACAGTTGTGATCATATATATTTATTTTTAACATAAAATCACGCCTGTTTCCTGACGGGTTAGGCAGAGACAACGGATCTCCACTTGCTACTCTTCACCACACTAGTTACAAAGTGACACAATAAAAAGAACTAATATTTAGTGTTCCTCGCCGCATTGTTCCGGTTGGTTAAGTTTCTAATTAAATTAAATTAGACATAACAAGACAAAAGTCGTTAACTCGCTATGTACCTTTGTAAAGTTATAGACGCAATAATTCAATGATAATCATCCGAATATGAATTCTTGTTGAGTTTATGCAGCGTGACGTATGGTACCAGTATCAAATGTTTGTGGTTCTACCAGATATAATAAAACAATGCCATACATACTTGAAAAGTGTACCGAATAAAACATGGACACGACTGTAATCCCCAGCCCTTGGTAGATATCTCCTCAGAGCTCTAGTTATTTAAATCTAGAGAGGGTAGTCAGGGGCACGTCCTATAAGAGCACGCCTACGTAGCATTCCGTACGTGACAGAAAAAGACAGAAAGTGCACTGGGAAAACCCGTAATACAGAAATTTTCTTTATATTTTGGCAATAAACATTTAATTATTATGAATTTGTTGCAAGCCCATCATTATAAATACTAATTAAAATTTCATACTACATGATCACGACTGTAATCCCCAGGCTCGGTTATATCTCTTGAGATCTCTAGTTACTTAGTTCTTTGACGATATCTAAAGAGGGTAGTCAGAGGCACGTCCAAACATAATATTTAGCACATGCCCCCATTTTGCACAATAGTATTCCGTCAGTATTCGAGTAAATAATTATATAAAAATATACACAAAGCGTGTGTTAAATTTAGATTGGCTGTGATTTATTTTGCTAAAAAAATACGTATAAAATTGTATGCCTTTTGTATGACACGATGTAAAAAGAAAAACTTTGTAAAAGTTCACAAAGGTTATTTAAAAAAACCTGTTCATTCATGTTGTGAGGGGGTGTAGCGGGGGCGACCATTGATCCTCCCAGAGGGTGGATGGCTGCGTACTACGATCTCAACTTACATGTTAAATCAACGCATTTTCGGGTTATTTTTACCTTGTCAGGCCACAGCCAAGAAATATTTATTTAGTGATGACTTTTAAAGGTTGAAATCTAAAAACTAGCTGCACGTTTCGCGGTATCACCCGCATGGAGTACCTACTATCTCACTGTAATGTAGTCTTATGTAACTCAGGGGTAAACCAGCAAGAATAAGAATTTTTGAAATCAATTGAATAGCTTCGGTGATACCTCTAACAAATTTAAAAAAACTACAAACATTACCACTTCATAATAATTAGTTTATTGATCCATTCTAGACGCACTAGGTTTTTTATCGAACCTAAAAGCTACAGCGCAGAAGGCAGAGCTACTACCAACTGAGCTGTGAGGCCAAAGAAAAGTCAAAGATCAAAGTTTTGCGAGATCAGGGACCACAAGTCCTTTGGGCAATATTAAAGTAATATAACTTTGATAAATCGTACCATGCATGACCTAAAAAAAATATTGAAGTAGTGTTACTTCAAGCTTGAAACTTTAACGTTTCTGAAACACGATGGTTTATAAGAGCTTATGATAGCTACGATGATAATACTACTCATCGTCAGACTACTCGTAGTCAGCGCATATAAATTTTCAAACGGAAAATATGGTGAATTGTCGGTTCGAACCATGACCTTAGGCCCGACCTAAGATCGTTAGCGCTCAGTAAGAGTAGTGCAGAGAGTGGGGTAGGTGTGGGTGGTTCGTCCCTATTGTACTAAAGTGCAAATTCTCTTTCCAGGCGTGGTATGGACAAGGAGAGCGGCGATGCTGCCGACTCGGCGGGAAAGACGCCTGATGGCCTGTCAGCCCTCGACGCCGCTGGCCTCTTTAATGGTAAGTAGTATTGTTAACCTTATACTCTATGTAGCTCATAAGATGCAAAGCATGAAAGATCTGCTGTGACTGGGGACGAAGTCGAGATTTTTTCCCCTACGGTAAAGAATATAAAATAACATAATTTTTTGATTTGACTAAACAAAAATGATACTCTTATCACATAAAAATACTACAGTTATGTGATGCGAATGATGTTTTAATTTTTAAATGATCAATTTGATTATAGACACAGCCTGTAAAGTTTTAATAAGTCCAAAGGTCCATGGGATAGAACGCGATATTTTACTTATTTTACTTTGTGTATATTCTGAACGCGACCACACTATCGCTCAGCCAATCACAGCGACGCAATTAATATTGTGTCTATGCGCCACTACGTCAACAGCGCTATCTGCTGTTTTTTACTTGAACTAAATTTTCAATATTGATTTGCCGCGATCGATTTTTCTGAGACAATATCATGGTGTAAATGGTGGTTTTTATGTGTAAAACAATCCAGAAGATCGTTAACTGGATACTAAGCCGGCCGGCAGAAGATTCGCAGCAAGAGAAAACCCAGAACATCAAGTAAGTGGCACATTATACTGTTTTTGGTTACTTGCGATTGGTGTGCGTCCGTTCATTTCTCGAGCAATCCGGAGAAGTGTTACAGTAGAATTCCTTCCACTTCAACCAAATGTACGAAACCCTTTGGTTCGCGTACATTTTATTGGTGCCGAAACCAGGGAACCTGTCCCTCTTATAGATTAATTCTGAAAGTCTTTTGCCGGTCTGAGTTCATAGGGCCGCCATTATTGCATTTTGCTACACCTCTAATGATATTCATCTATTTCGTTACAAAACGTTGCGTGTCTTATCACTTACCTACATAGTAATTCATAAGGTTCAGTCAATCGTCATTATTGCCTGGGTTTGAGTTTGGGTTGAGTAGAATCCTACATACGACTTCTTGGGTAAGTACCTATCTACCTTCCTACCGATATTCTCATTACTTTGGTACCTACCTCTCTCCTCGTCTGACAAATTCTGATCCTTCTAAAGGTTAGTGTCAAAACCGCGTAAAGGAAAATACTCAATTTAACCCAGGTACATAATAAATAACAATACTTTTCTAACTTTTCATAAATATTGCCCACAGCATCGTAAATTGCTCTTTATTTGTAGCAATAAGTTTAAACTTGGTTGAGAATACTTTATTTTAACTTAATTTATTGTCAAATCATACTGCAACAGTACTACAACATACATAAAGCCCATTAGATCAGTGTCCGCTCTAGGTACAGTTATTAATTAAATTATATTAATAAAGCGAACTCTTGAATAAAATAATTACATGAAGATACTTTGATGATATTTCAGCAGTCATATTCTAGATATTATTAGAGTAGATAAACAATTGATGGTAGTAATGTAAGTGAAACCTAAACTTGATTTTAGGAATAAGTAATATTGATATATAATTGTTCTGTCGTCTGATTGACCAAATAGTGATTTGTATTTTTTCTTTCTGATATTCTAAATGCCTAATCTAAAACAATTTATAGAATAAGGATACAACTTTTAATGTTTATAGATAATTTATATCAATAAGTTTCAATCACAGTTGTCAAACCAACTCGCACAAAATAATTTAACACAGATTTTCTTACAATTCTCAACGTTAGTTACGTTATTATTTTAGATTATTTTAGAGTTGACTTTGGATTCAAAGTTATTAGTATTTCACTGTGTACTTATATGCTTACAATAAGGAAAATTGATTTGAAAGTTGAAATTACTTATTTTACCATAACTTTATAGGCAGCATTGTTTTATTTTCTTTCTTCTCAACAAAAAAGTTTTTATCTGATAGTAATAATTAATTAATTCTTATTCATTTTCATACAGTAAAATAAGAAGTTCGTTATTCATCTGGTGATTATCTACATTAAATTATAAATTGAAGTCTGTCGTATATTAAGTATTAGTCTGTTCTTATTCCTTTTACTTGATTATTCAGTAAAATGTCTTACACACCAAGACGCCGGCTTAAAGTTAAATCAAAATCCATCAACATGAATTTATCAAAAACAATTCATGATTTACCAGCATTGCGACGCAAACGAACTTTAGCTCTAAATCGATTGACTAAAACTTTAGAAGTAGCTAAGTTAGCAGAAAATGACAAAAGCCAATTGGATAAATTTATGGCTTATTTTACCGAAGCTACAAGACACGCTGCAAGGTTTGAGGAGGCTCATGAGTCTATACTGACTATAATCGATTCATCGACTGAGGAGGAGGAAGATAAAATAAGATGCGACTGTGATGAAACATATTTCGAAATTCTCGCCATACATCGACGACTCATCGCCACAAGTGATGATATAAACAAATCATTCGACAATTCTTCTTCCCATTGCCAAAATACAGGAGTAAAGGTAAATCTACCTAAAATAAATTTACCTTCGTTTTCCGGAAATATCAAGACATGGCCTGAGTTCCATGATATCTTTCAATCTCTGATTCATGAAAATGATTCTCTCTCAGATACCGAACGGATGCATTATCTAGTATCGAGTTTGTCCGGGGATGCATTGGCTCTTATCAGAATCTTTCCTACCACTGGAAAGTATTATACTGAAGCATATGAAGCACTTGTTGCGCGGTATAAGGATAATCGCGAATTAGCTTTTACAAGCTGGAAGGAAATGCAAAATATTACCTTACCATCGAACAACGCTCATGAGTTCCGTCGTGTATTAGATGCGTTCAACGAAAACTTGGCAATACTTAAAAGGCTACAACTGCCCATCGAACATTGGGATTTTGTATTATGCTACCTGCTCCTTTCCAAACTTGATTCAACCATTCGCTGCGAATTTGAACAAGAACATCCCAATGATGAGCTTCCAACATATATGACATTGAAAAGGTTTCTCTATACAAAATGTGATGCTCTTGTTCGTGACACACACTTTACAAGTGCTGTGAAAGGAAATGGCGCTGATCGAACACGTACTAACACAAATCAAAATGTTAAATCTAATACGAGCAAAAAACCAACAACATCTGCATTTTTATCAAACACTGAAACAAAGGCACCAGTAGCAAGTAATTCAACACCTGCTAATAATACAAACATGCTCAAATGTACATTCTGCGGAGAAAATCATTCGATTAATCATTGCTTGTCCTTTGCCCAAAAATCTATAGATGATCGGCTTGATTATGCTAAAGCTCAACATTGGTGTTTTAATTGCCTTAAATCATCTCATGGCATTCGGGATTGCAAGTCAATTTTTAATTGCCAAAAATGCCGACAACGTCATCATAGTCTGCTTCATCGAGACGATATCTCAGATTCATCCGTTGGCGAAGCTTCTAAAGAGAAAATAGAAAACACCCAACCGAAAATGTCGGCAACTACTAATGAACAACAAACTGTCCTGACTAATTTGGGCGATCGATCATTGATTCTTCTTTCAACAGCAAAAATTGAAGTTAAGGATTCTAATGGTCACTTTCATACATTGCGAGCATTGATTGATTCAGGCAGTCAAGCTCATTTCATAACAGAACAGGCTGCTAAATTATTAGGTCTTCAACGTACATTATCGGATCGAAAGATTAGTGGCTTAGGACAGTCTACATCATCGGTATCAGGGATCCTTACTCTGGACATTGGAATCGACGGTAAGGTGTTATACAACATCGAAGCACTTACACTGCCCACTATATGCGGTAAAATGCCTGCCATGAAACTCGACAAATCATCATGGAATCATGTGAAACATTTACCGCTAGCTGATCCAGATTGCCATCTGCCAGGAACGATCGATATTCTTCTTGGAGCTGAAATATTCTCATCGCTTTTACGTAATGGAATTGTAAGCGGAGGAGCTAATAAACCGTCAGCTTTAAATACTGTGTTTGGTTGGCTACTAACAGGACACGTGGAATGTATGAAATCTAAGAACCTGGAAACGAGATCATTTTTTCTGAGCAATGAAACATCAATTGGATCTCAATTAGAAGATGAATTGAAAAGGTTTTGGGAATTGGATAACATGGCAGTCTGTACTAAATTGACACCAGATGAAGAACTATGCGAATCAAAATACGTTAACGAACACTCACGCGATAACACTGGCAGGTATATAGTTACCTTGCCTTTCAAAACTGAACACGCTGAGTTTCCTGGTTCGCGTGAGGTAGCATTGAAGAGATTTCGAGCACTTGAACGACGATTAACAAAGAACTCTGAATTACGTCAACAGTATAATAGTTTTATGCAAGATTATCTCAACAGCGGGCACATGAGTAAAATACCTACAAAAGACCTCGGCAATGGTAAATATTACATACCACACCATTCCGTCAGTCGTCCAGATAGTTCCACAACTAAATTGCGTGTAGTTTTTGACGCATCAGCAAAAGATGCCCGTGGAATTTCTCTCAATGAAACATTACTCATTGGTACAAAACTTCAAGCCAACATAATGAACCTACTGCTAAGATTCCGTTCACATATCGTTGTTTACACATCTGATGTACGACAAATGTACAGACAAATTCTCTGTGACAACATTCATCGTGATTATCAACGCATATTCTGGAGAGAAGACGAATCAAATCCAATTATAGAGTATCGTCTAAACACCGTGACATATGGAACGTCATCTGCGCCACACTCAGCGTTGCGTACGATCAAGCAGTTGATCCAAGATCACGGCCACGATTATCCAAAGGCAGCTGTTGTTTTAGATAAAGATGTATATGTTGATGACATCGTTAGCGGATGCTCTACTTTAGAACTAGCAAAACAAACAAAAGGGGAAATTATAGATTTAATGGCAAAGGGCTGTTTCCAACTTCGAAAATGGGCGAGTAATGTTCCAGAGTTACTTGAAGATTTATCACCAGAAGAACGCCTCATGAACAGCGAAGGAGTGCCGTTAGATGTGGAGACTTCAGATACGATTAAAATACTTGGCCTTAAATGGAATCCAAACGCAGACAAATTTCTGTTTGATGTAAAACCTTTACAGCGAAATTGCACAAAGCGAACTATACTCAGTGAACTCGCTCGTATATTTGATCCGCTAGGCTTTCTCGTGCCGTTAACCTTTCTAGCAAAATGTTACATTCAGAAACTATGGATTTTAAAAATTGATTGGGATGAAACACCTCCCGAAGAAGTTGTCAACCAATGGGAAAACTATTGTGATCAATTAGAGTTGATAAAAAAATTGGAAATTCCTCGTTGCCTATCTGTAAACAATTTAAAATCTTGTCAATTTCATGGGTTTGCTGATAGTTCGGAATCTGGATACGGAGCAGTAGTGTACTTGCGAACGGAAGACTATAATAATAAGATAAATGTGCATTTTATATGTGCCAAATCTCGCGTTGCTCCGGTTAAAAAGATATCATTACCACGTCTCGAACTTTGCGCCGCAGTGCTGTTATCTGACTTACTGAAATTTGTTGAAGAAACATATTCACAATCCTTTCCCGAAGCCACCACCATCGCCTGGTCTGATTCAACCGTTGTACTCGCATGGCTTGATTCACCATCTTGTCGTTGGAAAACATTCGTTGCAAATCGAGTAAGCCATATTGAAGACACGATCCCGAAGGTTAAATGGAATCACGTACCAACCGAGGATAACCCAGCCGATGCAGCATCTCGTGGCCTTCTTCCTGGCGAACTAGTGCAGAGTCGTTTATGGTGGGCGGGGCCGGTGTGGCTCATGCAGAGCATAGAAAATTGGCCGAAGAATGTTAAAAAACAGGATACTGATGCCCATACTGAAGAACGAGTAATTACGCTACTAATGCATGATGATTCACACACATTAGATCGTTTAATTGAACGGTTTTCATCGATTCGTAAAACACAACGTGTACTAGCTTACTCTCTACGTTTTATACACAATATAACAAACTCAAATAGATCTCATAACATTGCCGTACTCAGTCAGATAGAACTACATGAAGCATTACTAGTATTAGTCAAACATATTCAAACTAAACATTTTAATAACGAAATATGTCGTCTTAAAAGTGGTAAACTTCTACCGAAACAAATGAGAAAACTTAATCCTTTTCTCGATGAGCGTGGCGTCCTCAGAGTAGGCGGGAGATTATCCCAATCGGGGCTGGAATTTGAACATAAACACCCAGCATTGCTTCCTCGAGATTCACAACTAACATATCTTATTATTGAAGCAATTCATAAAGAAAACTGTCATCCAGGGATCAATACTGTTCAATATTTAGTTACCCAACAATTTTGGATCATGTCCCCAAAACGTGCTATTCGTCATTGTCTTCAAAAATGCATTAAATGTTTTCGTGCGCGTCCTGTTTCTCTTGAACCTTTTATGGGGGACTTGCCAGCAGCTAGAGTCAATCAAGTCAAGCCATTCTCTATGGTGGGTGTAGATTATGCCGGACCTTTTCGTATCAAGTTAGGAAATCATCGTGGAGCAAAAATAGGAAAAGCATACCTTTGTTTATTCGTGTGCTTTACAACGAAAGCTGTTCATCTCGAAGTAGTTTCAGATATGTCGACCGAGGCATACATAGCCGCGCTTCGTCGATTCGTGGGGAGACGAGGTAGAGTAAAGATCATACATTCCGACAATGGGACCAATTTCGTTGGAGCATGCAACAAACTTAATTCATATATGAAACAAGCTTGTAATAGTAGTCATATTGAGTTTCGGTTCAATCCCCCTTCCTCACCCCATTTTGGAGGAATATGGGAAATTCAGGTAAAAGCTGTAAAATCACATCTTTATCGAGTTATTGGAGATCAAACACTGACATTCGAAGAGCTTACCACCGTTTTTATCCAAATTGAAGCCATGCTAAATTCCCGTCCTCTTTGTCCGATTAGTTCAGATCCGAATGATCTTAATGTATTAACCCCAGGTCATTTTTTAACATTAGAACCCCTCACGTCGATTCCAGACACGAATTTAACGAACCTTAAATTGAATCGTCTAGGCCGTTGGCAACTGCTTCAGCGGTTCCAACAGGATTTTTGGAATCGGTGGAAGGTTGAATATTTGCAATCGTTGACTCAACGGTCCAAATGGACCAAGCATTGCAAACCCTTATCTGTTGGTGCTGTCGTTCTACTCAAGGACGAAAATACCCCTCCATTACATTGGGCTCTTGCTAGAGTACAAGATTTACATGCTGGCCTAGATGGAGTCGTGCGGGTGGCCACAGTACGAACTGCTAATGGATCTATATTTAAACGATCATTAACTAAGCTTTGTGTACTACCCAGTGAGTCCGACTTAGTTGATACGGATCTCGTTTCAAATTAATAGTAATTATAATATTGATTCTTGTAAATACATTTGCTATTGGGTAGGTGATTTTTCATGCGGAACAATTATGTAACTCATATAAAATACTCTGTTATCTATTTCATTTAGAATTATTTGTTCATTTTTTTTCTTTTTTATTCGTGCTGCCTTCCTAGGCGTAAATTTTCGTAATTATCAGTTATCATTCAATTCTTTTGTTAATATGAAAATACCATTGTGTATTTTGGTGGGCGATATGTAAAGTTTTAATAAGTCCAAAGGTCCATGGGATAGAACGCGATATTTTACTTATTTTACTTTGTGTATATTCTGAACGCGACCACACTATCGCTCAGCCAATCACAGCGACGCAATTAATATTGTGTCTATGCGCCACTACGTCAACAGCGCTATCTGCTGTTTTTTACTTGAACTAAATTTTCAATATTGATTTGCCGCGATCGATTTTTCTGAGACAATATCATGGTGTAAATGGTGGTTTTTATGTGTAAAACAATCCAGAAGATCGTTAACTGGATACTAAGCCGGCCGGCAGAAGATTCGCAGCAAGAGAAAACCCAGAACATCAAGTAAGTGGCACATTATACTGTTTTTGGTTACTTGCGATTGGTGTGCGTCCGTTCATTTCTCGAGCAATCCGGAGAAGTGTTACAGTAGAATTCCTTCCACTTCAACCAAATGTACGAAACCCTTTGGTTCGCGTACACAGCCCTCTATAGTTTTTACCTCAATCTATCCTAACACGATCATAAAATAAGTGCCAGTGAATTTTAAAAACTTTTTACCTTGATTTTAGAGGTCGTCTTTCAAGCTAGCATGAAAAAGCAATACAAGATTGATAATAAGTTATTTCACGAACGGTACAATGAAAATTAACCAATATTTTACGAGATAATTAAAATTGTTTGTTGCAAACAATGACGATTAGTGAGAACGTTGAAACTGTTGAGAGTCCGCCAACAGCATACCCTATGGGCATAGTTTACCACATTACACTTGACCATTCACACCCCAGCCTACCCTAATTTCTGCAAGTCCCGGTCCTCTTAATTTTCGCGCTTGGAAACATAGAGGCTTCTTTCATCTCGATACTGCAAGGAGTAATCCTTTCACCATACTGGTACAAAAGAACTGGTAACACGAGAAATATGTAGTAATCCTACTAATATTACAAACGCAAAAGTTTGTAAAAAATGAATGGATGTATGTTTGTTACTCTTTCACGCTGAAACGGCTGAACGGATCAGTATATTTTAAACTTAAGCGATCTGAACACATACTTATTAGTATTAAACGGGTATTTGTTTTATTTTCCTAATTTTCCCATCTCGACAGTTTTACACACTGTCGTGATCATGGGTAGACTCAAACGTCGGCAAAAATAGGTAAATAAATTGCGATAAATACCCGTTTAATACTAATAATTATGGGAACGGATCTGGATGAAATTTGGCACAGTTAGAGATTATAGTCTGGAATAGCACAGACTACTTTTTATCCCGGAAAAATGTACGGTTCCGTGGGATAGATTTGTTTTTGTTTTTCATGGTACCACGCGGGCGAAGCCGTGGGTGGAAGCTAGTGTAGTATTTACTTGAATCTAGATTTAAATTCGTAGTTTTGGAATAATGTTTGTGATTGTTCGGTAACTTAAAGACCTCGTACGGGTCATTGACCGCACCCAGGGTGGCCAAGTCATGTTCTGTGAAAGCACCTATCAAAATTACCTGATTGACTTCAAAAATAACTAGGGCAGTCCACACTTAGTACAATCAGGTAGGGTTATCGCAAATTATTACTAGTACCTACCTGGTTGACCGAGCTTTGCCCGGTTTTTTTTTTGGTAAACGACGTTTTCTAAAAATGAAACCTAGCTAGATCAATTTTTCACCCCCGAAACCCCCTGCATACTAAATTTCATGTAAATCGCTGGAGCCGTTTCCGAGATTCAGATATATATATACAGGAATTGCTCGTTTAAAGGTATTAGATAAGATATGTATTGGCCAACCCTGAAAGCATGAGCATCATAGACTTTTTTCGTTGTTTTCATTTTTTTTCGGAAAATTTGTATGAGACTAGCTGTCCCGGCAAACTTCGTACCGCCTTCTACATTGCTTAGACAACAGTGAGTGATTATAATTTAATATGAACTGTATTGAATAGTAATAAAGTTCAAATTGACTCTACATTTTATTTAGAAAACGTTTGTATGGGAAATAGAAAAGGGCTATTTTTAGGGTTTTCTCAGCAGTTATTCGAATTTTTCTTACCTTTTAAACCTTCCCTAGACCTCCACGAACATTTCAAGACCAAGATAAGATAAATCCGTTTAGCCGTTCTCGAGTTTTAGCGAGCCTAACGAACAGCAATTCATTTTTATATATATAGACGATCCCGTAGACACCAGATTCGACCTCCTAGGGCCAAGGGAAAGTAAAACCCCTAATTTCTTAAAAAGTTTACATGTAACCCTTATGCAAGAGGGTGGGCGAAGTTCAAGGCCTCTCGGAGGCTTACGCAACAATGAGCTTTGTTATTCTTATGAATAGAGTTTGAGTTTAAAAGTTTTATAACTTGTCTTAATTTTTTTATGGTTTGCTTTGATTTTTATTTATACTTACAACGCTATAAAAGTTACCTCTTTACAATGTTAGTTTAAATTATCTTTTGAAGTTTCGAAATTATAAAACTCTTACGTCACTCACTGACTAATTGACCGGCTGACTGAGCGACTGACTGACCGATTGACTGACCGACTGATTGATCGACTAACTGACCGACCGGCTGACTGAGCGACTAACTGACCGACTTACTGACCGACTGACTGACCGACCGACTGACTGATATATAACGCATAGCCTAAACGACAAGTCCGAGAAAGCTGGTTGGACGGTAGGTTCCTAGTGGTCTATGGGTGCACTTCTTCTTCTTCTTCGACTTCTTCTTCTTCTTATCGTGTGACTAGTTCTTTCGAACGAGTGTGGTGAAAGGTTTAAAGTGCACTAAAAGAGAACTTCCTAAAATTAAACTTACATTTACAAACACGTTTGATAATATGTTTTGTTTCAAATAAGATCAGTTTTTGACATGTAAATAATAAAATGAAAATTAAAAAAAAATATATGATCACGACTGTAATCCCCGGGCTCGGTGGAAATCTCCTCAGATCTTCTTAGTTACATAGAGATCTTTGAGGATATCTAAAGAGGTTAGTCAGAGGCACGTCCAAACATGACATTTGGTACATGCCCACATCTTGCACAGTAGGTAGGTAGTTAGTATTCTGTACGTGACAAGTTGCAAGCCCATCGCCGCTTATAAGAATACGCACCTATGACACACACCTTCGAATTTTTGGTTCTAGGGTATGCCGGTTTCCTCACGATGTTTTCCTTCACCGTTTAAGAGCACTCGCATTGCGCACATAAATTTATCGAATGGAAAAACTCATTGATGCACGACCAGGTTTGAACCCACGACCTTCGGATCGTGAGGCAGGGGTGCTACCACTACACCGCCAGCGCTTTTTTTTTTGATTCAGTGGGAAGTTTAAGTTTGTATGTAAAAACCGTTACGCGAACGAAGTCACGGGAGTTTCACTAGTTAGTTGATCTATACGGACAGCCCTAACTCGCGATATTAAACCATATACTTACTTACTAAACTTGCTTTTAAGGTTACTGCCCTCGCACTCAAACCGCATCACCACCTTATCTCATAGCAATAAAGTCCACTTTCGCTTGCAAACTGATAATCTAACTTAAGTGTTATGTGCTATGGTTATTATAGAGACGTATTACTAGGTGGTAAGGTTGAGTTTCGCGAGATGTTTTTCGTTTCCGTATTGTAAGGGATTACTGTGCAATGGAACTTGGGATTAATGTTCTTGTGAGAAATGATAGCTTTGATGTGTTCCTGCACCTATTCGAAGGAGTGGCATGTTGAGTTAGTGATGGAAATCATCAGTTTCCTTATTAGGAGTGCGGAAGTGAGCAGTGGTTGCAGTAGAGCATCCCTGCCATCCGATTCAAAGGTTGTCGGTTTGAACCCTTTCCTGCACCATATCCTATGTGCTATTCCAGACTATCTGTCTCTGTGCCAAATTTCATCCAGATCTGTTCAGCTGTTTCAGCGTGTGTAACAAACATCAATACTCCATCTATCAAAACATTCGCATTAATTTTGAATTTATTGATATCAGTTTGGGACATTTCTGTAGAGTGCAAAAAGAGGCGGTCACCCATCCAAAAACTGTCTTCGCCCAGCGTTGCTTGAAAATGCTTTCCCAATACAAACTTTCAATACCATTTCGAATATGAAGCTCCTTCAAGATTATTTTGTGAGACAAAAGAAGGACGAATTTTTTTTTCGACTGACCTCATAGCTCAGTTGGTTTTGCCTTCTGCGCTGCAGGTTGTGGGTTCGATCCCCACCCAGGACAAACATTTGTGTGATGAACTCAGACGTTTGTTCTGTGTCTGGGTGTTATTATGTATTTACAAAATAAAATAAAAATAAATATGATCACGACTGTAATCCCCGGGCTCGGTAGATATCTTCTTCAGATCTTTAGTTACTTAGATCTTTGAAGATATCTTAAGAGGGTAGTCAGAAGCACGTCCAAACAAGACATTTCGTAACATGCCCACATTTTGCACAGTAGTTAATATTCCGTACGTGACAGGCTGCAAGCCCATCGCCGCTTATAAGAATATTAACCTACACACCTTCGAATTTTTAGTTCTAGAGTATGCCGGTTTCCTTACAAACTAAAGTATATAATTAATCTATCAGCTATCTGGTTTACATATTGCAAGCTTTGCTTAGTTTGTAGCTAGATGGCGCTGTGTGAAACGTCTACCAATATTCATTTATAATTTCCAGCCTACTACGGGATGGGGCGCGACGGGTCGGGGGCGGGGGGCGCGGCGGCGCAGGCCCAGGCTGCACTATTCGGGTTCGGATCCCGCTACCCGCCGTCCACTACGCTCGGAGTGGCCGCCAACCAGGCCGCCTCGCTAGGGATGCATCCAGCTGCGAGTAAGTGTTTTTACCCCTTTTATAGAAAGGTGAAGGAAAACATCGTGAGGAAACCGACATGTCAGATCCTGGATTATAGTTTTTACCCCTTTTGTAGAAAGGTGAAGGAAAACATCGTGAGGAAACCGACATGTCAGATCCTGGATTATAGTTTTTACCCCTTTTGTAGAAAGGCCAGGTCAAGAGTACCTACCGACGCGCATGTATGGAATGTAATGAGAGTGAATGAAGCAAAAGAGTATGTCGGGATCGTAAGAGGAGATCCGTGGTCTCTGCCTACCCCGTCGGGAAACAGGCGAGATTTTATGTATGTATGTGTGTATGTATGCATTGTATGTATGAAAGAAAACATCGTGAGGAAACCGACATGTTTTAGATCTTGAAGTATAACTTTTGACGACCTCTGTGGCGCAGCGGGCGAGAGTCCGCCTGCGACGCAAGAGGTTGCGGGTTCGATTCCCGCCGCGGAACAAATTTATGTACGATCTGCAGAAATAAGTTCCGTCTGGGTGTTTTCTATGTACAATAAAAATATCTATCTATGTACGAGTATATGTATTAAACATATCAGTTATCTAGTACCTATAACACAAGCTTTGAGTAGCTTACTTTGGGACTAGATGATGCTGTGTAGATTGTCCAGAATAATAAAAAAAAAAAAACTACCCCTTTTGTAGAATACCTATTATTGAGAGAGTTGTAATAAATTATGTAATCCGTCATTTTGTGGCGGCTATCTTAGACCGATTTCCATCAAACATAGCTAAGAACCTTCCCGACTAATTCACCTTTCAAACAAAAAAAACAAAATCAAAATCGGTTCATGCGTTCTAGAGCTACGATGTCACAGACAGACACACAGACACACCCGTCACACACACCCTCTCACACGTCAAACTTATAACACCTCGTCGTTTTGGGTCTTTAGTCAATTTTAATATAAATTATAATTATAAATTTAATAATAATAATAAATAAATAATGCTGGACAATCCACACAGCATCATCTAGCCCCAAAGTAAGCTAAACAAAGCTTGTGTTATGGGTACTAGATAACTGATATATTTAATACATTATATACATAGATAGATATTTTTTATTATACATAGAAAACACCCAGACCAACGGAACAAATTTCTGCAGATGTACGACAAATTTGTTCCGCGGCGGGAATCGAACCCGCAACCTCTTGCTTCGCACGCGGACTCTCGCCCGCTGCGCCGATGAGGTCGTCAAAAAATCGGTCAACTCATCTCTCTGGCTGTCAAAAAAAAAACAAAATTGCGTTGGGGCTTAGCTTAAAGAACTAGTGACACCATAAGAAGACCTTCACATGGTATACTTGCAGGTGCAGCATGGTGGTCGATGGCGTCCCACTTCGCGGCGCAGGACTACCTGGCGCGCATCCAGACGGCGGGGCTCCAGGGCTTCCCCCCTATGGGGGACCCGTACTCCACCCTCTCCGCCCTCTCCGCTGCCGGCATGAAGCATCCTCAAAAGCCGAGCAAACCCGCCGGCAGGAACGAGAGGTATGTTAATGCTCGAATACTGTTGTAAACCATCCTACTAATATTATAAACGCGAAAGTTTGTGAGGATGTCTGGATGTTTGTTACTCTTTCACGCTAAAACGGCTGAACGGATCTGAATTAAATTTAGCACAGATATAGACTATGGTCTGGAATAGCACATAGGCTACTTTTTATCCCGGAAAAATGTACGGTTCCCGCGGGATAGATTTGTTTTTGTTTTTCAAGGTATCACGCGGGCGAAGCCGTGGGCGGAAGCTAGTACTTAATAATTTAAATGCGAAAGTAACTCTGTTACGCTTTCACGCTTAAACCGTTGAATCGATTTTCAAAAAATTAGATACAAAGATAGACTAGAGCTTGAGAAAGGACATGGCTACCTTTTATCGCGAATAAATGCTTGAAGGGGTTGAAATAAGGGATGAAAGTTTGTATGGGAGTCCGTCAGTTTCGAACGCAGACGAAGTCGCGGGCAAAAGCTAGACTTACTCGTATAATATTATTGAGACCCCGTAAACTGAAACGTTTTAAAAAGCAGATGCAAGTTTCATGCAGATTTGATTAACGATTCTTAATTTATGCTCTAACAAACACATGCATACAACGCCAAATCACCAAGCACCACTGAGATTTTCGCTCGCTTCGCTCGCTCAAACAATGACAGCGTGGACAGAGGATAAAAGTGCGCCTGAAAGGCACCTTATGTGTACTAGAAGAACGTGCAAAAGAGATCTATAGCCATCAGGATTGTAAGTGACTGACATTGACTTTGACTCTGACCCTGACCCTGACCTTGACTCTGACTCTGACTCTGGACTCCGACTCCGTCCGACTCTGACTCTGACTCTGAACCTGAACCTGACCCTGACCCTGAGCATAATGTTTGTTTCAGATCTGGACGAAGCAGTACATCGTCGAGTGCATCCACGAAGGATAAGAGTCCGGCGACCAGTAATGCAAACTCTCAGCCGAATCTTAGTGATTGGGGTATGTTATAATTCCAAAATATATGATCACGACTGTAATCCCCAGGCTCGGCAATTATCTCCTCAGATCTCTAGTTACTTAGATCTTTGAGGATCTCTAAAGAGTCTAGAGGCACGTCCAAACATGATATTTGGCACATGCCAACAATTTGCAAAGTTTAATAATTAACTACATTTTTAACCCCCCACGAAATAGAGGAGTGCTATAAGGTTAACGTATCTGTCTGTGTATCTGTCTGTGGCATCGTAGCTCCCAAATGGATGAACCGAATTTCGTTTATTTTTTTTGTGTCATAGTTTTATCCCGAGTGTTCCTAGCCATGTTTTATGAAAATCTATTTAGCCGTTTGAAGATCATCAGCTCTTTGGTAAGGGAATCTGACTAACTTCCTTATGTCCGATCAATTGGATATTTGGTACCGTGTTACTTCAATGATATTGAAAGAACATGGCAAGGTAACCATGACTTTATACATGGCATGTTAGGGTAATACGGAAGGTTTTTTAAATTTTTCATTTTGTGTTATTATTTCTACTTCCAGCGTCTACGTATGGCTTCCCGAAGACCTCGTCTCCATCCACGATGCACTCCCAGTCTCTGTCCAGTTTGGCGTCGCTGAACAGTCTTGTTTCAAGTCCGCATCAGAGCAAAAGCAGTAAACAGCAAGCGCCTACGCAGCCAAGTGAGTCTACAGCTGTTTCAGGGGATGATAGTTTACGAAATTTTAATTCGTTTTGTTGTAGAAGCTTTGCTTAGTTTGAGGCTAGATGGCGTTGCGTTAAATCTATACTAATATTATAAAGCGGAAGAGTTTGTTTGAACGCGCTAATCTCAGGAACTACTGGTTCGAATTGAAATATTATTGTTATGTTGTAAGTCCATTTATTGAGAAAGGCTATCAACACGCTACGAACGATAGGAGCGGAGCGTCAATAAAAAATGTAGCAAAAACGGGAAAAGATATGTTACAAAAAACGCGCAGACGAAGTTATAAATAAATAAATAATAAATAAATAAATAATGCTGGACGATCCACACAGCATCATCTAGCCCCAAAGTAAGCTACTCAAAGCTTGTGTTATGGGTACTAGATAACTGATATATTTAGAATAGAATAGAATAGAATAGATTTTTATTCAGACACGGACACATACAGGAAAATAAAAGTAGATAAAAAAAAAAACAAAACAAAGGTAAAACCAAACAAAATTAGAAAAGTAACACAGAAAGTAAAATAAAAAAAAGATTTAAATTGTCTTTCCTGCATGCAAGTCGCGTGGCTGAATAGGACCAATCTCAGCTTAATGCTACCGCCTAATGTTAAGGAGGTAGCGCTGGTTTTCGGATTGGACCTAACAGAAGTGACATCACTAGCGAAAACACATAGCAAACTTGAAAAAAAACGATATATAATACTACTGCAAACATAGCTCTAGATAGGTAGTTATTAACGGGAAATAACAGAATATAATACCATTACATACAATAGGATAGCGCAAAATACATAAAATAGGTACATAATATACAAAAAAAATAATAATATGAAAAATGAAAATATCAGTGCTTACTGCATATAAAAATAACATAATTAAAATACTTATATTTAATACGCGCGCTGGTCAGCCATGGTCCGGAGTGGTTATAGAACTATTTCTATGGTAACTTACGCACTAGATCCGATTTCCGTCATCCGATTTCTTTCCGTCATTCTAGAATCTCCATTCCGTAGATATTTTTTGCTTGGATTTATATCAGAGATCGGACTAGTGCGTAAGCAATATCCGAATGCGGTCCGAGTTTTCTAAATCCATTTTTTCACGGGTTCGGATCGGACGTAGTGCGAAACCGCTCTAAGTATAATTTGAATTAAGTAATCTAAGTTTAAATTGATTTGCAGGAAAACAATCATCATCATCATCGTCGTCGTCGTCGAAGAGCAAGGAGCGGGAGCTGGCGCTGCTGCGCGGGGACCTGATGCTGGCGCAGGCGGCGGCGCACGGCGCCTACCACGCCGCCGTGGCGCACGCCGCCAAGGGAAAGGTAACCTTATCATCTACGTAAGAGCGTTCACAGCGGCCTATTTCAGTTTTTGAGCACCGGTGTAGTGGTAGCTAGGGTTGCGAGATACAGGCTTATAATTTCCTGGGGCTTTACCACGAAGTCTTCCAGAACGATTCCGTTACGATTTCGTTCTAGAAACGTGGTAAAGTAACACTACTTCAATACAATTTGTATAGGTCATGGTGCGAAATATCAATGTAATGATGTATATGGATGTAGGACATTTTTGGGGTTACAAATGGAGTTGGGAGTTTTATAGTCCAAATCCAACTACAAATATTTGCTGTTAGACGGGCAATAAAAAAAATATTATAAAACTAGCTTCCGTCCACGGCTTTGTCCGCGTGGTACCATGAAGAACAAAAACAAATCTACCCCACACGGGGTAACAGTGTGAGACCTTTTTTAATCTCTTTTATTTGTTTATTTGCTAGGCGAATATGGAACTCAATAAGGAAATATACTACAAGAACTAACTAAAAACACTTCAAATCTTAAAAATAAAATCTCCTAATATTACTTGAATGTGGATGGATACAGGGGTAGAGGTAGGCCAAAGAAAAGATGGATGGACTGTGTGAAAGATGACATGGGTAAGAAAGGAGTGAGTGATGAGATGACGAGTGACAGAGGGAAATGGAAGATCACATGTTGTGCCGACCCCACACAGCGTGGGATAAGGGCAGGAAGATGATGATGATGATTACCCACCCACATTATTTAAAGCAAAATATTTGTAGTTAGGTAGATACTAATTGGCTACAATTTTTGTTTCAGAATATCCAGAATATGTCGTCTTTATATCCGTTCGGTATGCCGGGCTCGGACAAGGACAGACATGGTGGTATCGACGCGTTGACCGGCCTACCACACACCATACTAAGGTATACCATCATACTAAGGAAGGATATGACCAACTCCTGGTATAAAATATATATATATATATATGACTAGCTGACCCGGCAGACTTCGTACTTATTTAGAAAACGTTTGTATGGGAAATAGAAAAGGGCTATTTTTAGGCATTTACCGGCAGTTATTCGAATTTTTCTTACCTTTTAAACCTTCCCTAGACCTCCACGAACATTTCAAGACCAAGATAAGATAAATCTGTTTAGCCGTTCTCGAGTTTTAGCGAGACTAACGAACAGCAATTCATTTTTATATATAAGAAAGAAAGAAGAAGATCACGACTGTAATCCCCGGGCTCGGTAGATATCTCCTCAGATCTTTAGTTACTTAGATCTTTGAGGATATCTAAAGGGGGTAGTCAGAGGCAAGTCCAAACATGACATTTGATACATGCCCACATTTTGCACAGTAGTTAGTATTCCGTACGTGACAGGTTGCAAACCCATCGCCGCTTATTAGACCGGTATAACTATTCTCAGAATAATCTATAGTACCTGGATGACCGAGCTTAGCTCGGTTTTTTTGGTAAACGACGTATTCTAAAAATGTAACCTAGCTAGATCGATTTATCGCCCCCGAAACCCCCTGCATACTAAATTTCATGAAAATCGTTGTGCAAATCCTTAGATTCGTCCTGAAAGTTCATTCTAAACATTGGTGATCCTTCACACAAACAAACATACTTTACCTATAATATTAGGGTAATAAAAAAAGGGCAGGAAGAATGATGATGATAATGATGATGAAAAATTATATTTTTTAACTTATGTGAGATGTTTTTTTGATAGTGCCGCTTTGGAAGGGGGGTAAGTTTATTTCTTCACTTTGTGGCGTGGCGGATGGATGTCTGGATGGAACTGAAGCGGTTCCGGTTCTATTCTACGGGACAAATGTTTGCATGATGAGATGAGAATGCTGCCACTTTTTATGGCAATGGCTTATTTGCTGGCTAAAGCTAGAATTCTGGTCAAATCAAATAAAATAAGTTTATTTTGTGTCACAAATCAGAACATAAGAGAATATTACTGAAACTTAATAATATATATATATATGATCACGACTGTAATCCCCAGGCTCGGTAGATATCTCCTCAGATCTTTAGTTACTTAGATCTTTGAGGATATCTAAAAGGGGTAGTCAGAGGCAAGTCCAAACATGACATTTAGTACATGCCCACATTTTGCACAGTAGTTAGTATTCCGTACCTACGTGACAGGTTGCAAGCCCATCGCCGCTTATAAGAATACTAACCTATGACACATACCTTCGAATTTTTGATTCTAGGGTATGCCGGTTTCCTCACGATGTTTTCTTTCACCGTTTAAGAGCACTGGCATTGCGCACATAAATTTTTCGAATGGAAAAACTCATTGGTGCACGACCAGGTTTGAACCCACGACCTTCGGATCGTGAGGCAGGGGTGCTACCACTACACCACCAGCGCTCTTAATATTAACTAAAAGTAATTATGACAGCAAAAAGGATCACGTGTGGTCTTCAGTATTAGTCAATCTTAGTTGGTATTATGTGCCTCTGTCTGATACCATTTGTACGGATTGTATATGTCTTTTATGCCATACACACCAATTTAATGTGCCCCTGATCCCATATATACATATTTGGTATGCCCCTGCTCCCATGTATACTTTTTTTATATATCCCTAATCCCATAAACTAATTTTATGCGCCCTACTTCCATGTTATACTCATTTTGTATGCCCCTGATCCCATTTATACTTATTTTATATGCCCCTGATCCCGTATAAACATATTTTGTATGCCCCTGATCTAATATATACTTATTTCTTGTCCACAGTGACCCAGCATCAGTGTTGGGGGGTGTGAGACTGCCGCCCGATACTGAAATAATTAAGTACACTTCTGCATTGGCGGGGCCAAAGGTAAATAAACCTTATTACTGTGCATTAAAATTGATTATTATTAGTATTAGACGGGTATTTATCGCGTTTAAATTACCTTATATTTTCCCGACGTTTCGACAGGTTTGCACGCTGTCGTGGTCACGGGTAGACTGACGGGAGAGTCTACCCGTGACCACGACAGCGTGCAAACCTGTCGAAACGTCGGGAAAATATAAGGTAATTTAAACGCGATAAATACCCGTCTAATACTAATAATAATGTGTTCAGATCGCGTAAGTTTAAAAGTACATTAAAATTGATTTCTTTATTGTCACATTTCCTATTATTATACCCTATTTTGCTTAGACCCTTAAAATTTAATTTATTATACAAAAAGGGTACAAATCGTACTTTTTTATTCCTATATGTCCCTACAGGGGAACAGAGCAGAGGAAATCATGATCACGATTGTAATCCCCAGGCTCGGTAGATCTCTAGTGACTTAGATCTTTGAAGATATCTAAAGAGAGTAGTCAAAAGCACGTCCGAATATTACATTTGGTACATGCCTACATTTTGTACAGTAGCCCATCTTATAAGAATACGAACGTATGACACCCACCTTCGATTTTTCTAGGGTATGCCGGTTTCTTCACGATGTTTTCCTTCACCGTTTGAACACAAGAGAATAATCATACTAAGCCTCCCGAGGATAGTGCTTAAGCTAATTACGTCGAATCCGCCCCTAAGCGCCGCTTATTTACAGGTACCCCCAGGAACAACAAATAGGGGTAGGAAAAAGACGATATCATTGGACCCTCCCCAAGTAACGGTCCACCCGAGCGCGTCGGACGGACGTGGCACGCCTCTCCCCAGCAAGCGGCAGAAAGTGCAGAGAAATGTAACTTGCATCTACCTTACAAACATGTCGAATTTACTACTTACCCCTACTTACCCCTTATGGGGTAAAAAAATCCTTACAAAGATGTCGAATATTACTACTTACCCCTACTGTGAGGTAAAAAAAACATGATTACCACGTAATACCCAGGCTCTGTAGATATCTCCTCAGATCTCTAGTTATTTAGACCTTGGAGGATATCTAAGCGGGTAGTAAGGCAGATCTAAATGATATTTGGCACATGGCCACATTTTTCACAGTTGTTGGTATCCCGTTCACAGGTTGCAGGCCCATCGCCGCTTATTTTTTTTTATATTTACATTTATTTAATTACTTACCAATGACACACACTTTCGAATTTTTAGTTCTATCTAGGGTACACCGGTTACCTCACGATGTTTTCCTTCACCGTTTAAGAGCACTGGCATTTGATTGTGCACATAACTTTTTCGAATGGAAAACTCATTGGTGCACGTCCAGGTTTGAACCCACGACCTGCAGGGTTGCTACCATTACACCACCAGCGCTCTTTTTATGAGTTTTAACGGAACGAAATATGTTTTCGTAAATTATCAGAACCCGTATTAAGCCTGGGCCCATAACCTTTTATAACCTCAAAGTGTGTGCAGCACGAGGAGTACGGCGCGCGCTCGGCGGTGGAGGTGATCCGGCTACCCAACAAGGCGGAGCGCCCTGCCAGCGTGGCCGGCACTCCGCCGCCCAACCTCGCGGACTATGCCGGTAACACACGCACCGCTTCTCTACTTATTCGTTAGACTGTCCAGATTTTCGTTTCGCGCGCGTAAGCACTCGCGCGTAGCAATTTACATTACGTCCAGATGCCGCGTTTCACGTGCGTAGCAATTTACATTGCGTCCAGATGCCGCGTTTCACGTGCGTAGCAATTTACATTGCGTCCAGATGCCGCGTTTCACGTGCGTAGCAATTTACATTGCGTCCAGATGCCGCGTTTCACGTGCGTAGCAATTTACATTGCGTCCAGATGCCGCGTTTCACGTGCGTAGCAATTTACATTGCGTCCAGATGCCGCGTTTCACGTGCGTAGCAATTTACATTGCGTCCAGATGCCGCGTTTCACGTGCGTAGCAATTTACATTGCGTCCAGATGCCGCGTTTCACGTGCGTAGCAATTTACATTGCGTCCAGATGCCGCGTTTCACGTGCGTAGCAATTTACATTGCGTCCAGATGCCGCGTTTCACGTGCGTAGCAATTTACATTGCGTCCAGATGCCGCGTTTCACGTGCGTAGCAATTTACATTGCGTCCAGATGCCGCGTTTCACGTGCGTTCCCACGCGCGTTGTGTCTGGGAAGGACTCAGGAACAAAACATTCAAAATTCAAATTCAAATTCAAAATATGTTTATTTTCAATAGAATCACAGGGATCACTTTGAAACGTCTTACATACTAGGTGAGTCTAAGTGCCAGTTCCAGTCCTATCCCCAGTGCGAGAAGAACTGACAAGAAACTCGCTGGGCCCTAGCGCTTTTTTTGTATGATCCTTGTTAATTTTGTAAGGAATACCTTTAATTATTTATGGTACCTACCTAGGTAGTAGGTAGTTTTATGTAGAAGGTGCCCGAGAACGCGCGAGTGCTTACGCGCGTGATACGCTCCATCTGGACAGGCTCTTACTAGCTCTTACCCGCGACTTCGCCCGCGTGGTACCTACATAAAATATAGCCCAAATAAATAAAGCCAATATAAAAACAAATCTATGTTCAGCCGTTTCAGCGTGAAGAGTAACAAACATCCATACATCCTCACAAACTAATTGTATTAAATATTAAATTAAAAATTTCAAAAACCCCCGACACGAATTTTGTCCGCCATTTTGTGGCGGCCATCTTGGACCGATTTCTATCAAACATAGCTAAGAACACTCCCGACTAATTCACCTTCAGGTATATCCCGGGAGCTGCTGCAGACGATAGCTAGTCAAAGTGGCGTCAGCCTGGCCGCGTTGGAGCGACAACTGGCCGGCTCTGCGACCAGCAGGAGTAAAGGTACCTTAAAACGGACAAGTGCGAGTCGGACTCGAGGATTCCGCAAGGCCCGGTTTCCACCAAAGCCGAGAGGAGAGCAGGTGTCTACTCTGCAAAACGAAAACGATATAATCGGAGCCGAATGTTCGTCAAATTCTGTCGAATTAACAGTTGTTTCGTTGTAAAATTGGAAATTTCGTGTCGTCCGTAAATAAATAAAATAAATAAATAAATAATGCTGGACAGTCCACACAGCATCATCTAGCCCCAAAGTAAGCTACTAAAAGCTTGTGTTATGGGTACTAGATAACTGATATATAAATACATTATATACATAGATAGATATGTTTTATTATATATAGAAAACACCCAGACCAACGGAACAAATTTCTGCAGATCATACACAAATTTGTCCCGAGGCGGGAATCGAACCCGCAACCTCTTGCGTCGCAGGCGGACTATCGCCCGCTGCGCCACTGAGGTCGTCATGTTACAGTAAGTCTAAGAAATGTTACAATAGGTTGACGAGATCTATTGTCAAAAGTAAATTTGGTTGTTCCATCGTTCAATGAATAGCATAAACGATGTAACTAAGAGTAGGTTTTACACGATTAATCGTTTTACGGAGTAGACGCCCAGATGTGCCGCAAAGCTGGCAGGTTAGTTCCACCAAAGTGGAAAGGAGAAGTATGAGTGAGCCGCCCGACTAGACACTTCTCCGCTCTGCCGCGCCGCTTGCTCGCCGCACAAAATTCTATAGAAAATGAGACATCTCTCCTCTCCGCTTGTTCCATTTCCACCGAAGCTAAGCGGAGAAGGGATTTGGAAATGACGAAATCTGATTGTTTTATTTGACAGTCGAATGCATCGCAGTAAATAAATAAATAATGCTGGACAATCCACACAGCATCATCTAGCCCCAAAGTAAGCTACTCAAAGCTTGTGTTATGGGTACTAGATAACTGATATACATACACACCCAGACCAACGGAACAAATTTCTGCAGATCGTACACAAATTTGTTCCAAGGCGGGAATCGAACCCGCAACCTCTTGCGTCGCAGGCGGACTCTTGCCCGCTGCGCCACTGAGGTCGTCAACACTTATTTCAAAACTTATTTCAAACACATCTCTTCTCGTTTCCTCTCTGCTTTGGTGGAAACCGGGCCTAATTGTTTCTACCTTTTCTATATGTTATGCTATGAAATCTATTAGATGACAAGGTATATAAATTAAGTAATATTTTTTAAACAAGTTAACTCACGGGTAACTAATATTTAAAGGGAGATAAAATCCACAGAAAATATGTTGATCTTTTCTGGACCCATAACCTGTTACAACCTTTTTAATAACCTTTTATGTACAGATTCCGGTTTGAACCTCTCCAAGTCAAACGCGAGCTCCGAAGACAGTCCGCTCGATCTCGGCTTGAAGAATGACGACGACGCACCTCTCAACCTCTCTCTCAAGCCAACTCCTCGTAAGTCATATCTTATATCTCTCTCTTTCACGCTTATTTGACAGCGTCTATAACATTTAAGTCTTTAAACAATTAATTCGCTTTAAAAACAATAAAAAATGATCAAAAAACATACAAACACTCACACGACTGTAATCCCCAGGCTCGGTAGATATCTCCTCAGATCTCTAGTTACATAGATCTTTGAGGGTATCTAAAGAGAGTCAGAGGCACGTCCAAACATGGTATTTGGCACATGTCCGCATTTTGTACAGTACCTAGTTCTAGTAGTACCTAGTATTTCTTACGTGACAGTTTGCAAACCCATTGCCGCTTATAAGAATACTAACCTATCAACCTATCTAAACATCGTGAGGAAACTTGCATGCCCTAGAACCAAAAATTCAAAGGTGTGTGTCATAGATTAATATTCTTATAAGCGACGATGGGCTTGCAACCTGTCACGTAAGGAATACTAATTACTGTGCAAAATATCATTTGGCCTGTTAACAAATAAAGATGATTTATGTGGCGTCAGGTTATAGAACAATTCGAAGTACTCGAACATTTCTGTTCGTGGCTATAAAGGCCTATGAAAAAAAGGCTATTAAGGCAAAATATGGGCATATGACAAATGTCATGTTTGGATATGCCTCTGACTCTCTTTAGATATCCTCAAAGATCTAAGTAACTAGAGATCTGCCAGTATTGTACTTACTTTCAGTCACTTAATGAATTAATAATTATTAATTCAAATAATAAAGTTTTTTATTGGCATTCTTTGGAGATATCTACCGAGCCTGGGGATTGCGTGATCATGTTGTTTGTTATTGTTGTTATGGCCCAGAATTTTGAAAATGGCAAGTATTGCAACCCTAATCATTCTATTACCGCTTAATAGATTACATTGAAATTTAACTACACGATACTCAAGGATATAAGTGATAAATCAACCGGAGCTAAAACACGAATGAGTTAGAAAACCTTGGTTAAAAATCATGATAAAAACACCTCTGAAAATTCAGAAATTCCCTAATTTATCCAGAACAGTAAGGTATTTTGAATTTCTATTTCTCATGAATGTAAATCAGTTAATTTGAAACAAATCAACCCAGCCCTTTTTTTTAAAGAAGCTATTTACTTTAACATATTTATGTTTTTTATAAATTGTCGCTTTCGTTGTATAATTCAGAGCAGCCATATTATCATGCCGCACTCTACTTACTTGTCATTTGGGTATTTCGCTTCGTGCTATGTCTGATTCCGCGGAGATCCGCGTTGCTATACGGACCTATGTCACTTTTTTTTGTAACTTTTACGTAAGGAATAGTGTGACGAGTATTCTGGGCCTTAAATACGTTAAATTAACGCTATTGCTCTCCCATTTATATTATTCATAAGTTGTTTGTTCAACAGCGGCTAGCCAGGCGTCCGATGCATTGTCGAGACTGACATCGTTGAGCAGTTCACTGAACGCCTCCTCGCAAAACGACCGAACGTGTAAGTAGTCATACTATCCTACTAATATTATAAACGCGAAAGTTTGTAAGAATGTATGGATGTACAGTTAGCCCAACGAGTCGAGGCATTCGTGAAGTTAGCCGCAAGTGCTGCGCAGTATCGTTATTCGGCAGCAATTGGAGGTATGGAGAGGGACGGTGGGACTAGACATGCGCAAACTCGCACCTGTGGCTAACTTCACGAATGCCTAGATCCGTTGAATGAACTGTATGTTTTTTACTCTTTCACGCTGAAATGACTGAACGGATCTGGATGAAATTTGGCACAGATATAGATTATACTCTGGAATAGCACATAGGCTAGTTTTTATCCCAGGAAAAATGTACGGTTCCCGCGGGATAGATCTGTTCGCCCGCGTGGTACCTTAAAAAATAAAGACAAATCTATCCCACGAGAACCGTACATTTTTCCGGGATAAAAACTAGCCTATAGGCTATTCCAGACTATAATCTTTATCTGTGCCAAATTTCATCCAAATCCGTTCAACCGTTTCATCGTGAAAGAGTAACAAACATACATCCATACATTCTTAGAAAGTTTCGCGTTTATAATATTAGTAGGACTTTGAAACTTGAGTTCCATGTATCATGGTTATATGATAAATTGTTTACGGTCGTAGCTCGTCGCAAACCGGGTGGGAGACCGCGGCGGGTCGTGCCCGAGCTGAATGCAACGATCGCCGACTCGCCCCGACCGCGTTCCAGTGGCAGCGAAGACAGCGAATGTGAGTACTATGAGCACACTGGTCGTCTATTGGTCACCCGACTCGCACTTAACCGGTTTTTTTATGTACCATGGCGAGAAAGCAAGAGCGCTGGTGGTGTAGCCCTGCCTCACGATCCGAAGGTTGTGGAAACCAACACTGAGCGCGAAAAAATACAGCTGTTTCATACATTTTAGCCAAGTTGGTATTGAACTTTTGCATGGAACAACTAAAAAATACAGCTGTTTCATACATTTTAGCCAAGTTGGTATTGAACTTTTGCATGGAACAACTAAAAAATACAGCTGTTTCATACATTTTAGCCAAGTTGGTATTGAACTTTTGCATGGAACAACTGCTATTTTATCGCGCTCATAGTTTTGGTTTCTTAGAAAAAGTTGTTTATATTGATGGGTACTTTAACCCCCTGAAGTTTTCGGAGGTAGTCTGGTAACAGCTCTGGGGATCGGCTAATGACTCCAATATCAAAAGAGTGAAGATGCAATTCTTAAACAACTGGCAAACTCGCCATGGAAAATAAAATAAATAAATATAATCCCGACTGTGATCCCCGGGCTCGGTAGATATCTCCTCAGATCTCGAGTTACTTAGATCTTTGAGGATATCTAAAGAGGGTAGTCTGGTAACACCCTGTAGAATGATGATGCTCAAAATGTTTCTTGTTTATGAAGTTGGCGTACTTATTATTGTCTTATACCTTTAAACGAGCAATTCTTGTATATATGTATGTATATAATAATCTCGAAAACGGCTCGCAACGATTTTCATGAAATTTAGTATTCAGGGGGTTTCGGAGGTGATAAATCGATCTAGCTAGGTTTTATTTTCAGAAAACGTCGTTTACTAAAAAAAAACACCGAGCGAAGCTCGGTCATCCAGGTACTTAGTATTAAACGGGTACTTATCGCGTTTTATTTACCTATTTTTCCCGACGTTTCGACAGGTTTACACACTGTCGTGGTCACGGGTAGATAAATACCCGTTAATAATGTGTTCAGATCGCGTAAGTTTAAAAATATATATATGGGTGTACTTATTTCTGCAGCGGTTTCAGCGTGGCCCCCGCGGGAGGGCCGGCCGCGGAACCTGGGGCGCGGCGTCAGCAAGCCCAAGAAGAACACCGTGGCCTCCCTGCTGGCGCAGAGCCGCGCGCTGGGCCTCCGCCCGGCGCTTGCGCAGCAACTGCTCGGGGAAGCCGATCTGGTGAGATCTATAACGAGCGTTTTTTACGACTACATATTTAACAAACTTTAAAGGGTAGAGGTAGAACTAAGAAAAGGATGGACTGTGGATGGACTTGTGGCGTTTTGTTATTGCCCTCTTATTCTAAGTAAGTATTACTTGTCTATGTAAAACTTCCGCCTCCGGATTCCAAAAACAACGTCCTTCCGCTTCCTCGGACGGACAACCGTTTCTCTTGCGACTGGACCACGGAGGCGGACACACGCTCGTCTTATGTGATAGATTTGATAATATATGTCTAAAAGAACAAGGAGGTTTCTATTCATAATTCTACTATACCTACCCTGAGGCAAGAAACTTCCAAAGACTGTGTGAAAGATGATTGGCGTAAGAAGGGAGTGACTACTGAGATGACGGATGACAGGGGAGAGTGGAGGAAGGGAACCTAGCCGACCCCACTAGTGGGATAAGGGCAGGGAGATGATTCAACAAACTTGAATTCAAGTGGTCTATTCGGTAATTTGGTTAATTATCACGGAGTACAACCAAATCAACCACTTTGTACGGGTTTTGATAGTTGGCGAAACTTTATTTCGTTTCGTTCCATAAATTTTCCTGCAGTGCCTCTAGCGGAAACTTTGAAGAACTAAAATCGACAGTACCGCATCACAGGGTATGGAGAGAGATGAAACGTTAAAGTTAACCTAATGCACATTTAGATCCAAATCACGTCAGTCAGTTACGTAAGAGCTTTGTTCCCTCATCGCTAGATGGCGCTGTATTAAATTTCCACCAATATTCACTAAGATATTTTTTCAGGAAAAGCTGAAGTCTGTACTGGGCGAGGCGGCCAGTACGAACTCTGAGTACTCCTCGGACAGTCCCTCGGACTCCGATGTCAGCGAGGACAGACGTGACCAGGACACGCAGTACAGATTGCCCCTAGCCTTAGGTAATACATATTTTTATATCCTAATATAATTATCCTTTTATTATTCTTACCCAACTGTAAAAAAGGAGTAATATTTTAAGGGTGTATTTATTTATTTATTTCGGAACACCATCAGCTAAACTAATTACAATAGAAGAGCTAACAACAGAGAGCTAATAATATGTATGTGAATTCCTTTGGATGTCGCTGAAGCCCTAATGGCTGGACAGATTTCGACAAAATGAAGTGTCGTTGGATTCGTCTGGATTACAAGAGTAAAAAAATCTTTATAAAATGTCAAAAAATCCAATATGGCGGCTGTAAGAAGCTTTTTCGAATTACTTTAAGTTAGATTTTTGCAATGAATTTATTGACAATAAAAACAGCTTAAATTATCAAACAAGTTAGCTGATTTTTTGTGTTAGTTAGCCAATAATTATAATAAAAATACTAAATTACATGATCACGGTTGTAATCCTGCTCGGTAGATATCTCCTCAGATCTCTAGTTACTTAGATCTTTAAGGATATCTAAAAGTTAGAGGCACGTCCAAACATAAATAAGGTTACACTACATACTATTTCATCATTCGCAGGTTGGAAAAGAGTGACAGTTATCAAAGGTTTATCGAGAAATTGCAATATAAAGGGAGATGTGACGTACGCTCCGCCCGAGCCGCACGCCGCCTTCAAGATCACTAACGCGCAGGACTTGCAAACGGTAGGATATGATATAAAGTGCTGCCATCTAGTGAACTTGTTGAGTATTACTGTGTAAAAGAATCGTACTGCAATCTAGTAAGTTCTGATAGTAAATATAAGAAAACATGCGCCGCCTTCAAGATCACTAATGCGCAGGATTTGATATATGTATGACATAAAGTGCTGCCATCTAGTGAACTTGTTGAGTACTACTATGTAAAGGATCGTACTGCCATCTAGTGAGTTCTGATAGTAAATATAAAAAAAACATGACCACGACTGTAATCCCCAGGCTCGGTAGATATCTCCTTAGATCTCTAGTGACTTAAATCTTTGAGGATATCCAAAGAGGGTAGTCAGAGGCACGTCCAAACATGATATTTGGCACATGCCACATGTCACATTTTGCACAGTGGTTTGTATTCCATATTCGGTTCAGTTTGTATACATGTATTTTGTTTAATGTAAATAACTTTTATTTTGTTGATTTTTTTATGCATTTCTGTAAATAAAGTTTTTCAGCTTCAGATTTTGTACCCTACTACAATGTTGGAGGTTGTATGTAAATCTGTTTGAGTTGTATGTATATATGTGTGTGAGTACCTTTGGCTGTCTGTGTATTATATTATAATATCAAAAAATGTAATATGGCGGCTGTAGAAATCAAAATTTTACTATTAATTCTTGTTTGTGCATATTATTTTTTTGTCTAACTTAATTTTGACAAATGAGGTGCCGTTTAAACAGAGTTTTTTTAATTTTTTTTCTATCTAAATTTGTATGTGCACAGTTCCTGGATGCGAACCCGTGTCCCCCACTCGCGGCGGACAACTTCAGCTTCAACGGACGCGTCATCCTTGGCGAATATGTGCAGCCGCCAATGGACACAGGGGTCAACGACCCGCTCGTCTTCAACGAAACGGAAATCATGAAGAGGTAATCTAAATATATATAACTCAAAGGTGACTGACTGACTGACTGACTGACTGACTGACTGACAGACTGACTGACATAGTGATCTATCAACGCACAGCCCAAACCACTGGACGGATCGAGCTGAAATTTGGCATGCAGGTAGATGTTATGACGTAGGCATCCGCTGAGAATGGATTTTGATTAATTCTACCCCCAAGGGGATAAAATAGGGGATGACAGTTTGATTTTGTTTTTCAAGGTACCACGTGGGCGAAGCCGTGGGCGGAAGCTAGTCTATACTCATAAAAGGCTTGTCCTAAATGACTGACGGATTAACAGACAAACAAACAAAACAAACATCTGCGTTCATCACACAAATGTTAATCCTGGGGATCGAACCCACAACCTGCAGCGCAGAAGGCAGTTTACCTGAGCTGTAGGTCTACCATAAGTTTTCACAATCTACACTCGCTAGCGACTGTAGTAAAAAAAAAGTATGAAAACTTGTACAGCGTCTCTAGCGGACAGTTGGGTACTAATACGTCACGTAGTTAACTATCTTACGTCACAGCGCACTACAGCGACTGTAGTTTGCGCTCATTAATTTGCTTAGACTTTGGTACCGTGAGTAACAGTTTTGACAGATGTCATAGTAACGAACTATTACTACTGTAGTGACGTCAGCCGATCTAAATGTGACAACTCATGGTAGACGTACTGAATGACTGACTGAGTGACTGACGGAGTGACTGACGGATCAACACAGCCTAAACCGCTGATCGTAGAGACCTGAAACTTGGAAGGTGTGTTCTTTGTATGACGTAGCCATCCGATAAAAAAGGATTTTCCGAAATTCTACCTCTAAGGGGGTCAAAAAGGGGGGCAAAGTTAATATGGGACAACGTGGTCCAATCTACTTCAAATTGCATAGACCTTGGTCTCTGCCTACCCCGTCGGTAAAAAGGCGTATTTTATGTATGTACATATAAACTTGCTTCCGCCCGCGGCTTCGCCCACGTGATACCTTAAAAAGCAAAAACATCTCTATCCCACGGGAACCGTACATTTTTTCGGGATAAAAAGTAGCCTATATGTTATTCCAGACCATAATCTATATCTGTGCCAAATTTCATTCAGATCTGTTCAGCCGTTTTAGCGTGAAAGAGTAACAAACATACATCCATCCATCCATACATTCTCAAAAACTTTCGCGTTTATAATATTAGTAGGATGTATGTATGTATGTTTTACATTATCTCACAGGTTAGAAGAAGCAAGAGCTATAGCAGCTTTGACAGGTCCAAGACCGACACCGCCACCTGTTGACAGGAGGATTGAACTAGCGAGGAGACAGCAAGCGGCCAGAGACGCGAGGAGGGACGCCAGCAATAGGTCTAGAGACCAGGTACGTGCTGTATGGTTCACTTGTCTATGTATATATTAGAGTGCTTGAATTTAGCTACATGAAGAGCTAAATTTTATCAAAATCGGTATAGTAGTTTTGGAATTATGGTTAATCAAATATGAGTAAAATTTTTACTTATCGCGTGGAAAGTGAGATTTTAGCAATAGGTCTAGAGACCAGGTATGTGCTCTATGGTTTACTTGTCTATGTATATTTTAGAGTGCTTGAATTCAGCTACATGAAAAGCTAAATTTTATCAAAATCGGTATAGCAGTTTTGGAATTATGGTTAATCAAACATGAGTAAAATTTTTACTTATGGCGAAGAAAGTGAGCAATAGGTCTAGAGACCAGTAATGTAGTGCGATTACGGAACTCCGATACAATCAACACTTGTCAAAACTGGCTCAAATTGATTGAATAAACGCTCTTATGTCATACCAAATCACTTGATTACAATGAAAACGTATTGACATTGATTGTAAGCAAAGATCCATAATCGCCCCAATGGTCTATTTTGTAAGGTTTTCACGTCTATGTATGTATATATTAGATTTCTTGAATCAAGCAACATGAAAAGCCAAATTTCATTAATCTCGGTTAAGTAGTTTTGTAAAATATAGCCTATGTTCATTCTGAAACTTTCAGGATGAACAGGCTATAATTAATGTAGGCTAATAGTGAGTGTGTTAAAAAAAATTCTTTATCCTTTTTACACGCTTTATATTAGCTTCACCTGTATGTTTGTATGTTTGTATGTTTGTTTGTAACCGACTTCTTTGGGCGCGATTTTGACCCACTTTAAACGGCCAGATTTCGTTCAAACTTTGTAGATTTATCGAGGACCGATGACAATACACTATTTTGATAAAAAAGTTACTAAAAAATAGAAAATAAATAATAGTTTAAAAAAACTAAAAAACACGCTTTTTATAGAAACCGAACTAAAAAATAGAAAATAAATTTAAAAAAAAGCGTGGGGTGCTCTTTAAGATATTATCGAAATGAAAATCACCCCACGCTTTTTTTTAAATTTATTTTCTATTTTTTAGTTCGGGTTCTATAAAAAGCGTGTTTTTTAGTTTTTTTAAACTATTATTTATTTTTTTCCATTCGATTATGAACCTTATTCCCCATTATAAAAGTCGTGTTTACACACTTTACATTCGTAAAGGTGTCGTTTCAGGCTCGTTTAGTGCGAGAATTGGAACGATCGGAGAAAGCGGAAATTATCAAACGCGAGAAGGAAGTCCGGAGCCAACAGCTTCTGGAGGTAAACTATGTTAGTTGTGCTAATATTATTTGAAAAAAAAAAAACAGAAAATATGAAAAAAAATTACTTATAACCTAATTCGTCTAACTTCTGAGAAAGTCTCCCCCGAAATGATAGTTGCCCTTATATTTTATGAAAAAAACTTAAAGAATGAAAAAATATCTGTTTTTATAACTTTATTCGTCCAAGTTCTGAGAAAGTCTCCCACGAAATGATAGTTGCGCTCATATTTAATGAAAAAAAAACTGAAAAATGAAAAATATCTAGTTTTTTCATAACCTAATTCGTCCTACTTCTGGAAAAAGGTCTCGCAAAAAATGTTAGTTTAGCTCAAATTTTATGAAAAAATATCAAAAAAATGAAAAATATCTAGTTTTCTTTTTAATATTTAGTTTCCTTTTCGTGCCAAAATGTTTAATCATATTTACTCTTATTATTTTTATGAATAGGTATAAAATATGTGTTGTTTATTTCTTTTCAATATTTTTAATGGATTTACGCAAAATTATGCCTTAATCAATCAGTTGTCAATTTTCCCTGTGATCTGAAATAGCATTATAGGCTTTCTATGTAGGTACCTTGCGAACGAAGCCACGGGTGAAGGCTAGTCTTTTTATAAATCGACGTGACTACTCTAGTTTTGTGTTTTCGGTGTAAGTTAGTAATTCTCATATTTTTGTTCCAAAGGAGTTCATTCATTTTGGGCCCAAAATTCCAAAGTGCCGGTCAATAAAAAAAAGATTTTATCAGGTTTGGGA
Organism: Cosmorhoe ocellata; assembly: GCA_963675405.1. Taxonomy (NCBI): domain Eukaryota; kingdom Metazoa; phylum Arthropoda; class Insecta; order Lepidoptera; family Geometridae; genus Cosmorhoe; species Cosmorhoe ocellata. Next base: position 2,842,758 of record OY776272.1, read on the forward strand.
AGTCAGTCTAAGTTTTTTTTATTACAACCATTCCTACAGTTGAATTTTTAAAATATACTCGTAGATCAAAACAAATCAACTTTATTCATTAAAATCACAAGGATCATTTTGAATCGTCTTACATACCTCCTAAGTGTCTAGGCGAAACTCGCTGGGATGGTTATTTGATTTTTTAATATTAAAAAAACATCTGGAAGAATGGTTGTAGTTACTTAGTGCGCTAATGAAAAATACTCAGACTGACCCAAACGTTGCTACACCTTTTATTTTGTTTGGAAATTTGTCATTTTGGGCCCAACCATGTATGAAACCTGAACGACCTCTTTTTAGAAATTTTTGTTAACATTTCGATTAATTTAAAACCCGATTTTATTATTAATATTTAGTTTTATTTATGAATACTTATACGGGTAATGTTAATAACGAAAATATGGAAATTGCTCAATTCTCATTGTTTGTTTTTTAGTCGTGCTTGTGTTTGTCTTAGTTATTATCAATTTGACGCTTGGCAACATTGTGCTCACAAAGCGAAAAGTACCTAAATATCATCGCAACAAGGTCACTTTTCCCTTTCCGTAGTTAGCTGGAACTCTTAGCTTAGTTTATGTTCGATAAAAGAATGATACATTGCATTTTGTATCTTATGACATTGATATAAATGTTATCGGTCTAGTACGGGTTTTGATAGTATAAGAAATTTTATTTCATTTCGTTTCCTTCCATACCTTCAAAGAGAATGCAGAATTTTTTTGTGACGACATTTTTATAATAAGTTTTTGTCATTTTCCATAATTAGATATTAGTCGTGCAAAGGAAATAAAGGTACGTTAGCTAATAAAACTCATATTAAGCCCCTGTTGGGTGTCACGACAAAATGTTGTCGACTGTTTTGTCTCGCTCTTGCTCGTGTGAACATGAGACAACATGCTTGACAGAATATTGTCGCGGCTTCCATGTTAGTCTGGCAGGTAACGAAACGATATAAAGTTGACATAAACTATCAAAACCCAAACTATAACTCTTTCATTGAACATACAAGTAGATGCGTGTATTAGTTACGTATATTCTATATATCTATCTATGTATTACGTCCTGGGGCCTTAGTTCTAACACATTTTGCATTGTTGTCAACCAAATTGATAATAATCGAACAAATTGAATTAACAAAGTTAATTTTGGGGACAGCATATCAACAAGAATCGAACTCAGCTGACAATTGAGGCTCTGCCGATGCCGAAAGAGCCTATGAAGACAGATCTGTCAAAAAGTGACAGGAAAGAACGCATAATGCCGCCCATAAGTCTGTCACTGATACCCGTGACAGGGCCGAAAGACAATCTAACTGTCAAAACACTGAATTTCGAGCAAGGGGCGTGGAATGAGGATGTTGAGGAATATAATGCGCTAGATAAAATGAAGGATTTCGCCGAAAAAGCGGCCTTCGATCTCCCGAAGAAGAAGGAGAAATACGACTTTTCCATGAAACCAGAGAAAGGGAAGATGGAAAAACTGATAGATTCATACTCCAGAATAAGCGAGTTTATGAACGGCTGTGATTGGTCGAAATCGCCCGAGAAACCTGATCCGAAATCGCTCGAGAAAGACCCAAAATCGTTAGAAAAGAAGTATCTTGATGCTAAAAACGAGTTTATGTCTGAAAATCTAATGTTAATGCCTAAAAAGGTTAACTTAAACTCGAAAGAGGTTTCAGATGAGGTTATAAACCTCAGCGAGGGTGAGGAAACCGATATAACAGATATAATAAGGAGGAAGCTACAGAAAGGTTCGGTAAATGTCGGGAAAGATGGAGCACTATCAATATCGGTTCAGCCAAACAGAGAGTGCTGTTCGGTACGTTTCAGATTCGAAATTAAACAATAAGCTAACTAATTCTAATATCAATAACACACTAATTTTCACTATTCAACTGGGTATAATGTTTCTACGGATCTATCACTCGTTTCGTGGCGCGATTCTAAAGGCGAACGTCTATCAAAGCGGAGAGTACAATTTTTTTTGTCATGTTTCAGAAACTTCACATTTCAAGTTTTAAGTTAGATTACTTCAATTTAATTTTTATGTGTCACGGTACCAAATGACAAAGTTATATTACTTTGATATTGCCCGAAGAGCCGTTCATTAACTACGGTATTGTGCAAATTATAGGCAAATACCAATTATATTTTACACATACCTTTGACAAACCTATCTATGAAGAAAGTAGGCGCCCCAGCGTACCTGATTTTTTACCTAAATAATAATACCTAAGTCTTTACCACAAGGTTTTAAAGCAATATCAAAGAAATGTAACTTTCATATTTCGTACCTATAAAAGTTGTATGTAAGTAGTTTGAAATGTGATAGTTTGAGAAGAGCTTGTCGTAAGGCCCCTGTAACATGAACCAATAAATAGAATATGAATATTAAGTCGATAAAACTGGGGACTACATTTTGTGTTTGTTTTTGTTTCTATTGATTGATATTACACATAAATCTTCTCCGCTTTGATGGATACCCGCCTTAATCGCACGTCACGTGATTGGAATATCATGTGGTTAATATCTGAATCTAGAAGGGAAATGTGTAAATAATAAAATTAAAGTTACTAACAAAATAATAGTTTGCACGCTCGACTTTGCTTGTTATATTTAAAAGGGATGGTAAAAAGAACGGTGAAGAAATATTATGTGTTTCATGAAATTAAGTGGTCGAAATTGGCGCATTTTACTTGCTATAGCCCTTCAATTGTAAATACAATAATGGCCATTATTCATAATAACAGTACCGCACAGACACAGCCAGAAATTGCAATTAAATTACGACTTTTATGGCGTATTCGACTAAACTAATTTACTTAGTATCTTTAGATTAAATTGTAGGTATTGAAGAGTAAACTGACATCATCATCATCATCTTCCTGCCCTTATCCCACGTTATGTGGGGTCTGCACAACATGTGATCTTCTTCCATTTCCCTCTGTCATTCGTCATCTCAGTACTCACTCCTTTCTTACCCATGTCGTCTTTCACACAGTCCATCCATCTTTTCTTTGGCCTACCTCTACCCCTGTATCCATCCACATTCATACCTAACACTCTTCTTGTCACATGGCATTCATCTCTTCTCATAACATGTCCATACCACGCTAACCTATTACTCATATTTTCTGTCACCGGTATATTACTATTAATAATCGTAATCTCTAAGCATTTCAAATCTAAAAAGTTTTGATACCAAGGTGGACGGTGGAAACTAAATAATTCATATCACCCAGGTTAACAGAGGTGAGCCATTGTAAAAAATACTTTCCACCGTTCACCCAGGTGGTCTCAGGGAGGTGGACGGTGGGTAATAACTGGCCATTTACATTATTCTGAGAATAATGATTGTCCAAAATTATATTGTTATTGAGTACTGAGATGACGGATGTTAGAGGTAAATGGAAGAAGAAAAGGTGTTGTGGCGACCCCACATAGCGTGGGAAAAGGGCAGGAAAAAGAAGATATTGTCCAAAAATGCCAAAAGTTGGTCTAATTCACTCTAAATCGTGCGAGATAAAGTAAATTTTAAAATGACAAGATAAAAAAATTTGACGACGTGAGCGCGATTTATCTTGTCATTTTAAAATGTACGTTATTTCACTCGACTTTAAGTCGTAATTTAATTGTGTCTGTTATGTATGATGAATGATGACCATAATGCTTGAACACTACTGCTTGGAGATAGAATATCTAACACTGTGGTGGTAATCATCGAGACAGACTCCTGCTGGAGAGTCTACCCCCTGACATGGTAGACATTTCTTCAGAAATATCTTTGAAAGTAGGTAGAGGTAATTTCAAAAGTCTTCCTTAAACTCGGTTGAAACCTCTCAGTTAAAACTGAATCAAAAAATCTTACCAGCTTTCTTGCACATTTTAATTTGCTAAATATTTATATTACTTTTTTTTATTAAATATATATTACTTTTGTTTCATGTTCTGGCTGTTTTAATTAATTTGCTGTATCGCTTTCGATGTTGTTCGCACGGTTGTGTATGAAGGCTAAGCGGAAGAAGCAGGGCGAGCTCGAAAAGCAGAAATTTGAAGATCAAGTTAAAAAACAGCAGGTTTGTATTTAAAAAAAAACTTTTTCAAAAATGCCATTAAGTCAATCGAGATCCACCCAAATAAATCTGAAACTTCATATTTCCAGTCATAAAATTAAGGCCTCAGTGAAGTGACATTTTATTGTTCATTTTTTATGTACCTAGTAGTTGTGTTAATTATTAGTAGTTAGTAACCCGACTTCACTCATTTGACTAATTAATTTAACAGCTTCACTTTCTCTGTCTGTGTGTAGTTTAGTTTTGATGGACAATTTATTAATAAACTATTATCCATATCTAAGAAAAACAAACCTGCAACACAAACTCTGCGTCCGACCAGCACACCGCTACGCCGCGGGAGCCGCTAAACGCGTATTTTGTTTCAGGAGAGAGAGATCAAAAGGCAGCAGGCCATGATACTCAGAGAACAGGTGATTTTTTAAATTGTTTTGTTTTAAAATCCATTCGCAAGAGACTTCTTTTGAATGCTTACCTAAAACTCGCTCAATTTAACGAACTCATACATAAAGCTAGCTAAATTTAACGAACATGTACATAAAAATGTTTCTAAATTTAACGAACTCATACCTAAAACTAGCATCTTACATAAAAGCTTCTAAATTTAACGAACTTCTACATAAAACTAGCTAAATTTAACGAACTCATACTTAATACTCACAAAGTTTAAAGAACTCGGTACTTTTTGAAAGAAAAACTTATGACCGCCAACATGAAAAACTTTTAACTCTCTCTACAAAGAATTGGTTGATTTGAACTCATACTTAAAACTTATTAAATTTAACGAAATCATACATTAAAGTAAGAGTGGTTTTAAAATTGATTCCGTATTTTAAAATGTCGTTTTCGAGCTAAGGACGATAAGACCAAGAAATGTACTCTTGCGAATGGTTGGTTTGTGTTACTTAATTGGCTGTGTGTGTTTTAATTAACTACTTAAAATAACTTAAATTTAGTAAGAATATTAAAAGATCTGATTTGTCTTATATAATATCAATTAAATCGTTATAGCCTTATTTAACGAAGAGATTTATTAAAAAAATCGTTGTGGTCCCTTCATTTTTGTTTGGTTCTAATGACTTGCTAGCGTAAGTTTGTTACTAGTTACTAGATAGTCATACACAACCGATTTGATTGAAGTCAATAAATGTAATATGGCGTCTGAAAATATCTATTTTCAGTTACATTCGGTCGAGTTTTTATTTAATTTTTTCAACAAATACTAATTTAATAATATGTTTACATTCGCTCTATTGGTCGCAACGAAACTCAGAATTAAATCAGATCTTTTAATATAATATCTAACATCCATTAACTTTATCTAAAACTATTGTTCACCAACACTTTAACTGGCTGTTATATAAAAGTTCTTAACCCGATTCTTTTACACCAATACATGTAAATATCACGACTAAGGTCTCTGGGGATGTCTGAGGGGGTAGGCAGAGGCACAGTAACTGGTTGAAGTGTCTGTGAACTATGTATATGTTTGTGTGTGACTACATGTTTGTGTGTTTTTTTATTTCAATTTCTGTCTGCTGTATGGCGCGCGGACTGCAGCAAAAGTACATTAACGAGGTAACTATATTTTACACAAAAGTCGGTCTTAATACAACTGTGTAAGGGTTAATTTGGCTTGAAAGCTTGCACGTGTTTTTGCATGTTATTTTTACCTTTAATTTATATTTTTAGGCAGTTTTGATACTAATATTAGGTTTAATAAAGTTGGGTTTAGCTGTAGGTACTTTCCTATAATATAAGGGATCCATTACACGCTCAACCAGACGTCAGTTTACTGATGACTGACGGAAACCTTATCGTCTAATCTAGTATTTTAATAGTCTAGTAATAAATAATAGTTAAATCATCCAAGCAATCTAAGTTTAATATAAATGTCGATATCATTCGTTGGAATGATATCGACATTCGTAATTCGTGACTGATGAAACTAACTGAGAATGTTTGAGTGTGTAAAGGATGCTTTATGTAATCGAAACCTTGAGTCATGACTGATAGCTTGTTCCCTGTTTAGTAAAGTGGGGGGTGAGGGGGAAGCGCTGAATCTCTTTATCAAGACAATTTCCATCTGGCGTACCTCGTTCCTTCATTAATTTCATAAAGTGTTTATAGTTAACTTAATTAGACTCTTCGCCACACTTGTTAGAAAGAACTGTTACAACGAAAAAAATATATATCTCATAAAATTCTATAAATATAAATATATTTTTTTAATTTTAAACCTACTTATTGGGGTTATTAAACACTAATCCTTTCACTACAATGATTCGCAAGAATTAGTAACATGATAAATAAGACGAAAAATGTACGAATTGGAGCCTTATTTCTGGGTAGTACTAATTTAATCTAACTTTTTAACTTGAATAGTCTTACTAATATTATAAACGTGAAAGTTTGTATGTATGGTTGTTTGTGACTCTTTCACGCTAAAACGGCTGAGGGGATCTGGATGAAAGTTGACACAGAGCTAGATTATAATCTGGAATAGCACATAGGCTACTTTTTATCCCGGAAAAAAATATGGTTCCCATAGGATAGATTTATTTTTGTTTTTCAAGGTACCACGCGGGCAAAGCCGTGGACCGAAGCGTATGCAATAAATGCCACACTCCTTAAAATTTTTACTTCTAGGCTATGTCGGTTTTTCTCGATGTTTTCCTTCACTGTTTATGAGCACTGGCATTGCGCACATACATATTGACAAATAGAAAAACTTGGTGACAAGCTTCAGAAACGTCAAAGTTTCAAGCTTAAAGTAATACTACTTCCATACAATTTTAATATATCATGGTACGAAATACAAAAGTTATGTTACTTTGATATTGCCCGAAGAGCTTTTGGTAGACCCCAGGGGCCTTACCACGAATTTATAATACACTAGCTTCTGCACGCGGCGTCGCCCGCGAAGTACCTACATAAATTATAGCCTATGTTCATCCTGAAAGTTCATTCTACACATTGGTGAACGAATTTTTCAAATCGGTTCAGTAGTTTCGGAGCCTATTCAATTCAAACAAACAAACAATCAAATCTTTCCTCTTTATAATATTAGTATAGATTACCGAATTAGTATTACATTGTTATTTCGTACCATGACCTATGCAAATTGTATGAAAGTAGCGACGTTTCTATAATGGAATCGTTACTGAATCGTTTTGGAAGACTTCGTGGTAAGGCCCCAGGTTTGAACCCAACACCCTCGGATTGTGACGTTTACGGTTTCTCTGTCTAGGAAAGGGAAAGACGCCGTCAGCACACCTCCTTCATCAGACAACTGGACTCCAGGAGGCGGTGGGAGGACCGGGAGCGGCGGAAACACCAGAACCTACTAGACAGACTGCTAGTGAAGGAGAAGAAATTACAGGAGAGACGGAAAGAGATGGAACTATTGGCGGAGCTCAGGTGAGTGACAGAGTTAGAAATACTGAAAAGGACGGAAATATCTAGTACTTTCCCGCTAAACTACTAATGAGCTTAACAACACAAACTCAAATATAAATTCGCCAAGTGTTTCGCTTCTACACGAATATTTCCGTCCTTTTCAGTATTTGTAATGGATTTCCGCAAAGTCACGCCTGAATCAGAGATTTATAATTACCTGTCACGTACGGATTACTAACTACTGTGCAAGATGTGAGCATGTACCAAATGTCATGTTTGGACGTGCCTCTGACTACCCTCTTTAGATATCCTCATAGATCTAATTATATAGAGATCTGAGGAGATATCTACCGAGCCCGGGGATTACAGTCGTGATTATATTTTTTATATTTTAGGAGATTACAGTCGTGATCATATTTTTTTTTTTTAATTTTATTTCTTAAACTCATGCAGACGACCGCAAGAGGACTCGACTTTGTCGGACCAGAAGCCCCTGCCTACCCTCAACAGGATCCCGGGCCTGAAGCTGGCCGGACAGGCCGCCGGGGACATACTGCAAGTGTACGAGTTTATACACAACTTCGGACAGACATTAGGATTTGGTAAGTTTAACATAGTTTTTTTTCACAGCTGGCGCCCACGTGATTCCATAAAACTAACAAAAAAAATATTTTTTGTAAATAGTTGATTGAGCGAGCGAAGCGAAAATCTTGTAATTCTTTATTGTACACCAAGGACGCTCAAGCTTTTGAGTAGATCGCCACAATTATTATTTTCCCACAGGCGATTTTGAGTCTAATTGTAAAATTATTTTAAGATGTTTACTTTAGTGGTCCGTCACTATAAATGTACATTCATTATGTGTCCACGATACAGGCTTTGCCTAGTGTGGAAGTCGTTGCTTAATTGTGTTAACTTAACTTTATTTTAGTGAAATAAATATTTTTCATTATTTTTTTCAATTAAGAAATATAGTTTAAATTAACTAAATTAACTTAATAATTAAATGAACCATTTATAAATAAAATATTTTAAATTTGTTCCAGACCTCGAGGCGATGCCCACACTGAACTCCTTACAAATGGCACTGCTGCCGGACTGCTGCCCTGATGCTGAAGAGGAACTGGTGCAAGTCCTGACACAGCTGCTTATCACCGCTATCGGTAATATACAGTGAACGGAAAAAACATGGAAGCATTTCCTCAAGGGAAATATCCGCAAAACATGACCGACTTTATTTCCGCTGAGCGCTGGTGGTGTAGTGGTAGCACCCCTGTCTCACGATCCGAAGGTCGTGGGTTCAAACCTGGTCTTGCACCAATGAGTTTTTCCATTCGAAAAATTTATGTGCGCAATGCCAGTGCTCTTAAACGGTGAAGGAAAACATCGTGAGGAAACCGGCATACCCAAGGACCAAAATTCGAAGGTATGTGTCATAGGTTAGTATTCTTATAAGCGGCGATGGGCTTGCAACCTGTCACGTACGGAATACTAACTACTGTGCAAAATGTGGGCATGTACCAAATGTCATGTTTGGACTTGCCTCTGACTACCCTCTTTAGATATCCTCAAAGATCTAAGTAACTAAAGATCTGAGGAGATATCTACCGAGCCCGGGGATTACAGTCGTGATCATATTTTTTTATTTTTTATTTTTATTTCCTCGACGCAAAAATTACGGTTTGTTATAAGTTAGACGTGTATCTCCCGCCCGAACGCATGAACCGATTTTGATTTTATTTTGTTTGAAAGGTGAATAAGTCGGGAGTGTTCTTAGCTATGTTTGATCGAAATCGTCCCAAGATGGCCGCCGCAAAATGTCGGACAAAATTTGCGTCGGGGGTTTTTTTTAAATTTTAAATTTAATTTAAATTGTTGTTTTCAAGGTAATATGTGGGCGAGGCCGCTGGCGGAAGCTAGTCAGACTATCCTACTAATATTATAAACGCGAAAGTTTGTAAGAACGTATGGATGTTTGGATGTATGTTTGTTACTCTTTCACGCTGAAACGGCTGAACGGATCTGGATGAAATTTGGCACAGACATAGATTATACTCTGGAATAGCACATAGGCTACTTTTTATCCCGGAAAAATGTACGGTTCCCGCGGGATAGATTTGTTTTTGTGTTTCAAGGTACCACGCGGGCGAGTTTATTATAAACAAGCTTCTGCACGCGGCGTCGCCCGCGAAGTACCTACATAAAATATAGCCTATGTTCATCCTGAAAGTTCATTCTACACATTGGTGAAAGAATTTTTCAAATCGGTTCAGTAGTTTCGGAGCCTATTCATTTCAAACAAACAAACAAACAAACAAACAAACCAACAAACAATCAAAGTTTTCCTCTTTATAATATTAGTATAGATTATTGATTCAGACGTGACTTTGCGGAAATCCATTACAAATACTGAAAAGGATGGAAATATCTAGTACTTTCCCGCTAAACTATTACCTAATGAGCTTAACACAACCCAACTCAAATAGAAACTCGCCACGTGTTTCGCTTCTCCACGAAGCATCCTCAAGACCGTGGACTCGCTCGCACTGGTGTTGCTCCACCGAGTGCGAAAGAGAAGTCCACTTCTCAGATATTTCCGTCGTTTTCAGTATTTACTCTGCCCTTAAAGTGGTCATTAGTTACATAGTTTATTATGATTTCCCAGAGGACCCGGGTATACCTCACCCCGGGAGACACACCACCCTGCTGGGACACGCCATACGGATGGGAGACATCACGCCGGCAAACCTGAGCGAGGTTCTGCGAATATATCTCTACGCGAACGCGACAGGCGAAGTTAAAGCTTTGACTGGTGAGAATAACAGCTATTTTCCATTACTACCACTTTGTTGCGTAGTACATACATACATACATACATAAAAAAAAAAAAAAAAAAATATAAATAATGCTGGACAATCCACACAGCATCATCTAGCCCCAAAGTAAGCTACTCAAAGCTTGTGTTATGGGTACTAGATAACTGATATATTTAATACATGATATAGGTACATAGATAGATATTTTTTATTATACATACACACCCAGACCAACGGAACAAATTTCTGCAGATCGTACCTACACAAATTTGTTCCGAGGCGGGAATCGAACCCGCAACCTCTTGCGTCGCAGGCGGACTCTTGCCCGCTGCGCCACAGAGGTCGTAAAATCACGCCTGTTTCCCGACAGGGTAGGCAGAGATCACGGATCTCCACTTGATACGATCCTGACATACCTCTTTTGCTTCATTCACTCTCATTACATTGTTCATACATGCGCGTCGGTTTAGGGTACTCTTGACCTAGCTTTTCTCTAGTACGTCCCCAATTTGATCAAGGTACGTACGCCTAGGTAGTGTGTTGCGTAGTATGTGTGGTTTAACTTTGAATGATATAGTGAAGAACAGTGCGATAAGAGAGCGTTGTGGAGTGAAAGAAGACGTAGTGATGAAAATTGAAAAGGGTATGTTAAGATGGGGCATGTAGAAAGGATGGATGAAAGGAGATTGACGAAACAGGTGCATAAGGAGAGTGTGAATGGGACAGTTGGAAGGGGAAGACCTCTTGTGCTAAATATCATGTTCGGACGTGCCTCTGACTACCCCCTTTTAAATCGAAGTGACTAGCGATCTGATTAAATTATCTACCGAGCCTGGAGATTACAGTCGTTGTCATGTTTTGAAATACTAGTTACTGAATGAACAAAGCCGCGGGGAATTCCACTAATTTTAAGATCACTCTTCAAAAGATGAAAACGTTTTGTCTCGTTCTAGGGCTGACGTCGGAGCGAGAAAGAGATAGGCGTGTGGCGGATCATCATCAGAATGACGCGGAAATGCTCTCATCTACCACCAACTCGAAGAACCAGGCGTACTACGAGCATTTACATAGCAATAATACATACAAACTATCTGGTAAAGATTTGCATAAACAAATATCTGTCCAAATGTCTGTTTGTAATGTCTAAATACTTTTTACTAAATGCATATGAAAGTATATACGGTACAGACAACAAAAAACTTTTTAAAAATGTTTGACTGTTTGTTTCGGCTAATCTTCGAAATGGCTGGACCGATTTTGACGGGATATTCACTGGCGAATAGCTGATGTTATAAGGATAAACTTAGACTATATTGATATTAGAAAAATTAGGCTACGATATAGGCTACATGATATGACAAAAAAAAACTATATGGCGACTAGATGAAATTACGTTCAGTTGGGTTTTGTGAGGTGCGGCGATGGGCTTGCAACCTGTCACGTACGGAAGACTAAGGCCGGTCGCACATCAAACATACACTTGTATCTTATAATTGTGGCACCACATTTGAAACGCAACACATCTAACGCCCCCGTATATCTGTGCGGGAGCACGCACACTAAGGACACATTTGTAGCGGGCGCGAATGTATGTATGAATTGTAGCGCAATGATTGTGCGATGCGTGTAGCATGTGGCGCTGGTGTGCGGCCGGCCTAACTGTTCAAAATGTGCCAAATATCATGTTTGGACGTGCCTCTGACTACTCTCTGTAGATATCCTCAAAGATTTAAGTACTTAACTAGAGATCTGATGAAGATATCTATCGAGTCTGGGGATTACAGTCATAATCATAATTGTTTTTTTTTGTGAGTTTTGTTGAACCAACAGTTCTATAGAACTAATGGAAGTTACTAGGTATTATTATTTACTAATTTCCGGGATAAAAAGTAGCCTATGTGCTATCCCAGACTATCTATATCTATATAAGAGCTTAACCTGACTGACTGACTGACTGACTGATTTATCATCGCCCAGCCGAAACCGCTGAAGCTAGAAAGCTGAAATTTGGAGGGTGGTTTCCTTTTATAACAAAACCACCCACTAAGGCGGGATTTTTGGAAATTCTAAAAGGGTGAAAACGTTAGTATGAAACTTTTTAACGCGTGGAGCGATTTTCATGAAACTTTGTTTGTGCACTGTAAATGCAAAATGAATGGACACGTGTTTCAGGATTTTTCAATATAACCATTAAAAAGGGGTCAAATGTGGGGTCAATTTTTGTATAGGAACTTTTTAACGGGTGGTGCGATTGGTCTGAAACTTTGTTTGTGTACTGTAAATGCAAAATAAATGAACACGTGTTTCAGGATTTTTCAATGTAACCTTCAAAATGGGGTCAAATGTGGGGTCAATGTTTGTATGGGAAATTATTAACGGGTGGTGCGTATGGTCTGAAACTTAATTTCGTGTTTTAGGATTTTCAATATAACTCTAAAAAAGGGGGTCAATGTTTGTATGGGATTTTTTTAACGGGTGGTGCGATTGGCCTGAAACTTTGTGTAAATACTGTAAATATAAAATGAATGGACACGTGTTTCAGGATTTTTGAATATAACCTTCAAAAAGGGGTCAAATGTGGGGTCAATGTTTCTATGGGTACTTTTTAAAGGGTGGTGCGATTGGTCTTAAGTTTGGTTTGGATACTTTAAATGCAAAATAAATGGAAACGTATTCCTGGATATTTCAAAATAGCCCTCTAAAAAGGGTAAAATTGTATTAGTGTGATTGATTTGTTTGAAACTTCTTTAAGTGAACGAAGTCGCGGGCGGGACAGCTAGTAATGTATACAGTCGTGGTCAACTAATTAGGGACATGCAAGATAGTGAAGAACAATAACCGGTTATGTACATACAAATATAAAACCCTATTGATTTCTCAGTAACTATTATTTGCATAATTTGGTCCGATTATTATGCTTTAAATGGCTGTAAATAAAAGAATAAATAAATAGAAAAAAGTATTTAATATCAAAGGTTGAACATGTATTCAATTTTAAGGTATAATTCTGTAGCTGGACATTTAATTAAGGACAGTAAACTATAATGAAAAATAGAGTTAAACAAAACTAATAATCTGCAGTATTATAATATCTTTAACAGCTCCATTTTATTACGTGTAAAATCAGTACCCAGTAGCAAAACCTTTGTTAGTAATTACCGCTTGACACCGATGTGGCATGGACATTATCAGTTTCTGGCATGTTTCGACAGGAATGTTTGCCCATGCCTCACAAAAAGCTTCATTAAGTTCATCTAAAGTTGTGGTACGATAAGTGGCTACTTTTTTCTTGATTTCGTGCCAAAGGTGCGATTGGGTTAAGGTCCGGGCTATTTGCTGGCCAATCTAGCACCGATACTGACTGACTGGTAAGAAACGACTTGACTGAACGGGCGGTATGTTTTGGGTCGTTATCATGCTGAAACGTCCATATAATAGGGAGATGCTCCTCAGCATAGGGAAGCATCGTTTCCTCCAATATTGCCTTGTATTGATGTTGGTCTAAGTTACCCTGAACTTTCCTCACAGGTCCCACTCCACGTCCAGAAAATGAACCCCACATTTTAATGTTTCCACCGCCATGTTTCACCTGCTTTTTTGTGAATCTTGGATTCATTTCCGCTTTTACTGGACGCCGTACGTATTGCTTTCCATCTGAAGAAATCAAATTAACCTTGGTCTCGTCAGAGAATAATACATGTTACCATTGGGCGTAGGTCCAATGTCCATATTTACGTGCAAACGCCAAACGAGCATTTCTATGTTCTTTCTTCAACAACGGTACTTTGCGAGCCACTCTTCCGAACAACCCTGCTTCTACCAGACGTCGTCGAACGGTCCTAGCTGAGACACCAGCTCTTTCGTCTGTCCCAAACACTTCGTGTTTAATTAAAATAGAGCCTAGAAACGGATCTTTCTTAGCTAACCTGGCTATCATTCTATCTTCTTGCGGAGTTGTTTTTCTCGATCTTTTTGTTCTGGGCACATTTAAATCTGTGTTATTGCGTCTGACATGTTGCACTGCATTGTATACCATAGTTTTTGAACAATTTAAATGTTCTGCTATCCTTCGGTATGGCCAACCATGCTCGACAACAAACTTCATGATAATTTTTCGTAGTGTTGGATCGCAACTTTTATTTTTACCCATTTTTCTTCAAAATATTTTTCAAAACTTAAAATAAATATCGGGATTGCCGCCAAAACTACCACGAAACAATAAGAGAAGAAGTAAAAAAGTATTGAGATTCAAATTTTGAAAATAGAACGCAATATCTCAGTGTCCCTAATTAAATGGCCAGCCAGCATTATTTGAACAAATAGCACTACGATAATCTATCAGCTATACTGTAAAGAGGTTTAATGTTTAAGAAGTTGTTATTGTTTGTATAATCGGGCACATAAATGACTAATTATACTTACATGTAAGAGATATGGAATATGGTTTAGACTCGTTGGAAAATAAAAAATAAATTCACAATTCGGTTTAACCAAAGAGTGTCCCTAATTAGTTGACCACGACTGTATATGTGCCAAATTTCATCCAGATCCGTTCAGCCATTTCAGCGTGAAAGAGTAACAAACATACATCCAGACATCATGACATCCTGACATCCTGACATCCATACATCCACACATTCTTACAAACTTTCGCGTTTATAATATTAGTAGGATTACTTCTATAGAACAAATGGGCTAGTTTTAGTTTCAATAGTCCTACCATTAAACTACAGAGATAAAGTTTTAACAGTTCTATGACGTCATAGTCCTATAGAACACATTGAAGTTACTGGAAATAAATACTTGTTTCATTTATATTTTCAGAAACACTTCGAGATAAGCCTTTCCTGGCATTGAACCCAACAGCCAAGGCAGCCATCCTCGCCTTCCTATGCAACGAACTGTTACAGAACAAATCTGTGCTGAGGCAAATAGACGCGTCCTTAGAACACCTCCACCAAATGAAGAAAGAACGATATTTGATGGACATGAAAATTCGGAAGTAAGTAAGACTGGTCTTACAGCTCAGTTGGTAGTAGCTCTGCCTTCTGCGCTGTAGGTTGTGGGTTCGATCCCCACCCAGGATAAATATGTGTGTGAAGAATGCAGATGTTTGTTCTGTATCTGGATAGTATGTATTTACAAAAATAGAATAGAATAGAATAGATTTTTATTCAGACACGGACACATACAGGAAAATAAAAGTAGATAAAAAAAACAAAACAAAGGTAAAACCAAACAAAATAAGACTAAGTAACACAGAAAATAAAATAAAGTATATAAATCTATCAGCTATCTGATTTCCAAATCCTATTGTACAAACTTGCTTAGATTAGGGCTAAATTGGCCGGTTTCCTCACGATATTTTTCTTCACCGTTTAAGAGCACAGTGGGGTGATTATGGATCTTTGCTTACAATCAATGTCAACACGTTTTCATTGTAATCAAGTGATTTGGTATGACATAAAAGTGTTTATTCAATCAATTTGAGCCAGTTGTTTGTATCAGAGTTCCGTAATCGCACTACTGGTATTGCGCACATATTTTTGAATGGTAAAGCATTGGTGCACGACCAAGTTTGAACCCACGACCTTCGATCGAGAGGCAGAGGCTACCACTACACCACCAGTGCTCAGTGACACACACCTTTGTATATTACTAAAAATACTTTTTCTTTCAGGGTTAGAGTGTTACATCAGCGTAAAGTGAGAGCGGAACAGACAGAGAAGCAGCAAGCGCTAGCTTTAGAGAGAATGCAGAAATTAGTTGAGGAGAGTACAGCCAATTTAAATCGAGCATCGCCACATCCCACTGACGATGGTAAGTACCTGAGTAGTATATTAACTGATCACGACTAATCCCCAGGCTTTTTTTAAATAAATAATGCTGGACAGTCCACACAGCATCATCTAGCCATGGGGCTTACTATGGGTAAGCTACTCAAAGCTTGTGTTATGGTACTAGATAACTGATTTAATACATTATATACATAGATAGATATATTATTATTATACATAGAAAACACCCAGACGAACGGAACAAATTTCTGCAGATCGTACTCAAATTTGTTCCGCGGCGGGAATCGAACCCGCAACCTCTTGCGTCGCAGGCGTACTCTCGCCCGCTGCGCCACTGAGGTTGTCGCTTGGTAGACATGTAGCTGTAACTCTTGAAATCGATCTATACTAATATTATAAAGGGGAAAGATTTGTTTGTTTGTTTGCCTTGAATAGGCTTTCTAGTTCAACAACAACTTTCGCGTTTATATTATTAGTAGGACAATTATTCAAGCGGACCAAGTCGCAGGCAACGTCTAGTAATTATAAAGATGAAATATTTGTTTGTTTGATTTGAATAGGTTCCGAAACTACTGGACCGATATGAAAAATTCATTCACCAATGTGTAGAGTAAAATTTTCAGGATGAACATAGGCTATATTTTATGTATGTAGGTATTTCGCGGGCGACGCCGCGAGCGGAAGCTAGTATATTAATAAAACAGTATAACCCGGTGTGTAAAAAGAAAAGTTATAAAAGGGGGGTAAGGTATGTAAGGTTAAATAAAAGTAAGGGAGTGACTAAAGAATAGTAATAGAACACAAATCAAAAATAAATAAAGAAAATAGTTTATTAATCCCATAGATACACATAGAAAATAATCGATGAAACAAAACCTTAAAGAGTAAAAGAAAGTAGGCACAAAAATTCCTTATGGATGTATAGATGTTTGTTACTCAATCACGCTGGAACGGCTGAACGGATCTGGATGAAACTAGGAATACGCGTAATTTATGACTTGGAATAACACATGGGACTCTTTTTATCTGGATAGGTAACACATGAGCGGGACCGCGCGCGGAAGCTAGTAAATAATCAAAAGTAAAAAAAACGTCTTTCTTTTTTTGTAAATGATAAATATTAAACATAAATTTATTAATACAATATTATAATAATTTATTCATAATTTTATCAACAGAACAACAATCAGAGAAATCAGAAACGCCCAAAAAAGATGACCAAGAAGATGAATCGCCCTTCAAAGATCCCGCAGTCGACGAGAGCGACAAGGAAATGTCGCCCATGAAGGAACTTAAGGAGTTAGCCAGCAAAGAACTCTCCAGGTAACTCTATGACCTTCGATTTGGCATGTTATCGTTGAAGGAAAACATCACTACATCAAGAAACCTGTACCTACGTCTACCATGAGTTGTCACATTTAGATCGGCTGACGTTACTACAGTAGTAATAGTACGTTACTATGACATCAGTCAAAATTGTTACTCATATTGTAAGCAAATTAATGAAGCACAAACTACAGTCGCTGTAGTACGCTGTGACATAGGATAGTTAACTAAGTGACGTTTTAGTACCCAACTATCCGCTAGAGGCGCTGTACAAGTAATCATACATTTTTTTAACTACAGTCGCTAGCGAGTGTAGATTGTGAAAACATACGGTAGACCTACAGCACATAAAGAGTTAGGCAGCCCGAACTAACTTCATCAAAGAACTACTTAACTGCGAATAAATACATTACTCGTGGTTGGATGTACAACCCGGTCACATTATCTCGAGACCTCGCTGGAATGCGAACCTCCCGCCCCGTTCTCCTTTCACCTCCCCGCGCTCGCCACGGTGCGTCAGTTAGCACTTTCGTTGCCGAGAGAGAGAGATCAGAGCGCCGACGCGACGTGACGTCATCGATGCCAGGTCTCGAGATAATGTGACCGGGTTGTATGTATGTATTTGAGTTCCTTTGACTATCGCTGTAGCCTAAACGGCTGGACGGATTTTGACAAGTGTCGTTGGATTTGTCCAGATGACAATAATGATGTAGGCAAAAAAAACGGCCAGTTCTATTTAGATAGGGTTTCTTTATGGTGTAAAGATATTATGTAAATTCTTTCTTTTCGAAAAAATCCATTGGCAACATCGTTCATTAAATGTCAAATTGACACTTCACAAATTATGTCAAAGTGACATTCTAAGTTATTTCTTTCCTTAAAAATCCATTAGCAACATCGCTCGTAGAATCTTCGGAGTTACATGTCAAAGTGACATTCGAAGTTATTTCTTTTCACCATGTCAAAGAGACATTCTAAGTTATTTCTTTTCGAAAATATCCATTGGCAACATCGCTCATTAATATCAAATTGACACTTCACAATGACATGTCAAAGTGACATTCGAAGTTATTTCTTTTCACCATGTCAAAGAGACATTCTAAGTTATTTCTTTTCGAAAATATCCATTGGCAACATCGCTCATTAATATCAAATTGACACTTCACAATGACATGTCAAAGTGACATTCGAAGTTATTTCTTTTCACCATGTCAAAGTGACATTCGAAGTTATTTCTTTTCACCATGTCAAAGAGACATTCTAAGTTATTTCTTTTCGAAAATATCCATTGGCAACATCGCTCATTAATATCAAATTGACACTTCACAATGACATGTCAAAGTGACATTTTAAGCTCATTTTGTTTTACAAAGTGACATTCTAAGCCCCTTTTTGTTTTTCAGTATAAAAGAACTGAGCAGTAGAAGACTAAACAACAATAAAGAGGATTGTTCGCCAGCGGACAACAAGCTAGACAAGGACAGCGTCATGGGAGACGAGGTGCCAAGCGACTTAGAGAGCGAGGGCACGCAGCCCGAGGAGGTGACACTTTATTTATACCATTCCCCCTCTAAAAACCTTATTTTATTCACTGAAAACTGTGATTGTTTGTTACATTATTCGCTCATTTGAGCAGGCTATAGTCAGACCTTACTGCCTAGTCCGTACTGAGTTGACGAATGATAGGAGTGAGTCATCATCATCATTATCTTCCTGCCCTTTTCCCACGTTATGTGGGATCGGCACAACATGTGATCTTCTTCCATTTCCCTCTATCATTCGTCATCTCAGTACTCACTCCTTTCTTACCCATGTCGTCTTTCACACAGTCCATCCATCTTTTCTTTGGTCTACCTCTACTCCTGTATCCATCCGCATTCATACCTAACACTCTCCTCGTCACATGACATTCATCTCTTCTCATAACATGCCCATACCACGCTAACCTATTACTCTTCATCTTTTCTGCGTGTTCCTTTGGTGTTAATAGTGTTTGTGGTTAATGGTGTTTTCTAATGTATTTACAAAAAAAAAATGTATCTATGTAGTTTATCAGTCATGTGCTTCCCATAATACAAGCTCTGCTTAGTTTGGGGCTACATGATGCTTTGTCACAGTGTCCAGCAGTATTATTATTATTCTCCTGTCCTTATCCCACGCGTGGGGTCGGCACAACATGTTTTCTTCGTCCACTCACTCCTATCATTCGTCAATTCTTAGTCTACTCCTCTTACGTTCATATCATCTACCACTTTATTCAATTAATCTATCAGCTATCTCATCATTCATCATTCTCCTCTCGTTATCCCACGCGTGGGGTCGGCACAATATGTTTTCTTCGTCCACTCACTCCTATCATTCGTCAATTCTGAGTCTACTCCTCTTACGTTCATATCATCTACCACTTTATTAAATTAATCTATCAGCTATCTCATCATTCATCATTCTCCTGTCCTTATCCCACGCGTGAGGTCGGCACAACATGTTTTCTTCCTCCTTCCTATCAGTCTACTCCTCTTACATTCATATCATCTATCATCTTTTATATTATCTACTAGCTTCCGTTCGCGGCTTTGCTCGCGAGGTACCTATATAAAATATAGCCTATGTTACTCAGGGACAATGTAGCATTCTAATGGTAAAAGAATTTTGAAATCGGTCCAGTAGTTTTTGAGTTTATTCGTTACAAACAAAAATACAAAACTTTCCTCTTTATAATGTTAGTATAGATACCATTCCCCCTCTAAAAAGCTTATTTTATTCACTGAAAACAGTGATTGTTTGTTACATTATTCGCTCATTGGAGCAGGCTATAGTCATAGACCTTACTGCCTAGTCTTACGTAAATTCATTTGTTCCGTTTTCTTTAAAATCTAACTTAAAATCTAACCTAACCTAACAGCCAATCTTTTCCCTCTCCCTGTCCTTTTTTTTTTCTTTTTCCTAAAAACAGTGAATAAAAAGCATTTTTCACGATTTTGGTGTTTGAATTTAGAACTCATTAATATATTCGAACACCATCTCAATGGTATACAACCTCCTTGCGCAAAAAATACTCGATTCAAACTCCTTATTCAAAAAACTCCTCGAGCTTTGTTTGGTTGACATTTTCGACAAGGAGTTTGAGATTGACGACCTCAGTGGCGCAGCGGGCGAGAGTCCGCCTGCGACGCTAGTGGTTGCGGGTTCGATTCCCGCCTCGGAACAAATTTGTGTACGATCTGCAGAAATTTGTTCCGTTGGTCTGGGTGTTTTCTATGTATAAAAAAAAAATATCTATCTATGTATACATAATGTATTAAATATATCAGTTATCTAGTACCCATAACACAAGCTTTGAGTAGCTTACTTTGGGGCTAGATGATGCTGTGTGGACTGTCCAGCATTATTTATTTATTTATTAATTTAGTTTAGCATTTGATCCTCCCATCTTCGATGCTGCCTGCTTTACTTCTCTTTTCATATCTAGGGCACCATTCCGTCACTTCGTTCGATGATTACTTACAGCTCCTTAAACATTGTTATATCCTAGGATGAGGATAAGAACCTATCATCGGACGAGCTGTCTCGGAAGCTGGAGAAGCTGCTTCGCCACTCCGAGCAGCAGCAGCAGCAGCTAACAGCCGGCTCGCACGCGCTTCGGGCCACGTGCTTCGGACAAGACAGGTCAATAACCTACTTCAATACTTATTACTGTGACAATTATAGCTGTGAAAATTTCAACTGTCTAACTATCACTGTTCATGAGATATAGCCTGTAAGTCTACCATGTGTTTTCACAATCAACACTCGCTAGCGACTGTAGTACAAAAAATGTATGAAAACTTGTACAGCGCCTCTAGCGGATAGTTGGGTACTAAAACGTCACGTAGCTAACTATCCTACGTCACAGCGTACTACAGCGACTGTAGTTTGCGCTTCATTCATTTGCTTAGAATTTGGTACCATGAGTAACAGTTTTGACAGATGTAACATAGTAACGTACTATTACTACTGTAGTAACGTCAGCCGATCTAAATGTGACAACTCATGGTAGACATACTGGTGACAGGTTATATTGTTTGTTAGTATCAGCGTAATCACAGCACTGTTGCTGATAGAGATTCATTGTAATTGATTGCAACAAGTCTCTCGGATAGTAGACTGACTTATGTGACCTTGTAGATATTATCGTATGGCTTTTTAAAGAGGCTAGGCGGCCTATGTCACCATCACCAGAATAGGCCACTGACTCAAGCGACCTTGCATTATATTAGCGTAGTAAATATGCTATAGAGGGCGCATTAAAGAGGCCTTAAGGCGGCCTATGTCCCCATCACTGACTAGGCCACTGACTCTTTCGACCTTGCAGATATTGGCGTAGATATTGGTCCCTCGGCAAATGCGGCGGCATATTCGTTGAGGGTATGGAGTCAGCTCAGCCAGAAATCATGGAGTATCATGAGGCTTTGGAGATGGTAGCCAACCAGAAACCACCTGAGATCAAAAAGAAAAGAGGTATGCAATACATATTTTTGAACTTACGCGATCTGAACATTATTATTAGTATTAAACGGGTATTTATTTCGTTTCATTTACCTATTTTTCCGTGTCATCCCGTGACCACGACAGTGTGTAAACCTGTCGAAACGTCGGGAAAAATAGGTAAATAAATCGCGATAAATATCCGTTTAATATTAATAATAAGAGGTATGTAATCGAGCACGGGGGGTAAAGTTTCTCTTTGTATGCCTATCGCCAATTTTAAGTATTACGTGATGCACGTGTATAAACTTGGAAGTATACCTTGAGCTAAAAAAATACCCACAAAAATAGAGCTCTAGTGGGCGTGGCTTGTCAGTTTTGCCAAAGAATTATATCAAAAATTTACAGAAGCTTATTACACGTTACACGGCAATTTCAGTATTCGCTCTTTCAACAGGAAAAGCCGAAAAGAAGGAGCCAGAGGAAGAGAAGATCCCGGAAACAGAAGCGCAGAAGAAGGAGGAAGCTCTCAAAACGGAACTGGAGTTGAAAAACATCAAATCTGAACTCAACCTGAGCGACCACACGCAGATAATCAAATATGAACACAACCAAGGGGGCTGTAAATTAGAAGGTAATATTTTAATATGACCCGATTTACACGAAATAAGCCTTTAATGCGCTTTCATCCTTTTACCACATTAAAGCATTGGTGACAAGAAATGCAAAAACTGGCGCAGTCAGCAGACAGAATCCTCGCGACTGCGCCAGTTTTTACACGACAGCGAAGCGAAGGGGAGTAATGTGGTTGTATATACGTGTGCACTGTGAGCGCGAAGAAACAGCTATTTCATACATTTTAGCCAAATAGGTATTAAACTTTTTTATAATACAGCTGTTTTTTTTTCGAACGTCTGAACATGATAATTGGCACTGCACGTGACAGGTTGCAAGCCCATCGCCACTAATAAGAATACCTATGACACACACCTTCGAATTTTTGGTTCTTGGTTATGCGGGTTTCCTCACGATGTTTTCCTTCACCGTTTAAGAGCACTGACATTGCGCACATAAATTTTTCGAATGGAAAAACTCATTGGTGGTCGTGCACCAATGAGGTTTGAACCCACGACCTTCGGATCGTGAGCAGAGGTGCTACTACTACCACCAGCGCTCTAACGGCCGATTTCTATATTCTATCTTTCTGTAATTTTTGGATTTTGGATAGATATTTGACATTAATATCTCAAATACCTATCCGAAATCCAAAAATTACAGATAGATAGAATATGGAAATCGGCCGTAAATCAGAGGAGATCAGATGTCTACCAAACCTGGGGATTACATTCCTGTTCTTTTACTGATGTGTTCTTAACCACAGGCTCTTCAATTAAAATGGAGGAAAAGTACATCCAACACCAACAGAACAGTCAACAAGATATGCTAGACATAGAAGACTCCATTCCCACCGCGTTTCTCGTGCAGAAGCCGACTCACAAGCCGATGTATGCGACGCAAGCGGAACCCGTCGATAAACCGCAGGAAATCGTCAAGGTAAGGTTTTAACTTTAGACTTAATCAAGGTTATGTATTTTCGAACTTGGAGTAAATCAAGGTAATGTATATTTCGAACTAAGAGTAAATCAAGGTTATGTTATTTTTCGAACTTGGAGTAAATCAAGGTTATGTATTTTACGAACTTGAAGTAAATCAAGGTAATGTATTTTCGAACTTGGAATAAATCAAGGTAGTGTATTTTATGAACTAAGAGTTAATCAAGATGAGAACTTAGAGTAAATCAAGGTTATGTATTCTATGAACTGAGAATAAATCAAGGTTTTGTATTTTACGAACTTGGAGTAAATCAAGGTAATGTACTTTTCGATCTTAGATTAAATTTAGGTAATACATTTTTTAAACTTTTTTCAGGTTGAAAATGTACTGAAAACTGAGGAGAAAGAGGAAGAAAATAAAGACATACTCGTGAATAATTTAGAGGAACTGAGGAAGATGGCTGAGGCTGTCTCCTCCCAATTAGGTAGGTACCATTCTATACTAATGTGGCCAATAAATAGAGGTTACTATATTAAACAATCAAGAGCCCTGGTGGTGTAGTGGTAGCAACAGTCAAGGGTTGTAGGTTCGAACTTTTAAATTCTTTGGAATTTGTGTGTCCGTGCTGAAAAGTGAAGGAAAACATCGTTATAAAACCATGTAATAGCTAGTGGCCAACTCTGTTTAGTCACTATTAAGCCGCGAAAAACCAGAAAATGACAGCTTAATATGTCCTCCAAAGCATTGAAGCGCTCAAATGAAAATGAAACTACAGTTACCCCATCCACAACAGCGTTGTTTAAGTTTGTCGATCTGCTATGCTACGAGCGCGTCATCTTTTGACCTCGACCTTGACATTGACCTCGACCTCAACCTTGACCTCGACATTGATCTTGACATTGACCTCGACCTTGACATTGATCTCGACATCGCCATTGGCCTCGACATCAACCTTGACATTAAACATTAATATTTAAATCCAACAGACGCAGAAAGAAAAGAAGCTCAAATAAAAGAAGAAAGAGAAAAACAAGCGAAAGAAATAAAACAAGAACAAAACGACACAGACACAGCAAGCACTATACTATACACGCAAATGCTCGAAGGAAAATGGTTCTCAATATTACGGCACGAGAGCTCATTTTTGAATAACATAAACGAGGTTGCGACTGATGTGCCGGTGTTCTGCGATAATGAGCATAATTGTGGGCAAGTGGTACTGTGTCAAGGCCACAAGTGGGATGTGTCCAATAACCTACACCTGTTGAATGACCCCAGTTTGTTTACTCTGAATAGTATGGTCACAAGTGTACAGGTAAATATTATAGAATCTCTACTCTAGACGTTTCAAGGTTCATGCAGATTGGATTATCAGTTCTTAAGTTATGCTTTAACATAATAGACAAACAGACAAGCATACAACGCCAAATCGTATAGCAGGAAAAACATAAAATTTTAAAAAGGGCCCAAGTTCGGTGCAAACAAAGTTTGGGGTTGACGGTGACGTCGACAAAAGAGTGATCTGAATTGGTGCCAAATTTATATCAGTTATTTAAACTAAAAACATTAAATTGTGAAAAAGGGCCAAGTTCGGTGCAAACGACGTTCGGGGTTGACGATGACGTCGACAAAAGAGTGATCTGAATTGGTGCCAAGTTTTATAGTAGTTATTTAAAGTATGTAAAACTTTCTTTAAATCATTGATTGTCTATCAAAATTTAAACATAAGACATTTAATTTTAAAAAGGGGCCAAGTTCGGTGCAAACAAAGTTCGGGGTTGACGGTGACGTCGACAAAAGAGTGATCTGAATTGGTGCCAAGTTTTATAGTAGTTATTCAAAGTATGTAAAGCTTTCTTTAACTTAGTGATTGTCTATTTTAGGTACCGTCCAATAATTTATACACAGACTCAAGTTTGACAATGTCAGGGATAGAGCAGGAGGTTATAGACGCGGCCTTGAAGAAAGAGACGCAAGATAACGTCGAGGAAGAGAGAAAGGAACAGGTAATCATTGTTTCGAAAACCACTTTTTTACAGAATCATTGGTCAGACAATCTCTTCAGACTTTTACTTAGATCTTTGAGGATATATAGGGGGTATTCATTGGCACGTCCAAACATTACATTTGGTACATACCCACTCTTTTCACAGTAGCTTGTAATCCATACGTGAAGCGTTTGCTAACCCAAGCTTTTTATCTATTTTTATATTATATTACCCAACTGCAAAGAAGATGGTATGTTTGTATGTATGTATGTATGTGAATTCCATTGACTATCGCTGTAGCCCAAACGACTGGACAGATTTTGACAAATGACGTGTCGTTGGATACATCTAGATCACTAAAGTGACATTATATATCACAAAATATAAAAAAATCCAATATGGCGACTGTTAAAAGCTATTTTCAAAAACTTCCAGTCGGGTTTCTTGGTATTGAATAATAGTCTTATTTAAAACGTAATTGTGAAATTACTTATTGAGTTGGTTGATGAAAACTATACAACTAAAAACTAATATAATAAAGAGCTTAAGTTTGTTTGTATGTAAGAGATAATCTCCCATCCGATTTTAAAAATTCTTTCACCAATGTGTAAAACGAACTTTCAGGAGAAACATAGGCTATATTTATGAAAGGTACCTCGCGAGCAAAACCGCGGACGGACGCTAATATTAACCAAATTAACTTTAATTTCAGGACAACGATTTGGAGAAGGAACTCCAAGCGGACTCCATCAAACAAGACCTGGCCGCACAGAAAGCTAAAGCCCTAAGTCTCACGAGCTTAGGGCTTCTGAATTTCAACGCGCTGTCGACATACGTCACGTGTGACAGCCCCCCGCCCATACAGATGGCTGGCGACGAGTTGGAGCAACTGCGGAAGTGCAAGGTGGACGGTCTACCGGCCAAGAGTGAGAGGCGACACGTGCCTAGGGAACTGAGGTTTGTAGTAACCAGTGTGGTGAGAGGAGCTACAGAGCGCCTCCAGAGAGTCCTATGCACTAAATAAAGTAAAAATAAAACAAATATGAACACGACTGTAATCCCCGGTCTCGGTAGATAATTCTTCCTCAGATCTCTAGTTACTTAGATCTTTGAGGATATCTAAAGAGTCAGAGGCACGTCCAAACATGCCCGCATTTTGCACAGTAGTTAGTATTCCGTACGTGACAGATTGCAAGCCCATCGCCGCTTATAAGAAAGAATACTAACATTATGACAAACACCTTCGAATTTTAGTTCTAGGGTATGCCGGTTTCCTCACGATGTTTTCCTTCACCGTTTAAGACTTTAACGTTCATCAATTTAATAATTTGGTCGGCTATCACAAAATTTGACTGTTGTTGATAGAAAGTACTCACAATTCCTCAAACAATGGGACTAATGTTAGTAATTAGTCAATAGTCAATAATTCTTTATTCAGTAAAATCACAGGGATCATTTTGAATCGTCTTACATACTAGGTGAGTCTAGGTGCCAATTCCAGTCCTGTTCCCCAGTCCGAGAAGAACTGGCAAAAAAACTCGCTGGCCCTAGCGCTTTTTGTATTATGATCCTATATCCTTATTGTTTCAGACACGGCTGGTGGAGGATCACTGATGCTGAGCAAGTGAAGGAAGTGATGGATGCTCTCCATCCTCGAGGAGTACGCGAGAAGGAACTCCATGCTGCGTTCTTGCAGCATATACCCACTGTTAATAACAAGGTTTGCTAAACATCCATATAGACACCCTCACACTCCCTCACACACATCATCATCATCATCATCCGCAGCTTGACTTCACCCACTGCTGGGTATAAGCCTCTCTTTGCATATCGTCGGGGATAGATCAATACCGCGTAACTCACAAGTACAATACTGCGTATCTACAAAAGTAGCCAAAATTTAATTTCGCGGCAAATGCACGCAGGGACAGGTTTACCACCCGACTGTTTCACTTAAATTTAAATTCGACCAATAGCAAGAGAGATATTTTGAAAAAACAAAACCGCGGATTTGTATTCGGCGATTTCTGCGAAGACGATTCCGCGGAACTGCATCATTTTATGTTTCGTTGTACGTGTAAACATTGAAGGTTGGATTCAAGATTGAGATTTCAATCTTCTTTGTCAAGTAAATAGTTTTTATGCCACACAACATTAGCCCCAAACTAAGCAAAGCTTGTATTATGGGAACCAGATAGCTGATAGATTAACTAAATATATATTTTTTGTAAATACGTACATAGGATACATAATAAGACTCAGACACGGAACAAACATCTGCATTCATCACACAGATTTTGTTCTGTGTCTGGATGTCATAACCTAACGAACCTACTGCTCGGGGTAGGGCATTTCGGATTTGTATATTTTTACATAGCAACCTAACGAACCTACTGCTCGGGGTAAGGCATAGTGGAAGTGAGCATCGCAAACGTTGACACCTTCTTTTATTTTGTACATAACATACCATACATACATAAAATCACGCCTGTTTCCCAACGGGGTAGGCAGAGACCATGGAACTCCATATTGTTACTAGTTGATAAATAATTATGCTAATTTATTATTAGCTCAAACTTTTAGTTACTTTCTGTATAGGAAGTCAGTACAACTTAACTAAAGGTCTAAAAATCTAGGATTGAACCAGTTCCTCTTCCCCAACTGTTTCATTCATCATTGCCAATTTCTAAAACAAAATACCATCATCTTCAACAACTGAAAGAAGTAATTCCAAGGGATTGCCACGAATTTTATGACAACTTACCATTTAAAAATTAGTAGGTAAACTAAAAACATTTCTAACCCTAACAATTTGGGAATTACAATTAATTAAAAATGTTAATTGTTCAATAATCATAGCAATAAAAATGACTGATTATTTTATTTTGAACTAGAGAAGAAAAAGTAAGTACCTTCCTAATAAATAGTTTGTATTTTTTTAAAGAAGTTAATTTTTAAAGAGTTTACTGTGTTTTAAATCCTTAAATAAAACATTTTGTAGGGAAGTAGTAGGTAAGACCTTATTACTTTACTGCATAATAAGTATAAGCCATTACTTTGTTCCTTATAATTTTTGTTATTTACTATTTTTCTAATGTTGATTTTTAGAAGATTTTTTGATGTTTTTTTCTTAAATAATAACAACTAAGTCAGTACATTTTGTTTGAATTCCGCGTAACTTACGACATGCAATCCACAGCAGTAAAGATACTGTCATAACGATACAGCGTAAGTGCTGTACAAGAAAATTAGGTCACATTTACATAAAACTATGATCACTGGTATGTAAAACACCTTTAAATGGTTGCTAATGTGCAAAAATGGCAGACTAAGACCCAAAATCTACGTCTCTGGATGAAAAAATGTCTCTCCTGAAAAGTTGGACGAAATGTAGATACGCTGTCTCTGCGTTTGTACATACGCGGGATTGATCTATCCCCGACGATATGCCATTGTCCCCGGTCTGCTATTAGCCTCATCCAGGTCCGGCGACGGATGCTATGTCGTCATCCCCTCGCTACCGGACCTATACCCGGTTCTTGGACGCCATTCACGCCTTACTCCACCTGTCGTCACCTCGCCTTGCCAGGTGTCCTGCCCAACTCCATTTTAGTTCCGTTATGCGGTTCCCAACGTATTTGACCCTCACACACAGTACATATATGAGGTGTTACCAGACTACTTCCGAAAACTTCAGGGGTTAAAGTACCTATCTATATAAACAACTTTTTCTAAGAAACCAACACTGTGAGCGCGTAATTCCACTGGTGGGGTCGGCACAACAGGTTCTCTTCCTCCACTCTCCCCTATCATCCGTCATCTCAGTCACTTCCTTTTTACACATATCGTCTCTCACACAGTCCATCCATCTTTTCTAAGGTCTACCTCTACTCTTGTATCCATCCACATTCAAATCCATAACCCTTCTTGTAACATGACTTTCCTCCCGCCGCATAACATGCCCATACCACGCTAACCTATTACTCTTCATCTTTTCTGTCACCGGCGCTACTTTCAGACTTCCTCTAATATGTTCATTCCTTATCTTATCCATCCTCGTCACTCCACACATCCACCTCAACATTCGCATCCCCGTCGCATGCACTTTTCTTTCATCCGTCGCCTTAGTTGTCCAACATTCAGATCCATACATAACATAGTACATTATAATATGTGTTTTGTCTACAGCTGCACATAGACAAGGGCGACGTGAACGCCACAGAGCTGTCTATATCGCATCTGGACCGCGTCATATCCGCTAATGGCGGCTGGGCGAGCGCAGACCCGCCCAACAGCTACTCAGCCAGCGCCGCCAGGAGAGTGGACTTACAACTACTCGCTATGGTGAGTCACTAGTTATAGTTCGCTCAACGAATCTAGGCATTCGTGAAGTTAGCCGCAAGAGCTGCGCAGTATCGTTTTCCGGGAGCAATTGGAGGTATGAGGAGGGGGGAAGGAACTGTACATGCGCAAACTCGCACCTGTGGCTAACTTCACGAATGCCTAGATCCGTTGGATGAAGTATACTAGACACAAACCTTCGAATTTTTGTTTCTAGGGTAGGTATAATAAGTACCTGGATGATCGAGCTTTGCTCGTTTTTTTAGGGTAAAAGACGTTTTCTAAAGATGGAACCTTGTTAGATCGTTTTATAGCCCCCGAAACCCCTTGCATACTAAATTTCATGAAAATAGTTGGAGCTGTTTCCGAGATTCAGATCATATATATGTATATCATCATCATCATCATCTTCCTGCCCTTTTCCCACGTTATGTGTGGTCGGCACAACATGTGATCTTCTTCCA
This sequence comes from Cosmorhoe ocellata, assembly GCA_963675405.1. Taxonomy (NCBI): domain Eukaryota; kingdom Metazoa; phylum Arthropoda; class Insecta; order Lepidoptera; family Geometridae; genus Cosmorhoe; species Cosmorhoe ocellata. The sequence continues at coordinate 2,873,013 of OY776272.1, forward strand.
TTTCCCTCTGTCATTCGTCATCTCAGTACTCACTCCTTTCTTACCCATGTCATATATACACAATACAAGAATTACTCGTTTAAAGGTATTAGATAATAATAATAATGCTGGACAGTCCGCACGGCATCATCTAGCCCCAAAGTAAGCTACTCAAAGCTTGTGTTATGGGTACTAGATGGTGTATTCTCGTAGTCCCCGTCACGGGGACAGCGGGACGTGATTAAATTTCTTTCCCGCTGTCCCCGTCACGTAGATTCGGAGACGGGAACAACGGGAAGTAAAAATTTTTGCTATGCCGGTTTCCTCACGATGTTTTCTTTCTCCGTTTAAGAGCACTGGCATTGCGCACATAAATTTTACGAATGGAAAAACTCATTGGTGCACGACCAGGTTTGAACCCACGACCTTCGGATCGTGAGGCTGCTACCACTACACCACCAGCGCTCTTGTTATATTGTCTTCTCTTCTAAATAAATAAATAAATAAATAAAAAACTTGATAGGTGTCAAGGGACACCCGGATGGAACGAAGTTCCTTTCCTTGCTTTCTATGAGAGAGAGAGAGACAGACAGAGAAACACGCGCACGCCGCACGGCTTACATACAATTATAGCAAAAAGTGTCGTTACAACTTTTCGTGAGAATTTTTTCCGTCTAGCCCCCTTTCACAACGCGCGATAAAGAACTTCGTTCCAATAAACCAGTGGTTCCTAAACTCTTTTGTTTCATAGACCACTTTCAAAATTTTGCTGGATCCGGTGGACCCCCTGCATCTACATTACTACCGATTTCTAAATCTTGAAAAAAAAGTGAAGATTAGATCTATTATCTATCTATGGAAACTTGCGTTGTGGCTGAGTTTCAACGACAATTAACAGATTTCGAAAAAAAAATCTTTTCCATTTCCAAATTCCGTTTTTTTTTGTCAATTTATTTATAAATTTTCTTATTGAGAAGGTTTAATTTAGGTACTTATCATATTATTTAAAATAACAAGCCAACAGTGTAGTTCTTCACTATCGAAACCAAATTAATTTTGATGCACCCCTGCTTACGATCGTGGACCCCCATTTTTTGTCACGTCCAACGTAGACCCCCGTCGAGTCTCCCATGGACCCCTGGGGGTCCACCTGGACCACTTTGGGAATCACTGCAATAAACTATGGTGAAGATGTAAGATAAAAAAAAAAAAAAAAAAATATGATCACGACTGTAATCCCCAGGCTCGGTAGATATCTCCTCAGATCTTTAGTTACTTAGATCTTTGAGGATATCTAAAGGGGGTAGTCAGAGGCAAGTCCAAACATGACATTTGGTACATGCCCACATTTTGCACAGTCGTTAGTATTCCGTACGTGACAGGTTGCAAGCCCATCGCCGCTTAAAAGAATACTAACCTATGACACATACCTTCGAATTTTTGGTTCTAGGGTATGCCGGTTTCCTCACGATGTTTTCCTTCACCGTTTAAGAGCACTGGCATTGCGCACATAAATTTTTCGAATGGAAAAACTCATTGGTGCACGACCAGGTTTGAACCCACGACCTTCGGATCGTGAGGCAGGGGTGCTACCACTACACCACCAGCGCTCTCAAGCTGTAAGATGTAGTACCATAATCGTTGTTCTCTCCAGGTGGAAGCCCTAGAGGAGCGTGTCGCCACCGCGTCCATGCAGGTTAAAGGCTGGAGACCGTCGCGCGCGGCGCCCGACGACGCAGGCGCAGAGATAGTTGCGCGCGCGCGGCACAAACTCGCGCAGGTGGAGGCGCACATCGAGCGGCGATACCTCAAACCGCCTTTGGTACAAAGGTACGCTAGGTAAAGTGAACTTTATATTACTATGTGTGGTGGGTAGACGCTTTGCATTTGTCGGTGAGTAGATTTTGTTGCTTCTCATGTCACGGTGTGCTCATGTCATTTTACTGAATTGAGCGCTGGTGGTGTAGTGGTAGCACCCCTGCCTCACGATCCGAAGGTCGTGGGTTCAAACCTGGTCGTGCACCAATGAGTTTGTGGGAAGGGTCGAATATATCCTAAACCCTTACCATCTAGAAGTAGGTATCCTAATTATGTCTCCAATGAGAAGGTCGATGAGAGTGTGAAGCGATGAGTGATTGAGAAGAATAATAGATAGCACACTTATGAAATGATGCACGATTGTGAACTTGTGAACAAATGATTTAATGAAGGAAGAAAAGATAAATAGCAAATAGAAATCTACACACAGAACACGAAACTTAAAAACTACGAAACAGCTGATTTACAAAGCCAAGGTAGTAAGCGAGTAACGCGTGCGCAAGCCGAGAGCCGAGAGCCGAGTGTGTGGCGATCGAGACCCGAGCGGCCGCCGGCGGCCGTTCGTTATGTAGTATACAATGGAGCGGTGGCGTGAGGTGTATGGTCCAAGTTATAAAAGATAAGCGAATTCAATATTAAATTAAAGTTTGTGACATACATCTCACGACATCGCTGTGGCGAAGTAGGAATAAGTGAGTTAGGTACGCCACATATTCCCCCTGGCCAGACCGTAACTACGGGCGATAAAAATCGGGAAACCGCACTCTTCTCCCGCTCCGGGTCCTCTTCTCTTCAGGGGCTGGTTCCACCTCCGAGGCAGGTTGTTCGGGGGTAGTGATGTCGGGAGTAGTTGGTACTTGCGCTGTTTTGGCTAAGTATGCCGGTTTGAGCCTGTCGACACTGACGTTTGACTTCTTGCCTTTGACGTCCAAGGTGAAGAACTTTGACTGCCTTTCCATGACACGGTAAGGTCCAGCGTAAGGAGGTTCTAGCGAGCCGCGCACGTGGTCCTGGCGCAGAAATACGTGAGACGCGGTTTGCAGGTCACGTGGCATGTAGAATGGCGAAGAAGTATGCCATGCTGTTGGTCGAGGTGACAGTTTGTGAATGTGCGCTCGAAGACGAGTTGCGTACTGCGTGATGTCTTCAGAGCTGGGATCGTCAGTTGGAGATAGGAACTGTCCCGGTAAGCGCAAGGGCTCGCCGTAGACAAGCTCCGCTGCTGTCGTCTGAAGATCGTCCTTCCAGGCACTGCGCATGCCAAGTAGCACCAGCGGGAGGGCTTCCGTCCACTGTGAGTTGGAGTGGCATCTGATCGCTGCCTTAAGCTGCCTGTGAAGACGCTCGATGATGCCATTAGCCGCAGGGTGGTATGCCGTGGTGCGGAAGTGTCGCGCACCAACCAAGGCGGTGAGAGACTTGAAAAGCTGGCTCTCGAATTGACGGCCCTGGTCTGTGGTCACGCGAGCAGGGCAACCAAATCTGGAAATCCAGGTGGATACCAGGGCAGCAGCACAGGTCTCCGCGGTGATGTCTGTGAGTGGGACTGCCTCAGGCCATCGCGTGTATCGATCGATGACGGTAAGGCAGTACCTGTAACCAGAAGACAAAGGTAACGGGCCCACGAGGTCAAGGTGGATATGGGAAAACCTCGCGGAGGGGGTGAGGAAAGAGGAAAGTGGCGATTTCGTGTGACGGGTAATTTTAGATTGTTGGCATAGCAAGCATTGCCTAGCCCACTCTCTACAATCACTACGAATCCCTGGCCACACAAATCTTTGCGTGACCAGTCGTACTGTAGCTGAACTTCCGGGATGATGTAGCCCATGAATCATATGGAAGACTTGTTTGCGGAGCTGTGGAGTAATATAAGGACGTGGCTGTCCACTAGACATGTCGCAGAAGATCGGTACATCGCTGTCGATTGATTTTATCTTCTGAAGCTTTAGACTGGAGCCATTGGTCAGCAAATCCTGCAGTTCAGAATCAGAACTCTGAAATCGTGCAAGAGCTTGGTAGTTTATGCATGCTACTTCTTCTACTCTAGACAGAGCATCCGCGACAACGTTCTTTTTCCCCGGTATATACTTAATGTCAGTCGTAAATTGAGCGATGAAATCTAAGTAACGAAACTGACGTGGGGAACAACTTTCTTTGCAACGAGAGAAAGTGTATGTAAGCGGCTTATGGTCAGTGAACACTGTGAAGGTTCGAGCCTCGACCATATGCCTAAAGTATTTGATGGCTTCATACACTGCGAGCAATTCGCGATCATACGGGCTGTACTTGGATTGTGCGCTGGATAGCTTATGAGAGAAGAAGCCAAGTGGTTCCCAGTCTGAACCTCTGCGTTGCTGCAACACAGCACCAATAGATGTATCCGAAGCGTCGGTGGCGATTGCTAGTTCCGCTGAAACATCGGGATGAGCGAGAAGAGTTGCCTGTGAAAGTGAAGTTTTGCAATTTTCAAAAACAGCCATCAGATCAGCAGTCATCTCCACCGGGTGAGAACCTTTTACCTTCGGGCCAGTCAGTACAGCATTCAATGGTGCTTGAAGTTTTGCAGCGTCGGGTATGAATCGACGATAGAAATTCAACATGCCCAGAAAGCATCGTAATTCCTTGACTGTCTTGGGAACGGTGTACTTCTGGATAGCGTCTACCTTAGAATCCAGAGGTCTGATCCCTTTAGCAGAGACGTTGAACCCTAAGAAGGTTACTTCAGCCTGACCCAAGACACACTTTGATGTGTTGATGAGTACGCCATACTGCTTAAGACGCTCAAACAGTTGACGTAAGTGCTCTCTATGATCAGCCAGACTCGCAGAAAATATAAGGATGTCGTCGATATAGCCGTAGCTGAAGTCAAGTCCCAGGAGCACTTCATCAATAAACCGCTGAAAAGTCTGCGCTGCATTCCTCAATCCAAAAGTCATGAATTCGAATTCAAAGAGTCCGAAGGGAGTAGTCAGCGCTGTCTTTGGAGTGTCATCAGGGTTAACTTTAATCTGATTGTAAGCTTTCACGAGGTCCACCGTTGAAAAAACGGAACATCCTGAAAGCTGGTGCGAAAAGTCTTGAATGTGCCGTATAGGGTACCGGTCAGGAATAGTTCTTGCGTTGAGTGAGCGATAGTCACCGCAGGGCCTCCATCCATCATCCTTCTTCCTTACTAAGTGCAAGGCAGAGGACCACGGACTTTCAGAACGCTTGGCTACACCGCTCGCTACCATGTCCTCGAATTCCTTCTTCGCAGCTTGAAGTCGAACAGGATCGAGACGTCGTGGTTTGCAAGAGACAGGAGGACCTGGTGTAGTCCTGATGTGGTGCAGCGTGTTGTGTTTAGGAGAAGAGGGTATACCTGCAGGTCTGGTGATCTCGGGAAATTTTCGCAAGAGCATGTGAAACTCTGACTCACCTGTCACAGCCTTGATTGATGCCGTGTCATCAGGTAATCCGGAGTAGAGAGCATTGACGGAAAGTGAAGTGACACCATCGACCAGTCGCTGATTCTTGCAGTCTACTAGCAAACCGTAGAATCTAAGAAAATCTATACCTATAATAGGTCGGAAAACATCGGCAATTGTAAAACTCCAGGCAAAAGCACGACGAAGGCCTAAGTCGAGATGCAACTGTGTGAGACCATACGTGTGAATTACAGAGTTGTTTGCAGCTGTCAAGGTGAACTTCGACTTGAAACAGGGCGTTTTGACAGCCGAACGCGGGAAAACACACAAGTCGGAACCAGTATCCACAAGGAACTGCATTTTCGAGGTGCGATCGGTGACGAAGAGACGGCCTGTAGAAGAAGGGCAGTCGTTAGCCGCTACTTGCGACCGCCCTGCGAGTTTTCCGAAGACTTGGAATTGCAGGGGTCCTTACATTTCTCTGCTTGAGCTCCGAAGTTGTAGTGGTAAAAACAGTGAGGTGAATCAGCCGGCGGTTGCTTGAGATGTGAGCGTGAGCGCGAACGCGAGCGTTGATGGTTGTTATGGCTTCGCTTGTTTCTGTGATAAGTACGTCCTCGCCCACCATTGTTCACCTGCTCAGCCAACTTCGCTACCTGTCTAGTGAGTTCGCATACCTGTTTGGCCAGATCATCATTAGATGATGATGATGATGACGATGCAAGGGTTGCGGTTTTCGACGTACTTGCTACCTGAGGAGTAGCCGGCGCTATCTCGTGCACTTTGTCTGCTAAGTCAGCTAGTTTGTCTAGAGGTAGGTTTGCTTGAGATGCTATTACCGTCTGTATGCTCGCAGGAAGTCGGCTGGTCCAAATGGTACTGAGGAAATCCTTAGGTACACCTGGACCGGCAAGTCCCTGTAGGTGGCGAAGAAACTGCGAAGGCTTCCTATCACCCAGTTCTTCGTGCATCAGCAGCTGCTTCAGCTTCTTTTCCTGCGACGCTGAAAGGCGTTTGATTAGTTCTGCTTTCAGTTTTTGGTATTTGTCCGTGGCTGGAGGATTGGTGATGATATCCTTTACCTCGGCAGCGTATTGGTGATCGAGTTGGGAAACGATATAGCAAAACTTAGTCTCGTCGGTAGTTATTTTTGAAAGTATGAACTGGCCTTCCACCTGAGCGAACCATAACGCCGGTTCCTGTGGCCAAAAAGGTGGAACCCTGACGCCAACGCGTAGTACTTCATGACCACCAGCAATCTGCGCGTCAACAGCCTCATTTCCCATACTCAAAACAAAAAAAAATTGCTCACCGGTTTTCACTTGTACCACACACCAATTTTGCAAAGTGATCTCAGGTTCTCGAACGTTCCGTAGCGGTCAAGCAAGGTCCAAGCGTAGTCCAAAAAAACACTTGAGGGTCACCAGTGTGGGAAGGGTCGAATATATCCTAAACCCTTACCATCTAGAAGTAGGTATCCTAATTATGTCTCCAATGAGAAGGTCGATGAGAGTGTGAAGCGATGAGTGATTGAGAAGAATAATAGATAGCACACTTATGAAATGATGCACGATTGTGAACTTGTGAACAAATGATTTAATGAAGGAAGAAAAGATAAATAGCAAATAGAAATCTACACACAGAACACGAAACTTAAAAACTACGAAACAGCTGATTTACAAAGCCAAGGTAGTAAGCGAGTAACGCGTGCGCAAGCCGAGAGCCGAGAGCCGAGTGTGTGGCGATCGAGACCCGAGCGGCCGCCGGCGGCCGTTCGTTATGTAGTATACAATGGAGCGGTGGCGTGAGGTGTATGGTCCAAGTTATAAAAGATAAGCGAATTCAATATTAAATTAAAGTTTGTGACATACATCTCACGACATCGCTGTGGCGAAGTAGGAATAAGTGAGTTAGGTACGCCACAAGTTTTTCCATTCGAAAAATTTATGTGCGCAATGCCAGTGCTCTTAAACGGTGAAGGAAAACATCGTGAGGAAACCGGCATACCCTAGAACCAAAAATTCGAAGGTATGTGTCATAGGTTAGTATTCTTATAAGCGGCGATGGGCTTGCAACCTGTCACGTACGGAATACTAACTACTGTGCAAAATGTGGGCATGTACCAAATGTCATGTTTGGACTTGCCTCTGACTACCCTCTTTAGATATCCTCAAAGATCTAAGTAACTAAAGATCTGAGGAGATATCTACCGAGCCTGGGGATTACAGAGTCGTGATCATATTTTTTTTTTTTTTTTTTGTCATATGGACCTTTCTGCTCAAAGGTTTCTCACTCGTCATTGTTCTCACTTTCGTCATTGTTTACAATGAAAGTACCATGTGTAAAAAAGTATAAAAAAAAGTGTAAAAAGTACCTATAGTTGTGAAAGTAAAGTGACCGAGCTTTGCTCGTTTTTTTTTGGTAAATGGTTTTTTAAAAATGAAACCTACCTAGATCGATTTATCGCCCCGGAAACCCTCTGCATACAAAATTCCATGAAAATCGTTTGAGCCGTTTCCGAGATTCAGATTATATAATGTACAATTACAAGAATTGCTCGTTTAAAGGTATAAGATGATACATTTGTGGGCCTTTCTACTCAATGGTTTCGTCATTGTTCTCACTTTCGTCACTGTTTGCAACAAACATTTTTGTTTATCCCGTAAAATATTAGTTAATTTCAAGTGTACCTCTCGTGGAATAACTTAATATCTTATTGCTCCATCTTCATGTTATCAGCTTGAAAGATAAAATAAAAAATAAATATGATCACGACTGTAATCCCCAGGCTCGGTAGATATCTTCTCAGATTTTTAGTTACTTAGATCTTTGAGGATATCTAAAGAGGGTAGTCAGAGGCAAGTCCAAACATGACATTTGGTACATGCCCACATTTTGCAAAGTAGTTAGTATTCCGTACGTGACAGGTTGCAAGCCCATCGCCGCTTATTAGAATACTAACCTATGACACATACCTTCGAATTTTTGGTTCTAGGGTATGCCGGTTTCCTCACGATGTTTTCCTTCACCGTTTAAGAGCACTGGCATTGCGCACATAATTTTTTCGAATGGAAAAACTCATTGGTGCTCGACCAGGTTTGAACCCACGACCTTCAGATCGTGAGGCAGGGGTGCTACCACTACACCACCAGCGCTCTTTGAAGACGAAAGCTTGAAAGACGAGCTCTAAAATCAAGGATAAAAAAGTTTTTATAATAACTTTAAAATATTAAATTGAGTAGAAAGGCCTTATGTTGGTTTAATGTCATTTTACATTCAAAGAGAGCGGTAGTAGAATTTTTTCTTAAGTATTATATTTAATATAATATATTTATATTTATTATATTATATAATAATTTATATATGTAGGTGTGTTTATTGTACTTGATATGTAGGTGTATACATAATTATTATATTATTATTATTATTTTTTTGTAACTTGTATCTATTTAGGTATTATATTTATTACAATTTAGCTTTATTTATAGTTCATAATATCCGAGTAAGTTTGTTTTTCTTTTGTGTATGCCACCGTCCTCTACAACTATTGTTTTTTCCTATCCATCCAAAGGTTACCTGGACGAGATCGCTTTTAGCGATAAGGTCGCCCATTGTTACATTAATTTTAAGTTTGTTTCTCTTTTGTATTTCTTTTTAAGGTGTACAATAAAGTGATATTCTATTCTATTCTAGAGGAATATATTTGATGTTAGGATGTCATTTACAAAAAATAGTAACAGACGAATTGATGTTATGCTGTAATTTTATAAGGAAAAACGCTAAAAGACAAGCTTATGATTATTTTAAAGATAAAAGACGACAAATTTATGTACTTAAATGTAATTTTACAACAAACAAAAAACTATAAACATATTTTTTTACATTTTCTTGTATTGTTAAATCAGGGATTGTCAAACCTTTTTCATCAGGAGCCCATAAAAACGTAGGGCGGGCCGGATCAAAACTGTACGCGGGCCGTAGTTTGCCCATCACTGTATTAGATAATCATTTCACGAATTATGCATAATAAATATTTACAAATTAGATCATCATTTCGTGCATTTCACGAATAATCATCCTGTGACCTTTATATCATCGACATTAAGACACAAAATGCAATAGCTCACGCGTCTTCGTTAAATCAAAGTCCATTCACAGTGCACAATTCAATAGTGGTATTATTGTAGATTAATTTTGTAATTGTTGATTCTGGTTTATGAAATTGGGTCAGTGTTGTGTGGTAGTCGCTGGACTTGCCTCTGGCAACCCTCTTAGTCCGCAAGGTGTAAAATTGTCTAATTTGTGATGAGTGTTGCTAGTTCTGTTTTGGTGGAGGTTTGCATGATTTGTTTGTGTGTTCTGATTGCCATTTACTGTAATTGGTCGACCCCAAGTGAGATAAGGACAGGGAGATTTTAACCTTCAAATATTTCAGAAATGTTTAAGGTACTTTAAGGTACCATATTACTTGACATTATGCAGACTGCAGTAGACATCTATATGAAAATGATGATGACGATTGATGGCAATAGGATTTGATCCCAAAAACAGTTTGTGACAATCTGAGATGTAATTTCGACAGTGGCATTTCTTGACATTTATTTGTTTACATTCTTGTTCTCTGAGCTGTCACACTTGCGATTTCGTTCACTTAAAGTATTTAAACCGAGTTTCAAACAAATCACACAACTCAAAAATCCATACTAACTTTGACACCCCATTTCACCCTTTTTAACCCCCTAAAGGGTGGAATTTCCAAAAATCCCGCCCTAGCTTCATCAGTTTCGGCTCGGCGATGATGAATCAGTCAGTCAGTCAGTCAGTCAGGTTAAGCTCTTATATAGGTCTACCATAGATGTAAATATAGTTTATATGGATAAAATACGTAAACACAGCCTTAATATATCATTGCCTACAGCACAACGGAGGCGAATATCGGAGCGGTCTTGCAAGCAGAACATGGCAACTCCTCGGCGCCATCTCCTCAGAACTCTGACTGCGCTAGCGAAGGAAAACGTGAGTGATTTCTCTTTCTCTTTGCACATGGAGCAACTGCAGCAACTGGCAACAATTTAGTAGCAACTAGCAATTTGTAAAGAAACCTTTCAAAAACTTGATAGTTGCCTCAACTAAAGTTGCTCCATGGTGTTTTGAATTGGTGCAGTTACAGTCATGGCTTTCAAAACTAGCATTTATTGCAAAAATAAAAAAAACTGAAATTATTTGAATAATTTCTACAGACGCCATATTGGGTTTTTTTACATTTGTAACTCCTGTGATCCAGACGAATCCAATGACACATCATTTGTCAAAATCTGTCCAGCCGTTTGGGCTCGAGCAACAGCCAAAAGAACTCATAACATGCATACATACACCCCAAACATATTATACGTACCCTTCTCTTTACTTCACGCTCGATGAATCTGTAAAAAAACCCAATATGGCGGGTGTATTTACTTAGAGTCGACTTTTTTTGATTTTTGAAAATAACTGAGTTATCAAGTGAATGCTTCCTCAGCGGACATAAAGGGTGTGGCCCGGGGGCTGGCGAACTGGCGCGAGGCGGTGGCGAGGTGCAATACATCCGCTCAGCTCGCCATGCTGCTGCAGGCGCTGGAGGCCGGCGTGGCGTGGGACAAGAGCATCATGAAAGCGGTGAGTTTATTTACAAACTAGCTTCTGCACGCGGCGTCGCCCGCGAAGTACCTACATAAAATATAGCCTATGTTCATCCTGAAAGTTCATTCTACACATTGGTGAAAGAATTTTTCAAATCGGTTCAGTAGTTTCGGAGCCTATTCATTTCAAACAAACAAACAAACAAACAAACAATCAAAGTTTTCCTCTTTATAATATTAGTATAGACAAGCTGAACTGACATACAAATTTTAAGGCAATTTTACATTGAGAGTTAGTTTTAACTTCAGTTGCGAGTCAGCTACTGACCCGGTGTAAATTTGCCAAGTCAAGTCAATAATCATTTATTCAGTAAAATCACAGGGATCATTTTGAATCGTCTTACATACTAGGTGAGTGTAGGTGCCAATTCCAGTCCTATCCCCAGTGCGAGAAGAACTGACAAGAAACTCGCTGGGCCTAGCGCTTTTTTTGTATGATCCTTGTTAACATTGTTAGGGACACCTAGCAGAGTTGGAGCTGATTCGTCCCAAGCTTTTTTGTCATCTAAGTACCTACTCTGATATTCATAACCTTTACGAGACAGTTTATGTTTAATTACATTTTTGAATTTCCCAATCGATAAATCAAGCATGTCGCTCGGGATCTTGTTATAGAAGCGTACACATTGCCCTATAAAGGATTTGCTTAGTCTAGTGAGCCTAACCGTGGGAACAGCGAGTTTATTTTTATGTCTAGTATCAACATTATGAAAATCACTGTTTTTCTTAAATAAATTAATGTTTTTGTGAAAAGTTAATGTTTTTGTGAATAGCCTATGTGTAATTCCAAACTATAATCTATAACTGTGTCAAATTTCATTAAAATCCATGCAGTAGTTTTTGCGTGAAAGAGTAACAAACATACATCCATACATACATTCTTACTAACTTTCGCGTTGATTAAGTAGGATTAGTAGGATGAAATACAAAATATATAGATGAAATACTAAACGTAGGTGTTTGTTCGTTTCAGAACTGTCAGTTTTGCCTGAGCGGTGACAACGAGGACCAGTTACTGCTGTGCGATGGATGCGACAAGGGCTACCACACGTACTGCTTTAAACCCAGGATGGACAAGATACCGGAGGGCGATTGGTGAGGATCTTACTCAGGCGTACTAACATGTGAAGGCATTGATAAGGGTCTTACTAAGGCGTACTCAGTCGTACCAAGACGTCTAAGACGTATTCAGTCGTAGCAAGACGTGGAGGCGATTGATAAGTGTCTTACTAAGGCGTACTCAGTCGTACCAAGAAGTCTAAGGCTTACTAAGTCGTACCAAGACGTGAAGGCAATTGATAAGAATCTAACTGAGGCGTACTAACACGTGAAGGCGATTGATAAGGATCTTACTGAGGCGTATTCAGTCGTACCATGACGTCTAAGGCGTACTAAGTCGTAACAAGACGTGCAGGCGCTTGATAAGGATCTTACTAAGGCGTACTAATGCGTACTAAGACGTGAAGGCAATTGATAAGGATCTTACTAAGGCCGTATTCAGTCGTACCAAGACGTGTAGGTGATTGGAAAGGATCATCTATGTCTGTGCCTTTCATCCAAATCCGTCCAGCCATTTCAGCGTGAAGAGTAACAAACATACATCCATACATTCTTACAAACTTTTGCGTTTATAATATTGGTAGGATTAGCTGTGATGAATATGTAATGTGACGTAGGTACTGCTGGGAGTGCGTGAACAAAGCCAGGGGCGACCGCGTGTGCATCGTGTGCGGCGGCGCGGGCGGCTCGGGCCGCACCATCCCGTGCGCGCTGTGCGTGCGCGCCTACCACCAGGACTGCCACTACCCGCCGCTCAACAAGGTACGCCTACCACCAGGACTGCCACTACCCGCCGCTCAACAAGGTACGCCTACCACCAGGACTGCCACTACCCGCCGCTCAACAAGGTACGCCTACCACCAGGACTGCCACTACCCGCCGCTCAACAAGGTACGCCTACCACCAGGACTGCCACTACCCGCCGCTCAACAAGGTACGCCTACCACCAGGACTGCCACTACCCGCCGCTCAACAAGGTACGCCTACCACCAGGACTGCCACTACCCGCCGCTCAACAAGGTACGCCTACCACCAGGACTGCCACTACCCGCCGCTCAACAAGGTACGCCTACCACCAGGACTGCCACTACCCGCCGCTCAACAAGGTACGCCTACCACCAGGACTGCCACTACCCGCCGCTCAACAAGGTACGCCTACCACCAGGACTGCCACTACCCGCCGCTCAACAAGGTACGCCTACCACCAGGACTGCCACTACCCGCCGCTCAACAAGGTACGCCTACCACCAGGACTGCCACTACCCGCCGCTCAACAAGGTACGCCTACCACCAGGACTGCCACTACCCGCCGCTCAACAAGGTACGCCTACCACCAGGACTGCCACTACCCAAACAGGTAACACAAAAATAAAAAAATGGTTACCTACAAAGAATACAGTGTGTGCTGCAGCGAAACAAAAAGGCAATAACTCAGTGCATAGTTTGCTCTAAGAGCAAACACTGATTTTCAGTATTACCCAAGTAGTAACACCCTGTACAAATAAAGGATGTTTGCAGAACCCGCGCGGCAAGTGGTACTGCAATCAGTGCGTGTCTCGCGCGCCGCCCAAGAAGCCGCGGAACACCAAGAAACGGGAGAGCAAACACAAAGAGAGCCTCGATCTCGACACCAGCATGGTACCGAGGTCAGTGACCTTCTTGTCACTCATTTAGTAACTAGTGTGGTGAAAAAATAATGCTTCAAAATATACAATCCTACTAATATTATAAACGCGAAAGTTTGTGAGGATGTCTGGATGTTTGTAACTCCTTCACGCTAAAACGGCAGAACGGATCTGAATGAAATTTGGTACAGATATAGATTATGGTCTGGAATAACACATAGGTTACATTTTATCCCGAAAAAATATACGGTTCCCGTGGGATAACGATGTTTTTGTTATTCAAGGTTCCACGCGGGCGAAGCCGTGGGCGGAAGCTAGTATAAAATATTTGACGACCTCAGTGGCGCAGCGGGCGAGAGTCCGCCTGCGACGCAAGAGGTTCCGGGTTCGATTCCCGCCTCGGAACAAGTTTGTGTACGATCTGCAGAAATTTGTTTCGTTGGTCTGGATGTTTTCTATGTATAATAAAAATATCTATCTATGTATATCTATTAAATATATCAGTTATCTAGTACCCATAACACAAGCTTTTAGTAGCTTACTTTGGGGCTAGATGATGCTGTGTGGACTGTCCAGCATTATTTATTTATTATTAGCTGAGCTACGACACTGGTTTAAAAGTATTTCCCTTGCAGTCCCGCGCCGTCGCACGCGTCCACGTCCACGACGGCGGAGGACTGTTCCTCCAGCGTCCTGCACACTCCCGAGAAGTCGGAGTGCGCCGACAAACTGGACGAGACCGCGGCGGAGCCCGAGAACAACGGCATCCATCACCACACCGGTACTTAACCCTACTACCGCACTAGTAATGCTACATTAAGGCCCAGAATACTCGTCACACTATTCCTTACGTAAAAGTTACAAAAGAATGTGACATAGGTCCGTATAGCAACGCGGATCTCCGCGGAATCAGACATAGGACGAAGCGAAATACCCATGACAAGTAAGTAGAGTGCGGCATGATAATATGGCTGCTCTGAATTATACAACGAAAGCGACAATTTATAAAAAACATAAATATGTTCAAGTAAATAGCTTATTTCAAAAAAAGGGCTGGGTTGATTGGTTTTAAATTAACTGATTTACATTCATGTGAAATAGAAATTCAAAATACCTTACTGTTCTGGATAAATTAAGGAATTTCTGTGTTTTTGACATGATTTTTAACCAAGTGTGTTTATGCAATTTCGTGTTTTAGCTCCGGTTGATTTATCACTTATATCCTTGAGTATTTTCAAAATTCTGGGCTTTAACACACAGACGGAAACAGAATTATAATAATATACAAAATTTTAAATTTTAAAAACTCCCCGTCATCTAAACCTTACCCTAACATGTCATATTTAAAGTCATATGGTTACCATATTATGTACTTCCAGTATCATTGAAGTAACACGGTACCAAATTTCGAATCGATCGGACATAAAGAAGTTAGTCAGATCCCCTCATCAACTATTAAAGAGCTGGTGATCTTCAAACGGTTGTACAGATTTTCATGAAACATGGCTAAGATCACTCGAGATAAAATTATCTATGACATAAAAAAAACTAAACGAAAATCGGTTCATCCGTTTAGGAGCTACGATGCCACAGACAGACACACAGATACACAGACAGACACGTTAAACTTATAACACCCCCTCTTTTTCGTCGGGGATTAAAAATCGCTTATAAATAAATAAATAATGCTGGACAATCCACACAGCATCATCTAGCCCCAAAGTAAGCTACTCAAAGCTTGTGTTATGGGTACTAGATAACTGATATATTTAATATATTAGATAGATATTTTTTATTATACATAGAAAACACCCAGACCAACGGAACAAAAATTTCTGCAGATCGTACACAAATTTGTTCCGCGGCGGGAATCGAACCCGCAACCTCTTGCGTCGCAGGCGAACTCTCGCCCGCTGCGCCACTGAGGTCGTTATATGTGTTCTATTACTCTTATTTTCTATAACCTTTACCCGACTGCGCAGTGAAGGAGGGTATTGTGTTTGGAGTGTATGTATTTATGCGTGTTCTTTTCGTTGTCGCTGTAGCTGAAACGGCTGCACGGATTTTGATAAGTGAGTCTAGCCTATGTCACTCTTGCAATCCAGATGAATCTCACGACACCTCATTTATCAAAATCCGTCTAGCCGTTTCGGCTACAGCGATAGCCAAAAAAAATCGCATATATACCTCCATACATACATATATACACTCCACACACATTACGACCTCTGTGGCGCAGCGGGCGAGAGTCCGCCTGCGACGCAAGAGGTTGCGGGTTCGATTCCCGCCGCGGTACAAATTTGTGTACGATCTGCAGAAATTTGTTCCGTTGGTCTGGGTGTTTTCTATGTATAATAAAAACTATCTATGTATAATGTATTAAATATATCAGTTATCTAGCACCCATAACACAAGCTTTGAGTAGCTTACTTTGGGGCTAGATGATGCTGTGTGGACTGTCCAGCATTATTTATTTATGTATTACCCTCCTTCGCCTCGCAGTCGGGTAACATGTGTATTGTTCATCAGTGGCTCAGCCGGATTTCTCGGAGGAAGGCCCGCCGCCGGAGAAACGCCGCGCGTTGCAATACGTGGCCGGCAACGGAGCGATCCCGCGCGACGACGCGCCTATCGACGGTGAGTGTGTCTCTCCAGCACCGGGGCTTACTGCGGTTTTGACAGTTGATCCAATCTATATCTATATAAGAGCTTGACCTGACTGACTGATTGATCATCGCCGAGCCGAAACCGCTGAAGCTAGAAAGCTGAAATTTGGAAGGTGGTTTCCTTTTATAACAAAACCACCCACTTAGGCGGGATTTTTGGAAATTCCACCTCTAAGGGGGTGAAAAAGGGTGAAAACGTTAGTATGAAACTTTTTAACGCGTGGAGCGATTTTCATGAAACTTTGTTTGTGCACTGTAAATGCAAAATAAATGGACACGTATTTCAGGATTTTTCAATATAATGTTCAAAAAGGGGTCAAATGTGAGGTCAATGTTTGTATGGGAACTTTTTGACGGGTGGTGCGATTGGTGTGAAACTTTGTTTGTGTACTGTAAATGCAAAATAAATGGATACGTGTTTCAGGATTTTTCAATATAACCTTCAAAAAGGGGTCAAATGTGGGGTCAATGTTTGTATGGGAACTTTTTAACGGGTGGTGCGATTGGTGTGAAACTTTGTTTGTGTACTGTAAATGCAAAATGAATGGACACGTATTTCTGGATATTCCAAAATAACCCTCTAAAAAGGGTGAAAGGGGGGGGGGGGGTCAAAGTTATTTATGGATTTTTTTTATTAGTGTGATTTGTTTAAAACTCAGTTTAGATACTTTAAGTAAACGAAGTCGCGAGCGGGACAGCTAGTATTAGTATATACTAGCTGTCCCGGCAAACTTCGTACCGCCTTCTACATTGCTTAGACAACAGTGAGTGATTATAATTTAATATGAACTTTATTAAATAGTAATAAGGTTAAAATTGACTCTACATTTTATTAAGAAAACGTTTGTATGGGAATTGGAAAGGGCTATTTTTAAGGTTTTCCCGGCAGTTATTCGAATTTCTCTTACCTTTTAAACCTTCCCTAGACCTCCACGAACATTTCAAGACCAAGATGAGATAAATTCGTTTAGCCGTTCTCGAGTTTTAGCGAGACTAACGAACAGCAATTGTTTTTTATATATAAGAGAAGAAGACAGTTGATACCCGCGACTACGTACGCGTACGATTACTTTTTAATACTCTGTGCAGGGCTTGGAACCGGTTAATAATTTACCAGAAAAAACCGGTATTTCGATAATAGCGTTCGGAGCGTAACCTCTTTCAAAACCATGGGCCTTACTACGAAGTTTTCCAGAACGATTCCGTAACGATTCCATTTAAGAAACGTCACATTTGAAGCTTGAAGTCAATACAATTTGGATAGGTCATGGTACGAAATAACAATGTAATATTAATTCGGTAATGTATTATGAATTCGTGGTGAGGCCCCTTAACTCGAACTTGGATTAAATAACGTTTATTGTCGTCGTAAGAGCGGGCGCGTCGCGAGTTCACTAATATGGAAAAGAACGAAATCATTTCGTTCTAGCCGGTTAATTGAGCGAAACCCTTTTGGATTTATTGTTCTTGATTAACCGTTTTAATAGAGTTTACCGTAGAACGTAACCGAACAGAAAAGGTTTTAAGCGCTCACAGTGTTGGTTTCTTAGAAAAAGTTGTTTATACTCATGGGTACTTTAACTCTCTGAAGTTTTCGGAAGTAGTCTGGTAACACCTGTATATAATCTAAATCTCGATTTTCATGGAATTTAGTATGGAGGGGGTTTCGGGGGCGATAAATCGATAAAAAAAAAAAAAAAAAAAAACCGGTCATCCAGGTACTAGCGACATTAACCTAAGGTGCTGAATGCCCAACTTTATATGTACAGTGTTACATAAGTTTACTTTCAAAACCTATAGACATCTTGTGTTATGTATTTCGCTACATTACCTTCACCATCTGTGTGTTAAAAAATAAAATCCATATTCTTTATGTTTGTTGTTCCGTCAGGTGACGACCGCGACAGTGAGAACGTGCCCTTAATGTCACGAGCCAAGAAGGAAAAGAATGCAGCCAAGAAAACAGCGAAGGACCTAATGTTTTGCAAGTAATATTATTGAGTTTTAATATTTTTTCATATTCTATCTAGAGCGTTGGTGGTGCAGTGGTAGCACCCTTGCCTCACGACCTGAAGAGCGTGGGTTTAAACCTGTACCCCTAGTATGAGTTTTTGATTTACGAAAACTTTTTTCGAATGGTATCCTTTCATACATTTACCTCCATCGGAAATGTTAAGGAACTTAAATAAGGTCGAT
Organism: Cosmorhoe ocellata; assembly: GCA_963675405.1. Lineage (NCBI taxonomy): Eukaryota > Metazoa > Arthropoda > Insecta > Lepidoptera > Geometridae > Cosmorhoe > Cosmorhoe ocellata. The sequence continues at coordinate 2,891,441 of OY776272.1, forward strand.
AATATCGAAAATATTATCTAATCGGCAGTCCCAGCAATGATTTTCAAACCAAGTTTTCACGATATCGACTTTATTTTAGTTCCGATAGAGGTAAATGTATGAAAGGATACTGTTCGAAAAAAGTTTTCGTCAACTATCAAAAACTCATACTAGGGGTACAGGTCGTGCACCAATGAGTTTATCTATTCGAAAAATGTATATGCCAGTACTCTTAAACTTTTTTCCACTTAAATCTATCTAATCTTACTAATATTGTTAATGCGAAAGTTTGGATGTATGGATGTTTGTTACTCAATTACGCTGAAACTGATCGGGTCTTGATGGAATTTTGCACAAAGATAGATTATAGTCTGGGATAGTATAGATAGACTATTTTTTCTCGAAAATGTACCTACAGTTCCCGTGGGATTTGTGTTTGGTTTTTCAAGGTATGGCTGACTAATTTTGTATTGTGTACTTATTACGGTGAAGGAAAACATTGTGAGGAAACCGACATACCCTAGAACGAAAAATTCGAAGATGTGTGTCATACATTCTTAAGCGGCGATGGGCTTGCAACCTCTACTCTATCTCCTCAGACCTCTAGTTACTTAGATCTTTGAGGATATCTAAAGAGTCAGAGGCACGTCAAAACATAAAATTTTTCACAATACAAATTGTTAATAATTGCATAAAATAACTTTGGCTTTTTTTCAGAAATTTACTCGGAGATATGGAAATGCACGAACACGCTTGGCCGTTTCTGATCCCCGTTAATACTAAGCAGTTCCCGCAGTACAAGAAGGTGATCAAATGCCCCATGGACCTCTCCACCATAAAGAGAAAACTTGGAGACGGAACGTAAGCACCTTCATTTGTTAATTGAAATTGAAAATTATTAAAAAAAATATACACCGTGAAATTTTAATGGTTGTTTTCCCGCAGCGAAATGGTTTGGTCTTGGTAATACAATCGTTGTATAAACAAATTAAATATTAGAAAAAAAAATTGATAATTTAATTTGAAAGCGACCAAGAACCAATAGTAATTCATCCCGATACCTACGCGAAGGCGGCCGGCGGCGCGTGCGATTCGAATAGTACCTACAAGTTACGTCTAATGTTACTATTGTTCCTCACATTTTCGAGTTTATGAATATTTTTAAATTATTTTAAAACAAAAACTGCTTTATTTTTTTACTTTTATTCTATTTTTCGAAAGTACTCCTTATGGCAAGTTGTTCTGCCGCGGGAAAACAACCATTAAAATTTCACGGTGTATATGATCACGACTAATCCCCGGGCTCGGTAGATATCTCCTCAGATCTCTAGTTACTTAGATCTTTGAGGATATCTAAAGAGAGTAAGAGGCACGTCCAAACATGACATTTGGTACAAGCCCACACTTTGCACAGTAGTTAGTATTCCGTACGTGACAGGTTGCAAGCCCATCGCCGCTTATAAGAATACTAACCTATGACACATACCTCTTCGAATTTTTGGTTCTAAGGTATGCCGGTTTCCTCACGATGTTTTCCTTCACCATTTAAGAGCACTGACATTGCGCACATAACTTTTTCGAACAGAAAACTCTTTGATGCACGATCGGGTCTGAACCCACGACCTTTGGATCGTAAAGCAGGGGTACTACCACTACACCAGTGCTCTGTATTGTAATTAGTAATCAATTTTATATTATTTTCAGGTACAAATGTAAAGAAGAGTTCGCATCGGACGTACGCCTTATATTCAGTAACTGTGAAGTTTTCAATGAAGACTACAGTCCCGTGGGACGCGCCGGCCACAACATGCGCCAGTTCTTCGAAGAGCGCTGGCTTAATATCTGAAAATACATCTTAATGCCATGTAAATAGAGGTAAAAGTGCAAAAGCTAGCTAGAAAATAGCGTGAAGAACTTGGTCTTTGAAGAGCGCTGGCTCAAATAGCGTGAAGAACTTGGTCTTCGAAGAGCGCTGGGTAAATATCTGAAAATACATCTTAATGCCATGTAAATAGATGTGAGAGTGCAAAAACTAGCTGGAAAATAGCGTTAAGAACTTGGTCTACGGAGAGCGCTGGGTCAACATCTGAAAATACATCTTAATGCCATGTAAATAGAGATGAAAGTTCAAAAGCTAGCTGGCAAATAGCGTGAAGAACTTGGTCTTGGAAGAGCGCTGGGTTAACATCTGAAAATACATCTTAATGCCATGTAATAGAGGTATAATTCGAAAAGCTAGCTGCAAAATAGAGTAAAGAACTTGGTCTTCGAAGAGCGCTGGGTTAACAACTGAAAATACATCTTAATGGCACGTAAATAGAGGTGAAAGTGCAAAAGCTAGCTGCAAAATGGTGCAAACTTATGTTTGAGCGGAACTTGAGCACTATAATAATGTAAATAATGATCAAAACGCAGAAGCAATGTTGTGGATCTATTAATAACTGTTTTGTCAACGTGGAAAGGAGACTCAACCTTAATTTTATAGGAATTAAGGTCAAAATTAAAAAAACAAACGTGTATAGTTGAAATTCTAGCTAAGATTTCCAAACACGCTGTTAGCAAATAAAAGCGTGCGAAAATTATCTTTATAGTTATGTGAATAGATGCCAAAATGCAATGACGCGTTGGTCTGGTGATCTTTATGTCGTTGACTTCGTGAATGAAATAACTACTCATTAGCGTCGTTAAGACATTTGACTTAAATATCTTACGGATACTGAAAATGGTGTAAAAGTATAATAATATTTTTCACGATAAACAGTAGATATCTCATGACTTAGGACAGATTTGACTAAATCCTAGTATAACTATTCTCAGAATAATATGTCAAATTCAAGTAAAATGTCAGTATACTCGATAAATACCATTTATTCTGAGGATAGTGCTTAATACTAGTTTGGTCAACCCAGATACCAGTGAAAGAATTTTCAAAAACGGTTCAGTAATTCCTAATATTACCGTCAAACAAACCTTACCTCTTAGTTGAGGAAGTAAATTTTAATTTGACTACCTTTGTATGTCATCTATAAAAAGTTAAAGAAATAAAAATCTTTATATTATCTTTCTTAAGAGCTACCACTAAAATGTGGGAATAACATGCCTTTAAGACACACTAATCCTTTCACCACACTAGTTCGTAAGAACTAATAACATGCTAAAGCAATAGGTAACCTTATACCCTACTCTGAACAAATAATGCAGGGATGGGACAGTACTATCGATTTATCGATATTATTTCGGACATTTATAAAATTCATCGACAAAAGATTGATGAAAAGAAGTATATTTTATATTTTTTTTTATTTGCAATGACCATGACATTTCATTCCATTGTGAAAAAAGCTTCATAATGAAGTTCATACGATAACATTCCACATAAAATGGACTTTAGGAACTCGAGAATAGGTTTCAAAATCTGATGTGACATTTCGAGAATCTCAGCACAGGTTGAGGGCTGGATGTTTTTACGATAAATATTGTGGACAACGCACATCACTAACGTTGTTGTATTTAATTGCGTAGTTGACTGTACATATTAGTTTTAAGTCTAAAAGTATTAGATGAGATCTATTTTAAAACTAGAAAGATGTCATTTTCGGTATAATTATATTATTTTTTTAAATAATTTGCGCGTTGCAACGAAACAGTATTTTAAACCAGGATTTCAATTGGGATAATTCGAGTAAGTAAAGTACTCGTTGATTCGGTGGCCAGTTCGTAAGGTAGATTTGAATGTTTATACTTGGATGTGTAAAAATGTCGTCTATTTCAAGTTTTCGGTATTAGACTGGAGTTATTTAGATATAGCGTAAGTGTAGCGTAGGGCCTAACTCGTCAAGTGTAGCGTAGGCCTTAGTTTCTAAAAGAAATTCTCGAAACTTGGTGTAACTTTTTCTGTCGATTCGGCATTTTAAATTAAAATTAGTTAAAAATGTCTAATCGGCCAATATAATGAAGTTATTGTAAATCTATGGTTGTATACTGATAGATTGGTTAACTTAACTGCTTTTAATATGTTTTAGAACTACTCTTAATAATAACTCGTATAGAGTTACAATAGTTATATTGACAATAAATTAATGTCAACATTTCAATTCATTAAATAGTGTAGGCGTCAACGTATGTAGTATTTTTTAGCAACTTATTATTCCGATTAAGATATCCTTTTTAAATGTCCAAGTCGCTTGACTAGATTCATTTGAGAATATTTGTGATTTGTTTTTTAGGTATTTTAAAAATCTGTTCATCTCGAATATTAGTAGCGTTGTAAAAATATTGAATGTTTGTCAGTCAACTTTAACTATAGTGGTATCCATTTGTTTGTTTTATAACTGTTTATTTATTTCAATGTTTACGTAGTTTGTCTTGTGATTGGCGGAAAACTGCTTATACTATTTTTCTGTATATTTATTGTGGTATTATTTCTTAGATTATATTTTGCCACGATTCGATAAATGACACAGATAAACTATGCAATCTTTATATACATTATTTCTGAGAATCATCGACTATCGATAAACGCGCGCGGTGCAGCACTATCTAAGAGAAAGTATCACAGATCGATCATGGCTTTTTAACTATCATTTTTACAAAGTGTAAGAAAAAGTATTAATTTAGATAATACGAAAAACTTAATAGACATTTTTTAATAAATTATTTGATAGTTTTTTTTTTAATGCATAGGTGTGTATGTATCTACTTATAGAAACGCAAAAGACCCAATTTGATAATTTTATATTAGTTAGGCCTCTCCCACAAATAAAATATAAAAAACAACATACAGACAAATTAAGAACCTCCTCTTTTTTGAGGTCTTTTAAAGAAGTAGGTATATTTTGACACAATTTCAAATTTTACTCTTCTGGGTAAACCATAGTCCTAACAGCATACTGCAAAACTGATATAACCCTATCGCAACATAAAACACTGTTTTTTAATGTTAATTAAACAGACTAAAGAATTCTTGCATATAAATCATCGTCAAATTGATAGTCAATAGTCAATAATATTTATTCAGTAATATCACAAGGATCATTTTGAATCGTCTTACATACTAGGTGAACTTTGGGTTTATGTTAATAGCACCATTGGACTACCATTAATGATACCAGTGATACGCACTAATCACTACATATTATAAAACAAATTCCTCCGCCGCGTCTGTCTGTCTGTTCGCGATAAACTCAAAAACTACAGCATAAATTTTCATGCTGTTTTCACCAATGGATAGAGTGGTTCTCCAGGAAGGTTTTAGTATATAATTTGTCAAGTTTCTTAGTCGCGATAACCGACATCCACGCGGGTCAAGCCGCGGGCATCAGCTAGTATTATTAATAAAACACTTGTCAGATTCTTATTCACTTGAAGCTGTAAGTGCCTTTGGATTATAATTATAGATTCGATGTTAATGTATTTATTGGGTCTTTTATGTTTTCTAACGATACATGAGTTTTGACATTTTTACGGGTGTGAATATAGCCACAGACTTAGCAATAAGTAGCTGAAGATAACTTCACGAGTGTCTGTGTCCACACGAGCTAAGTTCACGTCCGTAAAATGGCGGCCACTAGCTCTACTGCCAGAATGCATGTTTTGCAAGTTTGTAAGTTTGGTTTACGTGTGCATTGATTTTAACTATAAATGGATATATAAATTATATATACGATAAATAAATAATTTTTGAAGCACTATTTGTTTGTTTTATTGTAGTTTTTATCTTTTTCCCATAACCTCGATGATGATGAATACAATAAGAAAATAAACAAAAAGCTAACCTTACAAGTATGTAGGTACCGTAAATGATTGATTCAGGCGTGACTTTGCGGAAATCCATTACAAATACTGAAAAGGCAAGTACTAGATATTTCCGTCCTTTTCAGTAAGTAGGTACCAATCACCACACTCGTTCTAAAGAATTAGTGACACGCAAGAAGATTAAAACCAGTAGTAAGTTTAAAACTATTTATTACATACATTCTTGTACGGTAATAACATATTTTTATATAAAATATATTAAATTAAAACATTAAGGAACGTACCATACTACGTGACCCATTTTTTTTAACCCCCTCCCCTCGTTGACCACCCGTAGTATTTGCTTAGAAAGATTTCACGAAGTAATTCAGAAATATGGTTTTAAATCATTTTTTGCAAACAGAAAGTTAAAACAAAATATTTTGTCTCACGTTTCCTTTTTCGACGGCGTGATGCGTGACGCCCAGGGGCCTCACCATGAATTCATAATACATTACCGAATTAATATTACATTGTTATTTCATACCATGACCAATGCAAATTGTATTGACTTCAAGCATCCAATGTGACGTTTCTAAAACGGAATTGTTCTGAAAGACTTCGTGGTAAGGCCCCAGGATGCGTGCGTATGCGTACTATCATTACAAACTTAAAGAATAAGAAAGCGTGAGATTTTTCTAGAGAATATTGACTACGCGACGAAAACCTAAAAGCCCCCGCCCCTGTGACCAAGCGTGGTATTTTTAAAGACCCCCCCCCCCCCCCCCTGAACGTATCACGTAGTATAGGTACGTTCCCTTTAGTAGTTCACGCGTTCTCCTTAGCCGCCTCCTTCGCTTTCGCCTTCTTCATAATATTTCGTCTGTGACTACGTTTCTTATTCATAGTCGTGCTTCCAACTAATTTTCCCGATTTCTGTAATGCTATTAACTTAGCTGCTTTGCCCTGTAAGTAAAAAGTCAATTTAAGTTCGCCCTTTTCACCACATTGTACAACTGAAATGGGTAGAACTGTTGAAACTTTTCGGGACTTTTTAAAAAAAAAATAGTATTTAATATACTTATTCTTATTCCTTTAGGGCTTCTGAATCAGCCGGGGTAACATAGCAGCCGCTACAAAATTTTGTTGAAAATGGTGTCTCATATCATACGAAAAAGAGCGAGACAAAAAAGTCGACTTAATTTTGTCTACTAGCCAAACTAAACAAAAGTTTTAAGTAGGTTAACTAGCCAAACTAAACGGTGTATTCTATACTAATATTATAAAGAGGAAAGAGTGTTTGCTTGCTTGCTTGTTTGTTTGCATTGAATAGGCTCCGAAACTACTGAACCGATTTGAAAAATTCTTTCACCAATGTGTAGAATGAACTTTCAGGATGAACGTTATATTTTATGTAGGTATCTACTACGCGGGCGACGCCGCGAGCGGAAGCTAGTATTAGATATTATTAGTTTGGCTAGTAGACAACATTTTGTCGACTGTTTTGTCTCGCTCTTTTTCGTCTGATATGAGACACCATGCTCAACAAAATTTTGTGGTAGCTGCTATGTTAGCCCGGCTGATAATACTTTTTTTTTGTAAATACATAGGATATGAACAAATATCTGTGTTCAACACACAAGTGTTTGACCTGGGTGGGGATCGAACCCACAACAACGCAGAAGGCAGAGCTACTACCAACTGAGCTGTGAGTCAGTCGTAAATAATATTACATTGTCATTACCTTGGCTTCGCTCTTGGTCACTTTGCCGTTGTCCTGCGCGGTGTACATTACGTTGATACGTTTGTTGTCCAACATAGAATGGTGTTTGGACAACGCCATCTGCAACATAAGATATTGGTGGTAATTCTTCTGTTCCTCGGACCAGGGTTATTCTTCTCAATTTATATCCTACTAATATTATAAACGCGAAAGTTTGTAAGAATGTATTTATGGATGGATGGATGTATGTTTGTTACTCTTTCACGCTAAAACGTCTGAACAGATCTGGATGAAATTTGGCACAGATATAACACATAGGCTACATTTTATCCCGAAAAAATGTACGGTTCCCGTGGGATAGCGAAGTTTTTGTTTTTTAAGGTATCACTTGGGCGAAACCGCGGGCGGAAGTCGGATTTATATTTTTGTCGTTATTTTAAATACTTTTTTAACCTTGATTTTAGAGCTTGTCTTTCAAGCATGGAGATGGAGCAATAAAAGATTGGTTGATAATAAGTTATTTCACGAAAAACTTTAAAATTTTAAAATTAACTAATACTTTATTTACAAGATAACCAAAATTGTTTGCAACAATGACGAATATTGAGAACAATGATAAAACTGTAGAGGAGAATCGGCCACTAACTTAGGCTCGGTAGATATTTCCTCAGATTTCTAGTTACATAGATGTACTGAGGATACTAAAACGGGTATTACACTACACGGTATTCAGGGCCCGGTAGTAAGGGAGCCTAACGCCTAGCCTCTACGCCTTACGCCCTAACTCTTATTACACCACTCTTATTTAGGGTAAGGGTCCCTGAATTCAGGGTAATGTAATAAGTGCTTTAGGCTCGGTAGATATTTCCTCAGATTTCTAGTTACTTAGATGTTCTGAGGATATCTAAAGAGGGTAGTCGCACGTCCAAACGTGTCCAAGTTTGAAAGTGGCGCCGGTGATAGAAAAGATGAGGAGTAATAGGTTAGCGTGGTATGGGCATGTTATGAGAGATGAATGTCATGTGACGAGGAGAGTGTTAGGTATGAATGTGGATGGATACAGGGGTAGAGGTAGGCCTAAGAAAAGATGGATGGACTGTGTGAAATGAAAGATGACATGGGTAAGAGAATGACAGAGGGATATTATGAGAAGAAATGAATGTCATGTGACGAGGAGAGTGTTAGTATAGATTTGGATGAATACAGGGGTAGAGGTAGGCCAAAGAAAAGATGGATGGACTGTGTGAAAGATGACATGGGTAAGAAAGGAGTGAGTACTGAGATGACGAGTGATAGAGGGAGATTATGGAGAAGAAATTAATGTCATGTGACGAGGAGAGTGTTAGGTATGAATGTGGATGGATACAGGGGTAGAGGTGGGACAAAGAAAAGACGGACTGTGAAAGATGACATGAGTAAGAAAGGAGTGAGGAGATGACGAATGATAGAGGGAGATGGAAGATCACATGTTATGACCACATAACGTGGGAAAAGGATATGATGGTAATAATTTTACCTCGTATACGGGTTCATTGGTGAATTCCATAAAGGCTATGGCGCTCTTCTTGCCCTCCGCCGGCTGCGGGATCCGAATGTCCTTTATATGTTCATCAATTTCAGCAAAATGTTTCATAAGCTGCAAAATAAGAAACTTATAGTAAGATAACAGTACTCATGGTACACCTCAGGTGGACATAGCAAGTGCCCGTAATCCCAGGTGTACCACAGGTACAATGTTCAACCTCCCACTGTTCCTGTTTAGAGGTTCGAGAAATCATTATTTTATTTATTTATATTTATTTATTTATAGCAATAAATCAATCTAGCTGCCAGTAAACGTCGTTTTTTTTCTCGGAGTAACAAAAATACTCTTTTTATAAGTTACTAGCTTCCGCCCACAGCTTCACCCGCGAGGTACTTACATGAAATATAGCCTATGTTCATCCTGAAAGTTCATTCTACACATTGCTTAAAATATTTTTTGATATTGGATGGGTAGTTTTGGAGATTACATCCTATATACAAACCAACAAACAAACTTTACCTGTTGTTATTAAGTGTAGATTTATGGTTAATATTTTGATTAAGTATATAAGTATAAGATAAAAACCTTTTCCTTGTCGACATCCAACGGTAAATTTCCAATAAACACAACATATCTCTTCGGTCCCTTTGGTTTATTCAACTTTGGCTTTTCCTTCTTAGATTCCTCACCATTTTCCTTCTCTTTCTTAGGCTTTTTCACTTTCTTCTTCTTTTCTGATTTCACTATCTCATTGCCGGGTTCGAGTGTAGTCCTTAACATGTTGTATAGAATACGTAGACGTCTTAAGTCTGAGTCTGTTAGGTTCTCTGAGCTCTTTAATATTGCCTGGATCTTTCCGTGGAGGATGTCAGCTGAAACGTTTTTGTCGCACCCCTGAAGTTGATCTCTGATCACTTGTCGAATACGGCCTAAAATTTTGATAAACATGCCAAATGAAACTGGTTTTATTATACACAGTGAAATTTTAATTGTTGTTTTCCCGCGACAGAACAACTTGCCATAAGGAGTACTTTCGAAACATAGAGTAAAAGTAAAAAAATAAAGATGTTTTTAAACCTGGTTGTGCACCAATGAGTTTTTCCATTTGAAATAATTATGTGTGCAATGCCAGTGCTCTTAAACGGTGAAGGAAAACATCGTGAGGAAACCAGGATACACTAGAATCAAACGTTCAAAGGTGTGTGTGGTTAGTATTCTTATAAGTGGTGATGGGCTTGCAATCTGTCACGTACGGAATACTTACTACTGTGCAAAATGTGGGCATGTGCCCATCTTAAAAGTAATGGCAGAGGAAGTTAGGGGCAACAGCTAGTGAATTTTGATTTATTTTATTATAGAATAGGCAAGCAGCTATAGCTAATGCTATATCATACAGTGCTGGCATTTGATCGGTTTGGTTAACTTTTTGATCATCAAATTATTTAATTGGAGTAAGTTGTCGAACTTAAGCCTATTCAAATTATTAAGCTGTCATAAGATTATTGCTAGATTAACATAATCTTAACATACCTTTCTGATTGTTATTCAGAGTCACCTTTAAGAATCTGTCGATAAGCTCTTTATCATTAAGTATCGGGTACTTTTCTGCAATTTCATCCATAGACAGGCCATTATACATGACTGCGGGTAACGGTGTTTTTTGTACACTGGCATTCTTCTTCTTCTGCTTTGGAGCATCGGAAGATTCAACGACCGTCTCCGTTACTACAGTTGGGGTAACCGGTGACGTGACTTCTGAAACGGTTACTTTAGTTTTTTTCTTTTTAGTTTTCTTCTTCGGTGATTCATCTTTAGGTTTTGTAGGTGATTCTACTTTTATTGTTTTAGGTTCTGAAGTTGTTATGTTATTGGACAGTTTGCGCTTGCGTTTCTTGCCAAGTATTGAACTAGTTATTTGTTTCTCCATTCTGCAAATGACAAAATTATAAGTAGGTATTTGGAAAATATTATAATGGGTCCAATGGCTTAAACTTGGAAAATTATTAATTTGGAATGTAACCCTGACATTAGACAAGGTAGGTAAGTAGCTAGGTAGGTAGGTAGCTAGGTTGGTAGGTAGCTAGGTAGGTAAGTAGGTAGCTAGTTATTCTAATAATTTATTGAAATGATCACCAATATTTAATTAAATTATTAACAACTTATGCATTGAATGCTGCATTTATTTTAGCATGATAAAGTTTAGCAATTTTTTTAAATGTAAATTTTTAGGTTATGACATTTTAATTATGAACTTACGACAATAATATTGTGTATTTTCTAGTGTTTTCATTTACATAATATACTTATACTTATGAGGTGGGATAGGAATATTATTATAAGCGAGTTATTATTCAAAAATACAGGATAAAACACGTGCTCATTATTTATATGCCGAATAAACTGTGTGATGCTAAGTAAATTAATTCATAGTCATAGTGAAATTAAAACTTACATTTAAACGGTTTTCCGGCAGTTATTTGTATTTATTGCATTATTTTGAGACTAAAGGTCACGAAAATCTTGTGTTTATTTATTTTGAAAAATCTTGAAAGTTGCATGCGGCGAATTGCGTGCGAAACGAGCAGGGTTGGATTCAGACCCTTGAAAAATTATTCTACATGGAAGTTAAAAATATACTACTTTGACTAAAATTATACTACGTATCTGTTTTCATCGATTTTGTTTCGAATTAAAATAAAATAGCATTTGTTAGTGAAATTTTGTTGTATTAATTACTAAAAAATTCACAAAAATTATCAAATTGAGGCAACTGGATGCCTATTTCAGCCAATTCGTCAATCGGAACTTCGTCCTTTGCATTGACACGATGTAAAATTTTCGATCTTACTTTCTTTTACAGCATCGCATGAAAGAATCAGTGAGTCCCCTGTTTGTCTTTGCCTGATTTGATATTGCCATACGTACAGAAAATCTCGATACTGTAGGGTAAATGTTCAAAATTACTACCAAATAAACAAATCGGCTTGAACATAAAATTATACTACTTTCGCGTAGTATACTTGCATTAGGATACTACATACTACACATCATGAAATTATGGTACAAATAGTATAATTATACTACAAAATCCAACCCTGGAAACGAGCGAGATAAATAAATAAACGACAGTCAGCCAGCCGTCGGGAAAGTCGGTCCACCAACGTCATTGTCAGATAACATCTGTGAAAAATGACAGAAACCATGAGTGCGTGGTTCAATCAATGATCTAGCTAAAAATACCAAGAACGTTATATCTGTGTAATTTATTATTTTACAATAATTAGAAAATTGCAAAGTACAAAACAAAATAAATCGTAGGTAGAAAAAAAGTTAAGAAAAACATAGCTGAGCCAGCCAGCCGGTTTAGAACTCAGAGTAAAGTCTAGAATCGTCTTCTGGTACTGCCACTCCTCAATAGATGGCGCTGATCTGATAGCATTCATTTTATTAAGTTAACTGATTATGCCGTTTATTTACACAAAATGATAAACGAGTTATAAATTGCAACTATGATATCGTATTTAGAGGAAATTTAATAGTAGTTCTTGGTACCTACGGAGACTTAATAAAAATAAGTCTCGCCAAATTTAGATACTATTTGATTTACGACAAAATTACATAGATGGCGTTAGGTGAGCAATATTTCAAGCATAGTCTAAGTTTTTGACTTTTCAAGTAGTTCCGCTGTAAATAAAATTATCAAAGTATTTTGTACGAACTAAAATTATTGTGAAGCGTTTAATAAAAGTAAAATTTTACACGTAAAGTGATAAATCATCGAAATATGATGCAAAGTTCTAGATCGCGCAAACAATATTTTTTATCTCCCGTAGCATGTATACAGTAAAAGTGTTTATACTGATGTACTTGCTTCGGCAGTACATATACTAAAATTGGAACGATACAGAGAAGATTAGCATGGCCCCTGCGCAAGGATGACACGCAAAATCGTGAAGCGTTCCACATTTTTTGGACTTTATTTAGTTCATCTGAAGAATTCGGGAGTCGAAACGTACCTTATTTTTGAATTTTGTTTACGTTCGATATGTTGTTTAGTTTCTCAATAATTACAAGATTATGTTCACACTCACTTAGGTAGGTACCTACGTGATGCTGGAAATAATGAATGAGGCTCACTCTGATGTGTTCTACTTATTTAAGTTCTTACTGCCTGAGCTTCATTATTTCTGTTCACTGCTCATTTACAACCTAAGTAGAGTCATAATAAGCTGTTTGGATGGACTTTATTTATGTACCTAGTACCTACCTACCTAGCTTTCAAGTTCATCCCGAGTCGTTGGAAGCTCGGCCCGTGAAGAATAAAAGAGACAAGGAGGTCGCAATCTCATCTGCCTACTACAAACCTGTTTCAAAGGAGGCTTCAACATCTCATACCTACGTACTTATTTGCAGAAGATAAGCTTTCTTTCGCTCGGCCAAAGCTCCACAGGAAAAAATACCTACCTACAGAGTTGACCGGAATCAGTGCAGCGAAGCGAAAACTAACTGTTGGAAAGTAATTTACATTGCTTGCCGAGAGGACAAGCGTGAGCGCAGCAAGACACCACGCTCAGTGGGACCGCAGTCGCGTAGCGGTCAAGGCTTCGTGGCGAACGCCCTGCGCCTACAGCTTTTATTAAAAAAAAACAAAAAGCGCGCGCCCGCGATCTGTCAAAAATAAGTTCTTTTAATCGCACGATTGTTAATTTGACCAAACTTTTTATTAATAAAAAGTTGCGTGGTTTTTCATTATAGTAATCTTATAATACGAATAACCGTTAAATCCTCAGTGCTGGATAATGAGTTCGCTGTAAGTGTGGAAGAACCACTTGGCCGCTAAACAGGTGAATATATTTTTTGCACCATTGTTTCAATGCGAGCCACTTTTGGCGATATGTAACGATCCAAATTCAAATTCTAATTGATACACATTCATAATTTACCGTTATTTCTCAGAACGCAGGCTGAATTAAAAAGTTTTTAAGTTTTAAAACCAGTAAAGCCAAGTTTTTCTGCAAGTTATCAGTGCGCACTCGAGACGATCGGGAATAACGGCCCTGTAATCATAGGTTGTTGCTCTTCCTACTGCGCCCGTAGAGAAGTAAGGTAACGTGAAGAGGAAAGCTGTCGCCGTAATTAACGAGCTACCTATTATGACGAAGTAGGTAGGTAGGTACTAGGATGACTGTTTGTAGCATCAACTAGGTAGCATGGTATATAACTACCTATGAGCTACGTAGCTATTGAAGTACTTGGGTATGTGGAACCGGATTCAATCAAATGATTTATTAAGATCATAGGATCATTTACTTTCTAATAAAAAAAAATGCCCATACAAAATATTATGCAGAGCACGTTTCTAGGTAAGTATGATAGCTTTTCAAATTAGACAGAATAAAGGTATTTTTTTAAAACCTAAATTAATTTTTATACCTACTTAGTTTCACTTACCTTATATTTTGTAATCTTATAGAGTTTGTTCCATAAACAGTTTACTAGGTAATGATTAAAGTAATAATCTATAGCTTTTTTGTTTATAAATCAGTAGCAATGTTGCAAACAAAGAAAGCTCTATCGCTACCTTTATCTGCAAGGATGTAAAGCCACTTGGAACGTGCATTATCTCGCTCCAAACGTACGTATCTACTACCTAAGTAGTTTCTATGCGTCCGTCTTGTAGGTGAACGAATGTGGGTCAGTGAAATGATCGAAACAAGGTTCCGTACGGAATCCGACCCGACCGACGTCCGCGGCTGACCGATTTTGTCGTCAACGGCCGACATTCTTTTTATTAGATTCACAGTTTTGAATTAAGTACTTACTAAAACTTTCTTTTTTGATCATTCATCGCACTTCTAGTTTCATTGAATTTTAAATTTTTTATCCCACTTTAAAAAAAGCAGGAGTTTCTCAGCTCATCTAAGTAGATTTTTGATGTAAAACCGCTTAACTCTATTATTTTATTTAGGAAAACATCTTACTCTCCGATTAGTCCCATCGAAATCGGTCCAGTATTTTTTTTAGTTTTACGAAATTAAGTAAGTATATTGAGCGAATTTACAAACATACTTACTTAGTTAATACCTACATTTTGTTCTCCGCACATAGGTAGGTACGAAGTAATTTATAACTTAAGTACGACAGTTTAATTGAATTTGCAGTAAAGCATAATCGTTCATAACGGTCCCACGTTGATAAAATTACCTGCAAAGTTAATTTTTTTATCGCCATCATAAGTGTGTAACCGTTTCTTTATATTAATGGTTATTGTGACATGACTGCGTTACATAACGGAACACATTTTAAAAAATAAATAAACAATCGACACGAAAAGAACCCAATTTGAATTTCTTTTTATAGGTAGGTCCTCCAATTGGTCCACTAATTACGATTCATTCTACCTGTATTTCTTTTTAAATGAACATTTTTATCGTGCAAAGATCTGTAATTACAGCCTGGTAATAATGTGTAATGGTTTTATTTCAACGGTAGTATGGTATTTCAATGGAAAGAATTCAATTGGGTTGGAAGATAAGCGTGAGATAAGCTGGTTCTTGAGGTCGTTCACACCCTCGAGCTTTTTCCTTGGCGGGAGAGGTTTTTGCGCGGTAAAACCCTCGAATGTGTTCCAAATACAAAAATAGGGTAAATATTGCTGAATAAGTCAATTCAGCGGCTATTTATTACGTTTCCTTTCCAATCCGCGCGAATCTAAGTTTAGGGCGACAATTTGCAAATGAATTGCAAAGTTTTTATTAGTTACCACATTCGCGGTTCTGAATTTTTACAGTCCCATCTCAAAAATACAATAATTGTACTTATCAATCGACTTCAAACATAATTCGTGGAATCTTACAAATAAATTGATAAACAGTATTATTTTGATAACCATTAAAAGATTTAAAGGAATCAAATCGGTTTAAATATAGGTACCTAAGTAGGTAATACTAAAGTGTAGAACATAAAGAAGCTACTATATAGGTAAGATATTATAAATCTGGATAGGTAAGTACCTACCTACAGAATAAATTACCTATTTATTGTTTTATGCAATGCGGCAATACCCGCATGAAACAGTGAAAACAAGGAAACTTCGTATTACGCAATTTATTTACAAAACTGATAGCTAAGTTAATTTCGCAATGGTTTTAAAGTTATTGGTAGATAGGTAGTACTTAAATCAATAAACTTTAGATACCATTTCAAGAACTAGGAATCACAACTGTAAAAATGCTATGGTAACAAATTGAAGGTCATATATTCATCTCTGCAGGTAGCTAATAAAAACTGGGCAGTCCTTACAACATTTTCATATAAATATGGTTAAAAGCTTGGACTTAGGTTGTGGGTAAAAACCACAGATATCAAAATAAATTTTAGGTGGATTAAATACCCATTCGGTACCTACTTATTGTTGGTAGGTAAATGTGTGTGTAAGTATGAGTGGAATCATCAACATCATTATTTAAAATGACAAGTTGATTATTTGAATTGAACACTAAACCTTCTGTGTAGTGCAAAATAGATTCTGTCATTAGAGTAATAGAATTTAAAATCGATAAGCGCTCTAAGTGCTCATTATTTCCGATCTCAATATTAGTTAGGGTACCTACAAAGTTAAGTTGTCGAGTACAATTTGATTTTGGAATGGTTGAATGATTGGTTTAAAAAATTAGCGCGTGGAG
Organism: Cosmorhoe ocellata; assembly: GCA_963675405.1. NCBI lineage: Eukaryota > Metazoa > Arthropoda > Insecta > Lepidoptera > Geometridae > Cosmorhoe > Cosmorhoe ocellata. The sequence goes on from OY776272.1 coordinate 2,908,086, forward strand.
TTCCGTTAAGTTATATTTTTTTTTTAAATGTAAAGTTCCCACGAAAAAGGTTTTCTTTGTCGTGGCTATGGTTGGACGTTCCGTTTTGCACAAATAAACTTGCAAATAAACATCTAGGTACATGGCCATGAAAAAAACCTAAAAAATTTATTAATATTATGAAAAAGAAGTTGTAATGTTTTTTGAGGGTACTTCATAATTATGTAAAATAAAAAAAAGGTTTAGTTAGTAGTAGGTTTAGTAGAGTTGTTCTATCTCTAGAAGTCCGGTGTGTTATTCCATTTTAAATCTTCTTCTTCTTCTTCTTCAATTATGGCATCTGTCTCTTAGAGAACAATTTTGCCAGTGTCAAGTGTATTTATTTATAAGTATTGTCAACGTCACAGAGTCATAGTCAAGTAGTCAAGTCAATTTTAAACAAAAGATGGCTGTTTTGTTGAAAATTTTCGGGATTTCCTCCGATGGAATTTGAAGAGAACTATTCACTCTAATTCACATACTTTACACTCGCGTCAAGAACCCGGGCTTTATTGGCAAAATAACCACCAAAATTACGCAATAAAACTCAAAATAACACGAGAAAACATATAAAAACCAGAGCGACGTAGTTGTCAGGCAAATACACCGCAGAAAATCCATTTTAAATCTTATGTTAATGACATTAATGTCATAGGCTTTGTGAGATTGCTATCTATACCTACTCTAAGTAATTTTTTTTTTATTGAAATTAATGCAATAGGTAAGTATTTAATATTTTGTGTCTATGGATAAAATACTTTTAATTTTAGCCATAGATAAGGTAGAGTCTTCTGTATAACTTTCACACATTCTTACGTTTCAAGCTAATAATAACGGTGTACTGACACACATTTTGACCCCTCGACCCACTACAAAGCATTTCCAATCTTATTCCTTCAAGCATAAAGCACAAAACAACGGCGACACAATCGACCCCAAGTTTTTCTGCTCAAAGGACTTTCAATCTTAAAGCATTTATCTTTCGGTACAAAACAGCTGAGAAAGCAAAGTTGTGAGACGAAATTGTTTATTCAAAATACTGATAAGCAATTCTGATCTTTATTTAAATAACGGTAAGAGTGAAAATGGTGGGATTTACCAATTTATTTAGTAAGCAAGGACAAGTGCTCCATCTTTGGATATGTATCACTTTCTTCTCATCAGGTGAGATGGCGATCTAAATTTAAATAATATTCAAATAAAGTGAATTATTTCGTACCACTGTGGTGAAAAAATAAGAGTGCTCCTCAAAGCAAAGAGGTTATACTTTCATATACATAGGTATACCCTATCTAGATAGGTACCTACATAATTAAAAACATTCGGTCTTTTTAGTTTCTACGATACCTACACTGGCTTCTAGACTCGATAAAATCGAATAGACTTATAAAATCGACTAAACTAATTATACCTAAAATCAACTGGACTAATTATAAAATCGACTAGCTAGACTAATTATAAAATCGACTAGACTAATTAGAAAATCAACTAGACTAATTATAAAATCGACTAGACTTTATAAAATCGACTAAACTAATTATAAAATCAACTAGACTAATTATAAAATCGACTAGACTTTATAAAATTGACTAGACTAAATTATAAAATCGACTAGACTAATTATAAAATCGGCTAGACTTTATAAAATCGACTAGACTTTATAAAATCGACTAGACTAAATTATAAAATCGACTAGACTAAATTATAAAATCGACTAGACTAAATTATAAAATCCACTAGACTAAATTATAAAATCGACTGGACTAATTACAAAATCAACTAAGTAGAATAATTTGCTAAAATGTATGGGTAAGTAAATCAATATTTTTGTGCCTAAGTTTAAAAACGTTGTCATTTTATTACGGGAAAAGTAGCAATTGGACGGGTTTGTTGTTCTCTATAAAGTTAATTACAAAATAAAAAATCAAAAATTTTGTAAGTAATAACAAAAAAAAAAATGATCACGACTGTAATCCCCGGGCTCGGTAGATATCTCCTCAGATCTCTAGTTACTTAGACCTTTGAGGATATCTAAAGAGGGTAGTCAGAGGCAAGTCCAAACATGACATTTGGTACATGCCCACATTTTGCACAATAGTTAGTATTCCGTACGTGACAGGTTGCAAGCCCATCGCCGCTTATAAGAATACTAACCTATGACACATACCTTCGAATTTTTTGGTTCTAGGGTATGCCGGTTTCCTCACGATGTTTTCCTTCACCGTTTAAGAGCACTGGCATTGCGCACATAAATTTTTCGAATGGAAAAACTCATTGGTGCACGACCAGGTTTGAACCCACGACCTTCGGATCGTGATGCAGGGGTGCTACCACTACACCATCAGCGCTCTAAAACAAAGACAAATTGATAAATTCATATTTTATTTTTTGAAGCAAATTAAATGCTTTTGAGGTAAATACCTACCTACATACATTATTTTATTTTAATGCCAATATTGTACCCCGAAATTCATTGTCACAAAACCTTTAAGTAAGGACTATAAGTTTCACCATGCTCTTCCATAAAAGGTAATGACGTAAGTAATATAGCGATACTTTAACATTGTCAATTTTGATGCCCGGATCAGATAATGCTTTGTTAACAAAAGTTTGGTGAAATTGGACCTAAAGCCAACGGTTTAACGGGTAATTATCACCTACAGAGGTGCAGACAATTCTCAGGTACATAAATGTGGTACTGACAACATAACAGTGGCACATAGGAAATCGTTCAAAGTACAGTTAGAGCCGGTAAGACCAGTCATGCAGACTAGACTAAGCTCCTAGATAAATACAATATTATTAGTGACTAGTTGATACCCGTACGCGTTATATTAAGTACCTACTACACTTTATCTAATGTTCTGTGACTGGGACTGTACGAATGGAAAGGATTTTGATTAATTCTACCCCCAAGGGGATGAAATAAGGGATGAAAGTTTGTATGAAAAGTTGCGATAATCCACATTCACGCGGGCGAAGCTGGGGGCATCAGCTAGTAATATTATAAACGCGAAAGTTTAAGAATAAGATATTGGACTAAGATATTATTATATCGAAGTTTTACCACATTCGAAATAACTAATGGCATGTTATGATTTAGGTACCTACACCTTTTTTATGAGATCTGTCTCTTTTGAGATCAATTTCTCCAATATGTCCATTTCACAAGCAGTGGTGGATTTATCACCAGGCTGAGTAGGCTGGAGCCTAGGGCGGCAAATTTTAGGGGGCGGCAAATTTGGCTTATTACCTTACACAAAATAATAAATAAAAATTATAATATACCTACACGGAGAAAAAATTTAACAAAATTGCAATATTTTAATACTATACACCTATACTAAATAATCCAACGATTTTACATGATAAATTACTAAACGCTAAATTTAATAGCCTACTGGCGGCAAATGTGTAAATCCGCCACTGTTCACAAGTCAAATTGTCAAGTCAATTTTAAACAAAAGATGGATTTAGAAAGGAACTAAGTATTCATTGTTTACCATATTTTACGCACGCGTCAAGAACCCGAGTTTTTTGAAAAATAACCACCAAAATTACACAATAAAACTTAAAATAACACGAGAAAAAATATAAAAACTAGAGCGAGAAAGTTGACAGTCAAAAAATCCTAAGATTACTGAGATTTATAGTTCATCCAACGAATCTAGGCATTCGTGAAGTTAGCCACAGGTGCGAGTTTGCGCATGTACAGTTGCTTCCCCCCCTCCTCATACCTCCAATTGTTCCCGAAAAACGATACTGCGCAGCTCTTGCGGCTAACTTCACGAATGCCTAAATTCGTTGCGCCAATACCTACCTGTTTAAAAATGCTTAATTTTCTTTGTATTGTTCCAGGTCCACACTGTCAAGCCATGCATCAGTCATAGCGTCAAGCACCATGGGACCCCCTATATGTAGTTGGGCTGGCCCGACTACAGACACAGTGAATAGTGACTATAGAAATGTTTTAGTAAAATTAGTAGACAGTTTCAGAGTGTTATGTGTGAATTATACTTTTGCTTTAGTATTTATACAAATTATATTGGGTTTTCAGTATGTTAGGGCTGGACCAGTAGTATTTAATATGGCGTATTCTCAAGGTAAGATATATTGCTTTATTCATCCACTAGCTGTCCCGCTCGCGACTTTGTTCACTTAAGTATGTCTATAAACCGAATTTCAAACAAATCGCACCACCCGTTAAAAAGTTCCCATACAAACATTGACCCCACACTTGACCCCTTTTTGAAGGTTATATTGAAAAATCCTGAAACACGTGTCCACTCATTTTGCATTTACAGTACACAAACAAAGTTTCAGACCAATCGCACCACCCGTTAAAAAGTTCCCATTCAAAAATTGACCCCACATTTGACCCCATTTTGAAGGTTATATTGAAAAATCCTGAAACACGTGTTCGTTCATTTTTTATTTACAGTGCTTAAACAAAGTTTCATGAAAATCGCTCCACGCGTTAAAAAGTTTCATACTAACGTTTTCACCCTTTTTCACCCCCTTAGAGGTGGAATTTCCAAAAATCCCGCCTTAGTGGGTGGTTTTGTTATAAAAGGAAGCCACCTTCCAAATTTCAGCTTTCTAGCTTCACCGGTTTCGGCTGGGCGATGATAAATCAGTCAGTCAGTCAGTCAGTCAGTCAGTCAGTCAGGTTAAGCTCTTATATAGATATATAGATATAGATAGATAATAATTATTTGATGCCTAGCTAGGTACACTTATCGACAAAACTTTAAAATCATGTTTTGTTTCAACCACAAAAATCTATAAAGCAAATAAATTATGAGTGTGGCAAAGTAACATTTTAAACATGTTTTCTACATGTTTTGTATAAGTAGGTATCACTGTTCTCACAACTTGTTATCTGTTTAAACAAACATAATCATTATTGTAATTCATAAACTCTGTACCTACATATTATCTTCACCGAACTAGAGTTGTTTAGATCTTATGAGGATATCTAAAGAGGGTAGTCAGAGGTACGTTTAAACAGATATTTGGCACATGCCCACATTTTGCACAGTGGTTAGTATTCCGTACGTGACAGGTTGCAAGCCCAACTCCTCTAATAAGAATGCTGACCTATGACACACACGAATTTTTAGTTCTAGGTAAAAATATTTAGATAAAGGCTCTATATAAATATCACAATCGAGCGTTGGATTTTATTTCATTGTTTTTTTTTTCAATATAAAAAAACCATCTTAAAACCACATAATTTCAGCTTGACTCGAATTTCGAATCTTTTTTTTTTATCTTTATTTGTGGCATCTGTCTCATAGAGAACAATTTTGTCTCCGAATCAGCTTAATTTATTCAAAAGATTGTCAAAACATTTTGTCATTTCTTCCCTGACTCATCTTTTGCCAAAAAATGCTTTTAAAAAGAAAGTTTGAAAGTACAAGTGGATAATCTATTGTATGGAGCGAAACTAATCTGTCATTTTACACCGTATACACGGTTCGTTTAAGTAGAGCACCAAAAGCGAAGCATTGACACTATAAAATCATGAAGCTGACACGCAATAGAGATATAAAAGATAGATAATATTAATACGATAGAAATTTGCTTTTATTCAGGTTTTGTATAAAAACTTACAAGATTATCACGACAAGATGATTTTTAGGCCTACAAAATGTATGGAAAAACTTTTTAGATATTTCTGTCATATAGTTCTCTTACGTCAGTTGATTCAAAAGAGTATTCTGATCGTTATATAAAACAGGCTCAATTGACCGCAAAAAAAGTTTTATGTAGGTAACATTTTCTTGCTGACTGTACCTAATTAGGTACATATTTTTTTTCAAAATCTGTGAATGCAGGATAATATATTTTCAAAAGTTAAGAACAGTTGTCCTGTAGCTACAACGGAACCATTCTCCTCAATGGTTTGATCATTGTTCTCACTATTCGTCATTGTTTGCTACAAACAAGTTTGGTTATCTCGAAAAATATTAGTTAATTTTAAATGTACCTACCCTTCATGAAACTTAACAAACAATCTTTTATTGCTCCATCTTCATGCTATCAGCTTGAGAGACGAGCTCTAAAGTGGTTAATTTTTAAAATAACGGTAAAATATAAAATGGAAGAGAATCGTCCGCCCCGTCTCAAAAATCCACCCTGTATACTGCTGATACGATCTGAGATAAATCGATCATCGACTCTGGCTCACACACACATATGTACCTATCACGCACTCTATTATCTATGTCCGTGTGTGGCCCAGTTTGAACTTGGAAGTGAAAGTGCGGAGACAATGCCTAAGTGAATGGTTAAGTTAAAACTTATGTCTGGTCTGAGAGTGGACACGCCTTTTTTGAACTGGGTGATGACTAAATTTTAAGTAAAAAAAAATTAAGTTAAGCAGGTACATAGGTAATTAGGTACCTACCTAGGGAATGTACTTATTTAATGAACTCGTAAAAGCCTTGAAATATATTATGAGTTTTTTTTTAATTGTATATAACTAAAACAACGAGCCGCAGTTGCAACATTATTAAGGTCAATGCTACAGTTAGGATCAGTATCTTTGACAGTGATAGTTGAAAAGATGTTTTAGTTAATTACGCGCTAAACGTGTAAAATATGTGAATTAAAGTGAATAGTTCTCTTCAAATTCCATCGGAGGAAATCCCGAGAATTTTCAACAAAACAGCCATCTTTTGTTTAAAATTGACTTGACAACTTGACTATAACTCTGTGACGTTGACAATACTTATAAATAAATACACTTGACACTGGCAAAATTGTTCTCTAAGAGACAGGTGCCATAGTTGAAGAAGAAGAAGAAGAGTAGGTATCGGTGTGTTTTCAATCTATTGACTTCATCGCCTTCGTCGCCCTTTCTTTCTTTCACACTTCACGTTAAAAAAACCATCTAAAAACTTTTTTTTAATCCCTAAATATGTAGATACTCACATAGGTAGGTAGGTAAGTACTTATAATAATTTATAACACCCAGACATAGTAGGTACATTCATCTGCGTTCAACACGCAAATGTTTGTCCTGGGTGGGGGTCGAACCCACAACCTAGAGCTGAAGGCTAGGCTACCCACTAAGCTGTGAGGCCAGTCAAAATATCTTATTTTCTCCATAGTAGGTAATTATAATGATAGAAATCAAACAGAAAGTTACGTTTCGTTTATCTCATCTCAACGAGCTTTTAATGTCAACGCAGTTGGTCATCACTAGTGACTCACTCGTCCACTCTCTTTGATGTTTCAGAGATAATTATGAAACATATCTTTGGTATTTCCGATATGTTAGTCATCAAAGAATACTAACCTTTCTTGTCTAATTCTTAATTATATTTTTGGAGACAAGTTCCTTTTCGCGCGTTGCGAAAGGGAGCTAGACGGAAAAAATTAAGACCAAAAGTTGTAACGACACTTTTTCCTATAGTTGTAAGACGTGCTGCGGCGTGCGCGTGTTTCTCTGTCTGTCTCTCTCTCTCTCTCTCTATCTCTCTCACAGAAAGCAAGGAAAGGAACTTCGTTCCATCCGGGTGTCCCTTGACACCTCTCAAGTTTTCTTACTAATAATTCTCTCTAATCTAGGTATAGAAAATAATTATAAAGCTGAGAAGTTTGTTTGTTAGGTTGGTTGAACGCGCTAAGCTCAGGAACTACTGGTTTGAAATAGAAAAACGATTTTTGTGTTGTACAGTTCACTAGCTTCCGCCCACGGCTTCGCCCGCGTGGTACCTACCTTGAAAACCAAAAACAAATCTATCCCACGGGAACCGTACATTTTTCCGGGATAAAAAGTAGCCTATGTCACACACATCTTCAAACATCTTCAAACATCACGCTGCGACCAATAGATGCGAATGTATCAATGTAAAATGTTGCAAAAAAAACAGGAAAAATTATGACAAAGTTGCCCGCTGGTCAGATAATCTTACTCGTACAATATTGTATTTATTGTAAGATTAGGTGTATGTAAATTTATCTCGTCTAACTCGTCTGTCAATGAGTGAATGTGGGTCAGCCAGTATAGCCTTGGGGTAACGGTAACTCGTCACGTCACACGTTTCGGCGGATGGTACCGATCGACGAATCAACTGACGTGAAATTTTAGATCAAATAAGTCTCTTTCTTCTTCTTCTTCTTAGTCTCAACTATAAAATAAAAATAAATAAATAAATATGATCGCGACTGTAATCCCCGGGCTCGGTAGATAACATCTCAGATCTTTAGTTACTTAGATCTTTGAGAATCTAAAGAGGGTAGTCAGAGGCACGTCCAAACATGACATTTGGTACATGCCCACGTTTTGCACAGTAGGTAGTTAGTATTCCGTACGTGACAGGTTGCAAGCCCATCGCCACTTATAAGAATACTAACCTATGACACTACCTTCGAATTTTTGGTTCTAGGGTATGCCGGTTTCCGCACGATGTTTTCCTTCACCGTATAAGAGCACTGGCATAGCGCACATAAATATTTCGAATGCAAAAACTCATTGGTGCACGACCAGGTTTGAACCCACGGCCTTCGGATCGTGCGGCAGGGGTGCTACCACTACACCACCACCACGAGTTTTCTTTGATTGCGCCTTATCAGATGCAGTCAGTCGTAAATCGATCAAGAACCAAGCCACTGCCGATATTATCCTACTAATATTATAAACTGCGCTGGTGGTGTAGTGGTAGCACCCCTGCCTCACGATCCGTAGGTCGTGGGTTCAAACCTGGTCGTGCACCAATGAGTTTTTCCATTCGAAAAAATTATGTGCGCAATGCCAGTGCTCTTAAACGGTGAAGGAAAACATCGTTAGGAAACCGGCATACCCTAGAACCAAAAATTCGAAGGTATGTGTCATAGGTTAGTATTCTTATAAGCGGCGATGGGCTTGCAACCTGTCACGTACGGAATACTAACTACTGTGCAAAATGTGGGCATGTACCAAATGTCATGTTTGGACTTGCCTCTGACTACCCCCTTTAGATATCCTCAAAGATCTAAGTAACTAAAAATCTGAGGAGTTATCTACCGAGCCCGGGGATTATAGTCGTGATCATATATAATATATATATAATATTATAAACGTGAAAGTTTGTAAGAATAGCACATAGGCTACTTTTTATCCCGGAAAAATGTACGGATCCTGTGGGATAGATTTGTTTTTATTTTTCAAGGAAGCCGTCGGCGGAAGCTCGTATTATTATAAATGCGAAGGTAACTTTATCTGTTACGCTTTCACGCTTATAACGATTTTGATGAAATTCGGTAGACTAGACCTTGAGAAAAGATAATATTTTATGAAGGAACCTTGTGGGAAAAGCCGCGGGCGGAAGCTAGTCACCTACTAATCTACCTTCTGTTCCTACCTTGTTCTGTGTAGGTACCTATCTACTTAACCCTCGTTTACACCAAGGTATAAAACAGGTATTCTACATGTTGTATCAAACTATTTCCATTTATTGTTTACACCTAAAACAAATGTGTAGAAAACGTGTACCTATACAATTATCAAAAAATGTTTTTCTCTTTACAACAAAACATGTAAGAGTATAAGACTCTTCTAGATGTGTTGCTATCGTGTATTAAACATGTTTGTAGATATAAACGTGGTGTTACAATGGTCTGAATTATGTGGTCGGCTTATATGCAAATCAGTAAGTGATTGACCTTATGATTCCATACTAACTATAATACATCAATGTATGACTCACTTTTACATACAAAAGACATAAACGCGCTCCTTCTTGTTTTAAACCGATTTAAAAAAGGAGGATGTTATTAATTCGGCTGTAGTTTGTTTTTTTATCGTATTTGGTTTTGCTGGCGATTCGTGGTATTATAATAAATCCAATCTTAATAGTTTTATAATTTAGCTTCTGTAATTCCCACGATAACATTATTAAACGTCCGTAAATTTAAGTTTAATATAAGGCCATCTATTGCAATATTATAAAATCTAACGAGTTAGAATCTTTACTAAAAACTTCTCACTTCGAAGTATAGATGTCACTGTTGAAGCATGCGTACACAAAATGTCACTTCGCTCTATTTTTTAGCCTCTGTGATTATACATTAGGTAGGTACAATAGTTTTAAACTGCGCGTAGTACTACTGGGGTACTACCTATTGTTTCAATGCCTATTCTGAAAATATTGATTCATGGACAGATTAGATGTATTTAGTGTACTTTACCTATTATCGAGTTTTACCTTAAAAATAATTATAAAAGATAGATAAAAAATATTGTTAATTAAAAAAAACAATTACAATTTTTTATTTTTTTCCAGGTCCAGTGCCGCTAGCTAGAAATATAAGACACTTGCCCTGCATATCCCGAAGAACAGGCCAAGAAGGTCTTTGCATGTTCGCCATAGACTGCCTCAAAGCGAACGGAACACATCTAGGGACCTGCATAGACCGATTTTACTTCGGATCCTGCTGCCAAATCCCTGATAAAACCATCCTACCACAGATCATAGGAAACCACATCGATGATAACTCGATAGATGGCGCTAACTTCGTCCATCCACAGACTGAAGATAGAATCCAAAATCCAGTGATACCCGACTCGATTTTCCCATTCAGAAAATCTACTACAGAGAGAATTGAAACTACTAAAACAGTAGAATTGGAGTTGGAAACAAAATCAGACACCATCGACAAAGACAGTGAAGAGAAAACAACAACTGTAAAGGCTGTAGAAAAGTCTACGGAAGCCCCTCAAAAGACTGAAGTACCCGTAACAGAAATACCGATAAAGCTATCAACATTCCAAACAGTGTCTGGAGAATCAAGCAATACAGTAACAGAGAAAATTGAACCGTCTACCACAAAAGTATCAGAAGTTACAACCTCCCAGGCTGTTACAACCTCTTCAACTTCCACCTCTCCTGTTACCTTAAGACCGAAGCCCACAAGAAAGCCAACTAGACCATCTTCGTTCACCAGGCCAACACATAAGCCGTATAACATTACCCGGCCGCAATACACTCAATCTACTTTCAAACCAAAACCTACAAAGCCTGTACTAAATACGACAAGAAAGCCACCGTATAGATTACCATCGAAGCGACCATCGACTAAAAAACCTCTACCGATACCACCGAGATTGAATATCACAATTTTACCACAATCCACAAGCTCTAAACCTCTTTTCACGAGACCCCAATTAGTTTCAATAACATATATCAACACAACACAGGTTTCAACTGAAGTACCTAAAGAGGAGCTCACTACAACTACTTCAACCTCTACAACCCCTACAACCACTACAACCTCTACTACTACTACTACTACTACTACTACTACTACTACCACCACCCCGTCGACTACCACCTCAACTGAAAAACTAACTACCGAAAAGGTTGAAGATACTTCCGAGTTCATTCCTGAAACAACCTTTTTAACTACAGAAGCGGTAACAGAAAAGGTTGAAAAAATTACAACAGATTCATCAGAGACGATACCTACGGAACCTGTAAAAGATACTACTATCGAAGTTGTCACAGAAAAAGAGACAGTAAGACCGCTGACTGAAGCTGATATTCCGGAACTGGAAATCACGACGACGTCTACTGAATACCCACCGTTTGCAACGTGGTCTTCGAACACAGATTCCGTTACCAAAACACCGGAAAGAGTCACTGAAGCTCCCACCACAACAACTACCGAAGGTAAGATTTTGAAACACTTTATTTTTCTATTAGCGACATAATCTATGTGTTATGACAATAACTGTTGGTGCAGAATCACATTGCGCTAAATGCTCCAAGAGAGGAAATAATGACTGTTACAATAAATTCAACTTTTTGTTATTCGGTTCAGAAAATATTCAGAAATCAATGGAATTTGGTCTGATTTTATCATCCTTATAAATTGAACGAAGAAAAAGACGGGGTTAACTGTCAGTTCTTGTATAACGGGGCGGAGTGGGGTATCTAAAACATAGGAGGCTATTCTGTATGTAGTACTATTCCGTAATTCTGTATCTAAATACTTAATCTATATTTTTATTGCTTGATTTATCGATTGGGAAATTAAAAAATGTAACATAACAGAAACTGGTGCTGATTCTGTTGTTCCGCGGACTAACTAAAAAAATCTAAAAAAATTCTGAACTAAACACGACCTTATTTTGTTCACATCAAATACTAAATTAGCGTTAACATATTAAATTACAATTCTAAATTTGACTAAACTGACGTATGATTGACGTGTTTTAGCTTATTTTAGAAGCTATGTAAATTGGTGTTGACTAAAGCTACGTGAAAATGGTGGAAAATTAATTAAATTAGAATGATTATGTCAATTTTAGATCTTTTCAAAACTGTCATTCAAAAATGTTACGCTAATTTGGTCTTTATAGTAAGCCAAATAAGATCGTACCTATGGTAGCATTTTTTTAGTTAGTCTGCGAAACAACCGAATTACCACCACTGTCTCGCAAAGCTTATTTTAGAATATCAGACTACTTATATGACAAAAAAGCTTGGGACGAATTAGCTCCAACTCTGCTAGGTGTTTCTAACAAAATTAACAAGGATCATACAAAAAAAGCGCTAGGCCCAGCGAGTCTCTTGTCAGTTCTTCTCGGATTGGGGATAGAACTGGAATTGGCACCTAGACTCACAGTATGTAAGACGATTCAAAATGATCCCTGTGATTTTACAATTATTATTACTATTATTCTACTATAGGTGCATACTACTATTTATCACTTTTTGGTTCTAGTCATACCACTTGCTACCAATGCAATTATTTCAAGATACAATAAGACCACACCGTTTTATTACCATAATTATTTGCAAAGAAATATTCACTCGAAATTATACCGATCCTATCAAAGACATAGGCAATATCAAAGATTTAAATCGCAGATATGCCCGTACGGTACCTACTGAGACCGCGCCGTTTTGTTGCCACACGAAATGAGATAGCTCGCTCATTTGGCACACCAAATATTTTCAATTTCAGGGTACAAAAGGAAAAAGTATATTTTTTACGAAAGATCGTGCTATATAATTGCATAATAAATGGTGAAATAACTGTTTGGTTCATTTTTTACTAATCATAAGTGTGCGTGCATCGGCATTTTGTTAACACACACAAGTAAAAACAGTGCCACAGTTTTTGGCGTCCGGGCATTTCTACGATTTAAATCTTTGGGCAATATATACGATCTATAGTAGATATATGTAAGTGTGTAGTTACTTGTAGTTATTTCTGATACGCCCACCACCAGTTCAACGACTGCATATTTAAAGGTGCTAGCAGTGATTTATCAGTAAACTATGATATTAGGATCAGTGGTGATAGTCATGATTGGTCAGTATGAAAAAACTTTCATACTGACCAATAGTTTATTCAACCTGAATCAGTCCGTCTACCATGAGTTGTCACATTTAGATTGGCTGACGTTACTACAGTACCTAGTAATAATACGTTACTATGACATTTGTCAAAACTGTTACTCATGGTACAAAATTCTAAGCAAATTAATGAGCGCAAACTACAGTCGCTGTAGTACGCTGTGACGTAGGATAGTTAACTACGTGACGTTTTTGTACCCAACTATCCGCTAGAGGCACTGTACAAGTTTTCATACATTTTTATAACTACAGTCGCTAGCGAGTGTAGATTGTGAAAACTCATGGTAGACCTACAGTTAAGGTTGAGGTTTCCTATCACATTCTTCTTGCAATCGTGTCACTAGTTCTTTTGAACCAGTGTGGTGAAAGGATTAAAGTAAACCTCAGCGGCTTCTTTCGTCCTCTATGAATCACATAGAGCTCACCATGTGATATAATATTATGTTATGGTATCTGTATTCTGTACATATCTGTAAATAAGGTAGAAAATGCGTGAGTCATCTTGCTATGATACTTAAGCGTTTAAGCTTAAAGTAATTGGCCATAATTTTGTCTAACATGGTTTCCTCATAGGAACTGATCAAGAAAGTTGGCTCCAAATATTCGATCACTGAGAAAATTATCAAGAAAGTCATTCCAAATCTGAAATGATTTTTTTTGTGATAAATGGACAAATCGATTGTCAAATCGAGACAACTCAATCGTACGATAATCGTGATTTGGTATAGCTGGCTTAAAAAGCAAAAACGGGTTAGTCGAACGTAAATAATAGTAAGTAGTAATAACCTATAACAACCTAATAATACTTCCCTAGTTCTCACAATCAAAAGCCAATTGGAGGGACCAATCAGCCGAAAAGATTATCGAAATGAAAGTGCACGATTTCACTTACAACAATGGTTCAAGTAGCGACATTTATACGTGAGCTGTGTCAGCAAGGATGACACGGATCAATTTTTGTTCATTTCTTTCCATCTCTAGACCTAAATGCTTAGTAGCAGACTAAGGCCATAATCATTACCTAGTCTAAGAGGTCCAAAAAAAACCTCCATGATTACCGAACTGTTTGAAAAGCCACTATAATAAATTACTATTCACAGATACCTGGTCACCAATCACACCTCCAGAGGGTTGGATATTGCTTTCAACAATTTCACCAAAACCTGAAACCACAATTTCAACCTCCACATCAGAAGCCGAGACTATCGAAACTCAAGAAACAACACTACAAATTACTGAGACAACAGAGAAACCCACTGAAGCGAGTTCAATTCCTGAACCCACAACTGTTGCTTCTACGACTGAGAAAACTTACACCTCCCCCATTACAACCACTACTGAGAAAATTTCAACCTCCCCCGTTACGACCACTACTGAGAAAATTTCAACCTCCCCCGTTACAACCACTTCTACTGAGGCGGTTACAACCTTTTCTTCTACCTCTTCAACTATTGCTGCTTTGATTACTACAGAAACTACTGTTGTGACTGAAAAGGCACCGGAAACCACTCAGGCTGTAGCTGAGTTTACAGTAAATGTTACTTTATCGCCTACAATTCCTACTTCTACTTCGAGCACTATTCAGTTCACGTTGGTATCTTCTACCAATGAAACTAAAGGGAACGAGAGTAGTACTGAGGCCGGTACTACAACTGGTATGTTTAGATTTATTTCATCTAATATTAGTATCTTATACCTTTAAACGAGCAATTCTTGTATATATGTATATATATAGGTATATAATCTGAAGCTCGGAAACGGCTCCAACGATTTTCATGAAATTTAGTATGCAGGGGGTTTCGGGCGATAAATCGATCTAGCTAGGTTTCATTTTTAGAAAACGTCGTTTACCATTAAAAAAAAACGAGCAAAGCTCGGTCACCCAGGTACTATCTAATTAAGTAGGTAATTTTTGTTCAACCCATTACCTACTTAGGTATAAATAAAGAAATGGTAGTTATGTTTAAATTTATTTCAACTTATTTTAGTATCTGGGGAAGTAGGTAATATTTGTTCATAACCCATTACTCATGAATAAGGAAAAGTGGTAGTTATGTTTAAATTAATTTGATCTCATTTTAGTTTTTACTTAGGTACCTAGGTACTTTTTCTGTACCTATAACCCATTATTATTAAAATATTAAAATATTTAAATTATTATTATTATTATGAAAAAATAAATAAAGCTACAGTTAGAAGTACTTAGAGTAATTGCTACTTTGCGATTGAAAAATACTAATAACACGGACAAAAATGATCAAAAAAATTATCATTATCTTTTATCCGTAATTTTACGTAAATGAAGATAATTATTATTAATTATAATAATCTGTTTAATATTTTTTTTCTTGACGTCTGCCGTACTGTTGCATTTGCCAAAAAAAAAAGTTCACATTCTAAGTTTGAAATTGTATTTTTCAGCTGTTGAAACGTCAACCAATGCGACTACTATCGAGACGACCACAGAGACAGTGAACATGTCCGATTATAAAAACGGTAAGATATCTAAACAGGGTTATCTTATACCTTTAAACGAGCAATTCTTGTATATATGTCATCATCATCTTCCTGCCCTTTTCCCACGTTATGTGGGGTCGGCACCTTTTCTTGTATATATGTATATTATATATAATCGGAATCTCGGAAACGGCTCCAACGATTTTCGTGAAATTTAGTATGCAGGGGGTTTTGGGGATGATAAATCGATCTAGCTAGGTTTCATTTTCAAAAAAAACAATTTACCAAAAAAAACCGAGCAAAGCTCGGTCACCAGGTACTAGGTATCTAATCAATAACCTTGAAAAGGCGACTTGGGTAAATCAAGACTAACAACTTTTGTTCTACGATTTTTTCTAATTCAATGTTTTTTTTTCCATACAAAAAAATAAATAGGCAAATTTCCAGTTCTAATCTTCTTAGCTCTTTCTAGGCGGTCACAGATTAAGACGAGTCGGTACATGCTGTAGCACACTCGGCCGAGCGATGCGTAAAAGTCGTAGCACTCAGCGTGACTCAGCTGACTGCGCATACGTCAGAATCGAATAAATAAAACATAGGTAGGTATTTACGAGACATAGAGCTAACAATTGATAGAAATTCTCACAAAAACTAAAAAAAAAAACTTGAGATTTATTACGTTTTGGCAAAAGTCATAGAACAAAAGTTGTTAGTCTTGATTTACCCAAGTCGCCTTTAAGAGGTTATTGATTAAATACCTATAATCCTGTATACCTTCTAATTTTATGACTGTACCTAAATACCCAATGTAACTTCGTATTTTTTTATTACTAACTGTTGCCTGCTACTTCGTTTACATTTTCTACCAGTCAACCTAGTCTGGTTTAGAGCTAGGTTGCAATAACAATTTTTAAAATCTAAAACTAATTAAACATTCCAAAAACGAAAATATATACATTATATAGATTTACCTATAGACAATTTTATATTATAAATACATACATAATCAGATTATTAAATACTAGCTTCTGCACGCGGCGTCGCCCGCGAAGTACCTACATAAATTATAGCCTATGTTCATCCTGAAAGTTCATTCTACACATTGGTGAAAGAATTTTTCAAATCGGTTCAGTAGTTTCGGATCCTATTCATTTCAAACAAACAAACAAACAAACAAACAATCAAAGTTTTCCTCTTTATAATATTAGTATAGATAAGATAGAACATAAAGTAATTAGAACGCGATAAATACCCGTCTAATACTAATAATAATGTGTTCAGATCGCGTAAGTTTAAAAGTACATAAAAGATTTAAAAAAAAATTTGATTGAACAGACCTTATAAACTTTATTATTTAACCAGCTCATGGTAGATAAAACCAATTTATCAAGATGGCCGTATAAAGTTACAAAACCTACATATTCTCAAATAATAAGGAAGTGTACGTTTTGAAATGCTAGATACTTCTAACAAATTGCTTCGTAAATAATTATTATAATAACCGCTTGCGTCACAATTGTTTCCTGTGAGTGTGAGAATTGAATATCAGTATATTGTGAATTCTGAAAAAATCTGCTGATTGTACAATAATATTAGTTTACAACAAATACCATGTTGTTTCTCGATGCAAACTAAATAAAATAAATAAATAAATAATGCTGGACAGTCCACACAGCATCATCTAGCCCCAAAGTAAGCTACTCAAAGCTTGTGTTATGGGTACTAGATAACTGATATATTCAATACACTATATACATAGATAGATATATTTTTATTATACATAGAAAACACCCAGACCAACGGAACAAATTTCTGCAGATGATACACAAATTTATTCCGAGGCGGGAATCGAACCCGCAACCTCTCGCGTCGCAGGCGGACTCTCGCCCGCTGCGCCACTGAGGTCGTCAAAACTGATCGTTAATTTTTTTTCATCCATCTTGTAAAATGTTAGTTCTGGTTTAAACCTAATCTTAAAAAAAATTGTGTTGCAGTGTAGGTAATCTAATACTTTTAAACGAGCAATTCAAAATCAAAATCTCGGAAACGGCTCCAACGATTTTCATGAAATTTAGTATGCACGGGGTTTCGGAGGCGATAAATCGATCTAGCTAGGTTTCATTTTCCAAAAAATACGATTTATCAAAAAATCGGTCATCCAGTTACTACTAAGTAATTGATACGGCGCAAAAACTTTTATATTCCATTTTACATTTTATTCCACAACGAAGGAATGGAAAACTTTTTATTATTATATATTTTATTCATCATAATTAAAACATTAATTGACCGCCATTAATAATATTTGGCAAAAAATATTTTTTAGTAAAATCGATTAATTAGGAAACTTAAATATTTATCCTAAATTAAAACATCAATTGATCGCCATTTTCTAATTGCAACAAATAATATATTTTTAAAAAGTAATTGCGTAATAATAAATGTATTTATTTAATCAAGTGATTAACCCCATGACGTGATAGGTGAAATTAATCAAAAGCGCAAAGTTACATGATTTATTAATATTAAATAATTAGACACGACTGATGGCTACGTGATAATAATTGCTGCTATGGCGTGTGCGTATAATTCAAATGTCACCGGTTACGGTTGATTTAAAGTCGAGGGTCTTTTAATACATACATAAAATCACGCCTGTTTCCCGACGGGGTAGGCAGAGACCACGGATCTCCACTTGCTACGATCCTGACATACTTCTTTTGCTTCATTCACCCTCATTAAATTCTTCATACATGCGCGTCGGTTTAGGGTACTCTGGACCTGGTCTTTTTGTAAATCGTTTTACTCGATCTATTGTATTCTGTGTAACTATTAGCTGTCAAATCTTATACAGGGTGTTACCAGACTACATCTGAAAACTTCAGGGGTTAAAGTACTCATCAATATAAACAACTTTTTCTAAGAAACCAACACTGTGAGAGTGAAAAAAAACAGCTGTTTCATGCAAAAGTTCAATACCTACTTGGCTAAAATGTATGAAACATCTGTTTTTTTTCGCGCTCAGTGTTGGTTTCTTAGAAAAAGTTGTTTATATTGATGAGTACTTTAACCCCTGAAGTTTCTAGAAGTAGGTAGTCTGGTAACACTCTGTATAAATTGGCTAAAACGATATAAAACTAATGTAAATGGGACTCTAAGTTAATTCTTTAAACGACACGAACGAATGGTTTGTATAAATACAAACAAATGATTATCAAAATAAATGATCAACTTTTGTTACAGTTTTTAGATAAACTGATGTGGCTTTTAATTGAAATCTATACGATATTTGTCTGATAATTAAAACGGCACGGTGTTTTCAAGTTCCAGAGGTCTGAAATTTAGAAAATACTAAGGTTTACTAAGAAAGGAATGACTTTCCAAAAGTTTAGCTTAATTTAAGTTCAAATCGAACAAAGTTGAGTTGATTTCCACTAGCAACAGATTAATAAACTGTTCAAAGTTCAAACAACACATTAGTGTTTTATCAATATTAATGGTAATTATGACAGAAGCGATGGTAAATATATTTAGACTACCATTTGATCCCTAAAAGCCTCAAAAGCGTGATCAGGCCCAAGCCTAGGTTAAAGACCCCTTGACAAATGTATCTTTAGACCATCTTTAGCCGCATTATAAACAATGATAAAAAAAATAAAAAGAACTCCGTTCGGAATTCAAACAAAGAGTTGACAGCGCCCGACGCGCACGGCCAAGGCGAGAGCAAGGACCAATCGCGGTTGAAAAACTATAATTAAATCGCAATACACAGTATTTTGAACCATAACAATAGCGGAATTAAATTCTATTTACATAAACAGTTCTGTACCTGGATTATTACATTGTTTTAAATTAAAATGTCATGGGAGTATGAGGATAACGTACTCTACGTTTGCGCATCTTGTGATAATTCGTGTGATACTTAGTGCGGTTTGTGGGATTCAGTGTTGTGGAATGTTACACGGTGATTGTGATTGGAAGGATCTAGAATTTTAGATAAAGTCCAAACACGAGCATGGAAAAACAATCAAGTGATCAAGTTGCAAAAGTTACTTATTTAATTACCTTCAAAATAAATCAATAAAATAACAATAACCTACTAAATTAGGTACAATAAACACTTAACAAAAGTGTTAGGTCGTGCTATTGACATTTAAACTCAAAGTGACATTGATTTTACTCAGTTCATATCCAATTAGTGTTCTAACTATAATAATCAACAAAAAACAAATGACTGACACATTTCGTCCAAAAAACACACAGCTCCTTTATAAAACCGGACTACCTGTTCAACATTATGCAGATTAGAAAAAAAACTCAAGTGTTCTTATGTTCATTCTTTGAGTACTCTTCCAAATTCAATCCTTAAGCTTTTTTGAAAAAAACTTAAGTGTTCTACGTTTATTCCGTTTTGTATTCCAATTTCAAATCAAGTTCGTTGCGAATAAGTAGTTTTTAATGTAACTGGACAGTGCTAAATTAAACCTTTTTCCTCGATAAGTTGTTCTATTTTCAAATAATGATAAATAAACTCTACGCTCCTCTATCTGGCAGTACCTACGAGTTGGTAGTTCTATACCTAAGGACCTAAAGTGCTAAATTTTTATCGAACAATTGGTCGTTTTTCAAATAATGAATAACTCTTCGCTCCGTTTCTAGCAGCACGAATTCGTAGTTTTTAATGTAACCGCACAAAACCTTTTTCATAAAACAGTTTATCAGTGAGAAACCTTTTTAAACAATGATCATAAGCTCTACGCTCCTGTTTCTGGCAGTGTGAATTCGAAATGAAATAAAAGTAGTTTTTAATGTAACCGCATAAAACCTTTTTCATACTAGTGTTAAACCTTTTTTGAAAATGATAATAAACTCTACGCTACTGTTGCTGGCAGTATGCGGACGCAGGCTGTGGCAAGCGCCGACCGGCAGAATAGTTGGCGGCGTGAAGTCAGGATTCGGGATGTGGCCGTGGCAGATCTCCCTGCGGCAGTACCGGACCTCGACGTACCTGCACAAGTGCGGAGCTGCACTATTGAACGAGAATTGGGCGATCACGGCGGCGCATTGCGTTGAACAGTAAGTTTATAGAATTAGAAATGAAATTTATTTTACGTCACGTTAAAGATAAGGTTTATCATTAAGTTTTGCTAAGGTGATGGTAGAGTAGAACAGGCATTAAAAAGTATTAGCTGGTTGGTATATACACCGTGAAATTTTAATGGTTGTTTTCCCGCAGCGAAATGGTTTTGTCTTGGTAATACAATCGTTGTATAAACAAATTAAATATTAGAAACAAAAAATACAGATATACCATTGTGAAAATTTTATTCGAATGCGACCACGAACCAATAGTAATTCATCCCGATACCTACGCGAAGGCGGCCGGTGGCGCGTGCGATTCGAATACCTAGTACCTACCACAAGTTACGTCTAATGTTACTATCGTTCCATACGTTTTCGAGTTAAAACAAAAACATCTTTGTTCTTTTACTTTTACTCTATGTTTCGAAAGTACCTACTCCTTATGGCAAGTTGTTCTGCCGCGGGAAAACAACCATTAAAATTTCACGGTGTTTAAAGGATGCAGCGATGATTTTCAATGGCGGCTCAGTTTAAGTTCAACTCAGTTAAAATAGCTGTTTCATGCAAAACTTCATCTATTTTTTATTTTTTTCGCGCTCACAGTGTTGGTTTCTTAGAAAAAGTGGTTTAAATTTGTACTTTAAACCCACTAAAGCTTTCGGAAGGTAACACACTGTATGAGTAATCTTATACCTTTAAACGAGCAATTCTTGTATATATACAGTCGTGGTCAACTAATTAGGGATACTCTTTGGTTAAACCGAATTGTGAATTTATTTTTTATTTTCCAACGAGTCTAAACCATATTCCATATCTCTTACATGTAAGTATAATTAGTCATTTATGTGCCCGATTATACAAACAATAACAACTTCTTAAACATTAAACCTCTTTACAGTATAGCTGATAGATTATCGTAGTGCTATTTGTTCAAATAATGCTGGCTGGCCATTTAATTAGGGACACTGAGATATTGCGTTCTATTTTCAAAATTTGAATCTCAATACTTTTTTACTTCTTCTCTTATTGTTTCGTGGTAGTTTTGGCGGCAATCCCGATATTTATTTTAAGTTTTGAAAAATATTTTGAAGAAAAATGGGTAAAAATAAAAGTTGCGATCCAACACTACGAAAAATTATCATGAAGTTTGTTGTCGAGCATGGTTGGCCATACCGAAGGATAGCAGAACATTTAAATTGTTCAAAAACTATGGTATACAATGCAGTGCAACATGTCAGACGCAATAACACAGATTTAAATGTGCCCAGAACAAAAAGATCGAGAAAAACAACTCCGCAAGAAGATAGAATGATAGCCAGGTTAGCTAAGAAAGATCCGTTTCTAGGCTCTATTTTAATTAAACACGAAGTGTTTGGGACAGACGAAAGAGCTGGTGTCTCAGCTAGGACCGTTCGACGACGTCTGGTAGAAGCAGGGTTGTTCGGAAGAGTGGCTCGCAAAGTACCGTTGTTGAAGAAAGAACATAGAAATGCTCGTTTGGCGTTTGCACGTAAATATGGACATTGGACCTACGCCCAATGGCAACATGTATTATTCTCTGACGAGACCAAGGTTAATTTGATTTCTTCAGATGGAAGGCAATACGTACGGCGTCCAGTAAAAGCGGAAATGAATCCAAGATTCACAAAAAAGCAGGTGAAACATGGCGGTGGAAACATTAAAATGTGGGGTTCATTTTCTGGACGTGGAGTGGGACCTGTGAGGAAAGTTCAGGGTAACTTAGACCAACATCAATACAAGGCAATATTGGAGGAAACGATGCTTCCCTATGCTGAGGAGCATCTCCCTATTATATGGACGTTTCAGCATGATAACGACCCAAAACATACCGCCCGTTCAGTCAAGTCGTTTCTTACCAGTCAGTCAGTATCGGTGCTAGATTGGCCAGCAAATAGCCCGGACCTTAACCCAATCGAGCACCTTTGGCACGAAATCAAGAAAAAAGTAGCCACTTATCGTACCACAACTTTAGATGAACTTAATGAAGCTTTTTGTGAGGCATGGGCAAACATTCCTGTCGAAACATGCCAGAAACTGATAATGTCTATGCCACATCGGTGTCAAGCGGTAATTACTAACAAAGGTTTTGCTACTGGGTACTGATTTTACACGTAATAAAATGGAGCTGTTAAAGATATTATAATACTGCAGATTATTAGTTTTGTTTAACTCTATTTTTCATTATAGTTTACTGTCCTTAATTAAATGTCCAGCTACAGAATTATACCTTAAAATTGAATACATGTTCAACCTTTGATATTAAATACTTTTTTCTATTTATTTATTCTTTTATTTACAGCCATTTAAAGCATAATAATCGGACCAAATTATGCAAATAATAGTTACTGAGAAATCAATAGGGTTTTATATTTGTATGTACATAACCGGTTATTGTTCTTCACTATCTTGCATGTCCCTAATTAGTTGACCACGACTGTATATATATATAATTGGAATCTCGGAAACGGCTCCAGCGATTTTCATGAAATTTAGTATGCAGAGGGTTTCGGGGGCGATAAATCGATCTAGCTAGGTTTCATTTTTAGAAAACGCCATTTACCAATAAAAAAACCGAGCAAAGCTCGGTCACCCAGGTACTTTTTTTGAAATACGTACATAGAATACACAATATCACCCAGACACAGAACAAACATCTGCGTTCATCGCACAAATATTGATTCTGGGGATCGAACCCACAACCTACAACGCAGAAGGCAGTTTACCTGAGCTGAAGGTCTACCATGAGTTTTCACAATCTGCACTCGCTAGCGACTGTAGTCAAAAAAATGTATGAAAACTTGTACAGCGCCTCTAGCGGATAGTTGGGTACTAAAACGTCACGTAGTTAACTATCCTACGTCACAGCGTACTACAGCGACTGTAGCGTAGCGCTTCATTCATTTGCTAAGAATTTGGTACCATGAGTAACAATTTTGACAGATGTCATAGTAACGTACAGTTCTTCCAACGGATCTAGACATTCGTGAAGTTAGCCACAGGTGCTAGTTTGCACATGTACATGTACAGTCCCACCGCCCCTTCCATACCTCCAATTGCTCCCGAAAAACGATTCTGCGCAGCGCTCTGCGGCTAACTTCACGAATGCCTCGACTCGTTAGGCCAACTGTACGTCTACCATGAGTTGTCACATTTAGATCGGCTGACGTTACTACAGTAGTAATAATACGTTACCTACTATGACATCTGTCAAAAATTGTTACTCATGGTAAGTACCAAATTCTAAGCAAATGAATGAAGCGCAAACTACAGTGATACAGTCGCTGTAGTACTGTGACGTAGGATAGTTAACTACGCGACGTTTTAGTACCCAACTATCCACTAGAGGCGCTGTACAAGTTTTCATACATTTTTTTAACTACAGTCGCTAGCGAATGTAGATTGTGAAAACTCATGGTAGACCCTCTATACTATTACTACTGTAGTAACGTCAGCCGATCTAAATGTGACAACTCATGGTAGACGTAGTTGTTAGGCCATGTTAGGCCTCCCTATAACCTCTCTGGTGTCCCCAGCGTGCAGGGCCCCGTATAATTGATAGGCCCGTCCCTGGCCCTATAACCTCTCATGTTTCTCTGGGCCTCCGTGGCCCGGGAGGCCCAGTACGGCGGTAGCTACGCCCCTGGGCCTCCCTATAACCTCTCTGATGTCCGCAGCGTGCCGCCATCGGAGCTCCTAGTGCGGCTCGGGGAGCACGACCTGGCGAATGAGGACGAGCCCTACGGCTTCGCGGAGAGGCGGGTGCAGATAGTGGCCAGCCACCCGCACTTCGACCCCGCCACCTTCGAGTATGATCTGGCGTTGTTGAGGTAAGTCTTCGATCATCATCATCATCTTCCTGCCCTTATCCCGCTGGTGGGGTCGGCACTGGTTCTTTTCCTCCACTGTCCCCTATCAACCGTCATCTCAGTACTCACTCCCTTCTTACACATATCCGGTCTATCTCATAAAAAATGCTTAAAGTTGACTCCAAGTGTTGTTTAGTAAAAGCGTACTTTAAGTCGTTAAAGTATGTAAAGTATGTCAAGATAGAGTAAAGATAAAGTACACTTTAGCGCTAAAGTACGTTTATGAAACAACTAAAATTGCTTCCTGACTTTAACAAGACTTGAAGTCTACTCAAAGTTATTATGAGACAGACCGTGAGTCTTTATGTTCCTGTCCTTATCCCACTAAATGGGGTCGGCACAACAAGTTCTCTTCCTCCACTCTCCATCCGTGATCCGTCATCTCAGTAGTCACTCCCTTCTTACACATAAGTATCGTCTTTCACACAGTCCATCCATCTTATCTTAGGTCTACCTCTACTCTTGTATCCATCCACATTCAAATCCATCACCCTTCTTGTAACAGGCTTTCCTCCCGCCGCAAGTAAATCCCGAGGTAAGTCTTCGATGTTGGTGGGCAAAACGACAATTTTTTTGTCATAATCCTTACTGGTGGTGACAGTTTAGTGGGGATTATGACAACAAACATGTAACAGTGGGCGCCTCATGGGTTCTTCTTTTTCTTCTTTATTTGTGGCGTCTGTATCTTATAACAATTTTGACAGTGTCAAGTTTTTTAATATTACTGTCAAGTTGTAAAGTCACTGTCAAATTGTAAAGTCAATTTTAAACGAAAGATGGCTGTTTTTTTTATATTCTCGAGATTTTTTCAAAGAAAGGTGTGACAGAGAAAGGTGCTATTGATATTAATTCGCATATTTTACACTCTGGTTTTATTCGAAAAATAACCACAATTAAACTCGAAATAAAACGAGAAAAAATATAAATACTAGAGCAATAGAGTTCACAGTCAAAGCACCCGAAGAAATCCGTCAATAGCTTCAATAGCTTGAAGTAATCGATCAATATTGTATTGACAATGTCGTGGTGTGAAGTTCTGATACAATACAAACAATGAGCTAATATTGTTCATTGTTCATAAAATACATAAAATACAAAAAAGATTGTCGCAAGCATATTAGGCAAAGATTTAAATCGTAGATATGCCCGGACGTCAAAAACTGTGGCACTGTTTTTACTTGTGTGTGTTAACAAAATGCCGATGCACGCACACTAATGATCAGTAAAAAATGAACCAAACAGTTATTTCACCATTTTTATGCAATTATATTGCACGATCTTTCGTAAAAAAATATACTTACTCCTATTGTACCCTGAAATTGAAAATATTTGGTGTGCCAAATGAGCGAGCTATCTCATTTCGTGTGGCAACAAAACAGCGCGGTCTCAGTACCGTACGGGCATATCTGCGATTTAAATCTTTGGCATTAGGTATTTATCTCTATGCATTAGGTAGGTACAGTGTTCTGTCAATGAGATAAAAGTTGAAAAGCTGAAATTTGGAAGGTGGCTTCCTTTTATAACAAAACCACCCACTAAGGAGGGATTTTTGGAAATTCCACCCTTAATGGAGTGAAAACGTTATGACGCTAAATGTAGATAGATACAGAGGTAGAGGTAGGCCAAAGAAAAGATGGATGGACTGTGTGAAAGATGACATGGGTAAGAAAGAAGTGAGTACTGAGATGACGAATGACAGAGGGACATGGAAGAAGATCACTTGTTGTGCCGACCCCACATAACGTGGGAAAAGGGCAGGAAGATGATGAATGGGGTGAAAACTGTAGTATGAAACTTTTTAACGCGTGTGGCAATTTTCATGAAACTTTGTTTGGGTCTATTGCAGGTAAATGCAAAAGGAATGGACACGTGTCTCAGTATTTTTCAATAGAGTAACCTTCAAAAAGGGGTCAAATTTAGTATGGAAACTTTTTAACGGGTGCAGGTGGCGCGATATTGATCTGCATTTTGGTTTGGATACGCATTTCGGGATATTTCAAAATAATCCTCTAAAAAGGGTAAAATGGGGTGTCAAAGTTAGTACCTATGGAATTTAATTATGAGTTGTGTGATTTGTTTGAAACTCGGTTTAGATACTTTAAGTCAGTGGTTCCCAAACTCTTTTGTTTCATAGACCACTTTCAAAATTTTGCTGGATCCGGTGGACCCTCTGCATACATTACTACCAATTTCTAAATCTTGAAAAAAAAAAAAGTGAAGATTAGATCTATCTATCTACGGAAACTTGCGTTGTGTGTGGCTGAGTTTCAACGACGATTAACAGATTTTAAAAAAAATGTTTTCCATTTCCAAATTACCATTTTCTTCTCAATTTGTTTATAAATTGTCTTATTGAGAAGATTTTATTTTCGGTATCATATTATTTAAAGTAACAAGCCAACATTTTAGTTCTTCACTATCGAAACCAAATAAATTTTCATGCACCCCTGCTTACGACTGTAGACCCCCATTTTTGGTTACGTCCAACGTAGACCCCCGTCGAGTCTCCCGTGGATCCCTGGGGGTCCACCTGGACCACTTTGGGAATTACTGCTTTAAGTGAACAAAGTCGCGAACGGGACGTTAGTACCTACTTTATATATTGTCGTTCATTGTATATTACCATATTCGCATCAATAATAAGTTTTAGACAAATATTTTAGGGGAATCTTTGTCACAAACAGAACCAAAATAGATACCTACCTCACATAGGTGCGAATTAACAGTCGAGATAAACAGGTTGCTGTGTCGTTTTTGATGAACTTAGCTAAGGTCAAGTGCATGGTGAGTGACCGCGGGACGCTGACGTGTGTGATGCAAATAGTAGGTAGGTTATGTAGGTAAGGTAGGGACATAGGTAGGTATAGTTGGCTCAACGAATCTAGGCATTCGTGAAGTTAGCCGCAAGAGCTGCGCAGTATCGTTTTTCGGGAGCAATTGAAGGTATGAGGAGGGGGGGAAGGAACTGTACATGCGCAAATTCGCACCTGTGGCTAACTTCACGAATGCCTAGATCCGTTGGCAGTGGCGGATTTACAAATTTTCAAGGTATAGGCTGTAAAGCTTTTGCCGCCCTTGCCTCCACAATTTTCAAATTGTCATGTCCTAGATTATTTTTACAATTCAACAATTTCGTTGGAATTGCACGTAAAATAATTTTTAGTTATATATTTGAGCTAATTAAAGCTCAATCATGTTTGGAAGGCGGGGTAATGCATGCTATAATACCTAGTCGATACATAAGATTAAAATCGGTAAAATTATTCACTAAATTATTTACTACATTCAAATTAAAATCACCAAATTATATACAAACCAATAGTAGGACTGGCTGTATGGGTTGACGGTAGGAAAAGAAAAATACATTTTCTATAATTTCGCTCTTTACACTCATTCAAAGTGCGGGGAGAGGGCGCAAAGACCGATTATTGGTTGGGGGCGGCGAACTAGCTGTTTTACTCTAGAATATGTAAGACTAGCTGTCCCGCCCGCGACTTCGTTCACTTAAAGTATCTAAACTGAGTTTCAAACAAATCATACTCATAAAAAAATCATAATACTAACTTTGACACCCCATGTTACCCTTTTTAGAGGGTTCTTTTAAAATATTCAGAAATACGTTCCCATTTATTTTGCATTTAAGTATTCAAACCAAAATTCTGACCAATCGCCCTTTAAAAAGTACCCATAGAAACATTGACCCCCCATTTAACCATTTTTAGAAGGTTATATTGAAAAATCCTGAAACACGTGTTCATTCATTTTGTATTTACAGTACACAAACAAAGTTTCAGACCAATCGCACCACTCGTTAAAAAGTTCTCATACCAACATTGACACCCCATTTGACCCCTTTTTGAAGGTTATATTGAAAAATCCTGAAATACGTGTCCATTTATTTTGCATTTTCAGTACACAGACAAAGTTTCATGAAAATCGCCCCACGCGTTAAAAAGTTTCATACAAACGTTTTCACCCTTTTTCACCCCCTTAGAGGTGGAATTTCCAAAAATCCCGTCTTAGTGGGTAGTTTTCTTATAAAAGGAAACCACCTTCCAAATTTCAGCTTTCTAGCTTCAGCGGTTTCGGCTCGGCGATGATAAATCAGTCAGTCAGTCAGTCAGTCAGTCAGTCAGTCAGTCAGTCAGTCAGTCAGTCAGTCAGGTTAAGCTCTTATATAGGTATAGATTGCTAAACGGATTTACGGATCGTACAATGACAAATGATAAGTGAAAAGAGAAAGTCGTCGGAAAAATTTGTTGCAGACTTCTATCTGTAAAACATCAGAAAACAGAATACAGAAAACCGTCATCCAGAAATCTTTTTGATTCCTGGTAGCAAAAAAATAAATAAAAATCGGTCCCAAATTTGCCGCCCCAAAAATCTGCCGCCCTAGGCTCAAGCCTACTCAGCCTGCTGGTAAATCCGCCACTGTCCGTTGGATGAATGACTCAACTCTAAGGTAGGTGTAGCTGGTAGGTAGGTAAAGCACTTATTACACTACCCTGAATTCAGGGACCCTTACCCTAAAGTAAGTGAGTGGAGTAAAAGAGTGGTGTAATAAGAGTTAGGGCGTAAGGCGTAGAGGCTAGGCGTTAGGATCCCTTACTACCGGGCCCTGAATACCGTGTAGTGTAATACCCGTAAGTGTAGCTGGTAGGTAGGGTAAGCTTAGAGAGTGGTCCAGGTTTTGCGCCTACGCATGATCATGTTGCAGGCACCAGCGTGCTGGAGAGAGCAGTTCCATCTGGATACATCATCTAAGTAGAATACATCCAAAGGCCATGTTTACCAGTGGGTGTCATCAATACTTCACGAATATGTCAGTCAGTCTGCTTGTCAGTCAATCAATCAGTCAGTCAGACAGCAGACAGGCAGTTAGTCGGTCAGACAGCAGACAGGCAGTTAGTCGGTCAGACAGCAGATAGGCAGTTAATCAGCCATTGAGTCAGTCAGTCAGTCAGTCAGTCAGTCTATCCTTCGGTCAGTCAGTCAGTCAGTCAATCAGTCAAGACAGCAGTAAGTTAGTCAGCCAGTCAGACAGTACCCACAGCTAGACATAGTCAGTCAGCAGACAGTACCTATCTGTGAGTCAGCCAGACAAGCAGCAGTCAGTTAGTCAGATAGCAGACAGGTATTCGGTCAGTCAGTCAGTCACGTACTCACGTAGTGATTTTATTTTAATATTTACCTTGTTCGTTTCAATTCTAGATCGTTTCCTATTGATAGGAAGCAGGTAGCATAGATTACAATGTAAGTAGCTATTTTGTATTCATCTCGGATCGCAAATTGGTCGTTATCTAGTTTTTGGTTGTTTTTTTCCATGGCCAGATATAATTATTATGACTAAGGTCTATAACTAGAACTAAATATAAACAAAAAACTTGTACAGCGCCTCTAGCGGATAGTTGGGTACTAAAACGTCACGTAGTTAACTATCCTACGTCACAGTACTACAGCGACTGTAGTTTGCGCTCATAATTTGCTTACAATTTGGTACCATGAGTAACAATTTTGACAGATGTCATAGTAACGTACTATTACTACTGTAGTAACGTCAGCCGATCTAAATGTGACAACTCATGGTAGACGTACCTACTGTAGGATTTTCTGCGGTGCATTTGCCTGACAACTACGTCGCTCTGGTTTTTATATTTTTTCTCGTGTTATTTTGAGTTTTATTGCGTAATTTTGGTGGTTATTTTGCCAATAAAGCCCGGGTTCTTGACGCGAGTGTGAATTAGAGTGAATAGTTCTCTTCAAATTCCATCGGAGGATATCCCGAGAATTTTCAATAAAACAGCCATCTTTTGTTTAAAATTGACTTGACAACTTGACTATGACTCTGTGACGTTGACAATACTTATAAAAAAATACACTTGACACTGGCAAAATTGTTCTCTAAGAGACAGATGCCATAATTAAAGAAGAAGAAGAAGAAGACGTACTGTACAGGAACTCACATACATACTATACCCAGTGATCTGTTATAGTTACTAAAGACTATACCTCAAACAAATTATTCTCCTTAGTAGTTAGTTGGATAAAAAAATGGGGGAAAATCTGAAAAACATTATTATATTCACGCTAGCTAGTCGAACAGTGGCTTAATTGTTTGTGCATTGACCGGTGACAGGCAAAGACGCAGGTTCGAAAATGAAATGAAAATGAAAAAATATTTATTTTAGCCAAAAACTTAAAACTAGATACAAACATAGCTAATAGTTGTTATACTATTTATTAAAGTTGATTGCTAAGGATTTCAGGAATATGTAGTCCTCAGCGGTCTTCACACTAGGCCAGTGGTTCTCAAACTCTTTGGTTTCATAGACCACTTTCAAAATTTTGCTGGATCCAGTGGACCCCTTGCATCTACATTACTACCAATTTCTAATCTTGTTAAAAAAAGTGAAGATTAGATCTATCTATCTATGGAAACTTGTGTTGTGGCTGCGTTTCAACGACGATCAACACTTTCGAAAAAAATATCTTTTCCACTTCCAAATTACCATATTTTTCGCAATTTATTTATAAATTGTCTTATGGAGAAGGTTTAATTTAAGTATCATATTATTTAAAAATTTAAATAACAAGGCTTACGATTGTAGACCCCCACAGTTTTTTGGCACGTCCAACGTAGACCCCCGTCGAGTCTTACGTGGACCCCTGGGGGTCCACCTGGACCACTTTGGGAATCACTGCACTAGGCAAAGCCCGTATCGTGAAGACCAGAATCAAGTCCCGCCCATTGCAAAATCTATCTAAAAGACTTGTTTAAACTGTTGCGATTAGCTTTAATACCATTTTTTTTCAGATTTTACGAGCCAGTGAAGTTCCAGCCCAACATCCTTCCGGTGTGCGTGCCGGATGATGATGATGATTACGTTGGCAAGAGCGCCTACGTCACCGGATGGGGGCGGCTGTTCGACGGTAAGGAAATGACGTCATTACAGTTGGTTTGTTGCCTTTTTAAGACTAAACGGCTGAACGGATCGTAATGAAATTTGGCAAGGAGATAGATTATATCATGGAGACGGAAATATGCTATCTTTTGTTTCAAGAAATAATCTTGATAGGGCTGAAATAGGGGTTGAAAGTTTGTATGGGGAATGCATGGTTAAGCGACGCTGAGCGCAATCCGTTTTTGGATGGGTGACCGCCACCGATAACAATAAAATCAGATCATTTAAAAAAAATCAAAATAATCGTTTTTCGATTGACCTAATTTGCCTCGATATTAGGTTACTATAACATTAGGTTACTACATTTCACCTTGAAATCTTGGTTTATTACCAGAGGGTCCGCTCCCGAGCGTCCTGCAAGAGGTGCAAGTACCAGTGATCAACAACTCGGCTTGCGAGGCGATGTACCAGGTCGCGGGCTACAACGAGCATATACCCAACATATTCATATGCGCCGGCCGCAGCAAAGGAGGCACAGACAGCTGTGAAGGTGATAACAACATTATTATACTTGCTTCCGTTCGCGGCTTTGCTCGCAAGGTACCTACATAAAATATAGCCTATGTTACTCGGGGATAACGTAGCATTCTAATGGTGAAAGAATTTTTGAAATCGGACCGTTAGTTTTTGAGTTTATTCGTTACAAACAAAAATACAAAACTTTCCTCCTTATAATATTAGTACCCTTTTTTTAATTGCAAGGTGACAGCGGCGGTCCTATGGTTCTGCCGCGAGAGAGAGACGGAAGATTCGTGCTCGGCGGAGTGATCTCGTGGGGCATCGGGTGCGCGGAGCCGAATCAGCCGGGCGTGTATACGAGGATATCGGAATTTAGAGATTGGATTAATCAGATATTGCAATTTTAAGATATTAAATTGCATTATACACCGTGACATTCAGATCACCGTTTCTTCAGAGCAAACCTTATTCAGACCATGTCTTATACCTACCTAATACCTACCTACCATTAAAAAAAGTAGTACCTACTTAAAGTACACGTTAAGTAGGTACTTACCTATTATATTTTGAAAAAAAAAATGTATTTTTTTTTTGCATTTTTTTTTTATTTTAAGAAAGATTTTTGACTTTTGAAGACACTTAATTAGCCAAGTATTTTTAACCGACCTAAAAAAGAAGGATTTTAATGTTTCACTATATTTTTTAGATTCAAAGTTGTGTCACGGTGTTTAACCATTTTTGATCAATATTTTTGAAAATGAACCATAGTTAATAAGTACACTCGTATTACTTATCTCCCTCACTTGTGTAATACAGATTTTATTGTCGGTGGCGTAGCGGGTTCGATTCCCGACCGACTTTCAGTATTTCCAATAAAACTATGTAAACTATTTTTAACACTTGTCTACTAATAGAAACTAAATTAATAAATTAAGTTTTATTTAATTTACAACGAAGCCGTCCATTATTTATTTTTAGATTAATTATTGTAAATATTTTTTTATTGAATGCATTTATTATTTATGAATTAGCCATAATATTAAAAAACGAAATTATCGTAGTTATGAGATAATTTTAATAAATAACTTGTAAGATATAAAAGGCATTTTACTTTAACTTGACTTCACCTTATAAAATTTTAAGTAGGTAAATCTATATTATCAGAGATGGGCCGAATCTGGTTTTAACCGAATCCGAACTTCGGCCGAACATTCGGTGAAATGAAAAGTTCGGCCGAAGAATGCCGAAGTTCGGTTCAAGCTGTTGGAATTCGGTTGAACCGAATGTGATGTGAACCGAATTTCGGCCCATCCCTAATTATTATAGCTATTCATCAATCATAATCTCCCTGTCCTTTTCCCACGTTAAGTAGGGTCGTACAACAGTCTCCTTTCATCTCCCTCTTCACTTCTCTCTTACTCATTTCATTTGATAATTATCGTCTCTCACACAGTCCATCCATTTTTCGTCCATCATTCTCGAGTCTACGTCTAATTTACCTATATCTCCAATATAACAAATCACTGTAGGTACCTATATCTCCTTCATAATCTTCATTATTACCATGTAAATGAAGATGAAGCGATCCTATTGGCCGATTTAACACGCCTAAGTATGCGTAACTTAGCGTATCTTATACCTATAACGAGCAATTCTTGTATATACCTATATATGTATATATATTGCTCCAGTGATTTTCATGAAATTTAGTATACAGGGGGTTTCGGGATCGTACAATGACAAATGATAAGTGAAAAGAGAAAGTCGTCGGAAAAATTTGTTGCAGACTTCTATCTGTAAAACATCAGAAAACAGAATACAGAAAACCGTCATCCAGAAATCTTTTTGATTCCTGGTAGCAAAAAAATAAATAAAAATCGGTCCCAAATTTGCCGCCCCAAAAATCTGCCGCCCTAGGCTCAAGCCTACTCAGCCTGCTGGTAAATCCGCCACTGTCCGTTGGATGAATGACTCAACTCTAAGGTAGGTGTAGCTGGTAGGTAGGTAAAGCACTTATTACACTACCCTGAATTCAGGGACCCTTACCCTAAAGTAAGTGAGTGGAGTAAAAGAGTGGTGTAATAAGAGTTAGGGCGTAAGGCGTAGAGGCTAGGCGTTAGGATCCCTTACTACCGGGCCCTGAATACCGTGTAGTGTAATACCCGTAAGTGTAGCTGGTAGGTAGGGTAAGCTTAGAGAGTGGTCCAGGTTTTGCGCCTACGCATGATCATGTTGCAGGCACCAGCGTGCTGGAGAGAGCAGTTCCATCTGGATACATCATCTAAGTAGAATACATCCAAAGGCCATGTTTACCAGTGGGTGTCATCAATACTTCACGAATATGTCAGTCAGTCTGCTTGTCAGTCAATCAATCAGTCAGTCAGACAGCAGACAGGCAGTTAGTCGGTCAGACAGCAGACAGGCAGTTAGTCGGTCAGACAGCAGATAGGCAGTTAATCAGCCATTGAGTCAGTCAGTCAGTCAGTCAGTCAGTCTATCCTTCGGTCAGTCAGTCAGTCAGTCAATCAGTCAAGACAGCAGTAAGTTAGTCAGCCAGTCAGACAGTACCCACAGCTAGACATAGTCAGTCAGCAGACAGTACCTATCTGTGAGTCAGCCAGACAAGCAGCAGTCAGTTAGTCAGATAGCAGACAGGTATTCGGTCAGTCAGTCAGTCACGTACTCACGTAGTGATTTTATTTTAATATTTACCTTGTTCGTTTCAATTCTAGATCGTTTCCTATTGATAGGAAGCAGGTAGCATAGATTACAATGTAAGTAGCTATTTTGTATTCATCTCGGATCGCAAATTGGTCGTTATCTAGTTTTTGGTTGTTTTTTTCCATGGCCAGATATAATTATTATGACTAAGGTCTATAACTAGAACTAAATATAAACAAAAAACTTGTACAGCGCCTCTAGCGGATAGTTGGGTACTAAAACGTCACGTAGTTAACTATCCTACGTCACAGTACTACAGCGACTGTAGTTTGCGCTCATAATTTGCTTACAATTTGGTACCATGAGTAACAATTTTGACAGATGTCATAGTAACGTACTATTACTACTGTAGTAACGTCAGCCGATCTAAATGTGACAACTCATGGTAGACGTACCTACTGTAGGATTTTCTGCGGTGCATTTGCCTGACAACTACGTCGCTCTGGTTTTTATATTTTTTCTCGTGTTATTTTGAGTTTTATTGCGTAATTTTGGTGGTTATTTTGCCAATAAAGCCCGGGTTCTTGACGCGAGTGTGAATTAGAGTGAATAGTTCTCTTCAAATTCCATCGGAGGATATCCCGAGAATTTTCAATAAAACAGCCATCTTTTGTTTAAAATTGACTTGACAACTTGACTATGACTCTGTGACGTTGACAATACTTATAAAAAAATACACTTGACACTGGCAAAATTGTTCTCTAAGAGACAGATGCCATAATTAAAGAAGAAGAAGAAGAAGACGTACTGTACAGGAACTCACATACATACTATACCCAGTGATCTGTTATAGTTACTAAAGACTATACCTCAAACAAATTATTCTCCTTAGTAGTTAGTTGGATAAAAAAATGGGGGAAAATCTGAAAAACATTATTATATTCACGCTAGCTAGTCGAACAGTGGCTTAATTGTTTGTGCATTGACCGGTGACAGGCAAAGACGCAGGTTCGAAAATGAAATGAAAATGAAAAAATATTTATTTTAGCCAAAAACTTAAAACTAGATACAAACATAGCTAATAGTTGTTATACTATTTATTAAAGTTGATTGCTAAGGATTTCAGGAATATGTAGTCCTCAGCGGTCTTCACACTAGGCCAGTGGTTCTCAAACTCTTTGGTTTCATAGACCACTTTCAAAATTTTGCTGGATCCAGTGGACCCCTTGCATCTACATTACTACCAATTTCTAATCTTGTTAAAAAAAGTGAAGATTAGATCTATCTATCTATGGAAACTTGTGTTGTGGCTGCGTTTCAACGACGATCAACACTTTCGAAAAAAATATCTTTTCCACTTCCAAATTACCATATTTTTCGCAATTTATTTATAAATTGTCTTATGGAGAAGGTTTAATTTAAGTATCATATTATTTAAAAATTTAAATAACAAGGCTTACGATTGTAGACCCCCACAGTTTTTTGGCACGTCCAACGTAGACCCCCGTCGAGTCTTACGTGGACCCCTGGGGGTCCACCTGGACCACTTTGGGAATCACTGCACTAGGCAAAGCCCGTATCGTGAAGACCAGAATCAAGTCCCGCCCATTGCAAAATCTATCTAAAAGACTTGTTTAAACTGTTGCGATTAGCTTTAATACCATTTTTTTTCAGATTTTACGAGCCAGTGAAGTTCCAGCCCAACATCCTTCCGGTGTGCGTGCCGGATGATGATGATGATTACGTTGGCAAGAGCGCCTACGTCACCGGATGGGGGCGGCTGTTCGACGGTAAGGAAATGACGTCATTACAGTTGGTTTGTTGCCTTTTTAAGACTAAACGGCTGAACGGATCGTAATGAAATTTGGCAAGGAGATAGATTATATCATGGAGACGGAAATATGCTATCTTTTGTTTCAAGAAATAATCTTGATAGGGCTGAAATAGGGGTTGAAAGTTTGTATGGGGAATGCATGGTTAAGCGACGCTGAGCGCAATCCGTTTTTGGATGGGTGACCGCCACCGATAACAATAAAATCAGATCATTTAAAAAAAATCAAAATAATCGTTTTTCGATTGACCTAATTTGCCTCGATATTAGGTTACTATAACATTAGGTTACTACATTTCACCTTGAAATCTTGGTTTATTACCAGAGGGTCCGCTCCCGAGCGTCCTGCAAGAGGTGCAAGTACCAGTGATCAACAACTCGGCTTGCGAGGCGATGTACCAGGTCGCGGGCTACAACGAGCATATACCCAACATATTCATATGCGCCGGCCGCAGCAAAGGAGGCACAGACAGCTGTGAAGGTGATAACAACATTATTATACTTGCTTCCGTTCGCGGCTTTGCTCGCAAGG
Organism: Cosmorhoe ocellata; assembly: GCA_963675405.1. Lineage (NCBI taxonomy): Eukaryota > Metazoa > Arthropoda > Insecta > Lepidoptera > Geometridae > Cosmorhoe > Cosmorhoe ocellata. The sequence goes on from OY776272.1 coordinate 2,945,330, forward strand.
TACCTACATAAAATATAGCCTATGTTACTCGGGGATAACGTAGCATTCTAATGGTGAAAGAATTTTTGAAATCGGACCGTTAGTTTTTGAGTTTATTCGTTACAAACAAAAATACAAAACTTTCCTCCTTATAATATTAGTACCCTTTTTTTAATTGCAAGGTGACAGCGGCGGTCCTATGGTTCTGCCGCGAGAGAGAGACGGAAGATTCGTGCTCGGCGGAGTGATCTCGTGGGGCATCGGGTGCGCGGAGCCGAATCAGCCGGGCGTGTATACGAGGATATCGGAATTTAGAGATTGGATTAATCAGATATTGCAATTTTAAGATATTAAATTGCATTATACACCGTGACATTCAGATCACCGTTTCTTCAGAGCAAACCTTATTCAGACCATGTCTTATACCTACCTAATACCTACCTACCATTAAAAAAAGTAGTACCTACTTAAAGTACACGTTAAGTAGGTACTTACCTATTATATTTTGAAAAAAAAAATGTATTTTTTTTTTGCATTTTTTTTTTATTTTAAGAAAGATTTTTGACTTTTGAAGACACTTAATTAGCCAAGTATTTTTAACCGACCTAAAAAAGAAGGATTTTAATGTTTCACTATATTTTTTAGATTCAAAGTTGTGTCACGGTGTTTAACCATTTTTGATCAATATTTTTGAAAATGAACCATAGTTAATAAGTACACTCGTATTACTTATCTCCCTCACTTGTGTAATACAGATTTTATTGTCGGTGGCGTAGCGGGTTCGATTCCCGACCGACTTTCAGTATTTCCAATAAAACTATGTAAACTATTTTTAACACTTGTCTACTAATAGAAACTAAATTAATAAATTAAGTTTTATTTAATTTACAACGAAGCCGTCCATTATTTATTTTTAGATTAATTATTGTAAATATTTTTTTATTGAATGCATTTATTATTTATGAATTAGCCATAATATTAAAAAACGAAATTATCGTAGTTATGAGATAATTTTAATAAATAACTTGTAAGATATAAAAGGCATTTTACTTTAACTTGACTTCACCTTATAAAATTTTAAGTAGGTAAATCTATATTATCAGAGATGGGCCGAATCTGGTTTTAACCGAATCCGAACTTCGGCCGAACATTCGGTGAAATGAAAAGTTCGGCCGAAGAATGCCGAAGTTCGGTTCAAGCTGTTGGAATTCGGTTGAACCGAATGTGATGTGAACCGAATTTCGGCCCATCCCTAATTATTATAGCTATTCATCAATCATAATCTCCCTGTCCTTTTCCCACGTTAAGTAGGGTCGTACAACAGTCTCCTTTCATCTCCCTCTTCACTTCTCTCTTACTCATTTCATTTGATAATTATCGTCTCTCACACAGTCCATCCATTTTTCGTCCATCATTCTCGAGTCTACGTCTAATTTACCTATATCTCCAATATAACAAATCACTGTAGGTACCTATATCTCCTTCATAATCTTCATTATTACCATGTAAATGAAGATGAAGCGATCCTATTGGCCGATTTAACACGCCTAAGTATGCGTAACTTAGCGTATCTTATACCTATAACGAGCAATTCTTGTATATACCTATATATGTATATATATTGCTCCAGTGATTTTCATGAAATTTAGTATACAGGGGGTTTCGGGGGGTTTCATAAATTGATCTAGCTAGGTTTCATTTTTAGAAAACATCGTTTACCCCAAAAAAAAAACGAGCAAAACTCGGTCATCCAGGTACTATAGGTAAAAAGTTAAAATTTAATTTCTCAGATTATCATAAAACGAACTAAATAAATTCCAAAAAATGTGGAACGCTTCACGATTTTGCGTGTCATCCTTGCGCAGGGGCCATGCTAATCTTCTCTGTATCGTTCCAATTTTAGTATATGTACTGCCGAAGCAAGTACAATCGTAAGGACACTTTTACTGTATACATGCTACGGAAAATGAAAAATATCGTTTGCGCGATCTAGAACTTTAAGTTATATTTCGACGGTTTATTACTTTATGCGTTAAACTTTACTTTTATTAAACACTAAAGAATAATTTTAGTTGTTCAGTTAAGTTTTACAGTACTTTTAAACAGTAAAAGTGTTTATTTTTCATAAAAACCTATTTTTTATTGAAAACACGCTTTGGTAGCGCCATCTAGTGAGTGTGTAACTATCGTAAGTTGACTCATGTGGTCCGAACTTTGTTAAGGTTTTGGTTGCATACGGTTTTCGCATGTTCTATGCATAAATATAAGTACCTGGGTGACCGAGCTTTGCTCGTTTTTTGAGGGTAAACGACGTTTTCTAAAAATGAAACCTAGCTAGATCGATTTATCGCCCCCGACACCTTCTGCATACTAAATTTCATTAAAATCGCTGGAGCCGTTTCCGAGATTCCGATTATATATATATATACATATATATATACAAGAATTGCTCGTTTAAAGGTATAAGATAAATTATTAATTTATTTGAGGTATTTATGGGCATACTAATATTCTAAATGCGCTAGTAAGTAGTAACTCTGTTTGTTTGTTACCTTTTCACGACTAACTGTTCAACTGTTCTTATTGAAATTTGGCATGGAGATAGATGATTCCTTCGGAATGGATAATATAGATAGGCTATGTATTGTTATAGAGGTAAACGCATTTATTGTGAGTTTAATGTATTTCCATATCAGTATTTAGCGCCACCTATGAAGTAGTAGCAACCTTACCGAAGGTTTCTAAATTCTAATCCTACATTACGTTACGAGGGCATTGAAAATTCATGATTCTCTATTACTTATTTATTTGTGTAATTTGGGTAGCTAGCGTATTTTCTTTATCCTATTTTATTCCGCTACTGGGCAAATATTTGATAAATTAATAAATATATTTAATTTTACCTATTGCCAACGCCATCTATCAGTAGTAGAAGTAGTAGCACTTCCAATCCTTCAGAGCCATTTTGGGACTCACTTATTTTGTTTCGGTACCTATTCTGAAAATTTCAGTATTGTAACTTGCTTATAAATAGTCAGATTCTTAGTTATTAAAATACTTCTTGTGTGAAAAGTGTGACAATAATTTGGGTAGACCTCTTGGTATTAACTTCACTAATACAACTCCCACACTGGATGTTTTGTCATTGGTATTTTAATCTGCCAACGGATGGAGGTAAAACCGTTACAAAATAATTCAAAAAGTTTCAATATCCCACTTCATAAAAATACTTATAAAAAGAAAACTAGACCACGTAGCTTGTTTCTGTAAAAAGTAATGTCATTTGGGGTATTTTATCTGTGCTTTAGGACACTAAAACAACCGAGAATGGCAACAATTTATTTTTATGAGTGAACTGCCGACACCCATTGTTTCGCTAGTCTATGACGTCATCCATGACTCACACTTATACATATTACCAAAGACGCAAGGAGATATTTTAACGGCTTCTACAGACCGGAAATTTATCCCGCTTGCTAATAACATAAACATGTTCAAACAACAGTAAACTTTATCGCACCGAAATTTGAGTTTCAAGTGGCTCGGCTGCAAGAACGCCCCGGGACGTTTCCGCCCGTTGACAGGCAATTCAAGCACCAGAATATTTGCTATTCTATAAAGATTGATCAACCATAATCAGACATGATATTTTTTGTGAAATTGCCACAAATTTAATTTTTACTTGTGGTTGAACACTGGCCTTCTCCCAATCATGTAATTGTGTCTAGATATGAGGAATATAATAATAGAACCAACACATTTTGTAAGTCTTTTTATCGCGTTACTATTTTTTTTAACCAGTGGTGAAAGGAATAAATTGCGCCTTAAGGTCTCCTTTCATACACTATTTTTCATCTAAACTAATATTATAAAGAGGAAAACTTTGATTGTTTGTTTGAAATGAATAGGCTCCGAAACTATGTTTAATAAACTAACATATAAAATTTAATGCAATCTTCTTTCCATATAGTAAACTCGACAAAGGCTAATCAAACAAAAAAAAACCTAGTAACCAAAATTTATAGTTGGCTCAATGAATCTAGGCATTCGTGAAGTTAGCCGCAAGAGCTGCGCAGTATCGTTTTTCGGGAGCAATTGGAGATATGAAGAGGGGAAGGAACTGCACATGCGCAAACTCGCACCTTTGGCTAATTTCACGAATGCCTAGATCCATTGGATGACCTATACGTAATGGTATAGAAATAAAACAAACATCTCATCTTAAAAGTATATTCAAGCTATAGAACTCGCGTTCGAGGCGATACGGGGCCAGAGATCTGCGCATTCCTTAGCGACAGGGCCGGTGATAGCTGAACCCTTCATTTCACCCTTATTGTTCACAATAACACCTGCATTGTCCTCAAAGTATATGAACACTCCGTCCCGCCTCCGGAACGGTTTCCGCTGCCGGATCACCACTGCAGGCATTACCTGGAAGAAGATGTGGAAATAAGCGTTAGCTGCACAATTCTTGGTTTGATTCCCATGTAGAACCGAAGATTCGAATGTGAACACTACTGTCCTACTAATATTATGAACGCGAAAGTTTGTAAGAATGTATGGATGTATGTTTGTTACTCTTTCACCTACTATGCTACTAATATTATAAACGTGGAAGTATGTAAGAATGTATGGATGTGTGGATGTATGTTTGTTACTCTTTCACGCTGAAATGGCTTAACGGATCTGGATGAAATTTGGCACAGATATAGATTATAGTCTGGAATATGACATAGGGTACTTTTTATCCTGGAAAAATGTTAGGGATAGACATGTTTTTGTTTTTTTTTGGCAAACCAAGCTGCTCATTTATCATGAAATGAATCCACTAATACCAAAAGCTTGCATGTGTATTGTTTATCAACCAACCAGCTCAGGGGCCTCACCATGAATTCATAATACATTACTTAATTAATATTACATTGTTATTTCCTACCATGACCTATGCAAATTGTATTGGAGTAGTGACGTTTCTATAATAGAATCGTTACGGAATCGTTCTGGAAGACTTCATGGTAAGGCCCAAGATAAGCTCTTTGAAGTATTTATTGATTGGGCATGATGTTGATAAAAATATTGTTTGCTATATATCTAATATCTATTTGAAGTCGCTCAGTCAGCCAAGGCATATCAACACTGTTTACACTTCAGGTGTAAAATTAGCGAAACCTTATGGCGTATCATCATCGAGACTCAAAGACTAGCATAAAATTAGCGAAACCTTATGGCGTATCATCATCGAGACTCAAAGACTAGCATCTTTCCTCAAGTTTGCAGGTTATACCTAGTCTTCAAATACTTTTAAAGCCTATTATGGTGCAGAAGGGAGCTACTGGAGTACTAAGTGTAATGCTAGATTCAGAATTTGACATCAAAAGTGTTGACTGTAGCAGTATGCAGTAGCCGGTTCTTCTCGTACTTGTGTTAGGTTGGAATTGGCACATAGATTCACTGCATGTAAGACGTTCCAAAGTGATTTCAGTGATTTTATTGAATAAATTATTTTTCTTTCTTTCTTTTTTACAAATAGCATCTAGTGCTTGACCCCAACCTGGCCACCCAGTCAAGCTCATCTCGACTATCCAGAATGTCCTAAAAGACAAGATGTGCAAGTGCTGTACTACTAAACTACTGTTTCGTTAGCAAACTATGAAAGAAGTTGTGCTTCAAGAGTGGAGTATGAGCCCCACATCACCACTAAATGCAACATGTTTCCTTATAGTTGCAAGATAGATTAATAATGTGTCAATTTTTACTTTTTGTTTACACTTTTGATGTCATCACCATCATCTGATTTCACCTGCTGCTGGGTATATATGCTTTTCATTGATTAATTATTAGAATAATCTTGATTTATTACATTTTTCTTTTGATGTTGGATTATGTTTTTTTTCAATGGAAACTTTACTGTTTGCATTTGAATTTGTTTGCAATAGCATACATAATTTTTGAGCATTATCAGTTAGTATCAAAGTGTTACCTTTTTCCTTAGTTCAGGTTTGCCCTTCTTGACTGTGGCTACGATCATGTCTCCAGATCCAGCAGCAGGCAGCCTGTTCAAACGACCCTTGATACCCTGGACAGCAATTACGTACAGGTTCTTAGCTCCTGAAATTGAAAGGTATAAATGTTGAAATTCATTGTTTGGGATGTCAAAATAAACCGCATTTTGGTACGGTTCGCAAAATTTCGAACTGAACAAACTCAGACACAGCCAAGGAGAATATCATCGTGTATCAACACACATTTTTGTGTTCTAGATAAAAAATCATCATTGATGTTCAGTTGAATGTGTTTATAGGTTATGTTGTGGTTTCTCAATTTTATAAGTTTACCTGTGTTGTCTGCGCAGTTGATCACCGCTCCCACTGGGAGACCCAGCGAGATACGGAACTTCGCTCCCGCGGAACCACCACGTCCTTAAATCAGAAAAACCACAATTTACTCATCTTTATCACAGCACTCCTATTCGGGCTAAGTTTCCCGGCAAATCACAAAATATAAGTGGTTTCTAGGTGGACACATAGTGAAAATAACTACGCGCATCATATCAAACAGATTTGAGCACCGAATAACAGGATTAGAATGGATTTTTCGTAATTTCACGAACCTCTTTTAGACATTTTGTTGTGTCAAATTTTGAGAGGAAATCAAAAGAACATGAAGGTGGCTGCAAATTCTGAAATTGATTTCGTTCGAAACTTTCTGACAGTGACATATTGGACAGTTTTCAAAACAAATCTGAAGATAGTCGCAAACAACTTTTTTTTAAGATTTTATGATTTTTTCATAACAAAAATATCAGTACCTATTTTATTTAAATAGAATAATTATACTCTAGTTTAAAATCATCATTCTATTTTTTTTACTGCTGTTTCAATTACTTATTTTAGAAACCGGTACTGAACGTACAAAAATTACGTTCCATTTCATCCAAAGCAAAGTAAATAAATCGTTATTCTATGTATGACTGTGCCTCTACGCGGTGATTGTTATTTTTTTTTTTTTTTTTTTTTTTTTTTTTTTTTTTTCTAACCTATATCGTCCCACTGCTGGGCAAAGGTCTCCCCCAAATCACGCCAACCATCTCTATCCTTCGAGGTCTCCCACCATCTGCCCTCGAAGGTATCGAGATCATCCCTCCAACGCTTGCGTGGCCGGCCACGACCTCGCTTTCCGTCAGGCTGCCAGGTTGTAATGGCATTCGCCCATCTGTCTGGCGACATCCGGCTGATGTGGCCCGCCCAGTCCCACTTGAGCCGGGCTGTTTTTTTGCCCACGTCGGCAATGCCAGTGGTTGAACGCAACATGCTATTCCGCACTCGGTCAGTGCGTTTAAATCCGAGGATGCTGCGTTCCATTGCCCTTTGACAAATCTTGAGCTTGGACTTCTGTAGCTCGGTCAGTGACCACGTCTGCGCACCGTAGGTTAGGACGGGCAGGATACACATGTCGACGAGTTTGCGCTTCAGCGTCAGAGGAAGGTCTCCCTTCATGTGCGCCTTCATGGACCAGAAGCTCTTCCAGGCGTTATCGACTCGGCGACCGATTTCCTTGTCTTGCCTGTTTTCGAAGCTTGCTAGCTGGCCCAAGTAAATGTACTCATCGACGTTTTGTATTACCTGCCCATCTACCTCGACCCTACGTTTCGTGCTGTTGGTCATTAACTGTGTCTTCGACCGGTTCATTTGAAGCCCAACCTCAAGACTTGCCGCGCTCAAGTCTTGGAGCATCCCCTGTAGGTCGTGAGCTGTTGGTGCAAAAAGAACTATGTCGTCCGCAAAGCGCAGGTTTGTAAGGCGTTTGCCATCGACGTCAATGCCCTTTGTTGCCCATGCAACAGTCAGCGTTTTAAATACCTCTTGGAGGGTTGCTGTGAACAGTAAGGGAGATAGGGGGTCTCCCTGCTTAACTCCTTTTTGGATAGTGAATGAAGGACCTGTAATATTTAGTTTGATATCGGCTGTGCTATTGTTGTATATGATTTGGAGAAGTTTTATATAAGTCTGGTCTATTAGCTGGTTTTCCAGGGCTTTAAATATTGCAGAATGTGTTACGCTGTCGAAAGCCTTTGTGTAGTCTACAAAGGCTATATAAAGCGGTTTGTGAAATTCTGCATATTTTTCGATAACCTGGTTCAGCGTGTGTAGATGGTCTGATGTGGAGTAGCAGGGACGGAAGCCGGCTTGTTCGGGTGGTTGATGTTGATCGAGAGTGCTTGCAATGCGGTTTTGTATACACTTGATAAGGGTTTTATACAGATGTGACACCAGGCTAATAGGTCTATAATTGCTAACGTTCGTTTTGTCCCCTTTCTTGTGAAGGAGGACAATGTTTGAGTGGCACATCTGTTTTGGGATCCGACCTGAATCTAATATCGAATTGAAAAAGTTAGTGAGGTGAGGGAGGAGTGCATATGAGCCTATCTTTAGTGCTTCAGTAGTTATACCGTCTTCTCCTGGGCTCCTATCATACTTCATGGTTTTCAGCGCATCGTGAACCTCTTTCCCAGTAAAGAGCGGTACAGTGTCAGAACGACTGTATTCAACTACATCAACACTTTTGGAAGCATCCAAGTAAAGGGTTTTGTAGTAATCTGTGCAAATACTCAGTACTTTATCGCGACTGTTTTGTTTAATGCCATTTTCGTCTTGAAGGCTGTTAATCCAGTGCTTGCTTCTCGTGAAGCCTTGTTTAGCGGATCTCAGAGAGGTGTGCTTTTCGATAGCTATACGAATTAACAGCGAGTTAAATGTTCTTATGTCCTTCCTGATATTACGTTTTACTTGTCTGTCTAACATTCGGTATTCTGGTGTGCAAATTTCTAGTTTTTCTCTATCTATTATTAGTTTTTTAGTTTCTTGTGAGAGTTTGGCTTTATCTTTTTTAACAACTTTAATTTTTTTATTGCTAGACTCGATTGATTTTATTATTGCATTATACTGGCCTTCAACGTCTTCGATTTCATTTATTTTTAAGATTTCAAACTGATTTGAGAGTTCTATATTGAAACTTTCTGAGTTTTTAAGTAAGGTTAGTTTTGAATGGCGTGTGGACTTGTTACTATATTGCTGGAATCGGTGTATTCTAAAGTTAAATCGTATTTTTGCGCGAACTGGTCTGTGGTCAGAGCTAAATTTAATTTTATTGATGACGCCTATATCTTTTACTATTTGGGGATCGGAAGAAAGGATATAGTCTATTTCGTTGCGTGTAGTGCCATTGGGCATGACCCAGGTCCATCTTCTATGTGATTTTTTGCTGAAGAAGCTGTTAGCAACTATCATTCGCTGCCCAAATGTGAATTGCATCATTCTGGTGCCACGCTCATTGCGGTTACCTAAGCCAAATTGACCAATTACAGAGCTAGTGTCAGCTGCCTGCCTGGTTCCTAGTTTTGCATTGAAGTCACCGAGGACCATATTCCAGGTACCTCGGTTTTCTTCGCAGGCTTTGTTGAGGAGATCATAAAAGATTTCAACTTCTTCGTCACAGTATGCAGATGTTGGTGCATACACTTGCACTAGGGTCAAGGTGGTGGTGGGTGTTATGCGGAATCTGAGTATTGCTATGCGTTCTGAGTATGCTTTGAATTCGATGATGTTCTCTTTCCACTTCTTAGCAACCAGGAACCCTACACCGTGGTGTCCACCGGTTTCTCCAAAGTGGTAAAATATATCCTCGGGACGTTCTTCTGTGATTTCGCCCATCCTCCTTACTTCTGCAAGGCCTACGATGTCCCAATTTATGTATGTAAGTGCGTTCTCTAATTCTAATAAACGTTCGTCTTTCATGAGCGTTCTGACGTTATAAGTTAAGATGTTCAGCGTATCAGTGTCCTTTATAACGTGAGCCAGGGTCGTTTGACGGTAGGATCTCGCCCGGAGATTCTTAGCTCCCCTGACCCCAGGGCTGGCATGGCGCCCGTCAACGCCAGCACAGCCGCTGGTGTCGCCGGGCACTTGGGGCCTTGGTTGGTTGTGTCTATTCATGTTTTGGGGGGGTTTGGACCTAGCCCACCACGCTGGTCCAGTGCGGGTTGGTAGGCGGAGCGCCAGAGCCTCGTCTGTTGGTCGGCAGGGTGTACCACGGGCCGGTGAGGTTGGCTTGGATTCTGACAGATGTTATTTATTTATTTATTTATTATTAAGCACACAAAACAGAACACAATCAATCATGCCACAAATGAAACGCCTTATCAAATTACGCAAAATATAAGTATTTCAAATCGATTCATATTGTTTTATTGCGAATGAAATAATTTTTATCATCGTTTTTATCTTCGTAGGACGGAACGAAATTCAAAATTTGTTTGTCATTTTCTGTCAATCTCATTGCCGCTTGTCATTCTTCCAAAAATCATAAATTGTTAATTTGTTGAGAAAGTAGTGTAGGATTAGTTTCAGAAAAACATAAATTATGGCATTTATGGGTGATACGATGAGTCCCGCGCCTCTTTGGCACAACGGACCTACTCCAGGCGCTTTCTACAATTTCCCCGCTAACCCATCAAACTTTGGGCCTTCAAACCATACAGTGCAGGATTTCACATCACAGTAAGTATATCCATCATTTAAAACCACCATATTAAAATAACACAGCAATAATTAAGCTCAAGACAAAATGCTAATTCGTTTGTGTGAAAAAGCTGAAAAAAAAATCTACTCTATTCCATACATCTATACAATAATATTTTATAGAGGAAAGATTTGATTCTTAGTTTGCATTGAATAGATTCTTTCACCAATGTGTAGAATGAACTTTCAGGATGAACATAGGCTATATTTTATGTAGGTACTTCGCAAGCGACGCCGCGGACGGAAGCTAGTAGACATGCCTAAAACATTGCTGAAGTGATGATAATTATATCTCATGACATGACATTTCGTACCGCGTAATGTATTTCTGAAACATGTCTTCAAACATGTTGCAGTATAGTAGAGCAAGGCCAGTTATTGCTTTGCTTGCATGGCGCGGCGTGTACCAATGTAAGTATCACTGTATTGGATAAATGTTATTAAAAAATGTTCGTCGGGTGGGGGTGGCATGTCAAAGCAAAAGATAATAGAAATAGGTAGGTACTTACATTGTAAGATGATAAATGATATTATATAATAGCTAGTTTTTCATAAATTTTCTATCCACAGTTCTGCCTCACCCATCACAACGACCACAACAGTGATCGGAGTGAAGTTTGATAAAGGCTGCGTGATTGCCGGTGACACACTCGGCTCATACGGCTCACTGGCTCGCTTCAGAGACTGCCCTCGCATCACTAAAGTTAATGATCTGATTCTGCTGGGCTCGGGCGGTGATTACGCTGATTACCAGTACTTAAAGGATATTATTGATCAGAAAATGTAAGTACTATACAGCTTACAATACAGTAATTTTTTCTTATGTCCTGTTTTGTTTAAAAAAGATTGGTCCTTATGACATTAGACCATGAGACCCCAAGATTTGGGGTAAGAAAATGGAAAGGTCTTTGTCCTGCAATGGGAGGATCACAAAAAAAAAAATATATATGATTACGACTGTAATCCCTGAGCTCGGTAGATACCTTCCTCAGATCTTTAGTTACTTAGATCTTTGAGGATATCTAAAGGGGGTAGTCAGAGATGATGGGCTAGCAACCTGTCACATACGGAATACTAACTACTGTGCAAAATGTGGGCATGTACCAAATGTCATGTTTGGATGTGCCTCTGACTACCCCACTCCCAAAAAGGCTAACAAGAATAATAGTGAAATACAGTAACAAACTTCTGCATTAATATTATTAGCATGATGAATGGTTTTCAGCATCGACGAGCAATGTCTGGGAGATGGACTCCAACTGAAGCCGCGCTCACTCCACTGCTGGCTGACCCGCGTGCTGTACAACAAACGCAGCAAAATGGACCCTCTCTGGAGCAACTATATCGTAGCTGGTATCCAGGTATGATTAAATATTACCATCTGAAAAAAAAAGTCCACCCAAAGATTGGTCTTAAAATTGTATGTCAAAAATATAAATGAATATTAGGCCAAGTTCGTTATAAAATAGCGCTCAGGCTTGACAGTGACATGGATAAAACAGTATAGATCTGAATGAGTGCCATTTTCTATAGTTCTATAAATTATCCTATATATACATAAATGAATTGCTGTTCGTTAGTCTCGCTAAAACTCGAGAACAGCTAAACGGATTTATCTTTATCTTGGTCTTGAAATGTTCCTGGAGATCTAGGGAAGGTTTAAAAGGTAAGAAAAATTCGAATAACTGCCGGGAAAACCCTAAATAGCCCTTTTCTATTTCCCATACAAACGATTTCTAAGAAGTCTGCCGGGTCAGCTAGTTTTTAAGATAGTTTTGTAATTAAAAGATGCATGGCCAGTTTACAAAAATAAACTACTAACTATCTTTTTTATCAACACACAACAGCAATGGTCATGCATGACTAATCCCCAGGCTTTGTAGACATCTCAGATCTCTAGTTACTAAGATTTTTTAGACTCCACTTTTATTCCAAACATAATTGGCACATGTCCACATTGTGCTCAGTAATTTAATATTCGGGTCCTCACAGATCTCGGTCTGTGATGTCTTTTCAAATGTGACAATTTGCAAGTCCATTGCTGCATATAAGAATTCTCACTTCGAAGTTTTAGAATACTTAATTTCCTTATTTACAGGACAGCGAGCCATTCCTAGGTGCAGTTGATAAGTTAGGAACAGCGTATGAAGACGCTGCTATTGCGACCGGTCTCGGCGCCTACATGGCAACCCCACTCCTCAGAACTGCTACCGAGCATGGGGTAGTACTGAATGAAGCAAGTGCTAAGTAAGTTAAAACTACCCTCTGAAAAATATTTTTATTGATGGTTGAGACGGTTTGTGTGGTAATGTTGGTTTATTATTAGTATCAAATGGGTATTTATAGCGTTTTATTTACCTATTTTTTCCCGACGTTTCGACAGGTTTACACACGACTAATAATAATGTGTTCAGATGGCGTAATGTTGGTTTATTCCCATTTGTCCCCCTGCTCTGCCCCCCTGGGTTGACAGATAGGACTCAAACATTCCATTTGTCCCCCTCTTGGCAATGGAGACAGATAGAACTTTTATTGAGTCCTAGTGCTAAATATTGTTTTAATGTATTAACTATGCCTTAGTGGCAGTAGTACCATTGATTGTACAAGTGACACAACTTTGTATCTTTAGTACTATTAACCTGTGGTATGCCGGGATTCCAGACACAATAGAAAATCTATTATATCTCGCGTGGATCTGCGTTCCGGCATGTCACAGGTTAAAGAAAAAGTTGGTGTTGATAATAGTAAGATATTATTATGATATAATAAGATTAAAGTCTTAGTGTTGGTAGGTGCATAACACCAAAGCATTACAGTTTCTGAAAAATCTTTGAATAAAACTGGTCCTTTCATCTAATTTTCCCAATAGCCCCATTGGGGACAATTAGGAACCACTGGGGGCGGATGGTAATATTATTTTTTTCCAGGGCCCTAGTCCGCAAGTGCATGGAAGTGCTGTACTACAGAGATGCGCGTGCGTTCCAACGTTATCAACTCGGCGTGGTGACGGCAGATGGCGTTGTTGTCGAGGACGTGGCTGAAATAAAGCACGATTGGTCGCTTGCGCACATGATTCAAATGAAGTAGTTTGATTGAACTTGTTTTGTGATGGATGATTTTATAAATATACATAAAAAAACAGTTTTATATTTTTTCTCAGTTGCCCCCCTTTAGTTTCGGTTTTAGGCGTGGCTACCAAGTATAGGCGACCAAGAAATTGGTTTACCACTAAGGCTGAATATCATTTGCACGTACAAAACATCAAGGGCTATTTTCGCTTGACAGATTAAAAATAACTGCTACGTCAGAATCTGTCATAGTAATTCTTAGCGAATAATTATGTTACTGGGAGATGTCATCAAAAGTGGTAAACCAATTTCTTGGTCGCCTATACAAATAGACGGACTAGAGGTAAAAATGTTTACCGGCGGTCTACATAAGTAAATAGAGATCACAATGCTAGAATTAAGACCTACAAATAAAACAATCATTTAAATAGAATAACTATATTAAAATGCAGATAAATACTAACAAATTGTTAACTTTTTAATAATTATCTAGAAATACTAATATTATCTTTATACCTAGATACATTTATGCTTAGCCGTTTTAGATAAAACAAGAAAACAACAGGTACCAAAATAATATCTAACAAATAAGTACATAACAAGGTTTTTATTATAAAGTTAGGTTTGTGCAAAGTCTAATCTAAGTTGGTGCTAGGTCTCCTAAGTTCTAAACGTTAATTACTATTTAAATCTAGATTTTTGCTCACAAAACCGCTGATACTTACATAGAATCCTATTGCACATACTTTAATACTAATAGATATCTCAATAAGTACCTACAGTGATTAATAAGCAACTATCTACACATTACCTCAATAGCATTAGATTTAATCATGTATCATATTCTACCAACAATTTAATAAGTGTTTTAGGTTTTAAATAATCCAGAAAAAGATTAATATCTACTTCGGCAATGCGTCAATAGCTTTTTTTATTTAAACATAGCATAGGTATTATAGAAAAGTGATGAAGTTACGAAGCTTCAATACTGTCTGAAAAATATGCATCGTATGTATTTTGTATTTTGATATTTAGATCTGTCCACCTGTGTCGATCACGATAGATTGGGTCATTTCGATTTGGATAGCAACAAATGAGCGAGTAGGTCGATCACGAACCTATATGCGATTCGATCATTTTTGACCCGCCTACCCGTTTGTTTGGGTTAGATTGCAAGGCTCGCGCGCGACCCAATCCATTGTCGATCATTCTAACCTGCGACCTGTTAAGTAATAACCTGTAAGTCAACGGACACATGGGTACAACAAATACATCTGTCTCCTAGATAACCCGCATGGGTCGATTGATCGAATCTTTGTAACCCAATCACATAGCCGATGGGTCACGATCGATCCGGGTCGCACGAAACGATCGATTGGCACAAGTCTCGTCCATGCCACAGGTTAATAACACAATCGCTAAACAGTATATTAATCTACAAAACAGTCACTGCCCTAATGGGTTCACAGTTCGATAGATTCAAGAACACACTACGAAGGAGTCACTTGTTAAGATATTCAAGGACCCTGAAACGCGGTAGAGATGTCCTTGAATATCTGATGCTATGCCCTCTTGAAGTACTGCTCGTCGATACGCTTAGCGAGCGACACCAGCGTGTCGTGACGACGCACAGTATCCGCTAGTCGCCGGCATGGTAGCCGTGTTGTGATGATTGTGAAGACGTGACCAAAGACTAAGGCGTCTAGCTCCGTTGGCCTGTGGAGAAAGATTACAATTGAATTTGACTGGCCTCACAGCTCTGTACGTCTACCATGAGTTTTCACAATCTACACTCGCTAGCGACTGTAGTTCAAAAAATGTATGAAAACTTGTACAGCGCCTCTAGCGGATAGTTGGGTACTAGAACGTCACGTAGTAACTATCCTACGTCACAGCGTACTACAGCGACTGTAGTTTGCGCTTCATTCATTTGCTTACAATTTGGTACCATGCGTAACAGTTTTGACAGATGTCATAGTAACGTACTATTACTAATGTAGTAACGTCAGCCGATCTAAATGTGACAACTCATGGTACGTACAGTTGGTAGTAGCTCTGCCTTCTGCGCTGTAGGTTGTGGGTTCGATCCCCAGGATAAACATTTGTGTGAT
This sequence comes from Cosmorhoe ocellata, assembly GCA_963675405.1. Lineage (NCBI taxonomy): Eukaryota > Metazoa > Arthropoda > Insecta > Lepidoptera > Geometridae > Cosmorhoe > Cosmorhoe ocellata. Next base: position 2,961,065 of record OY776272.1, read on the forward strand.
GAACGCAGATGTTTGTTCTGTGTGGTGTTAATATCTATTCTGTGTATGTATCTAGTATCTACTAAAAAAAAGTAGCTTTGCTTAGTTTGGGGCTAGATGGCGTAGTGTGAATTGTCCAGCAATATATTTTTTTTAAACGTAGCCTTTTAATACAGTTTGAATTAGCAATCTTTTGCGAACGGTTTATTCTGTGTTGAAGGCTGTTGAACGGTTAGACACATTTTAAATGTAAATTTGAAATGTATCAGATAACGCCTATAGTGAAAGTCAAATATTGAGTAGTTATGTAATATAGATAGGTACTCCAACCAAACGCATACTTAGTTTTGATCGAATAATAGCTAAATCAAAAATAATCAAAACACTCACTTGAAGACAGCCATTATCAACAAGATTAGGTAAAGTCAGAAAAATCTAACAAACAATTTTAATTTCCAATGTCGTTACACCAATCACACTTAGTCGAAATAAATAAGTAAATACGGAGAACGGAAAAACATAGAAGCATGTGCTTTGGTAGGCGGGGCTTGTCAATTATACCAAAGAATTATATCAATATCATATGCTATCTACACGTAACGGCAATTTAAACCCACCCGAGGGAATAGTCGTCATTAACCGATTTTGGCAAATCCACGAAGGAGTTTCGATGTGTGAAATTTGGTGTTGTGTTTCGCGGATTCCCTTGAAGTACCTAATGCTTCCACGTTTTTCCCGTTCACTGAGTATATAAATAAATTTAGTCAATATCTGCCACTTCGACACAACTGTCGTATGCCGCGTTTCGTTCCCGCAAGTATTTCAACAAGGACTCCACACTTATTTCTTCATCGCTCGGCATTTTTAACGTCGATTTAGATCCTGAAAACACCGATAGCTGAAAGGAAATCTACAACTTTCGTAGTTCAGGTTCAATCAGTTCAACCGTGATAAAGCTGAGAAAGGGATGAAAAATGAAGATGACTCAACCGTACAGTCGTGCAGGCAGTGAACTGAAAATACATTAAAACATTCCTTGAGCTAAAAAATGATCCCACAAAAATGTGCTGTGGTAGGCGGGGCTTGTCAATTATGCCAAAAAAATATATTAAAAATTGACACGTTATATTGCAATTTAAACCCAAACGTCGAGAGAATAAAGTTGATTTTTAACGGTGCATCCCAAATTTAATCATTTTTTCGCAAATCCACGAAGGAGTTTCGATGTGTTAAATTTGGTGTCAAGTTTCGCGGATATAACCCTTGAAGTAATGCTTCCATGTTTTTTTTCCGTTCACTGCTTGCAGGTCAAATCAGACAGGTTTTTCAAATTAACTAAAAAAAAAACAAAAAAAAAACCTGGGGATAAAGGTAAACTCAGATGATCAGACTTTTCGGAAGTTCCATACATCCTATCTCCACAGCTAGTTACACTTTCTATTGCTTCTTTCATATTGTTATTATTGCTGTATAAAATAAAAAAAAATATTAATAAAAAAATAAAAGTAAAAAAACATTTGAGAGCAAATATATCTTTTCCTATCTTTACCTAGGGAAATAATGTAGAATACAAATGAACTCTTACATGAGGTATTTTCGACCTATGAATTACTCTCAGCTCCTACCAGTTATGTCCGGGTGGGGCGAATGGGAAATTACTCCCATTTTAAATATCTCATACCATCATCTTCCTGCCTTTTTTCCATTATGTTTGGTCGGCACAACATTGATCTTTTTCCATTTCCGTCTATCATTCGTCATCTCAGTACTCACTGCTTTCTTACCCATGTCATCTTTCACACAGTCTTCCCACGTTATGTGTGGTACGCACATGTGATCTTTTTCCATTTCCGTCTATCATTCTTCTCAGTACTCACTCCGTTCTTACCCATGTCATCTTTCACTTCCATCCATCTCTTCTTTGGCCTACCCCTCTACTTCAAAACATCATACCATGATTAAAATATCTTTACCTAGAATCCGTAACCTCAGATCCAAGACCAATATTATTTCCGCTATCACTGGCATAAAGGTGGGACTGCGAAGCCAAATGCTTATCATTCTCCATTCCATCGCTATCTTCAACCAAATCGTCTGTTTCATCATCACGTATTATATGAAACATCTCACTCGCATCCACCGATTCCTGATCGGGAATCGATTCAGCATTATCACCTATAATAGTATCTGTTACGTTCTCTTCAATAGTATCGAGAAATTCGTTTATCTTCACAATAACGTTGCCGAATTTTCCGTCGCCACCGTCGGCGTCATTCGGATAAACGATTTCGAAGTCGTGCGAATCGGTTCGATCGTATTCGATCTTATCGTGTAATCCATCGAATGATATTTCGTCCACTTTATCAAGTATGTCTTCGATTATTTCGATGGCGAAGTTTTGCTCGGATATGTTGATCGACATTGTAGATGGCTTTGGAACATCGTACTTGCATGTGAGACCGCCTTCTTTGGACGACATTATTATTATTTGTTTTGAGGCGAACGGTTTGAAACCTGCGTGACATAACGATACTGTAATAAGTAGCCAAACTTTCTCATTAAAATTATAACAAGAATATCTAACCAACAATTAAACTTCAATTAACAGACTTCATAAAAATACTTGACAACTTTTTAAAACTAACAAACAACAATAAAGTAGATACTTATCTAAAAATTGTATTTAAATAAACAAATAGTACAACCAAGTGACCTTGGACAACTAAATCAACAAATAATACAACCGAGTACCAAGCCTTGTAAAACTGAATGGACAAAACTACAACCAAGTGCCAAGCCTTGGAAAACTGAATGGACAAAACTACAACCAAGTGCCAAGCCTTGGAAAACTGAATAGACCAATACTAAAACCAAGTACCAAGCCTTGGAAAATAAATAGAAAAAAAATACAACCAAATATCAAACCTTGGAAAACTAAATAGATAAAAACTACAACCAAGTGCCAAGGCTTGGGAAAACTAAAAAGCTATCTAATATAAACAAGTAAGTACCAAGATTTGGAAAAATAAATGGTTATTTTCCAAGGCTACTTGGTTGTAGCATTGTACAACCAAGTAGCCTTGGAAAATAACCAGGGCAGGAGAATGATGTACTAAGCCTTGGCAAACTAATACAACCAAATACCAAGGCTTGGAAAGCTAAATAGACAAAATATAATACAACCAATTACCCGTGGAAAACTAAATAGACCAATACTACAAATAGAATATATATTTTTAAACTTACGCGATCTAAACACATTATTAATAATATTAAACGGGTATTTATCGCGTTCTATTTACCTATTCATTTTTCCGACGTTTCCACAGGTTTACACACTGTCGTGGTCACGGGTAGACTGGAGTATAGGAGCTACTAGAATATAAATAGGTAAATAGACCGCGATAAATACCCGTTTAATACTATTAATAAATAATACAAATAGAATATCAAAGTAAAACAGTTAATATTAACCAAACACGTCCCGATTATAGTTGATGTTATCCCGACTATTCCTAAGACATAGACGGGATCGCTTGGTGCGCGTGCTTCGCTCGGACGGCGAGCGATCGGGCGACAGGCGTCGTCGAGTCACTTGGAACGCTTGTGCTATTAGATATTCTTCTTGAGGCTGGTAAAGTTAAGACCTTTAGTTTGACGTCCTGGAGACCTACGTTGCGACTGAAGTACGAAATTTCGTATTTCGATTCGTCAGAAAAAAAACATGATCACGAATGTAATCCCCAGGCTCTTTCAATTCTTAACATCGTGTTTTCCTTCGCCATTTTGAGAGTTCTGTTAATGACTCACATACATTTTTCGAAACAAAAAATCTATTGGTAACCAGATTCAAACCCACGATCTTAGGATTAAAAGGCGCGCTACCACTAGACCACCAAGGCTTTAGAGTTCCACTATTATACTAAGATAAAATTTGTTTGTATGTAGGAGATACTTTCCGAAACTACCCAACCGATTTCAAAAATTCTTTCATTAATGTATAGAATGAACTTTCAGGATGAACATAGGCTATATTCATGTAGGTACTTCGCAGGCAAAGCCGCGGGTGGAAGCTAGTCTCCAATAAAATGTACCCACCGTTAAAGTCATTCCAGTGATATTGACCATTTTCACGACTAGTTTCAGTAGTGAAGTTGTAATTGGTTTAATCATTAATCCCGCTTTTGGTCCATTAGCTGATAATATTGCGCGAATGTGGCCGAACACTAGCGCGTCCAGGGCAGTGGGACTGGAAAGGAATTTAGGGATTCAAGGGATGGATGAAGGATTAAAGGGATAGGTAAGGAAAGAGGGCGTCTACTCTGCAAAATAATAACGATAAAATCGGAACGAAAATTTCATATAACTAGCTTCCACACGGGGAACTTGGATCTACGCGAGACATAATAGAAGATTTTCCTAAGCTTGCCTACCTATCCTATCAATATTATAAACGAAAGTTTGTAAGAATGTAAGGATGTATGTTTGTTACTCTTTCATGCTAAAGCGGCTGAAGGATCTAAATGCAATTTCCCATAGAGATAAATTATTATTTTTTGTTTTTGTTTTACAAGGTACCACTAAGATAGAACCAGTGTGGTGAGAGATGAAAGTGCGCCAGAGGCTCCTTTCACACATTTGACACTGTTTCGAAGATTTTAGGGTCTACAACATGCCGGTTTTTTTCACCGTTTGAGTAATTGAATTCATACGAAATAATAGTTGTTTCGATGACAAATTCGGATTATCGTATTGTCTTAATAAGTGGTGTATAATAATAAGTTTACGGGGTCGGTCGTTCCATCGATCAAAATATAGTCGAAACAATGTTACTAGTAGAATTTGCACCATTGTTGTTAGTAGAATTTGCATATGTCGATATAATTTCGTTGATCGTTTTGCAGAGTAGACGCCCTGGCCAAACTGGACAAGTGGGATTAGAGGAACGTTTCTTAGCTTAGTTGATCTGTTAGGAATGTAAGTATTTTATTAAATTTACTCACGTAGTGCCAAAGAAGTAATCTCTATCGCCTAGTCGCTGGCTCAACGAATTACAGCACTGCTCAACCTAAAAATAAGGTTCAAATTCAAAAACATTTTTTTATTAAGCATTTACATTATTAGTTATCCAATGTGCTAGTCTATAGTCTTTAGTCCTTAGGAGCGGAAATCCTGGTTTTATGTTGACATACACACACACACAAACACGAAACTTCCACATACGAGTATATATTTAGTAGGATAAAATACTCGTACATACAAAGCAACACAACACTATAATATATAATATAGTAAATAACTTGGTTTATAATATAGTACATCATTTAGTAAGTAATATAGTAAATAATGTAGTACATAATATAGTCGAGGGGAGTACTGGTAGTGAATAAATGATCATAAATACATACATCACTTCACTTCTTTATTTTGGCCTTTGTGTCGTAAGCCACAATTCTGCCAATGAAAAAAATACATATAAAATACATAATACACATAATAAAAAATACATACATCAGACAGCACTTGTTCGAGTGTCTTATCATGCCAATGCAAAGCTTTCAGCCTCTTGGCGACGGCGTTCCGTTTGGCGCGCGTCTGCAGCCAGCCGAGCGGCCAGGGGTACACCGACGAGTTGCGAACCTTCGTCACGGCGTTGTACGTCTCATTATCCACCCAGGATATGTATAGCTGAAACATAATTATGTTATCTATATTATAAAGAAGAAAGTTTTGTATCTTTGTATATTTATTTGTAATGAATAAACTCAATCAAATTGGGGACGTTTTAGAGAAAGGCCAGGTCCTGAGTACCCTAAACCGACGCGAATTTAATGAGAGTGAATGAAGCAAAAGAAGTATGTCAGGATCGTAGCAAGTGGAGATCCGTGATCTCTGCCTACCCCGTCGGGAAACAGGCGTGATTTTATGTATGTATGTATGTATGAATAAACTCAAAAATAATTCTTTCACCATTAGAATGCTACATTATCCCTATATTTTATATAAAAAAAATAGAGATGCTTTTGCTACCCGTGTGAAGCCGGGGCATGTTGCTAGTATAATATAAAAATGTTAAGTTGGTTTGTGTAGCTTCAAAAACATAAAGTTCTGAATTGATTAAACTCAAATTTTGAGTCGATATAAAACTAGCTTTAAAGTTTTTTTTTTATATTTTGTTGTGGCAATCTAGCAAGACAAGTATAGCTAGTTAATAATAACATTTTATTTTATAAATAAGAGCACTGGAACTTAGATCCATCTAAAGTTCGAATTCAGTGTATCAATAGATTTTTCAGGTCGATAAATTTACGATATTTCAGGATGCCTCCGCAAAACGATCAACGACATATCGGGACAATGATTTTTTATTTGTTAATTAATCTCGATCAAAGAATGACTAAGTTTTAATCTAAACATATCTCAATACATTAGTGAAAACTGCATTCGATTTGGTTCAGTTGCGGAGATTAGCGTGCACAAACGCACAGACAAACAGACATTTTTTTCAAAAACGTATGTTTTGGGCTCAGTAGCATGTCCTTAGATAGCACTAATTTTTAATTGAAAATATCAATAGTACAGACATCTTAACAATTTTACTAAAATGTATATACAGTCGTGGTCAACTAATTAGGGACACTCTTTGGTTAAACCGAATTGTGAATTTATTTTTTATTTTCCAACGAGTCTAAACCATATTCCATATCTCTTACATGTAAGTATAATTAGTCATTTATGTGCCCGATTATACAAACAATAACAACTTCTTAAACATTAAACCTCTTTACAGTATAGCTGATAGATTATCGTAGTGCTATTTGTTCAAATAATGCTGGCTGGCCATTTAATTAGGGACACTGAGATATTGCGTTCTATTTTCAAAATTTGAATCTCAATACTTTTTTACTTCTTCTCTTATTGTTTCGTGGTAGTTTTGGCGGCAATCCCGATATTTATTTTAAGTTTTGAAAAATATTTTGAAGAAAAATGGGTAAAAATAAAAGTTGCGATCCAACACTACGAAAAATTATCATGAAGTTTGTTGTCGAGCATGGTTGGCCATACCGAAGGATAGCAGAACATTTAAATTGTTCAAAAACTATGGTATACAATGCAGTGCAACATGTCAGACGCAATAACACAGATTTAAATGTGCCCAGAACAAAAAGATCGAGAAAAACAACTCCGCAAGAAGATAGAATGATAGCCAGGTTAGCTAAGAAAGATCCGTTTCTAGGCTCTATTTTAATTAAACACGAAGTGTTTGGGACAGACGAAAGAGCTGGTGTCTCAGCTAGGACCGTTCGACGACGTCTGGTAAAAGCAGGGTTGTTCGGAAGAGTGGCTCGCAAAGTACCGTTGTTGAAGAAAGAACATAGAAATGCTCGTTTGGCGTTTGCACGTAAATATGGACATTGGACCTACGCCCAATGGCAACATGTATTATTCTCTGACGAGACCAAGGTTAATTTGATTTCTTCAGATGGAAGGCAATACGTACGGCGTCCAGTAAAAGCGGAAATGAATCCAAGATTCACAAAAAAGCAGGTGAAACATGGCGGTGGAAACATTAAAATGTGGGGTTCATTTTCTGGACGTGGAGTGGGACCTGTGAGGAAAGTTCAGGGTAACTTAGACCAACATCAATACAAGGCAATATTGGAGGAAACGATGCTTCCCTATGCTGAGGAGCATCTCCCTATTATATGGACGTTTCAGCATGATAACGACCCAAAACATACCGCCCGTTCAGTCAAGTCGTTTCTTACCAGTCAGTCAGTATCGGTGCTAGATTGGCCAGCAAATAGCCCGGACCTTAACCCAATCGAGCACCTTTGGCACGAAACAAGAAAAAAGTAGCCACTTATCGTACCACAACTTTAGATGAACTTAATGAAGCTTTTTGTGAGGCATGGGCAAACATTCCTGTCGAAACATGCCAGAAACTGATAATGTCTATGCCACATCGGTGTCAAGCGGTAATTACTAACAAAGGTTTTGCTACTGGGTACTGATTTTACACGTAATAAAATGGAGCTGTTAAAGATATTATAATACTGCAGATTATTAGTTTTGTTTAACTCTATTTTTCATTATAGTTTACTGTCCTTAATTAAATGTCCAGCTACAGAATTATACCTTAAAATTGAATACATGTTCAACCTTTGATATTAAATACTTTTTTCTATTTATTTATTCTTTTATTTACAGCCATTTAAAGCATAATAATCGGACCAAATTATGCAAATAATAGTTACTGAGAAATCAATAGGGTTTTATATTTGTATGTACATAACCGGTTATTGTTCTTCACTATCTTGCATGTCCCTAATTAGTTGACCACGACTGTATGTATAGATTATAAATTACCTAGGTACCTAAATAGGTATCTCTGAAAGAATTAATGACACAATAAGACTAGGAAATCTCCCATACCTCAGCATTGACCAATACATTCGTGATGAGACTCATATAAGCCCTCATCTCCGCTTTCTCCTCAGTAGAGAGCTTGCTGCACAACGTCACTCCTTTGTTCGCTGCAAACTGTACTATAGGCTCTAACTCGGAGACCACAAACGCACCACACTTTATGAACGGAACTCTGCCTGATGGTGACATGAATTCTGCGTTCCACCGCATTTCCACTTCAAAGGGAAGATTACACATCTGTAGAGGATAATTTTATTGAGTGTTTGGAAAACATATAAAAGTCAAAAGTCAAAATATATTTATTTTCAATGAAATCACAGGGATCATTTTGAAAGCTAAGTTAGCTATTTTATATAGCTAAGTTAAAAAAAATATGGAATAGATAAGTAAATCTGATGTGAAATGAAATGTCTGGGTGTCATGTATTACAAGAAATATTAGTCCTACTAATATTATAAACGCGAAAGTTTGTAAGAATGTTGGATTCTGGTTGAAACGGCTGAACGGATCTAGATGAAATTTGGCACAGATATAGATTATAGTCTGGAATAGAACATAGGCTACTTTTATCCCGGAAAAATGTACGGTTCCTGTGGGTGGTTTTTTTTTTCAAGGTACCAACGTGGGCGACTCCGTGGGCGGAAGCTAGTAAATAATAATTAGTCTATCAGCTATCTGGTTCTCATGGTACAAGCTTTTGCTTAGTTTGGGCTAGATGGCGTTATGTGAACTATCCACTTATATTATTTATTTAAAAAGACCAGGTCCAGAGTACAATAAACTGATGCGCATGTAGAAAGAATGTAATGAGAGTGAATGAAGCAAGAGGTATGTCAGGAACGTAGCAAGTGGAAATCTATGATCCCTGTCTCATCATCATCATCAGCCTATAGCAGTCCACTGCTGGACATAGGCCTCCCCTAATGAGCGCCATTGCGCCCTGTCTTCAGCTCGACGCATCCAGCCTCCACCAGCAGCCTTTCGCAGATCGTCACTCCACCTAGCCGGAGGGCGTCCTACACTACGTTTGCCGAGCCACGGTCTCCACTCGAGAACTCGTTTACCCCAACGGTTATCGGTTCTTCGACAGATATGGCCAGCCCACTGCCACTTCAGCTTGCTTATTCTCTGAGCTATGTTGACATGAAAAGAACATCATCCTTATCTTACCCTTTTGCAACGTTATGTGGTCGGCACAACATTTAATTTTCTTCCATCTCCCTCTGTCATTCATTCTCAATACTCACTCCTTACCGATGTCATCTTTCACACAGTCCATCCATCTTTTCTTTTCATTCAATGACATGAAAAGAACAAACCTTCAAGAATGCTTGGACAGCAAGGCAACTTGCATTATCCGGGAGCAGGATCTGCTCAACCTCATATGGTTGGAATAGTTTTACATTGTCGGGCCATGGCTCTTGAGCTGAAAATAGTTTTAACATTAAATCAGTAAGATTGTAGAACACACAGGTTAGCTTACTGTAATATAGGAATATTGATAATTCAGAATTCCATTTTTAGTATTTTATTATTTAAAATTATAAATGCAATTGTGTTTTTTTGTTACTTCTTTACAATCAAATGGCTAGATACAATTTGATAAAATAGATTAGGTACATATTTAAAATAATTAACACAGTCTAAATCCCTGGATTAACACAGTCTATTTTTTAACCCAGAAACTTCAGGACTCAGATGGTAAGGAAAATATAACAATGTTTTGATATAATGTTGTAAAACACTTTGTTGTTATGGTATATAGGTACACATATAAGTAATCAAATACTTTTTATTCAATAAGTTACACCTATGTGAATAAAACATTCAGTTAAGTATAATAATATCCAGTCATAATTTGGATTTTATGCTTATTATACCATTTGATGAGGAATTATTGAAGTATACAATGTTGAATGTGGGATAGTAAAATGGTACATTTATCAAATGAAAACACAATTTTCACACTCCAATCCAATATACAAACAAAATCAATACCAAAGACATAAGGTTCCCCATTCATTTTGAATGATTACTGAAGATAATTCTAGTAACAATGATGCAATGCCGGTTCGTATTTGTCACGTTGGGCGTCTCAGGTCTAAAATTATACAATTATGTCATAGAAAACCTGCTAAATTCACAAAATCCGAATTATGTAACGACATGATCGTTCCAGTTTCTATTCCACGATTAGCACGAAAAGTACGCTCACCATTCAGTGAAGTAATGATGGAATCGGCTAATTGAAACTCTGGCATTATTTTCACGCTTTTAGAATCGTGGACAAACCAGACAAAATATTAGTTTTTTGGAAAATATCAACATCCACCACGCTTTTCCAATTTTCCAAGATTGTTTGACAGACAATTGACACTTTTGTTTGACAGACCGACCAGAAGAAATAATAGTGAAGTTTTCGATAGTTGTCAGTGTCCAAAATAGAGCCTAGGCATGCAACTTAAAAAGGTCTGATTGATTGGTGAAAAAAGTTCTTTCTACTTTCTTGATCCAGAGAAAATCAATGCACTCTATTTTGTATATCCAAGATTTAGGAATATATTTGCAAACTTACATACCCATTTGAATAAGTTTAGTCATATTTTCACCCACACAGGCAACGTTATTGTTCAACAAATTAATTCCAAAAGCGAACTCTTCGTCATCAAAGAAATCAAAAGGTCGATCAAGTATTTCCGATGGTTTTGCTTCAGCAGTTAGGTTTGGTTTCGAATGAATAATGTCGATATACTTATGAAAGATAGCTTCTCCTGTTCCACTTGGTGGAGAAGATGACCTAGGAGTTGCTGTAGGAGATCGTAATGTCCATTCTGATGAGGGTAAAGGGCTCATCTTTGAATAGTCTTTGTCATTATTGTCCCAGTACTTGGTAACACTCATTGTAATTTTTTTTCGAAAAATGTAATATTGTTAAATCAAAAAAATGTGAAATTCTTATCAAAATATTTTGTATGTCATTCTGTCAGCATAGATTAAAATATCAGATAAATTCTGGTCCAAAAAGTCTTAGGACTTTGTAGCCTTTTTAGATAACTTTCTGTTCTATATCCTCGGTTTCTTGATCGCCAATAAAAAAAAATTCAATGAGTGAAACAATCAACAGCTCTATTTAACAATCAAACAGTCACCTTTCCTATCAATCAATCACCCCACCCCATCCCTATAGACATGGGCGTTTTCGTAATTTTCCGCAAACGGAAACGTAACCGTTTTATAGTTCGCATATCGATATAGAAAACGGTTTTCAGATATCGATATCAGACGTAGGAGTTGCAAGCGATAACATGATTTTTAGCTACGCAAACTAACGAAACAAGTTAACGACAAACGCAAACTGATAGGTACAGTTATATTAGCATATCGATGTAGTAGTTATAAAAAGTTTTTATCAGTTTAACTAAGTTCTTGTAACTACGGTGATTTTTCTTCATGTTTTAATAGGCTCAGGACTAATAAAAAAGTTTTTTAATGTAAGGAATAGTCAATTATCAAAGATAGCTCTTCTGGCGCATTTAAAAATCGACAATTTAGATACAATGATGTTTTTTTTAATAGTAGATATTTTTTGTATTACCTAAATTTAATACAGTCGACTAACTTTACTAAGTATACCTATCCTAGTACTTACTATAACTTTATATATTTCTTTTTTTTATTTGCCCTCTGAATATTTTTTTATAGCCTTGTAACGGAGAAGTACACTATGATTAATGATAATTTATACGTGAAGCGGGTCTCCTACTTTACTGACGATGTTAACTGTCGAGTCACAAGTCAGGGTTCGGGGGTGTCCGTACTGCCAACTCTGTGATTTTGATAGCACACAGATTGAGATACTGAGCTCAATCGCACTGTGAGTAGGTACCTCCCTATCAAACCCTAAGGTTCGGTCGATACTTATCAATACTGGCCGAGACCATCTAAAGGTCTTGTCAAAACGCAACGATAGCGCGTTCTAATTTTTCCTATGGTGCTATCTAGTTATATTCTGAGTAAACTTATTTCATGGGTTTCTGTGAGAGGTGTCCTTACAGCCTTTTATTTATTAGCCCTTCTATAACAAAATCTAATTGTAACAATATAAATTCAATCTTATTTCTTCGCAGTCTAGGTCTAATTTTAACTAGTATCGAGCCAAGAAACCGTTATAAACATGGACCAAAAAGAGTTACCAAAGTTAATAGAAAGTAAACCATATTGCTAGCTACGTAAGAAATATTTTTAACCACACCATTATCGTGCAAATATGCCTAGTATAACGCCATATTCGCTTCATCTCTCTTTAACCCGTGAAACAATCGATACTTAGAAAGAGAGGTAGCGAATATCAATCGGCGTTTCGTTCGTTTGCCGTTTCATATCGTGGTTCGTCTATGGTAGCTAACAGTTGGTTGAGTGAGGTTTTGCGTTTCGACTATATCGGTTATGTTGATCGAGATTATCGATACGCTATGTTATCAAACTCATAGCCGATATTAGTTACGTTTTGTTATATCGAACTCATGCCTACATCCCTATCATCACTAATTTGTTAATGTTTGTTTGGGCGACACGCGACGCTTTCCAATATTCATATTTCTTACAAAATACAAGAAAAGAAGTGGCTTTTCCGGCTAAAAAACAATAATTTTAGTTTATTTTCTTAAAATTCAGTAACACAAACCATGGCTGATGTGCTAGATATCGAGAATTCTGAAGAATTTGAAGTCGATGAAGACGGCGAACGTACGTATACTATTCGTATTGATTCCTTTCAATTCTTTTGGATTTTTGACCTAATAACATCCTAATGTCTAATTACTAACTGTATGTTACAAATTCACACGATAAACCAACATCTTCATATTCCAAAATATATAGTAATTAATTAGGTTATGTTATTTCGTCCAATTAGTGCCAAATGTCAATAAACTCTGGTGTTACATTGACGATAGAAAGCGCATAAAGACGATTAAATACTAAATACTTGCTTTGTTTTATAGCTTTACTTACTATTATTCTGTTCGACCCTACTATACTACTTGCAAAGCACTATCCTCAGAATAAATCATAGTTATCTAGCGAGAAGTAAACTGACTAACTTTAATTTGAAATTGTATTATTTTGAGAATAGTGATACCTGAATTTGGTCAAATCCACCCTTATAAAGGTAACACCACCATATTATTAGGTTATTAGTGTATGAATTCTAAATAAGGTTGAACCAAACCATGGCATAAATAGTAATCTATTATCTATGTCGATGTAGACTCTGAATTTTTATACATTTTTTTAGGTGGTATTGAAAGATTGAAGGAAAAGGCGCGTAAACGAAAAGGACGTGGCTTTGGAGGAGAATCTGGTGGTGGCTCAGAGCGGGGGAACAGGGGCAGGTAAGTCGGCCCTTGCCGACATTTAGAACTGCGGCCTATTCATCATCTCACACGGGAGAGTATTATGCAATGACTCATACAAGCTTAGATGCTACTTCCTACTAGTATTATAATCATGAAAGTTAGTATGTATGGATGTTTGTTACTCTTTTACGCTGAAACAACTGGATGGATCTGGCTGAAATTTGGCACATAGATTATAGTGTGTAATAGCACTTAGCCTACTTTAATCCTGGAAAAATTTACGGTTCCTGTGTTATAGATTCGTTTTTGTTTCTCAAAGTACTGAACGGGTGAAGCCGTGAGCGGGAACTAGTTAATCTATATCTATATAAGAGCTTAACCTGACTGACTGACTGACTGACTGACTGACTGACTGACTGACTGACTGACTGAATGACTGACTGACTGACTGACTGATTTATCATCGCCCAGCCGAAACCGCTGAAGCTAGAAAGCTGAAATTTGAAAGGTGGGTTCCTTTTATAACAAAACCACCCACTAAGACGGGATTTTTGGAAATTCCACCTCTAAGGGGGTGAAAAAGGGTGAAAACGTTAGTATGAAACTTTTTAACGCGTGGAACGATTTTCATGAAACTTTGTTTGTGCACTGTAAATGCAAAATTAATGGACACATGTTTCAGGATTTTTCAATATAATCATCAAAAAGGGGTCAAATGTGGGGGCAATTTTTGTATGGGAACTTTTTAACGGGTAATGCGATTGTTCTGAAACTTTGTTTCTGTACTGTAAATGCAAAATAAATGGACACGTGTTTCAGGATTTTTCAAAATAACCTTCAAAAAGGGGTCAAATGTGGGGTCAATGTTTGTATGTGAACTTTTTAACGGGTGGGGCAATTGGTCTGAAACTTTGTTTATGTACTGTAAATACAAAATGAACGGACACGTGTTTCAGGATATTTTAATATAACCTTCAAAAAGGAGTCAAATGTGGGGTCAATGTTGGTATGGGATCTTTTTAACCTGGTGCGATTGGTCTGAAACTTAATTTCATGTTAAAGGATTTTTCAATATAACTCTTAAGAAAGGGGGTCAATGTTTGTATGGGAATTTTTTAACGGGTGGTGCGATTGGCCTGAAACTTTGTTTTCTGTTTCAGGATTTTTCAATATAACTGTAGAAAAAGGGGTCAATGTTTGTATGGGATTTTTTTGACGGGTGGTGCGATTGGTCTAAACCTTTGTGTACTGTAAATACATAATGAATGAACAGTGTTCCAGGATTTTTCAATATGACCTTCAAAAAGGGGTCAAATGTGGGGTCAATGTTTTTATGGGTACTTAGTTACTTTTTAAAGGGTGGTGTGATTGGTCTTAGTTTTGGTTTGGATACTTTAAATGCAAAATAAATGGAAACGTATTCCTGGATATTTCAAAATAGCCCTCTAAAATGGGTAAAATTGGATGTCAAAGTTATTTATGGGATTTTTTTATTAGTGTGATTTGTTTAAAACTCAGTTTAGATACCTACTTTAAGTGAACGAAGTCGCGGGCGGGACAGCTAGTAATAAAATAAAATGAAACTGTCTGTCTGTGACATGACAAGAGAAAGAATTAATAACATGGATGAATGATGTTTACAGATATGATAGCCTGGCACCGGAAGGAGATGGCACAACACCAGGACCTCAGCGCTCGGTGGAAGGATGGATCTTGTTTGTGAGCAATGTGCATGAAGAGGCACAGGAAGAGGATATCCAGGTATATCATCATTATGAAGACCTTGTCATCTACTTACATCATCATATTGATCAATGTTTACATCATCGATCATACAAAATAGCGCTAGGAGCGAGACGAGTTTCTTGCCTCTTCTTCTCGTACTTGGGTTAGGTTGGAATTGGCACATAGATTCACCGCATGTAAGACAAAGATTAGATATGTCCGGACGCCAAAAACTGTGGCACTGTTTTTATTTGTCAGTGTTAACTAAATGTCAATGCACGCACACTAATGATTAGTAAAAAATTAATCAAACAGATTATTTCACGATTTATTGTGCAATTATATTGCACGATCTTTCGTAAAAAATATACTTATTCCTTTTGTACCCTGAAATTAAAAATATTTGGTGTGCCAAATGAGCGAGCTATCTCATTTCGTTTTGCAACAAAACGGCGCGGTCTCAGTACCTTACGGGCATATGATGCTGTGTGGATTGTCCAGCATTATTATTATTATTATTATTATTATTATTATTATATCTACGATTTAAATCTTTGATGTAAGATGTTTCAAAGTGATCCTTGTGATATTACTGAATAAAATATTTGTCAAGTTCAATTTCATCATTCAATCATGATTTTTAATGGGCTGGAAGTCAGATGTTAGCATAGTTGGTAATGCATTAGCTGGCTTCAGGCTATAGATGCGGGTTTGAGTCCCGCCCGTTTGAAAAAACTGAATCAATTTTAAAGTCATTGACATTATCTTTGAATGTCATGTGACGAGGAGAGTGTTAGGTATGAATGTGGATGGATACAGGGGTAGAGGTAGGCCAAAGAAAAGATGGATGGATTATGTGAAAGATGACATGGGTAAGAAAGAAGTGAGTACTGAGATGACGAATGATAGAGGGAAATGGTAGATCACATGTTGTGCTGACCACATAATGTGGGAAAAGGGCAGGAAGATGATGATGATGATTGATGACACATTTTCTATGAGTTTTGCATACATTCAATTACAATTTTTTTTAGATTTCTATACTAATATTATAAAGAGGAAAGTTTTGTATTTTTGTTTTTAACAAATAAACTCAAAAACTACTGGTCCGATTTCAAAAATTGTTTCACCATTAGAATGCTAAATTATCCCTGAGTAACATAGGCTATATTTTATGTAGGTACCTCGCGAGCAAAGCCGCGAGCGGAAGCTAGTAAATAATAAATAAAAACAGTTTGATACAACATGTAACACTTGTTTTAAACTATGGTGGTTTTGCTTTATTTGGAACTAGATGGCGCTGCGTGAAATGACCACCAATTTTTATTTTAATTTACAGAACCAGTTCTCAGAGTTTGGAGAGATAAAGAACATCCATCTGAACTTGGATCGGCGTACCGGATTCCTGAAAGGATACGCTCTTGTGGAATATGAGACATACAAGCAGGCAGCGGTGAGTTGAATACTTAAGTTTATGTCAGTTCCACATTGATGGTAGCAACTTGAGCCGTGACCAATGCAAACATAGACTAGGACAAAAAATAACGCCAACTTTTGCAAGCGTAGTACAAACCTTAGCAAGCCTATATTTTTATATATTTTTTATATATTAAGAGTATCGTTTTCAGTTATATAGTTTAATGTTTTAGGTACATGTTTAAATTTTGACAATTTTCTTATATTTTTGAATTTTTCACTGTTTCTTCACGAGTTAGTACTATAAACCGGTGGAAACTTCATTGGATTAAGCATAATGTTTATTTAATTTGGTTATAACATTTACATCCATACATTTTCCATTTGTTTTCCAAATAAATTAAAATAAAAACACAAACCACCTCTTCAGTAGTGAAATTAAAATTAATATGGGTTAATTTTAGTCAAAAATTTTGTTTTAAATTGTGATGAACAAATTTCCGTCAAAACGGAAGTTACAATTTTTATTATTTATCCACAGAGTGCCCGTGAAGCATTAGACGGAGCAGATATCCTCGGCCAAGCCATCTCAGTGGACTGGTGCTTCGTGAAGGGGCCTTCGAAAGTGCATAAAAGTAGCAAGAGGCGATAATAATATACCTAAAATAAGTTCAGTTTGTGTAAGCTAGTGACCGGGTCTGGTGGAGTAGGCCGCCCCAAGGCAGCCGTCATAGCTTGGATCACTACGTCTACTATGAGTTGTCACATTTTGATCAGCTGACGTTACTACAGTAGTAATAGTATAGTTGGCTCAACGAATCTAGGCATTCGTGAAGTTAGCCGCAAGAGCTGCGCAGTATCGTTTTTCGGGAGCAATTGGAGGTATGAGGGGGGGAAGGAACTGTACATGCGCAAACTAGCACCTGTGGCTAACTTCACGAATGCCTAGATCCGTTGGATGACCTATACGTTACTATGACATCAGTCAAAATTTTTACTCATGGTACCAAATTATAAGCAAATGAATGAAGCGCAAACTACAGTCGCTGTAGTACGCTGTGACGTAGGATAGTTAACTACGTGACGTTTTAGTACCCAACAATGCGCTAGAGGCGCTGTACAGGTTTTCACACATTTTTTTAACTACAGTCGCTAGCGAGTGTATATTGTGAAAACTCATGGTAGACCTACTGCTGAGTTATCCAAAAGACAGTTGATGCTACTATGCAAATCTTCATGTCATAAAGGTACCACTAACGGTCACCCATCATGGTACTAATCTTGAAGAATGTTGCTTAGCTTCAGTGATTGGTTACCCCTAGTTTACATCTACAAACATGTTTAATATAAGTTGTCAACAAAACTTGCAAATGACTGGTCTTAAACATGTTTTGATCGTAGGATTTATAGTTTTCAAGTGTTTTCCAGTGGCGGATTTACCAGCAGGCTGAGTAGGATAGAGTTTGGCTCAAAATTTTAGTTTGCCTTACAGAAATAAAAAATAAGAGTTATAATATAGGTAATCATACATACATACATACATAAAATCACGCCTGTTTCCCGACGGGGTAGGCAGAGATCACGGATCTCCACTTGCTACGATCCTGATACACCTCTTGCTTCATTCACTCTCATTACATTCTTCATACATGCGCGTCGGTTTAGGGTACTCTTGACCTGGCCTTTCTCTAAAACGTCCCCAATTTGGTCAATATAGGTAAGTACACGGAAAAAATAAGTCTCGAAAATTTTACAAAATAACATTATTTTAGTACTATACAGTATACCAAATACTACAACGTCTGTATATGAAAAACTAGCTGTCCCGCCCGCGACTTCGTTCACTTAAAGTATCTAAACTGAGTTTCAAACACATCGCACAACTCAAAAAATCCCATACTAACTTTGACACCCCGTTTTACCCCTTTTTGAAGGTTTATATTGAAAAATCCTGAAACACATGTCCATTTATTTTGCATTTACAGAACACAAACAAAGTTTCAAACCAATCGCACCGCACGTTAAAAAGTGCCCTACAAATCTTGACCCCCCATTTGTCCCCTTTTTGAAGGTTATATTGAAAAATCCTGACACACAAAACAAAGTTTCAGACCAATCGCACCACCCGTGAAAAAGTTCCCATACAAACATTGACCCCACATTTGACCCCTTTTTGAAGGTTATATTAAAAATTCCTGAAATAGGTATCCATTTATTTTGCATTTACAGTACACAAACAAAGTTTCAGACCAATCGCACCACACGTTAAAAAAATCCCATACAAATATTGACCCCCCCATTTGACCCCTTTTTAAGAGTTATATTGAAAAATCCTGAAACAGGTGTCCATTTATTTTGCATATACAGTACACAAACAAAGTTTCAGACCGATCGCACCACCCGTTAAACAGTTCCCATATAAATATTGACCCCCCATTTGACCCCTTTTTGAAGGTTATTTTGAAAAATCCTGAAACACGTGTCCATTCATTTTGCATTTACAGTGCACAACCAACGTTTCATGAAAATCGCTCCACGCGTTTAAAAGTTTCATACTAACGTTTTCACCCTTTTTTACCCCCTTAGAGGTGGAATTTCCAAAAATCCCGCCTTAGTGGGTGGTTTTGTTATAAAAGGAAGCCACCTTTCAAATTTCAGCTTTCTATCTTCAGCGGTTTCGGCTCGGCGATGATCAATCAGTCAGTCAGTCAGTCAGTCAGTCAGTCAGTCAGTCAGGTTAAGCTCTTATATAGGTATAGATTACTAAACGCCAATAAATAGCCAACTGGCGGCAAATGTGTAAATCCGCCATTGGTGTTCTCTACTATCAATTTTGACCCGCAAGTTTTGGCTACAACTACTTTTGCTAGTTGTTTTCGGTGTAACAATAAATAAATGTAAAAAACATTAAATGTGGATTAGGCAGGATCCAATGTCATGTAATTTTGATATAATTCTGTTAATTTCACTTAAGGCGCGGTGGTCAGCTGATCGCGGAGTTTTGCTGTTTTTCAGATGCTTTACCCTCAGTAAATAAGGGTAGTGGAAAATAACTGAAAGGTCACTGAAAATAATCAATATTTTATGTCTGAGTTTGAAATTTTGTTTAAACGTCGAACTAACTTTAGTATTAATTCTCAAAAAAACCTCAAAAAATTAACAAAATCTGCTTCTCCTTCTAAAGTTGAGGTCATTTCCTTATTTTTTTTACACCAACGGGTAGATAATTTACTTATAAATAAAATGTGTGTTTCATTTTTATTATTTAAATTTAACACAAATTATTATTTCAAATTATTACAATTCGAAGGGATAAAACTTAGACTTTTCATGCAACGGGCAGTATGCCGCTGGCCACTAGCTAGCTGCCGCGCCTTAATATCTCATCTCTTGTGGCATTGTGTTGTAGGTAGACCGCAGACAACAAATAATCCGCGGCACTCTTTAGTTTTCCAAAATACCTAACACCTATACAATTATATGCAGTAACCAGTTACGCGCAAAAAGTCCGTAGTCTATGAAAAATCCGTGACGGACTTAGCGCAGCGCAGACTCCCACAAAATGTCTGTCGTTCGCGCTACGCCAGAGTGAAACGTCATCATCTTCCTTCCCTTTTCCCACGTTATGTGGGACGGCACAACAGTGATCTTCTTCCATTTCCCTCTATCATTCGTCATCTCAGCACTCACTTCTTTCTTACCCATGTCATCTTTCACACAGTCCATCCATCTTTTCTTTGGCCTACCTCTACACTCTACGCCTTAGGCCGCTCGCCCACGAGCTACTTTTTGTAGCGATGCAGTCGCGATGCTGTCGCACTTAGCATCGATACAGTCGCGAAGTCATAACATTATAACACGCATTATAAGCGATGCTGTCGCGCGTTTAGCGGCCGCTCGCCCACGAGCTACTTTTTGTAGCGATGCAGTCGCGATGCTGTCGCACTTAGCATCGATACAGTCGCGAAGTCATAACATTATAACACGCATTATAAGCGATGCTAGCGAGCTACTTTATGCAAACGCGCGACAGCATCGCTTATAAAGCGTGTTATAATGTTATGACTTCGCGACTGTATCGATGCTAAGTGCGACAGCATCGCGACTGCATCGCTACAAAAAGTAGCTCGTGGGCGAGCGGCCTTAGTGACACATTGCTACAAAATATGCAAAATAGTTAGGTATGCGTGGAAGTCTAGCGTATATGGAGTTTGTAAATAACAGTGATGTATGAAACTCTTCTATGATGTTAGATAAATAATTTGGGGGGGATGTAAGCAAAATTTTATAGAATTACCTACTTTAATGTGTAACTTACTTCTAATAAATGTATGATTTTTATTGTTTTTTTTTTAATACTAACCCGCTTTGCCGAAAAATTATATTTCTCATCAAAAGTACCGGAGGCAATGAATAGAGAGCATGGATTTTCCCAACGGCCCACTGTGGACAGATGGGAACGATGCAGGCGAGAATATAAAAATATCTCTAGTTTTTCCAAATGGCCCAACTGGGGTCAGGTAGAAAAATTATAGGTAGTAAAAATAAAAATACAATATTTTTAGTGTCTATTTTTATTTGGCTTTCATCACAAATTAGACGGTAAGGTATATTGCGACATACATCCATCATCCATTTAAAATCCACCCAACAAGACAAAACTCATCTTAAAAATTAAAATTCAACTAAAAGGTCACTACACTCAATAACGCTATAAAATAAATTACATTTTTCACATTTACCAAGCATTATACATTTTTTTTTCCAATTCAAATCACTCGCTAAACAAATGGGACAATAGAACGCATTTTGCACGTGTTAAATAATTTTTAACAAGTTTCTGTGAAAATGCTTCCTCTTCTCGCAGCAACACGTTAAGATTATAAAACATATTTCAATCTCAGCATGTTTCCTCATTCATATGTCGTGAGATGTTTCTGACGATTGGTTATTTCGTTCTAGAAGGTTGCAGATGCTTCTAGAAGGTTTAGAGTGTTCGAGGTTAGATTCGCCTGGTCTGGTGTAGGACCATTTGGCGAACGCTGAAAGACGAGAGGCCGAGACCCACTGCAGCAAGGACCACCGCAGAGCGTGACATCATCTTCTCACGATTCGCGGGCTGTGGACAAATAAAAAAAAACTTGAGAGGTGTGAAGGGACACCCGGATGGAACGAAGTTCCTTTCCTTGCTTTCTATGAGAGAGAGAGGGAGAGAGACAGACAGAGAAACACACGCACGCCGCGCCGCACGGCTTACAACTATAGCAAAAAGTGTCGTGACAACTTTTCGTGAGATTTTTTTCCGTCTAGCCCCCTTTCACAACGCGCGATAAGGAACTTCGTTCCAACTAGGGTCAAGACATTATTTTGATATTATTTTTCAGATGGGAACAAATGAAGCTTGGGTTATCCCTAGCTACACTTTTTCCCATCTGACCCCAGATAAGGAAAAATATCTTGATGATTAAATACTATAATATTTAGGCAGTCAATACGTAGGTATGGTACCTTTTATAGTTTCATCTCATTGTACTTAGGTACATATACTTCATTTCGCAAACCTACCTAAACTTTTTCCCCATTTGACCCCCCCCCCCCACTAAGATGAATGACTAAATATACTCATACACGCAAATAGATTTAAGTTACCTTCTATTCGTCTCATCTCATTGTATAGGCGACCAAGAAATTGGTTTACCACTCTAAGGCTGAACATCATTTGCACGTACAAAACATCAAGGGCTATTTTCGCTTGACAGATTAATAACTGCTACATCAGAATCTGTCATTCCTGTTTATTTAAACTCAGAACTCACAGTTATTAATGTAATACAGTAATCCTTAGCGAATAATTATGTTACTGGGAGATGTCATAAAAAGTGGTAAACCAATTTCTTGGTCGCCTATACCTACATTGACACTTTTATTTCACAACCCTACCTACACTTTTCCTATATGACCCCAGTACCCTTACTAAAAGACAGGTTCTCGAAAATATATGAAATAACACAATTATTTATAAGGTAGGCAATAGGTATTTTCTATCAGTCTCATGAATTGTACAGAATGTAACTGGGTTAAATAAAACAGGTTAATTGACTAGATATAGAGTTATTTTAGTCGACTGCGATAGTTTATATCTCTTTCATACGTAATTATTGTAGGCATTTGGTACCTCCCACTTTTCTAGATTAGTTAAGGCTGCCGTCTGCGAGCGTGGGAACTTCTGACACAACACCTACATTGATAATTTCTACTCACACAAATGCATCGCTCAGTATTGAATACACACCCTGGAAACGAATAAATCTACTTTCGATGTTTCGAACAAGTTACGCGTCCATTACGCGCTCGTCTTTGTGGGATGTTTATAAATGTCATAGAAAATACGCAATGTATTAGTAGCATCGTGAAGCGCGCGAGCCGCGGCGAGTTACCGGCGCGCGGGCAGTTCGTCACGGCGGCGGCAAAGGGTTGGGTCAGAGTGTATGCTTTTTGATTTCATTTTAAACTATGTATTTCTTTTTATGGAAAAATTCAAGATAATTGTCAAGCCAATGTTCTGTGTGTTATGAGAAATGTGGAATTTATAGATGAAAAAACTATTATTAAAATCAAATAATATTTAGTACAAACATGGAATAAAATATGTACAGATTAAAACTAATTAAACTTTTTTACTCCGAAAGATTGAAAATAAATAATATTGATTTAGTTATTTCAAACATAAAATTTCGTAAAACCATTTTCAATCGCAATATAAGCGTGACTTATTAAATATTTATATATATATTTTCAATATTTTCAGCTAATAATGAATTACCCTATAATATTAGTACTAGTGTACTTCGCCCTGAACTGAGATCTTGCGCGCGATTTCCACAATCCTCATTGTGTGTTCACGCCCTGAAGTTTTTGGATACACTTTATGTACTAGGCATAGGTGCATATTCGCCATACTGCATAGGTGCCATGCGTACGTAACCTAATCACAAACAAATATTTTATTATCCTACTTAAGTAGGTACTTATGCCCGTGCTAAGAAAATCTTGTTTTTTTTTTCATAATATTTAAAAACTATCCATCCTGGAATAAAAATTATTGTAATGTACAAGTATACAGTAAGTCAAGTTTTAGCTTCCTGAGGGGAAAACTACCTTCCCACTAATAATTATCTAACAAAGAAAAGAAAAGGTTGAGTATAAAGATATCCTACTAATATTATAAACGCGAAAGTTTGTAAGAATGTATGGATGGACGGATGGATGGATGGATGTTTGTATGTATGTATGTTTGTTACTCTTTCACGCTAAAACGGCTGAACAGATCTGAATGAAATTTGGCACAGATATAGATTATGGCCTGGAATAACACATAGGCTACATTTTATCTCGAAAAAATGTACGGTTCCCGTGGGATAGCGATGTTTTTGTTTTTCGCGGTAGAAGCTGTGAGCTATTATGGCGTGCGCTGCAAAAACCATTGCAGTTACACGTATATAATGTTGAATGGAAATGTTTATCTTAAATAGTTCTACAAAAAAGTCCGCGACAGCATATATCTATCTTTTATGTATAAGCCATTATCGTCAAAATAGTGAACCATAAATACAATAAAATCTTATAATTTATTTCTAATGCACATTTTGGCAGTAACAAATTGATCCTAATCAAATAAATACTTTTTATCGCATCTGGTATTTCAAGTAGATAAACTTTGTCTTTTACACTACATCATTTGGACAAATACGTATTAAAATATTTATGACGATAAACAACCGAGTGCGCGATATTATTAAGCGGTCCGGCGGCGCGGGTGAGTGAGTCGCCTGCGGGCGGGATGGGGGAAGATGTCGGCTGTCGCTCATCGCTGAGTACGCGACCCGAATGCGGGCAGACGTGGGGCAAACGTCGACGGTTGTTAGTTATGTAGGTAGGTACACTCAGCTAGAGCTACCTACGTTAGCTAGGTAGTATGTACGTACTGTACTGGTCATATACTTAGGCTTAGTAGGTAGGTAAATTTAAAAAAAATCTGCCTTTCGTTTCCTAAGATTGTGGTAAAATGGTAATCTCCTGAAAGTGAAACTTTAATAGCTAGACAGTGACTTTACAAGTACCTACCTACCAACCTACCTATAGAATAACGTACCTATTGTGTAGTTTAGTGTGTCAGATAGGTTGGTAGGTACCTACTTATAGTCAGGTAGGTACTTACTTTATTTTACAAGTTCTATAGTATTCTATTGAGCAAGTGTACCTACCTACCTAGGTACACATACTCAGTAAGTATCTACCTTTGAGCTAGTTACTTATTGGTATACGTGCTAATAATTTGAACTGTTCAATGTCCGTCTTAGTTAGGTTGCTATGTAAATCCTACTAATATTATTAAAAGCGAAAGTTTGTATGAATGTATGTGTGGATGTATGTTTGTTACTCTTTCACGCTGAAACGGCTGAACGGATCTGTATGAAATTGGCAAAGATATGGATTATAGTCTGGAATAGCACATAGGCTATTTTTTATCCCGGAAAAATATAAGGTTCCCGCGGGATAGATTTATTTTTGTTTTTCAAGGTATCACGCGGGCGAAGCCGCGGGCGGAAGCTAGTTATGTATATATTGCAAATTACTCCCTACCTTTACCATGTACCTATTTACAATAAATTAAAAAAAATGTAACTTGCGGCTAATATAAATTAAAGAATCACTACATAGTATAAAACAAAGTCAGTTTCTCTGTCCCTATATCCCTATGTTTGCCTACAAATCAGTAGTCACAAATTAGTATACGACACTCGCGACCCACCCGTTGCCTAGTCCAAACAAACAAAAGAGCTCGGCGTGGAACTACAAACGGACGTGCGATCACCTTGGAGACTGAGACGGTACTGAATATTTTTGACGCGCCTATTCTATTATAAAGCGTATTTTAGCAGGCGCTTGCTCCATACTAAAATGTATGGCGGCGGGGAACAATTTCTGCTCACAAAATTAACAATGTTTAGGCTCAAATTAATACTTTTTGGTTTGAATTAGTAGAAAAAACTCCTGGTGACTGTGTTGTTTAACATTTTGTCTCACGATTTGTCCAAAAATATTACAAAAATAACAACGATAATTTCGTAAAAACTTATAATAGAAAAGGTCGATTTCGATGTTTTTAATCAATGTTGACGATTTTTTTTCTCAAAAATTAAGAATTATTTTAGAATAATCACGCGGTGTTAGTGTAGACTCATCTATTGAGAATTCGTATTATTAGTTTGTGTGCTTCTATGAAGTGATTTCTTATGGAAATTTCTAAAACCGTAAGTGCTTGTTCGCGCGTTTCTTAGGGACTCCGCTCTTAAGTACCTACGCTGATGGTAGAAACTTTTTTGCGACGTATGAAATTGTAATATTATATTGGTATACGAGTTTTTAGCTATAATATTATTGTTAGGTAGTAGGTATGATTTATATTTTGTAAGTAGGAACATACGAAGCGTTAGGACCTAGACGAGTTTCTAGCCTGTTCTCGGACTTTGGTTAGGCTGGAATTTGCACTTAAATTCACCGCATGTAAGACGTTTTAAAGTGATCCTTGTGATTTTATTGGATAAATCTTTTATAAATGTTAATATTATCGTGGAAGATGCACACCTAGGTACTGTAAGATACTACGCGTGACGCATTATCTTTTCATAATCTCGCTTAGTGTCATTGCAAGGGCTACTACTTCATACATTGTAACTATTACAGATCACTGACTTCAGACGAGTTCATAGTTAATGGCATGTCAACCAACTGCTAATCAGGTGTCTACTCTGGGAAATGAAAACGATACAATCGGAACCGAATGTTCGTCGAATTCAGTCGACAGTTGTTTCGTTGTTAAATTGAAAATTTCGTGTCCGAGTGGTGTTCCAGTAGGTTTAACAGATCGCTTGTCAAAATATAGGTAACACCAGATTTTCCATCGTTTAAATTATTGTCGAAACGAACGATGTAGTTAACTTAGAGTAGGCTTTGCATGAATATTGTGCCGATATATCGTTGATAGTTTTGCGGAGTAGACCTCTGCTGAAATCTGATTGGAATTTAACCTTTTAGGAATGTCGTACGTTTATTGTTTCTGCGCAATTCGTGTGGGATTGTTAGTCATGTGAATTTAAGTTGTGTGGTATTTATATACAGGTATTTTGTCGTTGACGTGCGAGTCGTGCCAAACGGCGCCGGCGCTTGTTTCATTGAAGTGTTTTGTTGATTATTGACAGTTTAGAAAAATCAGGCAACAAGATGCCAATAGAATTAGATAAGTAGATAGTTACGTTTTTATCAATACTTATACTGCCCGTCTTCTTCTTCTTCGCATCTGCGTGTCTTCACTAATATCTATTCTTTATATAAAGGATGTTACCAGACTACTTCCGAAAACTTCAGGGGGTTAAAGTACCCATCAATATAAACAACTTTTTTCTAAGAAACCAACACTGTGAGCGCGAAAAAATAACAGCTGTTCCATGCAAAAGTTATATAAATAGAAATAGAAATCATTTATTTTACGTCTCGTTGCAGATATCTTAAGTTTAATTATGAAGCGTTGCTAAGGTGACAATAAAACAGGCAACCATTCAGCATGAGCTGCAGCAGCACACATAGTGGCTGATTCACACACAATAGTTCAATACCTACTTTTTTAAAATGTATGAAACAGCTGTTTTTTTTGCGCTCATATTGTTGGTTTCTTAGATAAAGTTGTTTATATTGATGGGTACTTTAACCCCCTGAAGTTTTCGGAAGTAGTCTAGTAACACCCTGTATGTATAGAATAGATATTAGTGAAGACGCGTAGATGCGTAGATTTATGACGTCGAAAGTCACAAGCCAAGAAAATCTGATATCTATCACGGCGTTTATATAACTGAATGCTGTGTTTAGGTGTCTATCTAGCTAGATCTACAATAGTCGTAGCTAGGGGCACAGAGCAAGGTCATAAGTTTTATGTAACTAATTTTGGCACATGGAATTAGAAAACGGGTTGGCGACCTATTACGTTGGCGAAATACGGATGTGTATGAGCTAGGTGTGTCGGAGAAAATTTGATATATACATCATCTGTGAAAAATTTCAACTGTCTAACTATCACGTCGGTTCATGAGATACAGCCTGGTAGCAGACGGACAGCGGAGTCCCGTTCTACCCTTTGGGTACGAAACCCTAAAAACTAGCATACGAAAATGACTATCATAATAATATTATTGATGTCGCTTGGAAACATGCATATGCATGCATAAGCAATTTAAAATTCCACTGCAGAAATATCAGAAACAAAGGATATTTAACTACAACATACATTGAATGTTTTCAAAACACAGACTGTAATGGATTTACAAAAAAAAATTATACCACGCATTCCGCGCTATTTCAAAACTGATGTGAATAGAATAGATACAAACTAAAGTGTTGGCATTATGTTTGGTGTACCATGAGTTTTCAATCTACACTCGCTAGCGACTGTAGTTAAAAAAATGTATGAAAACTTGTACAGCGCCTCTAGCGGATAGTTGGGTACTAAAACGTCACGTAGTTAACTATCCTACGTCACAGCATACTACAGCGACTATAGTTAGCGCTTCATTCATTTGCTTAGAATTTGGTACCATGAGTAATAATTTTGACAGATGTCATAGTAACGTACTATTACTACTGTAGTAACGGCAGCCGATCTAAAGTGATGTATGATTTCAAGAAAACGCTCTCAAAGAATGTAGAAATTAAGTAAGTACCAAAAAACTATTTTCAGATCAGTAACAAGCGTGTTAGATTCTGGTCATTCACCCAATCTACTACATTATTCAGTACCAGTAATCTTTGATTGTACCCGGAACATGACGATGTCAAGCCAACGTGCTACTCAAGGTTTTGTGACGTAGACCGTAATAGTGGAATGTATTTTTTTCGTTATCACCTAGCCCATAGCAACGTTTGCAAAAGACAATATACATACTTACTAGCTGATGCCTGCGACTTCGCCCGCGTGGATGTCTGTTATCGCGTCCAAAAGTAATCACCGCGGGCATTAGCTATCATTATATTTTAGCCCAAAGTATACAAAAACTTGACATATTATGTACTTACTAAAACCTTCCTCGAGAACCACTCTATCCATTGGTGAAAACAGCATGAAACTCGGTACATAGTTTTTGAGTTCATCGCGAACAGACAGACAGACGCAGCGGAGGACTTTGTTTTATAATATTATGTAGTGATGGTGGTTACTAGATTATGGCTTACGGCTCAATTTCGATAAATTTTCAACTACTAAATAATTGTAAAACGATTTATGGGCGAAGAGGACTACAGACTTCAAAATGGACCCCACACATGATGCAGCTTCGTGGAAGAATAACAAAATATAGTCTTTCACATAGGCTGTGACTGCGTTCAGTCGCAAAGAGTGCAAGAAGGGAGGCTTTTGCCCAACAATGGGACACCATGGCTGAAAAATAGTAATAAAGTACTATTCTCATGCCGCCTGAAGAGTTTAATCTGTTTCTTGTGAGCGCTTTTATGTTCGAGATAAAAATGCGTAATTATTACGTACTAGCTGTCCACAAAAATCCTTCAAACTTAGATCCTACTAATATTATAAACGCGAAAGTTTGTGAGGATGTCTGGATGTCTGGATGTTTGTTACTCTTTCACGCTAAAACGGCTGAACGGATCTGAATGAAATTTGGCACAGATATAGATTATGGTCTGGAATAACACATAGGCTGCATTTTATCCCGAAAAAATGTACGGTTCCCGTGGGATAGCGATGTTTTTTGCGAAGAGTTTTGAGAGAAGTCTTTGCCAAAAAGACCAACCATATCGACGATTAAAAAAACGTGAAGAATATTTTTAAGCTAACCTTGTCAAACAATACGCAAATACACTGCATTGCAGACCGATACTGACAAACACATAAAAATAAACAATAATGATAATTTTGTCTCAAGATAAAGCCAAATGTATTTGTAAACAATTTACTGAAGATCACCGACTATAACCATGAAAAGATGATCAAGACATTCAAGTCGAAAATAAACACGGTTCCTTTAGAATTGGAGCTTGGCAACTGGCATTGAGAAAACAAAACCAACGTGAAATCAAAATTCAGATTACTGAAATAAATGTTCATTCAGACAGAATACAGAAATAGCCTTTAAAATTCAGAATACAGAAATAACATTGGTTTCTTTATTTGTTTTAAATTTTTCAAGTTTCAATTAAACCTATACCTACTACGAGTAGAATAGTGGGGATTGTTGCGATGCATTCGACTGTCAACTTTGTCACTTTAGTTTTTATATTTTTTTGTTTAATTGTGTTAATATGGTAGTTATTTTTCCAATAAAACCCGAGTACTTGACGCGATCGTAAATTATGTGAATTAAAGTTCCTTTCTAAATCCATCGTTTCCATTTTACATCTCACCCTAATAGAAGCAGTAAATGAGAGTGGATGGGAAAAGGTTTATACGTACGTATTAGACACAGGCAAAGCTATAGTAGCCGCCAATTTAATGTTATTGACATTTGAGGGTAGGTATAAACTAATTCATGAAATTGCCAAAACGTTTTATTATGTACCTACCTATAGCCATTTAAGGCTAAATTTAGTATAAACTGGCTTATTTTTACAGCAATAGTCTTTATATTTATTTGCAGTTCAAATAATAGCTGCGTAAGTACTAGTAGAAATACATGCAACTATTTATATAATACAAAGACTTGACAATCTTGGCAATCAAACAGAGTTGCCGAAAATAGATAGGCGTACGGCGCCAAAGATACAATCATGACGAACTCAAAAAATCTGTAAAAAGAAAGATTAGACGTAGGTTGACTGATAGCTTGGGGCTATCTGTGAAGACCGATAACTGATAGGCTATCTCAGATAGGCAAGGAATGTTCGAGGTTTGCGAAAGTTATTGTGTAAATAGGTACAGTGTTGCCAAGGAACTATTTTTATTTGTAATGTTTTACTTGAAATATTTAGCTAAATATATTAATTAGTCTCAGGGTTGAATATCAACGCTAAAGACTATTGGGGACGATGGCACTTTTTTGCCATCTGCCCGGTAATGGGGCGCATTGTTTTTTTTTTCTGCCTACTGTGGTTTTTCTTTAGATTATTTGCGATTCACCGTTTGAGTATTAGCATTACCTACGCACATTTTACTTATTCATCTTTAGGTAAGTTACACATGAGATGATGCCATGTGTGTTAATGCGAACGTACATAACAAAGTCACAATTATAGGTAAGTGGTAGATTTATAATTATTAGTAAACTTTCAGTATGCAGACGTTCATTACGAGGCAGCAAAATTTTATTATCAGTTTACAATGTCTCATAATACTTGACTGAAACGAATATTTTACGACACTGGTCGGTCACGCGCAGAATACACATCCACGCGAGATAAGTATTCATATTACTACGTAGAACATTGACGCAGTTGCAAAATTAAAAGTACCTATTCAAATAGATTGAGAGCACAGGACCGTCAGGGCGGGTCAAATTGTGATGCGTAGATAGGCTTGAAACCGGTATAAAGAGGTACAAAAATCAAACAAAACAGCCGAAGACTAACTACTCTTCAAAACGTAGACATGGTGCTAGGTATCCTACTAATATTATAAACGCGAAAGTTTGTATGAATGGATGGATGTGTAGATGTACGGATGTATGTTTGTTACTCTTTCACGCTGAAAAGGCTGAACGGATCTGGATTTTTGCACAGATATAGATTATAGTCTGGAATAGCACATAGGCTACTTTTTATCCCGGAAAAGTGTACGGTTCCCGTGGGATATATTTGTTTTTGCTTTTCAAGGTACCACGCGGGCGAAGCCGTGGGCGGAAGCTAGTCACATAGAATATAGATTTCTGAAAGGCACACCCAACAAGCGATATTATCTTTAAATAGTATCGAAGTTCCAAGATCCTCAAGGTTTTGCATTATCGAAGTCGGTCATTCTGTCTAGACTGAGCACGAAGAAAACTGGCTAGAAGTAAAGTTTTTACCAAAGAAAACCACTTCCAAAACCAGATTTTTTTATGGTGAAAAATATGTATAATCAATAAAATAAAATCAATAATGCTGGACAATACACACAGCGTCATCTAGCCCCAAAGTAAGCTACTCAAAGCTTGTGTTATGGGTACAAGATAACTGATATATTTAATATATTATACATAGATAGTTTTTATTATACATAGAAAACACCCAGACCAACGGAACAAATTTCTGCAGATCGTACACAAATTTGTTCCGCAGCGGGAATCGAACCCGCAACCTCTTGCGTCGCAGGCGGACTCTCGCCCGCTGCTCCACTGAGGTCGACAAATATGCACGCACACTTGTGTATGAATAAATGTAACGTCATAGATTTTATTTAGGAAGGTGTTCTTTTGTCAACGATATAATATATTATGTCAACAATAAAGAATTACATGAATTATTGTAGGATTAAGATGATAAAAGGGCAAAGCAGAGAAGTTGTAAGGGGCTTGTACATTCACGAAGGCCATTTCCGTAATGATATTACAACTTGCACATTGTGTTTTATTTATAGATACGGATCTCTTCCTACTTCCAGTCTATACGTCTTACTACTAGTTGTGAGTTTTCCCAACCGCCCCAGTGGGGTCAGATCATGGGGCTAATGGGAATTTTCGAAAAAATCATAGTACGTTCTCGCTTGATTAGTATTCTGATAAGCAGCGATGGGCTTGCAACCAGTCACGGAATACTAACTACTGTGCAAAATGTGGGCATGTGCCATGTCATGTTCAGACGTGCCTCTGATTACCCTCTTTAGAAATCCTCAAAGATCTTAGCTGCTAGAGCTCTGAGGAGATATCTACCAAGCCTAGGTAGGGATTTTGCAGTATGTTTATTTAAGGAGTAATATTTGGAAATAATGAGGTTTTGTGAAAGTTTTTAGATTATTCATGAGTGACATAGGGTATATTTAAATGGAATAGTAAGTACTACACGCATGTAAAACTCAAGGCTCTACAGCTAGTATTTGATAAGCATGCAATTTACTGTTACCAAGTGTTTCTCATTAACCGCTATAGATAACACATATGGTTGTGAAGACACCAAGTCAATTTTAAGTAAATAAATGGTTATGCTGATTCCTCTGAAATTAATTCTTTTCTGTATTTTCAGACAATTTTAACCATGCCGTAAAGTATCTAAAACAAACCTTTTAGATCTGCGGTATATGACTATAGCTTTTTCTTTTTCAACTCCAATATGTATAAATTTAAGCAATGCTTATATATAATATAAATATAAATATAAAAGCCTTTTATTTCCAGTAAATTTACATCTGAAAATCTATGTAATGTGTTAGTTTTGTTTAGCAATGCGTATAAGGTTGGTATAATAATATAGTGTTCCACAAAAATGTTAAATAAGGTTAATTTTGTTTTTATTTTTCGTTCAAAGTTTCAAACGTTTTGTTTTTAGTTTTTATTAAGTTTTGTGAAATTTCATGTTTTTTTGGTAAATTTTAGCTTGCAACATTTTTTCTCCACTTGTTATGTTTGCATATTTGGGTAAAATATAGTATGTCAACAATGTACCTACTGTATTTTTTTAAGGATCTTACTCTGTTTTGTGAACTAATAAATGATTAAATAGCATTTGCTGAGACTTTGTATGAGTACCTACCTAAATACATAAAAATATAAATTACGCTATTCCAAATCTATCCATTTAGGTTTGATTCAGTCACAAACACCCTAACATGTACACAAAGATTTGTATAAGTAGGAAGTAGGAAGCTCAACATAGCTAGGTAGTAGCAACATATAGGTAAAGTAATTGAAATCTCATTTGAATCACGTTGTAAAGTACATAGCTTCACGCATTGAAGCCACACAAGTGATTCTGTTAATAGCATGCTCGTTGCAATATGGCATTGGTGGTGCAGTGGTAACATTGTGATTGGTTTTAAGGGTGTAGGTTTGAATTTTGGGTAGGTGGTGATAGACAGTGTGAAAGACAATGTGTAAGAAAGCAGTATTGAAATGACGGATGATAGGGGAGAGTGGAGGAAGAGAAGCTGTTGTACTGACTCCACTAGTAAGATAAGGGCAGGGAGATGATGAGTTTTTCAGTTTGCAAATAACCATGGATTGTTGTCAAATGGTGAAGAAAAACATTGCTAGGGAAGCAACATTATTTATATATTTTTTTCATACTTTACTAAAACTAATACTGTCTTGAATGGGGTAAAATAAGGGTTGAATTTAGTTGGGAAAAAGGCAGAAGGAAGTTAGTATAAGGACATTATAATATAATTCCTGGAATTATCTGGAAATATATGTTTTGTGTGGCAAGAAAGAATATGTTTTACAGCAATTTTGCCAAATCAACCCTAAAGAGGGAGACAAGAGGGTCAAACTTATGATGGGTGTTCTTTAAATCTTCTTCTTCTTCCTGCCTTTTTCCCACGCTAAGTGGGGTCGGCACAACATGTTTTCATCCTCCACTTCCCCCAAATCCGTCATTCCAGTACTCACTTTTTTGAATGCAGTTGTATTATGTTATGTTGTCTATTATACATACATACATACATAAAATCACGCCTGTTTCCCGACGGGGTAGGCAGAGACCACGGATCTCCACTTGCTACGATCCTGACATACTTCTTTTGCTTCATTCACTCTCATTACATTGTTCATACATGCGCGTCGGTTAAGGGTACTCTGGACCTGGCCTTTCTCTAGTACGTCCCCAATTTGATCGAGGTACGTACGCCGTGGTCTTCCCCTTCCAACTGTTCCATTCACACTCTCCTTATACAACTGTTGTCTATTATGTCAGTTAATAATGATAAAACTCTACTAGATAAGTTTATGACTGGCTTCACAGCTCAGTAGGTAGTAACTCTGCTTTCTGTCCTGTAGGTTGTAGGTTCAATCCCCACCCAGGATTAACATTTTTGTGTGATGTTTGTTCTGCTTTTGTGTTATTATGTATTTTGCATAATATGTATTTAAATATAGTATATATACTTCATGGACCTTTTGCTAATTAGACTTACTATTCATTAGAAGTTTTGCATTGTTGGACATTTAGCTACTTAGACCTTCTGATCAGTGATCAGGGTTTTTTCAGATCATAGATGCTTAATTCATTACCAATATACATTATCATACAAGAAGTGCGTAAATAACAAAGGCATTTCCAACAAAGACGACACCTATAATACACGAATACAAATAAATAAATCAATATTTCGAAATGAAAATATAGTTCAAAGGTCAAATAAATTTCTCTTCATTATCTACCTACTTTTTGTATGCCTGACGTACCTACTGAGGAATAATTACTGCTTAAATTTCATGGGAAAGACTGTTATGATTTTATCCGCTTTTTTACCTCCCTGCTTGGTGGGTAACCGATCAACAGGAAAAATGTAGATAGAAAGTGATCTTACCTGCGAATAAGTGAGTCTCAAAGCGTACTGGGCAATTTGTGTCGTTCTCATTGTGTCCGAATCGGAGT
Source organism: Cosmorhoe ocellata (assembly GCA_963675405.1). Lineage (NCBI taxonomy): Eukaryota > Metazoa > Arthropoda > Insecta > Lepidoptera > Geometridae > Cosmorhoe > Cosmorhoe ocellata. The sequence continues at coordinate 2,996,536 of OY776272.1, forward strand.
GTAATGCTGCAACAACAAATAACACATTCAAATTTCACGTAAATTCATCGAAATAATGATCAGCTTTGAAATCGCACTTTACATAACCTATGTCAGATCTTGGTAGGTGGCTTTGTATTTTATTATTCTGTATGTGACACTGGACTTTTATGAGAAATGTTAAGCAGATAAGCGAATTGGTTTAGTTTTATCTTAGCGACCGCCTCCCCGCGTGTTAATTTCAATTCATATTACTTTTATTTCGAAATACCTACGTGCACTCGCCGACTTTGCGAAGTTGCGAAGTGTGAAAGAAAAATTCGAGAATTTCCTTGATCATTCGCTGCGCGCTGTCAAATTGTTTTGTCTGTCATCTGTCAACGTTTATCATGTTGGTAGCATGAAATGTGTACAGCTGCAACTACGTTAGATTCTACGAATAAATTATTACCGGCATACCCTTGAACCAAAAATTCGATGGTATGTGTCATGGTTAGTATTCTTATAAGCAGCGATGGGCTTGCAACCTGTCACGTACGGAATACTAACTACTGAGCAAAATGTGGGCATGTACCAAATGTCATGTTCGCGTCGGTTAAGAGTTTCCCATCAAAAACATAAATGTGAAATAAGAGCCAAGTTAAATAAGTATGTTTTAGTCGTTGACTTCAGCGACAAAAGAAGTGAGATCTAAACGGGTGCAAAGTACAATGGTCAGTCCTGAAACTTATTTATAACAATATGAAATATTTTTAACGACTTTTAAATATCATTTCATCTTATAACTTAGGATATTATATTGAAGCCTAAGGTCTAACTTGGCTAGTTCTCATTATACGAATTACCTTCCTATTATTAACTACTTACCTACTATGTCCGATCGCTAGTTTCTACCAGCAAGCCAAATTTTTAGAAGAATAAAATAAGAACTTGCACAGGCTATACCTAATATAATTCGTACTCTTAAGAAAACTAGCCAAGTCAGACCTTAGGCTTCAATATAATATCCTAAGTTTTAAGATGAAATGATATTTTAAAGTTGTTAAAAATATTTCATATTGTTATAAATAAGTTTCAGGACTGACCATTGTACTTGGCACCCGTTTAGATCTCACTTCTTTTGTCGCTGAAGTCAACGACTAAAACATACTTTTTTAACTTGGCTCTTATTTCACATTTATGTTTTTGATGGGATATCATTACTTTTTGTACAGAACTTATTAGTAAGTCAGTACTTATTCTTATATTATTACACTTATATAATCTACCTGCATAAACGGCTCAAACTATTGGCACATTGTAGGTATACATACTAAGCAGGTAGGTAGGTACTTGAGTACTTACTGAATAAGTATATCTACCTACTACCTATCCGACAAGCCGAGACACACTATAATCTAGGCCTGAATAGTTATCTAGCCATATCTATCTACGTGCATAGACTGCTCAAACTATTGGCACATTGTAGGTATACATACCTATAGTTATACTTACCTATCTGCATAGACGGCTCAACTATTGGCACATTGTATACCTAGGTAAGAGTGTACTACTTACCAATCCAAGACACTACTTCCACTCGTTATTATATTCACGTCAAGACCCTATTAAAATCCACATAATGACCGACTGTCATCTATTTAGATTGCTATTCTTATATTACAGGCGCTAGTAAGGGTTCCTAGGAGAATCAATTAATTGAAAAAATACGTTAAAAATATAAAAATTTGCAAGTTTCAGATTTTTTCCTTTGTATCCACCCCACTACCTACCTGGATGCCAAATTTGAACGTTCTAGGTCATCTGGAACTGGGTTATAATTAACGTCTATAGGTCAGTCAGTGATAAAATTTTCCATAACCAGGCATTTTTGAACGTTAATATCTAAATAACCGTTTGAGGTGTGTTTATGAAATTCGGTGCACATGTTTTACTCGCAAGTGGCAATAGATGAGCCAAATTTGACTTGTTTATGTGAAATAGTTTTTGAGTTACGAGGGGGTGAAAAATCACCCAAATGGTTCCTGTAATATTACACACGGTGCGCGCCTCGCCCGTTCGCTTGAACTTGGCTTGACACGCTGCCGCGTGTCTAGACTCTTGACCTGGCCTTTCTCTAAAACTTCCCCAATTTGATCGAGGTACGTACACCGAGGTCTTCCCCTTCCAACTGTGCCATTTACACTTAAACCATCTTAACATTAGGTTAGTATTCTTATAAGCGGCAATGAGCTTGCAACCTGTTACTTACGGGATGTGCCAAATAAATATCATGTTTGGACGTACCTCTGACTCTCTTTAGATATCCTCAAAGATCTAAGTAACTAAAGATCTGAGGAGATATCTACCGAGCCTGGGGATTACAGTCGTGATCATATTATAAGATAAAGATAAAGATAAAGATAAAGATCATTTATTTGCAAAAACATGTGTAGAGAGGTTTTACAAAATAAGTAGAAAGTATCAACATGTTTTACCGATTACGGTGTACAAATGGTTAGAGATGACAATAACGTCAGTATTAATGATATTGAATTCTATATAATACATAATAATTCCAAGTAGACCAAGTATACATTTTCATTAAATAGTTAAAATTTATCATTTAGAAAGTCGTCAATCTTATAATAACATTTTTCGATTAATAATTTCTTAAATTTATTTTTAAATTCACAGTCATTAAGTTGCTGGTAGCTTTTTGGTATTTTGTTATAAATTTTCGGTGCCATTGATACTATGCTCTTATGCAGTAACGCAGTTTTGGATGGATGTAAACAAAGCCTATCTTCTCGTCTGTTTCTGGGCGTTTCGTCTGACATGCGCGGGAATAAGTGGGGGTTATTTCTTACAAACAGGGCCACTTCGATTATATATAGCGACGGAAGCGTTAGTATTTTGTGCTTTGTGAATAAAGGTCTACAGCTATCAGACACTTGCATTCTAAACATGGCTCGTATACAACGTTTTTGCGCTTTAAATATAATATCTTTATCCGTAGAATTCCCCCAAAAAATTATTCCGTATCTCAGTATCGATTCAACTATAATTTTTTTTTTTTTTTTTTTTTGTATATATTATTAACTAGGTATTTATATGTATTTATACATTATTTATTGTCATTTCTTATTTTTAAAAAAGTTGTTGTGATCTTATTCGAAATAAATAATTACGTAGCCATAGTGGCATAGTTTATATTATGTTTGAGATGTGCGACTACTTCTGTCTTAACCTCTCGTGTGTTTAAGCACGGATCCTGGTTACTACCGTCGTCTGCTTAGACACGGATCCGCGACAAGTGACGCCTGTTGGTTTTTACTGAGTATTAAACTGTATAACTACGTTTTAGGGTTTCTTTTTATTTTGGCACATCTTACTGAACGAATGAACAATATACAATGAATTCTCAATAAATCCATTCGAAAAAATCACTTCTAGACGGATGTGAAGTTTTGATTTGAAAAAAAAAACCGGGCAGACGTGGGGGTCGCTACTTTCGCTGCTTAAAACACATCAGAGGTTAAGTTATAATATCAAACGTCGTCAAAAATATCATGATGTCTACTTCTTCTTGTTCTTGGTATAGTGGCATTACTTCTTTCAAACCAGTTTATTTAAATGCGCTTGAGAGGCTCCTTGCGTTTTTTTCTCGTTAAAAAACTACTAAAATACTGTAATACATCTTAGCTGGCAACATCAGTTGTTAAGCCAACAAAACAAAACCAATCAGGCGATTCGTTAAAGTTGTTATTCCTCTACTGATTTAGCATTCATAGATGGCGTATTTTTTTTAAATCAATTTAAAATCTAGATGGCGTAATTTTTAATTGCTTTTAAAATGCTACTCGACTATAGATGGCGTGCAAAAAAGTTGAAATAAAATTAATTTTCTTTATTATATTACTTATCTGGGATATCACCCAGTGTTTTAGTAACTAGGTACATAAGTGTACCTAACTATTTTTTATGTATGTAGGCAATACCCCGCAATAATAAACTTATAATATTACCTATACATGAACCTAATAACGATGAAATAAAATATAGTACCTATCTACCTAATTATTACAATAACTATTACCCTGTAGGTACCTAAATAAGCTACCGCCTTTTATTTATTTATGTAAAAGTACCTACCTTACCTACCTACATATATGCGTAGGATGTATTGGATAGAACATGGAAGTACTACAATGTAGGTAGAGATACACACACCACACCTACCAAATCTTTAGATGACAGAAAACACCTCTGAAACTCTTGAACACACAAACCGTTAGTTTGTTTCTCTTATCTTGAGATATTAACTGATTGTAATAATGAGGACACGCCGTGATAAGTGATGCTGAATTACCAAATCTCATATTCTTTTTATCGTGTCACCAGTATTTTGGAACAAGTGTAGTGAAAGGATTATAACTCTAAAGAGGATCCTTTCGTCCACTCGTGTAGTGGTAGCACCCCTGTCTCTGATCCGAAGGTCGTGGGTTCAAACTTAGTTGGCACCAATGAGTTTTTCAGTTCGAAAAATGTGCACAATGACATCGTGAGGAAATCGGCATACCTTAGAACCAAAAATTCGAAGGTGTGTGTCGTAAGTTAGTATTCTTATAAGCGGCGATGTGCTTGCGACCTGTCATAGAATAATAACTACTGTGCAAAATGTGGGCATATGCCAAATATCATGTTTGGCCGTGCCTCTGTGACTTTTCTAGGATCTCCTCAAAGATCTAAGTAACTAGAGATCTGAGGAGATATCTACCGAGCCTGGGGATTACAGTAGTGTGAGTGTTTATTAATGTCTTCCGGGTAGAAAAACTAAGTACCTACCTAGCTACATGTGGACAGAAAAGTTGACCGCTTCATACGCCATCTATATATTAACCCCGGAAAATTTGTTACAGCGCCATTTTGTAGGTCCACAGAACCCCATTTCATACGTCGGTCGTAGGGAAAATGGCAGCCATTATAATTTTACACAATTTCTTTCCGTAAAGCCAACGGTACAACGTATAATCTTAACAAAAGCGCTTAAGCTTTGTTAGCATGTAAATCAGCTAACTATGAAACCTAAGGCCTATTTTACAATATAGTCCTTTATTTTTTACCCGACTGCAAAGAAGGCGGGTATAGTATAGGTACCTACTTAATTGTATGAGGTGTAGGTAAAAGTATTAATGTATTCGAGTTCCTTTGGTTGTCGCTGGAGCCCAAACGGCTGAACAGATTTTGACAAATGCGGTGTCGTTAAATTTGTTTGGATTACAAGAGTGACTTAGCTATACAAAATGTCAAAAAATCCAATATGGCGGCTATAAGAAGCTATTTTCAATTACTTCCAGTCGTATTTTTTTAATTTCTGCAAAAAATACTAGTTTCTCGAGTTTCGTTCTTACAACTCTTCTGAATGGAAAACTGACCAATTTGGCTATCACTTAGGTATTACGATAATACCTACCTACCAACATACATACCTTACCGTGATTACCAAGCAAATTAAAGCTTTTCATACATCCTTACCATCAAGCAGGGCCGACCCCCCACAGCGCCTGTGTGCGAAACCTATGAAGCGCCTTTTTTTTCACGAATCTTCATGTTTCAACTTAGGTACAGACCTATGTGTCGCCTGATACGGCAAAAATTTTAAATTTGGTCTATAAAAGTGGTGTACCTACATTTTTTAGGTTTAAGTTATCGATACTCCACTAAAAAGAATAATATTATGTTGTTGTGTAAGTGTATCAACAAAAATAATTTCGATGGCGGCGCCTCTATTGTCTTGGCGCCTGTGTGCGCCGCACACTTCGCACATAGGGGCGGCTCGGCCCTACCATCAAGTGAATTCAGCTTACACAAAGACAGGATGCCCATAGCGACGGCACTCCAGTACGTCGATTCTGTAAAATTCAAACATCAACTCGCATCTCACATCGCAATTCACTCTCACTACGCCAAGGGTTCAAAATGACATTTGACATTGACCTTTTTATTAGACACTTTGAATCGGGTTCGAATGCGAAGCGAGCGTCGAAGTGACTTGGGAATTACCGTATAGAATGCCCTTGTACGTCATCTCATACTTTATCTGTCAAAATCTCCCCGTCAATTTAGTTAAACTGGCTGCCACGCTCGCAAGAGTGGCGCTAGTGTAAATTCGAATTATCAACCGAGTTTTTAGAATGCCAATCAAGAAACTCACAGCGGATTCAGATTCGAAGTTTAGAATGAGGTCTTACAGAATCACACAGCTGCGTCGAAAACGCTGAGCTATCGTCAAGTGGAAACGCAGATTAAAAGCCTTAACAAACGGTTACATTTCTAAACCTTAACTTACCGTACAATAATGAAAATTGAAAGTTATGTTTCAAGTTTCTAAGAACGGAATAACCTAGGTACGTAGGGAAACCTAGCTAGGTATATTATTTTTATCTAGATATATTATTAGTACCTGAATGACCGAACTTTGGTCTCTTTTTATTTTAAAAACTACGTTTTATAAAAATGAAACTTAGCTAGATCGATTTATCGCCCCCGAAACTCCATGTAAACTAAATTTCATGAAAATCGTTGGAGCCGTTGCCGAGATTCAGATATTGCTCGAATAAGGTTATAAGATACATAATTTTATACTTAGGTTGATGTTTCGTACGTAATACCTATAGTACCTAGGTACTTATTGTTAAAGAATAAAGACCACAATGGCATATTGGTCGAATTGCTGGTTGATTATTTGAGTTGCGGTTTCGATTCTTACTGCGGAACATATTTTTGACCCATTTGCCACAGAATACCTACTAAAATAACAGATCACTGCCTACTACCTATAACTAGGCGTATCCTTTATGAATATTATTATTAACTTTATCTATAGGGTAACATATTTTTATTTATTTAAGTATAATTCTAGGAAATACAGAACAGATAAAATAAATGGGTAAGTAGTGTTTTTATACTTAGTTATGTTTGTCCAAACACTAAACTGATCTATTATTAAATATTCTAATATTAAGCAAAGAAAAACTTCTGCTTTCCGGAAACCTTGAAGTCTTTCTGAGCTTTGGAATCTGTGCCTTTTTTTTTGTAAATGGCCAATTCATTTTAATTTTTTTTCAGATGGCCAGTCCTTTCGAACAGCCAAACTTCTTTTACACCGTAAATCAATAACCAATTCTATACCAACCATCGAAGAAGTCGGTATTCTTGACCCCGGTTATCGAAGAAAAACTTCTAAAGCACCTGTTTTCTCGACTCCGTATTGTTAGGATGTTAAGGTTCATTTTTCCCTAGCCACGATAAGAAACTCATGTCCTAGCCACGTATGACGTAACAGGTACCACCTGTATAAAACACACATGTACTTAAACTCAGGCGCCATTTTCATAGAACCGCCATCATTGGTTGTACAGTTTTTTAACTTTTTAACGTAAATTTCATAAAATTATAACATTATTTACTGTTAATTAGTTCATAATTACGCACGTAATTAATAATTGATATTCTAATAAAAAATTTTTTTTTTAAAGTGGTGAAGAAATAGTTGGTGTTAAAAATTGTCTACGCATTTTCATTTATTTCCGGAATATTTGAAAGAAGAAATCCAAATCGCGAGCAAAAATGGAAATTATTTCACGTTGTGTTTAGTCACATGATAGAGGGAGTTGGTAAGTAATGAATTTGACTCGAGATATTAAACATGTGATCAAGATGGCCGAACGCTTCAAGTGAAAATTAACATTTCAGCGGTAAGAAAATTGAATTAGAAGTAGGTTATGTTAATATGTAGGTTAATGTAGTTTAAAATGATTTTATGTTAATATGAAGTTTAAAATGATATAAATTCTTGTTTTTAATAATTTATTAACATAGTAAGCATTAAATAGGTATTAGGGAGAGCTTAAATGTAATTAAAATGAATATCTATAGTAGGTAAATGTGAAGTAAATAATATGACATGCGTTAGGTAGGTAAGTACTTAATTTACTTACGATAAGTACAGGTCCTACACAATGACTAACATACCTATTTAAATCTTTTTCTTCCGATTTTCCGGGAATTTTCTCATAGACCAGGCATTTGAGCAGCAAAATTATTCTATTTTCTAATTTCTCAGGTTTAGGTATATATTTGATTCTTTAAGAATTTTATGCCAAGACGAATTTGGCTGTACTGTAGGCAGGTACTTCAGTATATACCTACCTACCTAAGTCCATTCTTCACCACATTTGTACTGGAACAAATGGTGAAGAATGTAAATCTTGAATAGCATTATACTTACTTGGTATAGGTACCTACTTAACACTTATTTTCCCGCCGCGCGCGCAGTCGGCTAACCCAGTACCTACCTAACTAACAGGGTTACGTACAAAATAAATAAACCCTATCTTAGATTATAGGGAGCACTAAACTTTGTGTCGATAGCTTATCAATGGCACCATAATGTTTAATGGGATGTGTACCTACTATTTAATAACCTACTTATTACCTATTCGTATTTTTTTTCATTGAATAGCATGAAGATGCAGCAATAAAAGATTGGTTGATAATAAATTATTTCACGAAGATTACATCCTACTAATATTATAAACGCGAAAGTTTGTAAGAATGTATGGATGGATGGATGGATGGATGTATGTTTGTTACTCTTTCACGCTAAAACGGCTGAACGGATCTGGATGAAATTTGGCACAGATATAGATTATGGTCTGGAATAACACATAGGCTACATTTTATCCCGAAACAATGTACGGTTCCCACGGGATAGATTGTTTTTGTTTTTCACGCGGGCAAAGCCGCGGGCAGAAGCTAGTTTAAAATATTTTACCACATAAGTACCAAACCAAAATTGTTTATTTTAGAATGCACCGAGTGTGGAGTGATAATATAAAATAAACCTAAATTATTTTTACTGTCATAATCCCCACCAACATGTTAGTGGGGAAAACCCACCAACATGTTAGTGGGGAAAACGCCAAAAAATTTTGAGTTTTGTCATAATCCCCACTAGTAGGGATCATAAAAAAAACCTCGAACTTTCGAACTTTTGGTTCTAGAGTCTGCCGGTTTCCTCACGATGTTTTCCTTCGACGTTTATGAGCTGGCATTGCGCACATACATTTTTCGAGTGGAAAAATTGGTGCACGACCTTCGGATCGTAAGGCAGGGGTGCTACCACTACACCACCAGCGCTCTTTATTAGGGGATTATGGCAATAAAAATAATTTACGTTTATTTTACGAGATAACCAAAATTGTTTGTTGCGAACAATGACGAATAGTGAGAACAATGATTATGATAAAACTGTGGAAGAGAATCCCAAGTACCTACTCACATCTAGCCTATTCAAATTCAAAATATATTTATTCAATAAAATCGCAAGGATCACTTTGAAACGTCTTACGCTATGTGAATCTATTTGCCAATTCCAACCTAATCCAAGTACGAGAAGAAGCGCTATGTGATTCTGTAAGACCTCATTCTAAACTTCGAATCTGAATCCGCTGTGAGTTTCTTGATTGGCATTCTAAAAATTCGGTTGATAATTCGAATTCACACTAGCGCCACTCTTGCGAGCTGTAGTTGAACTAAATTGACGGAGAGATTTTGACGGATAAAGTATGAGATGACGTAAATGGCATTCTATACGGTAAATCCCACCCAAGTCACTTCGACGCTCGCTTCGCACTCGAACCCGATTCAAAGAGTCAAATAAAAAGCGTCTTAAGCGAAGTGAGAGTGAATAGCGATGTGAGATGCGAGTTGATGTTTGAATTTTACAGAATCGACGTACAGGCGAGAAACTCGTCTCGGTCCTAGCTTTTTGTATGATCCAATGGAATGCTTACAATGCCTAGGTACTCTAGTTATTCATCCTAGATAGATGACCTAGTCTAGACCTACTTAGTAGATGTTCCAATAGTCACTAGGACTAGATATGTTATCCTCAGTCGTGACTACGCAATCTGCTTTACACCATGTCACCTTCGTTAAACAATTTCAACAATATGTTATTTTGTAACAATAGTTTTGTAATAATAGATTTGCCTGGGGAATTATAATGCCCACTCTGAAAAGGTTAGGCATAGGCATGTAGGTTAGGTTACCTAGAGCTTTCAAATGCAATCGTTTTTATTGTTATACAATCATTATCTATGAACAAAAATCAATCGAAAAAGCAATTTTGGCATTTTGAATTTCGTAATGCACTCTGGGCCTGTTCTTAATTTACAGGGCCTTAGTACGAATTTTGATAGTTAACTAAACTTTGTTTCGTTTTCTTTGCTGTAAGTTTAAAAGCTAAGGGGCTAAACTATCAAAACTCGCACTAAACCCCCAGAACGACGCGAATAACATTCATGTAGGTAGCACCCAAGTAATTTTCAAAACTTTAATTTCCATTTATTCATACCTACTGCATACTCAGACTTAGAGCAAACACAACAAAATAATGTGTGCTACTACGTATACGACCCTTATTTGATCAGCTGATTACACCCCGTTCTTGTAAAATAGCCGCTAATCTCTAAGTGATAGGTTATGAATTCTTTTGAACGTAACTGTTGGTATTTTTGATTCATCATCAATGAGCCAGTTTTTGGTGAGTCAAGTTATCGGAACCTATTTACTAAAAACTCATAACACACGTCCAATCAATCGTCTGCATTTGTTCAGCTTCCACAACATTAACGACGTTTTTCGCTACGGAAGAGAAAGAGAAGACTAAGTTAGTAGGTATATGCATTTGATAAATATATCACGTTTTCATCACAAATGATACTTTGCCTTCTTTTCCAAAGAGAAACGCTTTCTACTATGCTAAAATAACAGAATAGCGAGAATTATATTACAATTAGTACTTAAAAATCTTTGATAACAGTGAATTATATTTATTATTCAAATCAAAGTCATATTATGTAACATTAGTTTACGCTTAGGGGAGATTTGACCACCTTGTGCTATAACTAGGTATTCTCAGAATAATGTAATGTCACATAAGTCGATTTACTCTTCAATTCAAGCAAACTAGTGCACTATCCTCAGAGTAAATCGCAGTTATCCAAGAGTAAACTGACATTTTCTTGCATTTGACATTACGTTTATCTGAGAATAGATATACCAGAAGTTAGTCAAATCCACCCTTATTCTGGAGATAGTTTGTTAGAATACGCTCAATAAAATGGTGTTTCTATGACCATTTAATATCATGTCTTTATGATACTTAGGTATCGAACCAAAATAATGGGGACAATTTGTATGGGTTATTAATTAGGTCACTTCCGCTACTTTAAAACAAACCATATAGGTACAATAATATATACAAGCCCAACACACGTTACGCTAAACACTTTTCTTATTTCTAAATACCTATGTCATGTTACAAAATTTCCAAGTTCATTATGTATTCCAACACCTCAAAAATGTGGGGCTGATGGAACAATAGGCCAAGCCGTAGACAAAAGCTATGCTAATGAAGGCAAAGACAATTTGTTGAGAATATTTACGTATGAAAAGGTACCGATGTTAGGACTACTCCGTTTTAACTTGAGTCTCTTTGGTCACAAACTACTAATAAATACTCTTTGGTTTCAGCTACATAATTATTAGCTACTGCTCTTTGCTTTACTTTTCTAGTACCGTCTGTTGTATATGAACTATTTCTCGCCGGTGCCGCCGTTATGGTGTGAAATGTACGCTATAATACTTAAATAAATATTGGTAAACATTTCTCACAGCGCCATCCTTCAGCTATCTGTAGTAATAATTATAATACATTACAAAACCCAGTCATAGCACAAATGTTATATTTTAATCACTCAAATGTTCTGGGAGAGAATCCAGAAACCATCTATTCTCAGTTCCCACCACAATACTGCCTCTTCAGGTAGCCATCGAGAAAAACCTTAAGTCAAAGTGTGTAAGAAAGTACCAGTGATGAACACAACTCCGACAGTCTACGAATATTGCATTAAATGTAACGGTCCCAGTATGCCACCTTGAGCAACTCCCGACGATCAAATTAGTCGGCATTCGTGAGTTCGCAGTTCGCAACCGTTTAGATACTAAGCGATAATTGAATTGTGGCGGCCTTACTGGGGGCTTGTACACGAGCGATTGTTGCCTGACGATAGTTGCCGAAGACAAAAGCCCACCAAAAGACAGAAGTCCACCATATAACGCTTTCCAAATGTTCTCCTGTGTGATTAGAACTATGACAGTCATCTGAATGAATCAGATGAATACATTAGAATATGTGCAACTTCAAATGAATCAAGCTCCGTTAGTTGTCGCCCGATAATAATTGCTTTAAATTGCCCGTGTTTAAGCAACTATAATCTGAACTGTTTAGAGTGTAAATTGTTTCGTGACAAACGGTTGATATAGTCAAAAGCATTACTAGATTCCAATTATTAGGCACTCTTCATAAAAGCACAAACTATCATCCCTGAATGATCTAAGCTACCATTTATATTATTATCTGTAGGTACCTACATTTAATAAAATATCCCTCGTAAGTCTTTCTCGAAAGTTTTTGTGTGTTTAAAGATTTTAAAGTTTGTTCCGGATGAAGCAAAGGTTTTAAAATAGTGCAATTTAGTAACATGTAACCTCCATTAATGTGATTGTGGTATGCCGTGTTGAAAATATTAGTATAAACAATTGTTATAACTGTCTGTCCGTCGATGAATTATTTGCAATTGTTCACGATCATCTATATTTATGTTGCAAGTTTATGTTAGCTCATATATTGTGGAGGTTGAGCGTGTCCACCTGACTGCGATTTTCAACCTTATTTAGAGGAAATACCTACTAGTTTCGTTTTTTTTTTTGCAAGAGTCTACCGTAATATTATGGGAGTTCGTAATACCAGAAAGCATTTGCGTACAGTCATTTTGTATAATCACCAAATATTTTCACTTGGTCAAAAGCTTTACCTAGCATGAGAAGACAAATAAGATTAATTTTTCATTTGTTCAAACGAATTGTCAATTTTGTCCTTTTTCTTTTCCATAACGAAAGACGCTGTTACAACCGTCTTTCTCTATAAGCTAAAGCTTTTGCTAGGAGCTGCATCGTTTAACTAAACTTTTAATCATTCAGTCTGTCAGGTCAGATAGTCCACTCTTATATATATACATACACTTATACATTATACTTCATATAAAATAATATTATAAATGGGAAAGATTTGTTTATTAAAATTGAATTGGCTTGGAAACTACTGGACCAATTTGAAAAATTCTCTCACCAACGTTTAGAATTAACTTTCAGGATGAACTTAGACAATATTTTATGTATGTACCACGTGGGCGAAGCCGCGGGCGGAAGCTAGTTTTAAATATAAACATAAAAAGCCTTGATCCCGTTACATTGTCCAATTTGTCAGTCCAAACAAACTCAAACGGCAATAGTCACTCCGGCTCTAATAAGGCGTGCGAGTTCAATTCTCACCTCGGTCAACCTGTGGTCTTGTGTGGGAGGACACCGCTCGCAAATAGTTTTGTAACATCTATTCAAATAAGAATTAAATGTCTGTTTGTTGGTAAGCGCATCGCTTCAGAACTTGAATCTATACTGGTATTATATAGCTGAAAATTTTGTTTGCTTGTTTGGTTGAACGCGCTCATCTCAGAAACTACTGGTTCGAATTGAAATATTATTATTGTGCATAGTCCATTTATCGAGGAAGACTAGGCTATATAACATCACATCACGCTACGCTACGACCAATAAAAGCGGAGCATCAATAACAAATGTTACAACTTTCTTTACTAGATACCTAAGTTTTAATTTTAGAGGAAGCCTGAAAGTGGCGCCGGTGGTGACGGAAAAGATGAAGAGTAATAGGTTAGCGTGGTAAGGGCGTGTTATGAGGAGAGATGAATGTCATGTGACGAAGAGAGTGTTAGTATGAATGTGGATGGATACGGGGGTAGAGGTAGGCCAAAGCAAAGATGAATGGACCGTGTGAAAGATGATATGAGTAAGAATGGTGTAAGTAGGTACTGAGATGACGGATGATAGAAAGAAATGGAATAAGAAAACGTGTTGTGACCTCACATAGCGTGGGAAAAGGGCAATAAGAAGAAGTACTTACTTTATTTACTGAAAATACAAATCCTTTGTTAAACTTATAATAATAGATACAATATGTGAAACAGTTGATCTATCTAATGTCCGTAACAAACGATCTATAGATAGCTCAACTGATACAGGTAAGTAGGTTAGACACTGGAAATTCAACACATTGGTAGTGTTGCAATGGCGTTCTGTGTTCCTGGGCCTATAACCTGATATTTAAACAACCTGTTTGCTCCAAAAAGATAATATTTGTGTTTGCCCATGGCTGTTTCCGGAGTTGAAAATAAGGAAGCTTTACTTTTTTCTATATGTTTTATTTTATTACTTTACTAAAATTTTTAATATAAAAGAATTGATAAATAGATACTTGCTTTTTCACTATGTTTTTAACTATTTTCTTTTATGTATAACATAAGTACTTCTCTATTGATGTTATTTTTATGTATATTTTTTCAAAAGTTATAAATCTTCCTTCTTGGTGCATCTCAAAGAATCAAATCATGGTCCTGTTTTATTCAGTCTCTAAGATTATAAATAACTCATTAAAAACGATAATGCCTAAATAATCATAAGAGAACGAAGCTATTCTTTGACATTATTGTCGTTAGCTACTGTACTTTTTTATATTGGCGTCTCGCAAGATTCACTGCTAGGTCCCACTCTGTTCAATCACCTCAAGAACGAAGATGCCTATAATCTGTTAATGAAGAGAGCTATCCGTCGACAGTATTGCCATTAAACACTGTCATGGAGTTGCTCTCTTTATGAACGGATGCTGGCTCGACAGATTCGGCTGCTGCGAGAAAAGACAAGATCCAACCATGATGAGCAACGTCTAGACGCATTTCGATCCGAAAGATCTCATCATCATCATCATATTCCTGTCCTTATCCCGTTATGTGGGGTCGGCACAACATGTGATCTTCTTCCATTATTTCTTGAAACGAAAGATCTAATTTGTCAAAAGTCACACTTTTCAAATTAAAGGTACCTTACCTATTATCACAAATGACGATTCAAAAGCCCAAAGGCATGCTGCTAATTAGAAAATGCTGATGTTGATGATGATTCGGTAGCATTTATGACTGTATATTAAAGGTTTCAGACAGTCAAAGCAGCATTTTTTTTCAATCTCAAATACCTACCTATTAATTTGTATAAAAAGAAGTGAACGATATTAATGCTTACAAAAACTAACCGATTCTTATTCTGTAGGTAGGTACTTGTGATTGCTTAATTAATGACTGTTGTAGGTTATAATGCATATCTCTCTGTTTTATGTTCTCCGTTCTGTATTGTCTATGTCTGTCAAAAGGTTTTCTATTCTATGTCTGTAAATAAAGTCATGAAGGTACATAATCATCTAATTATTTGTTTGAAGCATTGCGCCACGAGATGAATTTTATCTTATTTGATAAGTCATTAAATTTAAACACTGATAATGTTTGGTAGTTTTCTTTGCTTACTTTCCTTATTCCTTACTTACTTAGCCTAGTTTAAATAGGTTGTCATAGCACGATTGTTTAAGATTTTTATGCTGTCTTACTTTTTCTGCATTTGTACCTATTCACACACACACGCACAAACTTTTGTACTTTCTACTAATATTATAAAAGCAAAAGTTTGTAAGAATGTAGACGTATGGATGTGTGGATGTATGTTTGTTACTCTTTTACGCTGAAACGGCCGAAAGGATCTGGATGAAATTTGGCACAGATATAGATTATAGTCTGGAATAGCACATAGGCTACTTTTTTCCTGGAAAATATACCTGGAAAAGGTACGGTTCCCGCGAGATAGATTTGTTTTGGTTTTTCAAGGTGCCTCGCGGGCGAAGCCGTGGGCAGAAGCTAGTAATAAATCATACATAAAATAAATACTTGTCATTTTGGGTAAGTACCAAATAATAACACTCCTAAAATAAGGTCATAATTATGTAGGTAGGTATAATATACATCATAATGTATCTACGAAAATTTATCTCGGTACGCTTCGCATCTAAGTCTTGTTCAAACTTATGTATCATCTAAAACAGTCTAAGAACAAATATATGCTTATAAAATTCCTGTTCTTATCATTGATAAGAAGAACAAGTGCTGATAACGATAAGGACTGCGTTTGTGAAGTAGAATGTACTAACTGAGGTAGGTTTATGTTCTGACACCTAGTTTAGATTGATTGAAGTTGTATTTATTTGAAAAACGTTTGCGGACTGTTTGGACTGAAATTCATAGTGCTAATCTCGTTTGGTAACTACAATTCCCAAAATGACTGATTTTCGAAACGCCTTTGTCTAAGTCTTAAATTCGTAATGACTGACAGAAATGGTAGGTACACAAAAAAAATAGCCTTTGTCAGCCGCCATATAGGATATTTTGACATTTTCTAAGTATAACAAATCACTTTCGTGATTTTATCAAAGGGAAGAAACAAATTTCTGTAGGAAGCAAATAGAAGCAAATGTGAAGCAATTTTTGGATAGCATTTCAACGTTAAATATGACATGTGAGATGTGACTATGTGACTCATCATCCTGAACATAATACATAATTATGTCCAGGACATTTTATGTTTGGGGTCTTATATTGTAGGTGTAGGTAAATTGAGGTTTTTCAATTGTATTGGGTACCGACTTTGGCAGTACCTAGATTGTAACGATTTCCGTTTAACAAATCGTCACCTATCTACGCAAAGATAATCAGACGATATTATCGATATAATAACAATCAGTGCTTTTCGACCATCAGTTTGACAAAATGGTCGCACTGTGGCTTTGTTTGTTTTTGTGTTTGTTTGGAGTTGTGAGATCTGATGTTATCTGTGAGGCTGGGTTTTGTATGGTAAGTGAAAATACCATAGGTACCTACCTACCGCTATTTATTTTGTTACTATAGACTTCATTTTTAACTCCTGACGTAAACAAAGGAGTTATTTTTTCTCGTGTTATTTTGATTTTTATTGTGTAGGTAATACCTATTGTTGGTAATTCTATAACTAAAGCCTGAGTTCTTGACGCTCAAGTGTTTAAATTAGTAGTATTGTCCAGGTCACAAAGTCAGTCAATTTGTCAAGTCAATCAAAAACATCAACAAGTCATCTGGCTTTATTGGAACCACTAAAATTATACAATAATACCTACGCAAAATAACACGAGAAAAAATATAAAAACTAGAGCAACAAAGTAAACACTCGAAAAGCATCGCAGAGAATTCAAAGATGTTGTCTACTTAATTTTTGGAGGTGACTTTGGGCACTGTAATGGTCCGTAGTTGAACGTTTCTACTCAATTTAATAATATACCATTATTTTAAATAACCTTGATTTTAGAGCTCATCTTTCAAGCTGATAGCATACCTTATGTATTTAAAATTAACTAATATTTAACGAAATAAACAAAATTGTTTGTTGCAAACAATAACGAAAGTGAGAATATTGACGAAACCTTGAGTAGAAAGGTGTTAGTTTAGCGATAGATGGCGCTATTGTCAACATACTCAAGCTGTCAATTTCAATCATTTCCAGTCGCATCTGTCTGGTACGACTTGCTCACCACCTGCTGAGGAGTGTAGCGCCAATAACGCTACGCACAGCGGGCTCTGGCTGCCTTCACCTACCATCTGTAACTGCTGCGAATTTTGTCTTCCTTTCTATGGTACTATAATATACTACAACCGTGGGCGTCTGGACATCGTCAACGCGGTCACAACACACACGCACACACATAATTACGACTATCCCCAGGCTCGGTAGATATCTCCTCGGACCTCTAGCTAGTGACTTAGATTATCTTTAAGACATGACATGGATCATGCCCACATTTTGCACAGTAGGTAGTTTTTATTCCGTTGCTCAGGATAGGAAAAGAAAAATAAGTTGAGGTAGCCGTCATCCAAAATAGCTACTTACAGCTGCCATATTTGATTTTTTGACATTTTATGTAGCCGCGGAAAAAGACAAAAAGGACTGAAATTTATTTAAAATAGCTTCTTACAGCCGCCATTTTGGATTTTCTGACATCTCATCTATAAGTCACTCATTTTGATCCAAAAATCCACCGATCATTTTGTGCCCGCCAAGGAGAAAATGGCGGTTAGGTTAGGTTAGATTTTAGAAAACGGAAGAAATTAATTTACGCAAGACTAGGCAGTAAGGTCTATGACTATAAGCCTGCTCAAATGAGCGAATAATTTAACAACAAAAACCGATCATTTTGTTATCTGTCAAAATCCGTCAAGCCGTTCTACAGAGACAGCCAAAGGAAGTCACATATCGACGGTGAAGTATCAATATCTCCTAACTAACAGTTTTTAGATTTTGGGATTATTTCATAATTGGGCTTAAAATACATAAACGCACGTAATGGCAAAGACATAAGGTCTAAAATTCACTGTCTGAGAGAGATATTCACTTGTGACAATAGCTACAAAGTTAAGGTACGCAAATTTTATTGGCAATACCTAATATCTGCATTTACTCGTACAAATCAGTGAAATGTAACTAGACTTTTTTTAATTCTTATTAATACTTAAATAAAATGTAAATCAAAATAAACAAAGTGGTAATTAACAGATAATCATAATAATAACACAAAGAGTTACATAATCTAAATACCTTTGTACCAAAAACAAAATCAGCCTTTTTGTTCTGATTAATACTTAAATGTAAATCAAAATTAACCAAAGTGGTCATTAACAGCGAGATCATAATAACACAAAGAGTTCCATTATCTAAATATATGGTACAAAATCAGCCTTTTGTGAGTACTTATCTTTAATCAGAAACGGAGTAACACAGTAAAAATCACCACAAGTTCTGGTTTTTATAAAAAACCCTACCAATCTAAATACTTAAACATAGTTTAATTAACGTACAATGGACTAGTTTCCTTAAGTTAGTTTTATAAATCAATACAATAACATGGTCATTTCCGACGAGATCAGACGCATAATAACAAAATATTTTTCTTATAAAATGAATTATAAACGTACAAATTTACGTTAATCTTGTTTAACATTATCAATTGAATTATTCCTACATAATAATCAACATAATTAGCACAATAGAACTTAGTGTAATTGTCTAAGTGAAAAAATCAAGTCATGATTAGATCATAAATATAGGTAATTTTATAAACTAAAACCGATATTCGATATGGCTTTTACTGAATGTTAACCTATTCAAAAGGCAGAGCATCATAAAAAGCGTCAAATCAGTCTCTGGGGAGAACCTGTTTTAGCTGCTGCAGGTGGTTAAATTTTGTGGCTGATATTGGGATCTTGTTGCGATGCAGCTGGCGATATACTACTTCAGCGCTTAATAATCTAGGTCTCTGTGGTAGTGGCATCCAGTCAGCGTCAAAATCAAGTTTAACCTCGATTGTCATACCGTTGTAGTGGATGACTCTCAAATCTACAACTTGTGGATCACCAGCCTTACGCCCTGGTCTGATACTTTTGTATATTAAGTTTTCCTGGCTTGCATAATCTTTTACAAAAGTGTGATCAATCTGAATTGATTCATATGGGTTGGAGCTACGTGCCTCTTTAGTGATAGTGACGTAGTCACTCGGCAGGTGTATTTCTCTATTTTTCAGTTTACGCTCTATCACGCTGTGAACCGAGTCACATTCCATATGGGTGTGGCCTGGTTCAAGAAATTTTTGGGTAATCATGTCACAAATTATTGATATTATAATTGAATAACAATTTTATTTTGATTAAATTGTCTTTTATTTTATGTGCAATACCATTTATCTTACCAGAAAAAAACCATATCTTAACCATACTAGAAACAATATCTTCTATCTACACTTATTTCACAATCCCTTAATATATGATTAAAATCACTAATACTAATAAATACGTACAATACTATGTAAAATATTAAAGAAAAAAAAGACAGAATAAATTAAAAATTGAAAAAATGAGACGTTTTTTTCGTCTCCTGTAAAAACAGGTTTTTGTAGTTAGGAGAAATTGATACTAAACCGTCGATATATACTAACCTACACACTAAGGGTAAAACAAAGAGCTGCTGAGCTAACATGAGCGCTACGATACATTTTTGTCCACTTTTGTCTCGCTCTTTCTCGTGCGAATATGAGACAACATACTCGACAAAATGCTGCCACGACAGCATTAACATTCAGACAGGCTGTCGAGCACATTTTACTCAATTTGATATTTTACCGTTATTTTACAAAGTTTTTTTACCTTGATAAAGATGGAGCAATAATGATTGGTTGATATTAAGTTATTTCACGAAGGGTACATTTAAAGTTAACTAATATTTTACGAGATAACTGAAATTGTTTCTTGCAAACAATGACGAAAGTGAAAACAATGACGAAACCCTTGAGTAGAATGGCTGCCATTACACTGACAGGAAGGTGATGTTCATGGGATTTCAGGAGAAAACGCCCACTGCAGCACCGGTGGACCTGGCACTGGCTACACTGTCGGGAGATGCGGAGACGGGCTGACCTGCAGGCCTAATGTCACGGACGGCAACAACTATTGCAGACGGAGTAAGTTCCTTAACGGGGTCTTACCACAAGCTCTTTTATCTATATCTATATAAGAGCTTAACCTGACTGACTGACTGACTGACTGACTGACTGACTGATTTATCATCGCCCAGCCGAAACCGCTGAAGCTAGAAAGCTGAAATTTGAAAGGTGGGTTCCTTTTATAACAAAACCACCCACTAAGACGGGATTTTTGGAAATTCCACCTCTAAGGGGGTGAAAAAGGGTGAAAACGTTAGTATGAAACTTTTTAACGCGTGGAGCGATTTTCATGAAACTTTGTTTGTGCACTGTAAATGCAAAACTAATGGACACATGTTTCAGGATTTTTCAATATAACCATCAAAAAGGGGTCAAATGTGGGGTCAATTTTTGTATAGGAACTTTTTAACGGGTAATGCGATTAGCCTGAAACTTTGTTTGTGTACTGTAAATGCAAAATAAATAAAGACGTGTTTCAGGATTTTTCAATATAACCTTCAAAAAGGGGTCAAATGTGGGGTCAATGTTTGTATGGGAACTTTTTAACGGGTGGTGCGATTGGCTTGAAACTTTGTTTGTGTACTGTAAATACAAAATGAATGGACACGTGTTTCAGGATTTTTCAATATAACCTTCAAAAAGGGGTCAAATATGGGGTCAATGTTTGTATGTGAACTTTTTAACGGGTGGTGCGATTGGTCTGAAACTTTGTTTATGTACTGTAAATACAAAATGAACGGACACGTGTTTCAGGATATTTCAATATAACCTTCAAAAAGGGGTCAAATATGGGGTCAATGTTTGTATGGGATCTTTTTAACCTGGTGCGATTGGTCGGAAACTTTGTTTCATGTTTCAGGATTTTTCAATAAAACCTTAAAAAAAGGGGGTCAAATGGGGGGAACTTTTCAACGGGTGGTGCGATTGGTCTGAAACTTAATTTGGTGTTAAAGGATTTTTCAATATACCTAACTCTTAAAAAGGGGGTCAATGTTTGTATGGGATTTTTTTAACGGGTGGTGCGATTGGTCTGAAACTTTGTTTACTGTAAATACAAAATGAATGAACAAGTGTTTCAGGATTTTTCAATATGACCTTCAAAAAGGGGTCAAATGTGGGGTCAATGTTTTTATGGCTACTTACTTTATAAAAGGGTGGTGTGATTGGTCTTAGTTTTGGTTTGGATACTTTAAATGCAAAATAAATGGAAACGTATTCATGGATATTTCAAAATAGCCCTCTAATATGGGTAAATTGGGTGTCAAAGTTATTTATGGGATTTTTTTATTAGTGTAATTTGTTTGAAACTCAGTTTAGATACCTACTTTAAGTGAACGAAGTCGCGGGCGGGACAGCTAGTCATATATAGTTCTTCCAACGGATCTAGGCATTCGTGAAGTTAGCCACAGGTGCGAGTTTGCGCATGTACACTCCCACCGCCCCTCTCCATACCTCCAATTGCTCCCGAAAAACGATACTGCGCAGCGCTCTGCGGCTAACTTCACGAATGCCTCGACCCGTTGGGCCAACTGTAGGTACCTACATACAAACATTTTTTATAAGAAGGTTCATACTAAAAAGCGCTAGGACCGAGACGAGTTCCTTGCCTGTTCTTCTCGTACTTGGGTTAGGTTGAAAGTGGCACATAGATTCGCATGTAAGACGTTTCAAAGTGATCCTTGTGATTTTATTGAATAAATTATTTTTGAATTGAATCTTATCTAAGCTCTGCCCTCTACGCTGCAGGTTGGGGTTCAATCCCCACCCAGGATTAATACTTGTGTGATGAACGCAGATGCTTGTTGAGTCATGGTGTTATTAAGTACCTATGTATTTTATGTATGTGTATTTGCAACAAAGAAAAGTATTTACCTAATTAATCTATTAGGTTATATCTGGTTCCCATAGTACAAGCTTTGCTTAGTTTGGGGCTAGATGGCGTTGTGTGAAATATCCACCAATGTCCACCAATTTATGTTTCAGTGGATTCAAAATGCCATGCCGCGCAAGATCTTTACGACGAGAGACAAGCCAACGGGGAGATAGGAGCGATGGTGATGCGACCACATTGCGATGGAAAGGGGAACTTCGCCGTTTTTGATTGTGTTCCTGCTCATACGTAAGGAACCTCGGGGAAGGTTAAAGAGTGTGGGGCCCTCCCCCTTGACCCTTCAAGACAGTATGAAAATCGTGAACGATAAGTCGCGGGAGTTCCACTAGTTTTAAAAGACGAAGATGAAAAGGGTTATAAATGTAATAGGATGTTGAAATAGGATTTGTTTGGGGTGTAGGTAATGCCTATGTCTAGATGTGAGTTCTTTGCTTGCTGCAAACCCTACTTCTTCTTCTTTGTTTATGACATTCGTCTCTTTTAAGATCAATTTTGCCTCTATCAAGTGTTTAAATTAATAGAAGGTATTGTCAATTTCACAAAGTCGTAGATAAATTGTCAAAAAACTATTTTTATACCCGCGTCAAGAACACGAGCTTTTATGAAAAAATAACCACCAAAACCCACAATAAAACTCAACACAATAACACGAGAAAAAATAAAAAAACTAGAGTAAAAGTTGACAATCGAATGCATTACAGAAAATCCTTGCGGAGCCTAAACCGCTGAACAGATTTTGACAGTTGAAGAGTTATTGGGTTCGTCTGGATAACAAAAGTGACTAATATAAAATATAAAAATCCAATATGGCGGCTGTTAAACTCTATTGCATTATTCGTTTTCAATTAAGTAGGTACTAACAGTCCGTTTTTTTTTATTTTTGAAATACTTTTTTAATTTTTGGTTTTGTTTTCCAGATGTTTTTGCCAGTCTGAAGAAGGAGAGAGGTTATTCGGAGAAGTCCTTAATTTGGGGACAGTCACCACCCAGAGTATGCATTGTGGTAAATATTTTTGTCTTAACGCAGGTATTGGTAGCACCCTCGTCCAATCCTAAGATCGTTCGTGGGTTTGAATCTGGTCATGTATTTTTCCTTTCGAAAAAAATATGTGCGTAGCTGATGTTTTCCTTCACCGTTTGGAAGCATTCAGCCGCAGCTCAGCACGGCATCCTTAACAAAATTAACAAGGATCATTATAAAAAAGCTAGGTCCAGCGAGTTTCTTGTCAGTTCTTCTCAGTACGTTTACCATGAGTTGTCATTTAGATCGGCTGACGTTACTACAGTAGTAATAGTACGTTACTATGACATCTGTCAAAATTGTCACTCATGGTACCAAAATTCTAAGCAAATTAATGAAGCGCAAACTACAGTCGCTGTAGTACTGTGACGTAGGATAGTTAACTACGCGACGTTTTAGTACCCAACTATCCGCTAGAGGCGCTGTACAAGTTTTCATACATTTTTTTAACTACAGTCGCTAGCGAGTGTAGATTGTGAAAACTCATGGTAGACCTACAGACTGGGGCTGGGGATGAGACTAGAATAAGGCACTAAACGCAACATAAGCACTAAGGTATTCTAAGTTACCTATGCTATTCCTTCATGTTCCAGGTTGTTCCCGTGTCCATGAGAAAATAAAAAAGTCTATTTCACCCGGAGTTCGACTCCCGGTCATCGGACCTCGTTGCACTTCAGACGGCAACTTCAACCCTATCCAGTGTGTTAATAGGACCTGTTATTGCGTGGACAGGATCACGGGGGAGGTGCTGGAGGGAGATAGAAGGATGGTGGACCTTAATGAGCATCCTATCACTGAGTTGGCTTGCTGTGAGTTTTTTGGCTAAGCTAAAGAGGATGTTTTTAGTTTTTACCCCGTCACACTTTTGCCTGAAATGCGCCTCAAATTTTGCTCAATATAAATTAAATATGTAAAAAAATCTCGTTTGGACTTTATTTTAGGATTTTTAGGGTTCCATGCCTAAGGGGTAAAATGGAACCCTATTACTAAGACTCCGCTGTCCGTCTGTCACCAGGCTATATCTCATGAACCGTGATACTTAGACAGTTGAAATATTCACAGATGATGTATTTCCTGTTGCCGCTATAACAATAAATACCTACTAAAACAGAAAAAAATAAATATCAAAGGGGGCAAAAATGGCAAAAAATATGTCTGGTGTATCCCATACCTACACCCTACACTAGACATATTTTTTTTGCCGTTTTTGTAAATGGTACGGAACCCTTCGTGTGCGAGTCCAACTCGTACTTGGCCGGTTTATTTTAGTAGTATATTTAATTTACTTAGATAGAAACTTGGATAAACGTAGCCAGTGGCAAAGGCGGTTTACAAAATGGTGGGTAATTTGATGTTTTTCAGATG
The DNA here is from genome assembly GCA_963675405.1 of Cosmorhoe ocellata. Lineage (NCBI taxonomy): Eukaryota > Metazoa > Arthropoda > Insecta > Lepidoptera > Geometridae > Cosmorhoe > Cosmorhoe ocellata. The sequence goes on from OY776272.1 coordinate 3,021,373, forward strand.
ATGCAACCTTAGATCTCTTCCCCCGACAAAGCCTAGGCCTTCCCCCCTACAACTACACCACCCCCTGCTTCGAAGACATGAAAGAGAAGATAGAACTGGTGCTGCAGAGTGAAGAGGACGGTTATATTGTTGACTATTACAGTACATTCCCTGAGTGTATGCCTGATGGGACGTATGGCAGAGTGGTGATAAGGCGGAGTGGGGAGTAAGTATGGCTTCCTCTTCTTTTTTTTTTGGCATGTGTCTCTTTTGAGGTCAATTTTGCCAGTGTCAAATATTTAAATTAGTAGTATTTACAATGTCACAAAGTCAGCCAAATGTCAAATCAATTTTAAACAAAAGATGGCCGTTATTGTTCAAACGGGATTTCCTCCGATGGATTTCGAAAGGAATTGTTCCATACAGCGCCCCTAGCGGAAATTTACGGCAGTAAAAATAGATGTATGGAAGGAAATTAAACTTAAAAGTTCCTAAATAAGTCAAAACTCTAAACCCCCTTGCAGGTATGCCTGTACTTTTTATGAATGAATTTCAGAAAAATCTGCGTAGATGAGCGTGGTCAGCACATTCATGGTTACGAAGCACAGCCGTACACACCAGAATACCAGTCCATGGACTGCAGTAAGTTAAAGATTTAGCAGGAAAGCAAAATTTTTTTTTATTTTAGCGCTACCTAGTGGTGAGTAGCGGCACTATAAACATTTATGGCGACATCTAGTGTACAAAGTTTTTGTAACTTGATTGTTTTTGTCACCGCGAGAGGGCGCTAAACTAAATTAATTAATAAACATGTGATGTCGTTGTATATTATTGATAATATTTTTCAGAATGTGCTCAAACTTCGCTGATCATGGCTACGTCAACAGAGAAGCCAGTTTGTTGTAAAAACGGCAACTACAGAAGGATACAGTGTCGTCGTGGAATGTGTCGCTGTGTAGACTCCGACGGGAGACAGACGACCGAACAGGAATCCGCTGACGTGACTACATTATCTTGTTACACGCCAGATTGGCGAATTTGTTAACCACTAGTAGTAGCGAACCAAAAATATTTGTTTTTAATTCATAGTGGTCAAAAGTGGTTACATTATGCGAACGAACTCATAATTCAAATTTTAGTTTGTGGGTTTTTTTAACCTGTGGAGATAAAAGAGATACCATAATCTATCAAATTACCCTAGCGCTTTGTATTTTTTTACGAATTTATAATGTTGCAAATATAAGTAAATTTTTTGTTGTATGTATTGCTGTCGTTAGTCGATAATAATAACGATTACTCTTATAGTGTCAAAATAAAAATGTTGGTATTTTTATTGCTTGTTTCATTAAACCTTTATCGGGTTCCTAAAATAATTTTATGTAGTGTTTACATTTTTACATTTCGTAACATAGAACGTAGGTTCTAGGCGCGCTGCGCCGTCTACTGGCCGACGACCAACCTGTTTATTACTATTTTATTGTTCAAAACAGGAGCATGACTGTAATTCCCAGGCTCGGTAGATACCTCCTCAGATCTCTAGTTAGGTAGAATTTGAGGATATGTATAAAGGCGGGTAGTCAATAACGAGTAACTGGAAACACTTTTTTTCCCTAATTTATTTTGTCTGTGGGGTAGGTGGCCTTGTCAGAACGGTCAGAACATTACATAATCTGTGCAAAACATTTGAACTGTCTATACTGTCAATCAGACATCAAAGTCGTAAATCTGTCACTTGTCAGATTTTTAGAATATTCGTTTTTCGCTGTCGTCCATTCGAAGAGAATGTATCATTGTGTTCTATTTATTTCCGATTTTCTAGTTATTTACAAGTTAAATTGACTCGAACTCAACGCTATTGTATGTAAAGAAGTGCTACACTACCGCGGCACAGTTATCAAGTCAATCTTTATTGTACAACAGCGGCATTTTAGGTTAGAGAATCGCGATATATCGTCATCAAAAATTAGGAGTCGGTGATGCCAAACCTCTACTTATTTATAGATAAGTACTTTCGGCGGGATCGATTTGAGTTCTAATAAATCTAAATTGATTCAACTCCGTGTTCAAGTGTTCGCAGCGAAAAGATGGGTCTGATTATATCAAGATTTCGAGTGAGTATTTCATTTTTTACTAATTTGTATGTAGGTACCATATGTTTTATTGTGACCCAGCCAAGACTATTTCGATTAGGTGTGTCTCTGATATGCTTTTGGCGGCAATTCAATCTTTTGTCCCTGACCTGAGTTGCTTAATAATTTATTGAGACGAGTATGAATAGTATTTGAAGATGTTATAACAACTGAATGGAGTGCATATTTCGCCACTTAGTCACGATGATCTCACGTTTGAACTGACAAATATGGAAAGTAATGGCATTATTGTTGTAAGTAGTAGATAATTCAAGATATTTTCATTCATTGAAACTATCACTCATGTATTTATCATCTCCCTTTCCTTATCACACTTCATGTCAGGTCAGTATCATGTTTTTCTCTTAATCTCTTATCAGACGAACCTATCACTTTTATATAATACATCCTATTTCATAAGACAGTAAATAAGTTTGAATTTTTATAAATCCTAGGTATTTGGAGGTAAATAATGGCCATATACACTAATATTACAAATGCCAAATTAACCCTGTATGTATATTACCTTAATAAATACCGCTTCATAACTAAACAAGGCTTTATTTTAACTAATATTAAAAAAACTCAATGCAGAAGTAAAATTCAATAGCCAGTGGTAGTATGTTACATGTTATCATCTGCAATAGTGAAAACCTCGTAAAATAAAATTGGTAAAAACTAAATGACTAAGTGTTTATCAACATCATAATCCGCAACCCGACTTCACCTGACATCACTGGATATAGATTATAAATATATATTTTCATACTAACCATTGCAAAATGTGAGAATCGGACATGCCTCTGACTACCCTCTTTAGATAGCCTCAAATATCTTACCAACTGGAGATCTGAGAAGATATCTACCGAGCCTAGGGGTTATAGTCATGATCATGTTTAGTTTTTTTTAAAAACCTATGTGCAAAGTTCGGAACATCCAAATGCACTTATCCATGATAGATAATACAGATTTTGAAGGATATGGTTCATTTAACTGCACCATACTAACCTGATACAATACCTGTCTCGATATCATTGAACCATGGACTAGTAAGTACAGTCAGTGACAGAAGTACTCATTAAGGTTTTTAAAAGTGTAGTTATGATTAATGAAGAGGATATATCTATCTACATTTACATAATACAATGGTAATATTTATACGAGCCCCAATGCAAAAGAGTTCGTCTAGTCATATATTGCAAAGTTTGTCTATTTTCAACAATACTATTTTTTTTTATAAAAAAGGCCAATGAAAAAAAATTTTATGGGGTTAAATTCTCCATCCTATTGTTGTTAATCAGGCAATTTTAAATAAAAACATCTTTTACCTAAATTATGTATTTATGGCACTTTGATTTGCTTCGTCTAACTCAAAATAGTTCGTCTAGTTCTTAATCGATGCAAAATAGTTCGTCTGCTCAATACTGTTAGTTTTAATTGAAAATTATGTTAAATTTGAATTGAAAATAGAAATCATCCGTCACATGATGCATCACTGTAATTTTCAAACCATATTTCATAGAATTTTATCATCATTTTCAAACAAAATGGCTCGCGGGAAACCTATCGCTGACGAAGTACGAAAAATAATTATTCATAGCAACAATAATGGCAAATCTGCTTACCAAATAGCCTGCATTGCTCGTATACATGTAAATTTGTATGAAAATCTTTGTATATAAATATTTTTTGGGATGCAAAGTATCTAGCCAGCTTATTTATCAAATAATATCAAATGCCAGTTTTGCAAATTACAAGCAAACAATAATACCAGCAGCTATTGTCAGTCAAATTGATTGCAGAATTCATCTGCATTATTTTTTTTTTTAATTATTTTAATAATAGTTGCCTATGTCCGTCTCCAGGATATAATCTATCAGCTTGCCAAATTTCATTACGATCCTTTCAGCCGTTTAGTTGTGAAAAGGCAACAAACAGAGTTACTTTCTCATTTATCTAGCTTTCTTTCAGCATTTTTTCGCGATAAAAGGTATCATCTCTATTTGTACAAAATTTCATCAAAAACGCTTAAGCAGGTTAAGCGTGAAAGCCCTGTGGGGCTATTATGGATCTTTGCTTACAATCAATGTCAATACGTTTTCATTGTAATCAAATAAATTGGTGTGACATAAGAGTGTTTATTCAATAAATTTGAGCCAGTTTTGACAAGTGTTGATTGTATCAGAGTTCCGTAATCACACTACTGAAAGTGAAACAGACAGACAGAGTTACTGTCGCATTTATAATATTAAGTATGGCGTATATAATATTAGTATGGATATTATAACGTGATTAACTTGTGTCGGTGACTGTAACTACTTGCTCCAACTGATCTATTATACAATACAAGTCAAGGATGTTCGGCGGTTAAATAAAACAATGCATTGTAATGTTCTGCGTCAACAAAGACGATTCAAATACATTCAATATACATTTTGAAGTTTGATATAACGTCGGCGTACAATGTACTTAGATGACAAAAAAGCTTGGGACGAATCAGCTCCAACTCTGCTAGGTATCCCTTACAAAATTAACAAGGATCATACAAAAAAGCGCTAGGGCCCAGCGAGTTTCTTGTCAGTTCTTCTCGGACTGGGGATAGGACTGGAATTGGCACCTAGACTCACCTAGTGTGTAGGACGATTCAAAATGATCCCTGTGGTTTAATTGAACAAAAATGATTTTGATTTGATTTGATTTGATATTAAAACCTCGTAGTTCGATATTGCACTATTGTATCCTCAAAGTTTTAAGTAAAAAGAGGCCTGAAAACAAACAAACAGTTAATTTGTCATTGATTAGTAACTAGCTTCCGCCCACGGCTTCGCCCGCGTGATAACCTTGAAAAACAAAAACAAATCTATCCCACTGGAACCGTACATTTTTTCGGGATAAAAAGTTGCTTATGTGTTATTCCATAATATAATCTATATCTGTGCCAAATTTCATCCAGATCCGTTCAGCCGTTTCAGCGTGAAAGAGTAACAAACATACATCCAGACATCCATACATTCTTACAAACTTTCGCGTTTATAATACGAGTATTAGTAGGATTGAAGAATTATTCGATCAGAATATTAAGGATCACACTAAACTAGCTGTGCCCGCGACTTCGTTCGCGTGAAAGACTGACTTTCTGCAGCATTTTTTAAAACTTTCATCCCCTATTTTAACCCTTTACAGCAAAACTTTTACCTTTACCTTTTCTCAAACTATAAACTATCTCTGTACAAAATTTCATTTAAATCGGTTCCGTAGTTTAGGCGTGACTGCGTAAGACACAGATAGTTATTTTCGCATTTATAATATTAGTAAGGATTAAAGAGCCATTATTTGTCTCAACTTTCATCAACACCATTCTCTTTTGAAACTGAAAACTTTACTCTGTTATTGTAATTAAAACTTTATCACCTTGGAATAAGTTCCGTAAACGAACACAATGCCAATTGTCACGCTCTGATTAGGTAGGTACCTACATACTTTCGAGTTTTGGCGCAAAAAATTGAATATCAAATCTGAAAGTGAATGAAGCGAGGCATCGGTATTATGTGAAGTCCATAGTCTCTGCCTACCCTTAAGGCGCAGTGGTCAGCTGATCGCGGAGTTTTGCTGTTTTTCAGATGCTTTCCCCTCGGTAAATAAGGGTAGTGGAAAATAAGATAAAGATGAGATAGATAAACATTTATTTGCTTCTGCAACACACAATAGGTACATAAGTATAGGCATGTAACAAAAGTAACAACATAACAAGCTGACAAGAAAGAAGTAGATCATGCAACATGTGGGTGAGATGATGATACAGCTTAAGAAAACAGGTAACACAAAAATAAAAAAAATAAAAAAATGGTTACAAGGAATGCAGTGTGTGCTGCAGCGAAGCAAAAAGGCAATAACTCAGCGCATAGTTTGCTCAAGAGCAAACACTGATTTTCAGTATCACCTAAATGAGGTAACCAGAAGAACGAGACACCAACAAGTAGAACGGTGTGTCTATAATACTAAAATAAGATGCTGTTTGACCGTTGTCGCGTATTAAAATTAAATTAAAGAAAAAAACATAATGTGCTTTGTATTACTGAAAAAAAGAAATAACGATATTGGAGATTCCTATAATAGGCAAACGAAGCGTTTTGGAATTCCTTCCATTTGTTTATGTAGCAGTAAATGCTTAAGACGTGATTTAAATGTGAATTTAGTATTGAGATTACGTATTGGTGGTGGTATGTTGTTCCAACACTTCGTTGCCAGATATCGGAAACTACCTCTAAACGCTGCAGTTTTGTGGCCATGATAGAGGAGTGCAGACCTAATCGAGCGCAAGCATCGAGTGCTATTGTCAGCGAAAATAAGCTTAGAGTGTAAGTACTCCGGTTTATTGAATTTAATAACATCAAAAATCAAACCCCCAAAGTGCAACTCTCTACGCGATTCCATATTGAGCATGGACTTTATATTAAGATAAGGAGTGATGTGACTACGAGGTGGAATGGTATAACAAAAACGACAACATGCATTCTGGACGCGCTGTACCACTCGCTGAGTCCGGGTTAGTAGCCGTGGACCATACACTGCGTCGCAGTAATTTAGCCTTGACATAATGAGAGCTTCGCAAAGAGCTACACGAGAAGCCTCTGAAAGCTGGTGGCGTATGTTATAAAGTAGTTTTAGTCGGTAAAAACAATTTTTTACCAGACTTAGTACATGAGTCTCGAACCTAAGCTGACTATCGAAGATAACACCTAAATTCCGTGTCTCATCCACCCGATCCACTGAAACTCCATGGATCTTAACATCTGGATTACAACGTAGATTAGTTATTTGTTTCCTGGTGCCCAAAATCATGTACTTGGATTTCACAGGGTTTAGTACAAGAGCGTTACGCAGGGACCAGGCTGCTATTGCATCCAAATCTTTATTTAATAAAGAGACTGCCAATGGCAGCCTCTCTGGTATATCAGAGATATACACTTGGACATCGTCCGCGTAACAATGAAACCTACAATTTTTTATAAATTTTGGGAGATCAACACTGTAAATGATAAAAAGAAGGGGTCCCAGTATAGATCCCTGCGGAACGCCTCGATCAACAAGAGCAGGACGCGACAGCAAAACAGCACCGTCATTTTTGACAAGCTTAACGCACTGCGAGCGCCCACCCAGGTAACTTGCGAACCATGTAACTGCCCTCTCGCTTAAACCATAATAGGACAACTTGGCAAGTAGAAGGGAAATGTTAAGGCAGTCAAAGGCACGTGAGAAGTCAAGTAAAGTCAAGACAGTACTGCGGCCTTTATCCTGTTCCGCCAATACGTTGTCAGTAACATCAAGAAGGGCTGTAACTGTACCACGACCTTTACGAAACCCTGATTGCAAAGACGGTAAGATGTTAAAGGTCTCGACATATTTAGTGAGCTGGCTACAAACCGCTTTTTCCAGCAGCTTCGAGAGAAACGGGAGAATGCTGATTGGACGAAGATCTTTATACTCAGTAGGGTTGTTAGTTTTAGGTATAGGGGTAACGAGAGCTCGCTTCCATTGTATTGGCACTATGCCTGTAATAATAGATTTATTAATAATCTCCGTGATAAGATCCAAGGTGCAGGGCAGAGAAAAAAGTATCATATCTCTACTAATGTCATCATCACCCATGGCGTTCGATTTAGTTGACAGTATTATTTTAGATAAATCAGCTGAGGTGATTGGATTGAGTTCAAGAGACGCAGATGAGTACTTATTTTCCTTGAAGAAAGACAGCTCAGTGAGTGGTACTACATTATCACCGGGTACGTTTAAAAAATGGGCATTTAATTTATCTGGATCATCAAAATGAGGGGAAAGGACATCAAATTTATCTTTACTAGGGTCTACTAAAATCTTACTCTTAATATTTTTCCAGAACGATTTACTGTCTTTTAGTTGAGAATTTACTAGGTTATCAAAATAAGCACGTTTTTCACCAGCGATACTACATTTTACAAGACTTTTAAGCTCCTTATAATATTTTTCGTCTTGATGAGAACGAGATTTGCGGTACGCCTCATGAGCTTCATTACGTTCGTCAATCATGATCTTGCACACATCAGTAACCCATGGTAACGTCTGGTTATTCCTGACTGTTATGGTTTTAATAGGAGCATGTCTATTAAAAAGTGAGATAATTTCGGAATTAAATTTATCAATCATTAACTCCACAGAAGGCAATAACTTAATTTTTTCCCAGTCAATGGAGTATAAATCCTCATTAAAATTGATTAGATTGATTTTGTTGATAGGCCTATATGTGAAAGACTGCGGTTGCGCTTTAAGCTTCTTTAAGGACAAAGTAACATTGATCATAGCGTGGCCATTGCCGCCAGTGATATTATTTACGGCAATATCGTGCACTGGTGCGTTTGTGCAAACTACATCAATTAACTTGTCGCTATGAGATGTGAAATGAGTAGGTTGAGTTACATATTGTGATAGATTCATGTAATCAAGAAACTGTGTGAATTTAAGCGTACTACATTCAGTTTTCACTAACATGTTTATATTAATGTCACCAAGAAAAACAATAAAATCTGAGTTGTAAAAACTAGTGATTGAATCAGAAAGAGCGTCAATAAACGTATCCACCTTTACCCATTCTGGCCTGTAAGCGGTTCCAATAACCACGCGGAAACCATTGACACGAGTCGATAACCACATCTGCTCAATAGCATCGTTTGGTCTAGGCAGATATCGAACATTTATACCTGTTTTAATGTAAAAACCTAGTCCGCCTCCGCAACCCTTACGCATGTGAAGCGGGCGAGGAGTGATTCGCAGCCGATAGCCAGGCACGGCTGGCGCGCGCGCAGCCTGCCCCTCTTTAATCCAGGTTTCGTTAATAGCCACAATATCTGCACAGTAACGTACCATAGCTATGATAAAACTATCATGTCCAGTACCTAGCGAACCAGCATTATAAAGAGCTAATTGTAATAATTTTGACTTACGATCCATAATGAAGACATAAATAATATAAAAAGTCGAAATAAACAAAAATTCTGCAAACTATAAACGGGCAAGTATGCATAGGTGATAGCGAGGCATGGATCTTTTTTACAGTAGGCCATGAAACGATTAAAATGTGTATAATATGTCGGTGTGCACTATTGTGTGGTGTCTCGTCCTCAACGCTTATTGCTGCAACACACATATAGGATAAACAAAATATAAACAAAACACTAGTGAGAACAACGAAATAACATAGAACTTTAAAAACAGATTTACGATTATGGTTACTTAAAATGTTACATACGGTCGGTACATAAGTAACTGTCTGAAGGACACAATCAATAAAAGCATAAAACAAATGTTTTGATGAAACAAAAGAGAAACAGAAACCAAAAAAAAGAGCAAATATAATGCAAAAATACCAATTATTCTGCAATTTAAACAAGAGAATAATATAATACAATATAGAAGTTGCTAAAAATTTAAACAAAAAACGCGCTACAAAAAAAATATTACTTGTTGTGAGTGATATTAGTGCTAACGGCAGCGGTCCCAAAAACCCGTCGCAGGTCATCCTCAGTGCGAATACGGTAGCGTGGGAAGTCCACACCTGGCTGTTTACGCGCAAAGATTTTTCCATCCCTGGTCCAGATGAACTTCCATCCCAGTCTGTTTCCCAATTCTCGTGCCTGTCGAAATACCTGTCGATTCAGTTTAGTAAGTCTCTCATTAATGTAAAAACGACGAGGTGGGTCCGGCAGGCCGGTCGCTTCGGTAGTGATGCCGCGGCGTACGCGCGCCGCCTGCATCAGCTGGTCACGGGCGGCGCGCCGCGCCAGGCGCACGACGATAGGCCGCGGCCGGGGGGAGGGGGACGACTCAGATGGCTCCATGCTCCTCCCGACTCGGGTGGCGCTCACTAAATCGTGATCAGTGATTGATACTCCCAGTTTTATACTAAGGGTTCTCACTATCTGTTCTAGAGACTCCCCTTTTTGTTCTGGTATGCAACTGAATTCAAGGTCGTTACAAAGAAGTTCTTGATCACGATCATTCAGTTCTCCTTTAAGCTGCTCTATTGTCTCCAACAAAGGGCTACAAGTCGTCTCATCAACTATGCGAGCCTCCAGGCTTGTTACGCGCGTATCAATGTTGGTGATTTTACGATCAAAGTCGTCCATTCTCAGAATAAGGCCAGATATTGTGTTGTTCAGGGATTCCATTTGAAAGCGGGTAGCTCTTAACTCATCCTTAAAAAGACGCATTTCCATAGTGAGCATCTGCATATCCGAAAGTTCAAGCGTCTCATTATGAGCTATGGCGAGACTGTCGTTGAGGATGCCCTGATAGCTCGTATTACCAGCTCCTCCGCGGGTGGTGTTAACGTGTATGTTGGCTCTACGGACCGGAGTATTGGAGTTATCACCTCTAGGTCGCTTGCTCACACACGTAACACACTTCCAGGCTGCTATACACTCTGCAGTCACGTTACTCTTATTGATGTTAGCACACTCAAGATCGTATGGCTCCGCACACTGTGTACATCTTATTAAGTTACCCAAAATGGGTTCTCTGCACCCAGCACATCCTTCGTTCTCGGCACATTTGTTTGCAGACATTATCAAATTATTTAAAAAATAAAATAAAATGATGTGCAAAAATAAATTTCTCAGAGAGATTTGAACCGTGCACTGTCGTCCTCGAAGGTGAAGGTTAACGCTCGGCCAAAGTGGCGATAACGGCTGCGTTGAAAATAAGCAACCGGTAACACGGGCTAATTAAAAATAGGTCGTCCGTGGTCAGCAGAAGGTAGGCCGTACCGGGTTCGAGTCGATTCCGAGACTCAAGGTCAAACGCCACAAAACAATTAGAAATAACAGCTGTTTTCTGTTAATTACACCAAGATTATGCCACAGTCACAAATTATCCAGAGTTGACACTTGCACCAATCGAAAGGAAATTATAAAGGGAAAACACTGATATAAGATTCAGACTAAAGCGAATGGTTTATATGAGCTTTAAGAATATTTTTAACCGGTTAAAGATAACTAGCGTGCAGTTAGTGCCTCGCTCCTCCGATCACTCCCAATAACTGAAAGGTCACTAAAAATAATCAATATTTTATCTTTAAAGTCTGAGTTTGAAATTTTGTTTAAACGTCGTATTAGCTTTAGTATTAATTCTCGAAAAAACTTCAAAAAATAAACAAAACCTGCTTCTCCTTCTAAAGTTGAGGTCATTTTCATATTTTTTTTACACCAACGGGTAGATAATTTATTTATAAATAAAATGTGTGTTTCATTTTTATCATTTAAATTTAACACAAATTATTACAATTCGAAGGTATAATACTTAGACTTTTCATGCAACGGGCAGTATGCCGCTGGCCACTGGCTAGCCACCGCGCCTTAATCAACTAAAACAAGTTATGTGAATAAATGTATATAAAACTTGCGGAAAACATGTCAAAGACTGTAAAAGGTTTTGTTGTTTGAAACAAAACATTAAACTTAATTTTAAGCCTCTTAAGTTTTCTAAACCTTTAGTTGAAAGCGTGTAGGAAACATGTTTGTGTAACGGTATGGATCGTTGTAAGCAATCAATAGATAACTCAACTAATCCAAATCACTATTTTACTATATTGTTTGTTAACAGCGCAAGAAAACTACATCAGTGGATCCTTAAATAGCTCAAGTGATCCAGATTACTAGTTTTTTTTATATTCCGTGGATCTATAGATAGCTCAAGTGATCCAAATCACTAGTTTACTATACTCCGTGGATCTAATAGATAGCTCAGCTGATCCAAATCACTAGTTTTCTATATTCCGTGGATCTATAGATAGCTCAACTGATCCAGATATCACAAGTTTACTATATTATTTGTTGACAGCGAAAGAAAACAACAACCGAAGTATTAGAACGACTCGAAACGAAAATAAAGTCGATCGAACAAGATGGCCAATACAAGGAGAGGACGCATAAACGGGTCATCGGTTACGTCATGGCGTACTCCGTGGGACTATACGTGCTTTTCGCCATTTTGTACTATTTTATGTACGTGGGGAAAAGTCAGTACTGGCTCCATTCGGTTCTGCACGCTTCGCCGCTCTTAGTTTTACCTATACTGTGAGTATAACTTACTTAGTTTCTTTCAGTGAATATAATATATTAGTAGCTGATGAACGCGGCTTCGTCCGTGGGATGTCGGTTATCGCGACCAAAAGTAATAATTTATTTATTTATTTATTTAACAAAATCCACAGCTCTCATTTGTAAAGTTTATACAGATCTTGTAACATAACATACAGCCAATAATGGATTTACATTTTACAAACATTAATTTATAAAATACTAGCTGTCCCGCCCGCGACTTCGTTCACTTAAAGTAGGTATCTAAACTGAGTTTCAAACAAACCACACTAATAAAAAAATCCCATAAATAACTTTGACATCCAATTTTACCCATTTTAGAGGGCTATTTTGAAATATCCAGGAATACGTTTCCATTTATTTTGCATTTAAAGTATCCAAACCAAAACTAAGACCAATCACACCACCCTTTAAAAAGTAAGTACCCATAAAAACATCGACCCCACATTTGACCCCTTTTTGAAGGTCATATTGAAAAATCCTGAAACACTTTGTTCATTCATTTTGTATTTACAGTACACAAAGTTTCAGACCAATCGCACCACCCATCAAAAAAATCCCATACAAACATTGACCCCTTTTTTACAGTTATATTGAAAAATCCTGAAACAGAAAACAAAGTTTCAGGCCAATCGCACCACCCGTTAAAAAATTCCCATACAAACATTGACCCCCTTTTTTAGAGTTATATTGAAAAATCCTTTAACATGAAATTAAGTTTCAGACCAATCGCACCACCCGTTAAAAAATCCCATACAAACATTGACCCCCCCCCCCTTTTGACCCCCTTTTTAGAGTTATATTGAAAAATCCTAAAACACGAAATTAAGTTTCAGACCAATCGCACCACCCGTTGAAAAGTTCCTATATAAACATTGACCCCCCATTGACCATTTGACCCCCTTGTTTTAAGGTTATATTGAAAAATCCTGAAACACGAAACAAAGTTTCAGACCAATCGCACCAGGCTAAAAAGATCCCATACAAACATTGACCCCACATTTGACCCCTTTTTGAAGGTTATATTGAAATATCCTGAAACACGTGTCCGTTCATTTTGTATTTACAGTACATAAACAAAGTTTCAGACCAATCGCTCCACCCGTTAAAAAGTTCACATACAAACATTGACCCCACATTTGACCCCTTTTTGAAGGTTATTTTGAAAAATCCTGAAACACGTGTTCATTCATTTTGCATTTACAGTACACAAACAAAGTTTCAAGCCAATCGCACCACCCGTTAAAAAGTTCACGTACAAACATTGACCACACATTTGACCCCTTTTTGAAGGTTATATTGAAAAATCCTGAAACACGTGTTCATTTATTTTGCATTTACAGTACACAAACAAAGTTTCAGAACAATCGCATTACCCGTTAAAAAGTTCCCATACAAAAATTGACCCCACATTTGACCCCTTTTTGATAGTTATATTGAAAAATCCTGAAACACGTGTTGATTAATTTTGCATTTACTTGATAAAAAACAATTCGGATTTACAAAGGGCCGCTCAACCACTGATGCCGGTGTTGAGTTGGTATCACATATTTTCGATACCTGGGAGGAATCTCACGATGCCTTAGGTATTTTTTGTGATCTATCTAAAGCATTTGATTGTGTGCACCATGAAACATTAATCATGAAACTCCAGCACTATGGTGTTAGGGGGGTTGCACTTAATCTTTTAACATCTTACCTCACTGACAGACTACAGCGAGTTGAAGTAAATGGGAAACGTTCTCCGGGGTCAGTGGTAACAATGGGTGTACCACAAGGATCAATATTAGGGCCATTTTTGTTTTTAATATATATAAACGATCTACCAAAACTTGTTAGGGATGATCAGGAGATTGTACTGTTTGCTGATGACACGTCACTTTTATTTAAACAAAAGCGGCGTACGACTAATTTTGACGATGTGAATAATGCAATCTCTAAAATTGTAAAATGGTTTAATGTAAACAACTTATTACTAAATGAAAAGAAAACGAAATGCGTTCGTTTTGTACTACCAAATGTTAAGCAGATAAATACCAATATAAAAATAAATAACGAAAATATAGATCTTGTGGACACCACAGTGTTCTTGGGCATAACTCTAGATAATAAGCTTCAATGGGGCCCGCACATAGATAAATTGTCGAAGAGACTTAGCTCTGCAGCATATGCAGTTAAAAAGATCCGTCATTTCACCGACGTAGAAACTGCTAGACTTGTATATTTCAGCTACTTTCATAGCATTATGTCTTACGGTATTTTGTTGTGGGGGAGTGCTGCAGATATTAACACCATATTTGTGTTGCAGAAGAGGGCTGTTCGTGCAATTTATAACATGGGTCCCAGAGAATCTCTTAGAGATAAGTTTAAGGAAATTAACATTATGACAATGCCATGTCAGTATATATATGAAAACTTGATGTATGTTCATAAAAACATTAATTTATTTAAAAAAAATAGTGATTTTCATAATGTTAATACCAGACATAAAAATAAACTAGCTGTTCCCACGGTTAGGCTCACTAAAGTAAGCAAATCCTTTATAGGGCAATGTGTACGCTTCTATAACAAGATCCCAAGCGACATGCTTGATCTATCGATTGCGAAATTCAAAAATGTAATTAAACAAAACCTGTCTCGTAAAGCTTATTATAGAATATCAGAGTACTTAGATGACAAAAAAACTTGGGACGAATCAGCTCCAACTCTGCTAGGTGTCCCTAACAATGTTAACAAGGTTCATAATACAAAAAAAGCGCTAGGGCCCAGCGAGTTTCTTGCCAGTTCTTCTCGTACTGGGGATAGGACTGGAATTGGCACCTAGACTCACCTAGTATGTAAGACGATTCAAAATGATCCTTGTGATATTACTGAATAAAGATTATTGACTATTGACTATTGACTATTGACTATTTACAGTGCACAAACAAAGTTTCATGAAAATCGTTCCACGCGTTAAAAAGTTTCATACTAACGTTTTCACCCTTTTTCACCCCCTTAGAGGTGGAATTTCCAAAAATCCCGTCTTAGTGGGTGGTTTTGTTATAAAAGGAACCCACCTTTCAAATTTCAGCTTTCTAGCTTCAGCGGTTTCGGCTGGGCGATGATAAATCAGTCAGTCAGTCAGTCAGTCAGTCAGTCAGTCAGTCAGGTTAAGCTCTTATATAGATATAGATATAGATAGGTACCAACAGTCGCTAAACAAAGTAATATGGTTACAGTAGATAAGTATACCAAAAATAAACAATAAACACACAATAATAAACAATATACTTATACCTCTATAGAAAAACTAAAAATAAAAATTGAAACGATAGCATAAAATATGAAATTAAAGTGAATGTTAATTTTTATAACCTCACACACTGACCTACATGCCAACTTTTTCATTTAAAAGCTTAAGAACCTCCCGTTTGAAACCACATAGGCTGGTGTGAAAAATATCAATGTTTCGGTTTAAACAGCGTTTTCGTTAAAAGATTATTTTTTTCCGACACTTCCAACAAATTACGTTATATTTTGGCCAATGTATACAAAAACTTGACAAATTCAAATTATATGTTAAAACCTTCCTCGAGAACCATTAATCCATTGGTGAAAACAGCATGAAAATCGGTCTAGTAGTTTTTGAGTTTATCGCGAACAGACAGACAGATGCGTCGGAGGACTTTGTCTTAAAATATGTAGTGATATTGATAGATTATAAATGTGTTATGAAGTTTTGCTTTTTACTAAAATCTATGACATGGTTCCTAAGAACAGATCTTCGTAAGTTTTATGGTTTCAGACTTTCCCATACTGACCGATCTAAATGTTACACCCTGTATATTCACAAGGATAGATTTTAGCTTTGATTTTGTATGTGACCGAACTTCCATGTTTTTTTCTACGTCAATGACTCACGGTCCTTTGTTTCCAGTGTCATATTCCTACGGTCGGCTATATCCTGGTACTATAACTGGTCCTTGGAGAAGAATAGAATTAAACTGAGCAAGATGAGAGATGAGAAAAAGAAGATTCTAGAAGAAGTTATGAATACGGAAACTTATAAGGTAAGTTTTATGTTCTAAATCACACACAGACACATACACACACATGGTCACGACTGTAATCCCCGGGCTCGGTAGATATCTCCTCAGATCTCTAGTTACTTAGATCTTTGAGGATATCTAGTGAGTCAGAGGTGACATTTGGCACATCCCCTAATTTTGCACAGTAGTTAGTATTCCGTACGTGACAGGTTGCATGAAGCTCAAACTACAGTCGCTGTAGTACGCTGTGACGTAGGATAGTTAACTACGTGACGTTTTAGCACCCAACTATCCGCTAGAGGCGCTGTACAAGTTTTCATACAGTTTTTTAACTACAGTCGCTAGCGAGTGTAGATTGTGAAAACTCATGGTAGACCTACTGAGCTGTGAAGCCAGCCGGAAAGCAAAATTTAATATTTCACGTTCCATTGCAGGTTGCGAAAGAGATTCTGGACAAATACGGCTCCCCCGACGGGCAATCGAAAGCGCTCAAGCCCTTTGTACCATCAGCGAACGTGCCTGGTAATGGTGGTAGTACCCTAATGCCCATGTCTCCAGCCCCAGGTATCCTATGTAAATAAACCTTATTGTTCACGCTCAAATACACGGTGTATTTTTGGTCAGTTTAAAGCCGGCGCCCACGTAATCTAGATCTGTAACCCTACTCAAAAAACAATATAAATAATAAATCTATTTTTTTGTTATTAATAACACGAAACTTACTCGATATTATGAGAACCGATAGTAGTTGCTATTCGTTTGTCGGCGTGTGAATTCGGCGCACGGCGCGGCGCGGGTCGTAGGGACTAGGGACTAGGGAGTCTGCAAAGTCGTTGACTCTGCGCGCCGTACTATCTTTTTAACAAACTTTTGTTAATCTTTTCGACTATTCAGTTCCGTAAATACTTATCAAATTCAAAAACTAAACCAACGACACAAATACGATTAAGTAATAAAATAATTGGGCGCCGGCTTCAAACTGACCAAAAATACACCGTGTATAAACGTTCAAAATCAACTACAAATAAATTACCAATATCAAACCGCACGCGCATCAGGCAATACTAAACTTAAATTCAGTGCTGCTATTGGCCAAGACGAATGTTCTCCCTATCCTCGAACTTTGAAACCGCTATCCTCGAACTTTGAGTTTCCATGTTTCTTTTGGACTAGTGTGGTGAAAGGATTAGCAGAGCCTCTATGAGCCGTTCCTTTGTATAAAACTAGCTTCCGCTCGCGGCGTCGCCCGCGAAGTACCTACATAAAATATAGCCTATGTTCATCCTGAAAGTATATTCTACACATTGGTGAAAAAAATTTTCAAATCGGATCAGTAGTTTCGGAGCCTATTCGTTTCAAACAAACAAACAAACAATCAAAGTTTTCCTCTTTATAATATTAGTATAGATAAATAACGGCTTGTTCACACTAAATCCTGAAAGGACGGAAATATCTTGTCTATTAATTTATTTAAGAAAAAATAGCGATAATCATAATGTTAATACTAGAAATAAAAATAAACTCGCTGTTCCCACGGTTAGGCTCACTAGAGTAAGCAAATCCTTTATAGGGCAATGTGTACGCTTCTATAACAAGATCCCAAGCGACATGCTTGATTTATCGATTGGGAAATTCAAAAATGTAATTAAACAGAAACTGTCTAGAAAAGCTTATTATAAAATATCAGAGTACTTAGATGACAAAAAAGCCTGGGACGAATCAGCTCCAACTCTGCTAGGTGTTTCTTACAAAATTAACAAGGATCATATACAAAAAGCGCTAGGGCCCAGCGAGTTTCTTGTCAGTTCTTCTCGCACTGGGGATAGGACTGGAATTGGCACCTAGACTCACCTAGTATGTAAGACGATTCAAAGTGATCCCTGTGATTGAATTGAATAAATATGATTTTGATTTTGAGTACTTTCCCGCTAAACTATTATCTAACTCGGGCGCCGAAAGAGAAGTAGGTACTTCTCTTTCGTGCTCGGTGGAGCAACACCAGTGCGAGTGAGACAACAGTCCCGAGAATGCTTCGTGGAGAAGCGAAACACGTGGCGAATTTCTATTTGAGTTGGTGTTGTTAAGCTCATTAGATAATAGTTTATCGGGAAAGTACTAGATATTTCCGCCCTTTTCAGTATTTGTAACGGATTCCCGCAAAGTCACGCCTGAATCAATCATTTATCACACTAGATCCGTCATCGACGAATCGTTATATCAACCGAAGTGAAAAATTACAAATACGTCCTAAAAATGAGAATTTATCCTTAAAAAATAATCGGATAGAACGGATTTAGTATGAACAAGCCATTGTAAAAAAATACATTTTAATAACAAGCTTTTGTATATAGTGTACATGTATTAGTATTCTCCTCAGCAATCCCTTCCATTTGATACCCAAATTAATTGTTCTATTCCAAACTATAATCTACCTCTGTGCCAAATTTCATCCAGATTTATTCAGCCGTTTCAGCGTTATTGAGTAACAAACATCCATACATTCTCACAAACTTTCACGTTTATAATTATAAGTACCTGGGTGACCGAGCATTGCTCGTTTTTTTTGGTAAACGACGTTTTCTAAAAATGAAACCTAGCTAGATCGATTTATCGCCCCCGAAGCCCCCTGCATACTAAATTTCATGAAAATCGTTTGAGCCGTTTCCGAGATTCAGAATATATATACAAGAATTGCTCATTTAATGGTATAAGAGAAGATATTAGTTAGTTAGATGGATGAATGTCATTGGTTCTAGCTACCCCCGGCCAGCTGAGACAGAGACAGATAGCTATGACGTCAACACCTCTCAACAACAACATGAACAACGCGCTCGCTCTAACAAACACACCCATGTATAAAGGAGCTAGACTCAGAGTAAGTAGAATAGAATAGAATAGAAAATGGTGTATATGACACACACACAGAATTAACATAAAATACAGAAAATAATCAATGAACAGAACGGGAAAGAGACCTATCCTGGATGGGGATCGAACCCACAACCTACAGCGCAGAAGGCAGGGCCACTACCAACTGAGATGTGAGGCCAGTCAAAATTTTGGGTTTTAATTTTTTTTAATGGACAAACTCTTTTTTGTACGACCAGGTTTGAACCCACGACCTTCGGATCATGAGGCAGGGCTACCACTACCACCAGTGCTACAAAATAACACAGTGTAATGATTAACTATGATGATTCCAGTCTGATCAGCTACCGCGCCCACTGCTGGACAAAAACCGCTCTGCTCTGGACAAAGTGGTGGACTACTTGTTGAAAGATGGACCCAATCAGCGCATGGCATTGATTTGTTCACAATGCTTCTCTCACAATGGTTAGTATAAAGCTCCATACTCACATACGGTTTTGCTCGATCGAGCTATCATGTCGAGCCTACATTTGATGCGGATTACTACTGGATGCGAGCCTTCGAGCTGTGAGTTTTGCGGTCCACACGTTAATATTTACTCGTTTTGGAGTAAAACTATCGAGTAATACCGAGTGTGAGTACGGAGCTTTAAAGATGAAGTCATACAAATTGAAAAAAATGTTGCAAAAACGGGGAAATATACAAGGTGTTACCAGACTACTTCCGAAAACTTCAGGGGTTAAAGTACCCATCAATATAAACAACTTTTTCTAAGAAACCACACTGAGCGCGGAAAAAAAACAACAATTTCATACATTTTAGCTAAATAGGTATTGAACTTTTGCATGGAACAGCTGTTTTTTCCTATCGGTCGTAGCGTGATGTTATAATTATAGCCTAAAGCCTTCCTTGATAAAATTAAATTGAATATAGCTTATTGCCTTCCCCGATAAATGGACTATACAAAACAACAATCATATTTCAGTATGAACCAGTAGTTCCTGAGATTACCGGGTTCAACAAAACAAACAAACAAATTCTTCAGCTTTATTATCTTACTAGCTTCCGCTCGCGGCGTCGCCCGCGCAGTACCTACTTAAAATATAACCTATGTTCATCCTGAAAGTTCATTCTACACATTGGTGAAAATTTTTTTAGTAGTTTCAGGGTCTATTCAATGCAAACAAACAAACAAACAAACAATCAATCAATCAAATCTTTCCTCTTTATAACATTAAGTATAGATAGTATAGAATTTACTTTTTGACGAGAGGTGTGATTATCTATACTATAGATAATCACACCTCTCGTCAAAAAGTCCATACAAACTTTGACACCCCTTTTTTCCCTTTGTGAGGGTTATTTTCGAAAACCCTTTAATGTGTGTCCATTTATTTTTCCTATCAAGTATTTCAACCTAGTTTCAAACAAAACACACCTCTCGTCAAAAAAACTTTGACACCCCATTTAACCCTTTTGAGAGGGTTATTTTGTAAAATCAATATATAAGTTTTACATCATTTTGCATCTAAAGTATCCAAACCAGGATTCAGACCGATCGTACCACCCCTTAAAAAGTTCCTATATAAACATTGAGCCCCCATTTTACCCCTTTTTAAAGGTTATATTGAAAAATCTCGAAACACGTATACATTTGTTTTGTATTTACATTACACACACAAAGTTTCATGAAAATCGTACAGCGCGTTAAAAAGTTTCATACAACCGTTTTTAGCCCTTTTCACCCTCTTAAAAGTGGAATTTCCAAAAATCCCGTCTTATTGCTCGCCTACGTACCAAGACGAACATACCCTCAAAATCTCAAGTCTGTACGACCAGCGGTTTGGGCTGTGCGTTGTATCTATTCAAATCAGTCAGACTTATCCTTTTATATAGTAGATATCTTTAAATGAGCAATTCTTATATATATGTAATTGGAATCTCGGAAACGGCTCCAGCGATTTTCATGAAATTTAGTATGCAGAGGGTTTCGGGGGCGATAAATCGATCTAGCTAGGTTTCATTTTTAGAAAACGTCGTTTACCAATAAAAAAAACCGAGCAAAGCTCGGTCACCCAGGTTCTATTAGTATAGATGTACAAAATTGGACCCATTACACTTTTATTATTAAGTACTAGCAACACGTCCCGGCTTCACACGGGTAGTAAAAGTATCTCTATTTTTTTTAATATAAAATTATAGCCTATGTTACTCAGGGGTAATGTAGCATTCTACTAATGGTAAAAGAATTTTTAAAATTGGACCAGTAGTTTTTGAGTTTATGCGTTACAAACAAACATAAAAATGCAAAACTTTTATCCTTATAATATTAGTATAGATGGAAGATATTTTAGTCAATAGTCAATAATTATTTATTCAGTAAAATCACACGGATCATTTTGAATCGTCTTACATACTAGGTGAGTCTAGCTGCTAATTCCAGTCCTATCCCCAGTCCGAGTAGAACTGACAAGAAACTCGCTGGGCCCTAGCGCTTTTTTTGTATGATCCTTATTAATTTTGTAAGGGACACCTGGCAGAGTTGGAGCTTATTCGTCCCAAGCTGTTTTGTCATCTATGTAGTCTGATGTTCTATAATAAGCTTTGCGAGACAGTTTTTGTTTAATTTTTGTATGATTTCATACATCCCAAACACAACCCTCCTCGGCTAATAAAGTATTCGTTGCAGGCATGGCGATGATGGAAGAGTTCGAGTATGTGTCGTACGCGTGCGCGTACTGCGGGCGGTTGAACGCGGCGCGCAAGCAGCGCCCCGCCGCGCCGCTGCTGAGCCCCCCGCGCGCGCTGCCCGCCCCCGCGCGCCGCCCGCTCGCCGGTACCTTCCGCACCTGGCCACACCACAAAATATATATACACCGTGAAATTTCAATGGTTGTTTTCCCGCGGCAGAACAACTTGCCATAAGGAGTACTTTCGAAAAATAGAGTAAAAGTAAAAAAAATAAGATGTTTTTGTTTAAAAATAATTTAAAAATATTCATCAACTCGAAAATGTGAGGAACAATAGTAACATTAGACGTAACTTGTAGGTACTATTCGAATCGCACGCGCCGCCGGCCGCCTTCGCGTAGGTATCGGGATGAATTACTATTGGTTCGTGGTCGCTTTCGAATTAAATTTTCAATTTTTTTTTGTTTCTAATATTTAATTTGTTTATACAACGATTGCATTACCAAGACCAAACCATTTCGCTGCGGGAAAACAACCATTAAAATTTCACGGTGTATAACATTCCCCCTAAAAAGCTTCTTTCATTCACCGAAAACAGTGAATAAAAATCACTTTTACTCACTGTTTTTTTAAATCAATATATTCGAACTCTATCTCAATGCTAAACAACCTCCTTGCGTAATAAATACTCGATACAAACTCTTTATGCAAAGAATATTCGACATACAAACTCCTTTTTCAAATAACTCCTCGAGATTTGATTGGTCGACATATTCGACAAGGAGTTTAGCATTTGAATAAAAACTGTTTTGTGTTCCTTGTTGTCATTAGTAGGTAGATTGGCGCTATTTTGAATGTACTAAATTAGTAACTTTGTGTTCATACAACATACATTAGTACTACTAATGTATGTTGTATGAACACAAAGTTTAGTGTTACACAATAATCGATTGAAAATGCATTCAAGTGATGAAGAAGATGTGATAACACCTGAGGTTATGAAAGGGAGGGCGGCCGATATAGTAGAAAACTTGCTACCATAAAAATCACGCTTAATTCTTTCTTTTTCTCGGAGTCATGGTATAAAGTATCATATGCAACTCTTGAATAAAATGGATTTATATCGAGGGCCATGAATCACTCGCGTTGCTCAGGATTCTAACAATAATTATGAATCACTCCCTAGGGTCGTGGTTCAGTCGTTAGAATCCTTCACTTGCTCGTGACTCATCTATGGCCCTCGCATTAAATCCTTTATTCACTAGTTGCATAATATACTATTTTAACCCCCGACGCAAAAAGAAGGGTGGTTTAAAATAAATAATACTGGACAGTCCACACAGCATCATCTAGTCCCAAAGTAAGCTACTCAAAGCTTGTGTTATGGGTACTAGATAACTGATATATTTAATACATTATATACATAGATAGATATATTTTTATTATACATAGAAAACACCCAGACCAACGGAACAAATTTCTGCAGATCGAACACAAATTTGTTCCGAGGCGGGAATCGAACCCGCAACCTCTTGCGTCGCAGGCGGACTCTCGCCCGTTGCGCCACTGAGGTCGTCAACGTTTAACGTGTCTGACTGTGTATCTATGTATCTGTCTGTGGTATCGTAGCTCCCAAACGGATGAACAGATTTTCGTTTAGTTTATTTTTGTGTCATAGATAATTTTATCCCGAATGTTATTAGCCATGTTTCATGAAAATCTGTTCAGTAGTTTTTGCGTGAAAGAGTAACAAATAAACATACTTACAAACTCTCGCGTTTAATTATTAGTAGGATGGTACGGAACCCTACGTGCGGGAGTCCGACTCGCACTTGGCTGGTTTTACTGATTTGACAGTTGGCGTTAGTTTTATTAGTGACGTTCGCAGGTGCAGGGGACGACTCTTCCTTGGCCAGTTCCGGCTCCGACAGCGAAGAGGACGCCAAATGTAACCACAACAACGTGTCTAAAGGACCTGGTGAGTTTCAGTTCTATGCAGAAAGCTTACTTGTATTCCTTATCTATACTCCTATACTAATATTAAAAAGAGGAAAGTTTTGTATTTTAGAATTTTTGTATTTTTGTTTTTAAAGTATAAACTCAAAAACGAATGGTCCGATTTCAAAAATTCTTTCACAATTAAAATGCTACATTATCTTTGAGTAACATAAGCTATATTTATTACTAGAAAGAATTCGGGATCCCTATTAAAACTTCAATAATGCAACCCAATTAGTGCTCGACCAGGTTTGAACTCACGACCTTCGGATCGTGAGGCAGGGGTGATACCACTACACCACCAGTGCTCTTGCCAGACTCATTTTATTTATTACTAGCTTCCACCCGCGGCTTGGCTCGCGTGGTTTTTTATAGCCTATGTGTTATTCTGATGGGCTATATTATTGTAAAGTTTCATCAAAATCCATTCGTTATTGCGTCAAAGAGTAAAAATAAATAAAATAAATAATGCTGGACAATCCACACACCATCATCTAGCCCAAAGTAAGCTACTTAAAGCTTGTGTTATGGGTACTAGATAACTGATATATTTAATACATTATATGCATAGATAGATATTTTTTATTATACATACATAGAAAACACCCAGACCAACGGAACAAATTTCTGCAGATCATACACAAATTTGTTCCGCGGCGGGAATCGAACCCGCAACCTCTTGCGTCGCAGGCGGACTCTCGCCCGCTGCGCCACTGAGGTTGTCAAAAAAAAAAAAAAAAAGAGTAACAAACATGCATCCATACATTCTTACAATCTTTCGCGTTTATAATAATAGTAGGATTATTATTATTACTTTTATTATTATTATTACTTTCCAGGTTCAGACGGAGAGTCGGATCGGCCCTCGTCGCCAGTCGACGAGACGCCGAAATCCAACGCCGAGAAGAAACAAGACTGAACTTATAATGTCAATTATTATGCCCAAAGTGGGAGTAATGCCCAAAGTGGGATTAGAATGCCCAAAGTGGGGAATGATGCCCAGTGTGAGAGTTATGGCCAAATTGGAAGGTAATGTTTAGGGTAGGAGTTTTTGCCCATAGTGGGAGTCGATGCCCGAAGTGGGAGGTAATGCCCAAAACAGTGGTACTGCTCAAAATTTGAGTATTGCCCGGAATGTTGGGTGTTGCCCAAAAGGGGAGTTATGCCCGAAGTGAAAGAATGGTATGACAAACAAAAATGCTCTTTATTGCAGTGGCATAGACTTCTATTTTGTTAGACAACAGCACTAGTTGCAAGCTGATTTTTGTATGCTTCTGACATCTTCGACTGGCCTCACAGCTCAGTTGGTAGTAGCTCTGCCTTCTGCGCTGTAGGTTGTGGGTTCGATCCCCACCCAGGACAAACATTTGTGTGATGAACGCAGATGTTTGTTCTGTGTCTGGGTTTTATTATGTATGCTATGTATTTACCAAAAAAGTATATAATTAGTCTATCAGCTATCCGGTTCCCATAGTACCCACATAGCTTTGCTTAGTTTGGGGCTAGATGGCGTTGTGTGAAATGTCCACCAATATTTATTTTTTATTATCTTAATTAATTTGGTGGTTTTTCAAAGACATAATGTGTCAAGGAACGAAAGAAGCCTCAGGTGGCTTTCGCCACACACTAGTACGAAGCTAGTAAAGCTGTAGCAAATCGTATGTACTCGGTATTGAGTAACGGGTACGCCATTTCGAACCGAGTCGTTACACCCAAATGCATCTCGTTACTCGCATCTTTTGTAGTATCCGAACTTAGTATCACAGGTTGTCATACAAAGCATTTGTCCAGTCCCAAAAAAAGGTTCAAAATAAGAAAAAGTGAAAAAATGCACCTTACGAAGTTTGGTACGTTTTCTACAAATCACGAATATTGCCACGCCGCCAACGCTTCATACTGTACGCGTACGAAATACGACTCGATTCGGCGTAGAGCAACGAATCGAGTCGTATTGCGTACTGATACTTCATACATAACAGCATGTTATGTATAAGGTATCAGAAGTAACGAGTTACGTGTTCGATACGATAGTAACGAGTACTCATTGTTATAATACCGAGTACGTACGGGTACGCTTTTTATTGTTACTTTTACACAAGAAGCTAGTAGATACGAAAAGAAGTGAAGAGCATTGAAATAAATAGCACTTTTGTTTGCAAAGCTTTGGTAAAATGCAATATGAGTGATGAAATGCAAATCTGATAATAATGTAAGTTGGGGGCATGTTTGGTTTATGCTGAAATGTGCCTTGTAAGCTTTAAATTTATGTCGGCTTTTGAATGAATAGAATAATAATGGAGTTTGGTGTTATATCAATTATTATTATCTAGCAATAATCTAAGTATATAAAACATTTATGTTACTGACTGACTGACAGACAGCTAACCAGAACTGAAATTTGGAGGGGATATTATTCCTTTCGGAGCTGAGAGGAGGGAATGTCTCTTTATCAATCTTAGAGAGATAACAAGTAGGGGATGTTTCTTTATAAATCTTAGAGAGATAAAAGGAGGGGATGTCTCTTTATCAATCTTAGAGAGATAAAAGGAGGGGATGTCTCTTTATCAATCTTAGAGAGATGAAAGGAGGTTATAGGATATTTATTTGTTTAGAGCTGCACAAATTTCAACCTCTTATGGGTTGCAGCTGTATGAAATAAAGTTTACGCGAACGAAGTCTCGGGGAGTCCTATTAGTTATTATTATTAAAGGAGCATAACATCGAATACTTATTATAAATTTAAACATAATAAATTGACAATTAGTTGATATAACACCATTATTCTACATGATAATATTATGACAATATTTAATGTTGAAAAACATATTTTTATTTTTCATTTAAAAATAAATACATAACCAGTTGATTTAAACCGCAAATATTTATATTATTTTATTGTATGTATGTACCTAGGCTGGTTACTTAATTTTTTTAAATGGGCAATGTGCAAAAACTTTTAAAAAACAACTAATTTGTAATGTCAAAGTCAAATTTAAACTTCGAATTACTAAGATGTTTTTTTTAATAAATTGGCCACTACAATACTTACGTAGCTGAGCTGTCACTTTATATTATGACATACTATAATACATAATAATAGAAAAAAGCCAGTGGGTTTGTCATTAATAATTTTCAAATAAACTAAGACATGTTTAATATATTTAAGTAGTTATTTAAATTATTTAATTTTGTTTCTGTACGAGTAAGTAACTGGTATATTATTTTCATTTGTATTCACACTAGGATAGTTATAATAGATTTAGATTATATACCCAAATGCACCTGTTAACTTTAACCAATACTAGAAATCTATCTATTATTTTTTCTATTATTATTCTTTATTATCGTTAACTAAAAACGGTTGAATGTTATAAAGCAATATATCTAAAGTCACATAAAACCGACCACATATTTCCAAATTTTAAACCTACTTCAAAAAGGAGAAGGTTCTTAATTCGACTATGTTTTTTGTAAATCGTCGTCAATGTCACGTATCTTGTCAAAATTAAGAAGGAATTTTATTTACAGAACTATAAAATCGAGTTTGTAATTAGATCATTAATTTTCAAGTCGGTTTTGTAAAACTTCTGGACAGTGGTTCCTACGATCTGAAAACCGTTTATTACGTTCTTTATGGACGTTTTACGCGGTGTCTTCAACTATTAGCTACTGTAAGTTTTTAAAGTTTATAAAATGACGGTCGATCAAACTTATTAAAAAAAAATTTAATGTGTTTAGAAAATCTACTTAAAATAAGCTCGGTCATTCTCCAATGATAAGAGATATTGATTGCTTAAGTTAAGGTACGGTTCTGATAATGGCGGTAATCCGTGGACCTTGAAACGTCGGAGTGGACGGTCGTCACTTGCCGCCGGCATTAGATCGCACCTTTATTAATTTTTATAAGATATCTATTGTACTCAAACGGCACGCTTTCTAGTCAAAACTACTAACTTCCATCGTAATCATTAACAATGCATTTAAAAGACCTTAATATTCCAATTAAAATTAGCGTTGCTTGTTCCAAATTTCAGTCTATTTACCGATTTTTCTCTTATTATTTTTGTGTGTGGCAACATTTTTGGGGAAATTTGATGGAATGCAACAATCGATAGTAAATGATTTGGTTTGCATTGATATTTGTTGTCTCTCTTTTTCGTTCTGGATTGTTTTATGGTTGATAGAGACAATGCACTTTCTAGTGTGATTTATTTTCTTGGTAGACTACTCTTCCGAATTATTAATACATTTCTAGTTCGATTGCTTGCTGTTATTTACCCGCTCTATTTGAAAATCGAACATCAATACTTTGTTGCATAACTACCAGTCCAACAATATCAATAGTAACCTTTTTCTATGTTTGGTAATTTAGAAAAACCTATTTGGTTTCGGAACTTTTCATTTAATAATTCGTTTTAATGACAGAGCTCATGTAAACCAATAATATCATCATCGGAAAGTGTTATATTAATTATACTTTCAATGAGAAAGACATTATTAACTTAATTGCATTGCAGGCACTTTTGTTATACAGTATTCAGTTATGCCATTTAAAAAAAATCAACAATTGAATTTCGAATTTTATTTCTTTTTTTGTTGATTGTTTGACAAACGCTGTGTTTAAGGAGTGCCTACTGCAAATAAGGTTTAAAATACAGTGTTCGACAAAATTGTGAAAATGTTACTGTAAGAATTCTCATAATATATTGGATATGTCATATATTGGAGTGATCGGAGGAGCGAGGCACTAACTGCACGCTAGTTATCTTTAACCGGTTAAAAATATTCTTAAAGCTCATATAAACCGTTCGCTTTAGTCTGAATCTTATATCAGTGTTTTCCCTTTATAATTTCCTTTCGATTGGTGCAAGTGTCAACTCTGGATAATTTGTGACTGTGGCATAATCTTGGTGTAATTAACAGAAAACAGCTGTTATTTCTAATTGTTTTGTGGCGTTTGACCTTGAGTCTCGGAATCGACTCGAACCCGGTACGGCCTACCTTCTGCTGACCACGGACGACCTATTTTTAATTAGCCCGTGTTACCGGTTGCTTATTTTCAACGCAGCTGTTATCGCCACTTTGGCCGAGCGTTAACCTTCACCGGCCTCGAGGACGACAGTGCACGGTTCAAACCTCTCTGAGAAAATTATTTTTGCACATCATTTTATTTTATTTTTTAAATAATTTGATAATGTCTGCAAACAAATGTGCCGAGAACGAAGGATGTGCTGGGTGCAGAGAACCCATTTTGGGTAACTTAATAAGATGTACACAGTGTGCGGAGCCATACGATCTTGAGTGTGCTAACATCAATAAGAGTAACGTGACTGCAGAGTGTATAGCAGCCTGGAAGTGTGTTGCGTGTGTGAGCAAGCGACCTAGAGGTGATAACTCCAATACTCCGGTCCGTAGAGCCAACATACACGTTAACACCACCCGCGGAGGAGCTGGTAATACGAGCTATCAGGGCATCCTCAACGACAGTCTCGCCATAGCTCATAATGAGACGCTTGAACTTTCGGATATGCAGATGCTCACTATGGAAATGCGTCTTTTTAAGGATGAGTTAAGAGCTACCCGCTTTCAAATGGAATCCCTGAACAACACAATATCTGGCCTTATTCTGAGAATGGACGACTTTGATCGTAAAATCACCAACATTGATACGCGCGTAACAAGCCTGGAGGCTCGCATAGTTGATGAGACGACTTGTAGCCCTTTGTTGGAGACAATAGAGCAGCTTAAAGGAGAACTGAATGATCGTGATCAAGAACTTCTTTGTAACGACCTTGAATTCAGTTGCATACCAGAACAAAAAGGGGAGTCTCTAGAACAGATAGTGAGAACCCTTAGTATAAAACTGGGAGTATCAATCACTGATCACGATTTAGTGAGCGCCACCCGAGTCGGGAGGAGCATGGAGCCATCTGAGTCGTCCCCCTCCCCCCGGCCGCGGCCTATCGTCGTGCGCCTGGCGCGGCGCGCCGCCCGTGACCAGCTGATGCAGGCGGCGCGCGTACGCCGCGGCATCACTACCGAAGCGACCGGCCTGCCGGACCCACCTCGTCGTTTTTACATTAATGAGAGACTTACTAAACTGAATCGACAGGTATTTCGACAGGCACGAGAATTGGGAAACAGACTGGGATGGAAGTTCATCTGGACCAGGGATGGAAAAATCTTTGCGCGTAAACAGCCAGGTGTGGACTTCCCACGCTACCGTATTCGCACTGAGGATGACCTGCGACGGGTTTTTGGGACCGCTGCCGTTAGCACTAATATCACTCACAACAAGTAATATTTTTTTTGTAGCGCGTTTTTTGTTTAAATTTTTAGCAACTTCTATATTGTATTATATTATTCTCTTGTTTAAATTGCAGAATAATTGGTATTTTTGCATTATATTTGCTCTTTTTTTTGGTTTCTGTTTCTCTTTTGTTTCATCAAAACATTTGTTTTATGCTTTTATTGATTGTGTCCTTCAGACAGTTACTTATGTACCGACCGTATGTAACATTTTAAGTAACCATAATCGTAAATCCGTTTTTAAAGTTCTATGTTATTTAGTTGTTCTCACTAATGTTTTGTTTATATTTTGTTTATCCTATATGTGTGTTGCAGCAATAAGCGTTGAGGACGAGACACCACACAATAGTGCACACCGACATATTATACACATTTTAATCGTTTCATGGCCTACTGTAAAAAAGATCCATGCCTCGCTATCACCTATGCATACTTGCCCGTTTATAGTTTGCAGAATTTTTGTTTATTTGGACTTTTTATATTATTTATGTCTTCATTATGGATCGTAAGTCAAAATTATTACAATTAGCTCTTTATAATGCTGGTTCGCTAGGTACTGGACATGATAGTTTTATCATAGCTATGGTACGTTACTGTGCAGATATTGTGGCTATTAACGAAACCTGGATTAAAGAGGGGCAGGCTGCGCGCGCGCCAGCCGTGCCTGGCTATCGACTGCGAATCACTCCTCGCCCGCTTCACATGCGTAAGGGTTGCGGTGGCGGACTAGGTTTTTACATTAAAACAGGTATAAATGTTCGATATCTGCCTAGACCAAACGATGCTATTGAGCAGATGTGGTTATCGACTCGTGTCAATGGTTTCCGCGTGGTTATTGGAACCGCTTACAGGCCAGAATGGGTAAAGGTGGATACGTTTATTGACGCTCTTTCTGATTCAATCACTAGTTTTTACAACTCAGATTTTATTGTTTTTCTTGGTGACATTAATATAAACATGTTAGTGAAAACTGAATGTAGTACGCTTAAATTCACACAGTTTCTTGATTACATGAATCTATCACAATATGTAACTCAACCTACTCATTTCACATCTCATAGCGACAAGTTAATTGATGTAGTTTGCACAAACGCACCAGTGCACGATATTGCCGTAAATAATATCACTGGCGGCAATGGCCACGCTATGATCAATGTTACTTTGTCCTTAAAGAAGCTTAAAGCGCAACCGCAGTCTTTCACATATAGGCCTATCAACAAAATCAATCTAATCAATTTTAATGAGGATTTATACTCCATTGACTGGGAAAAAATTAAGTTATTGCCTTCTGTGGAGTTAATGATTGATAAATTTAATTCCGAAATTATCTCACTTTTTAATAGACATGCTCCTATTAAAACCATAACAGTCAGGAATAACCACACGTTACCATGGGTTACTGATGTGTGCAAGATCATGATTGACGAACGTAATGAAGCTCATGAGGCGTACCGCAAATCTCGTTCTCATCAAGACGAAAAATATTATAAGGAGCTCAAAAGTCTTGTAAAATGTAGTATCGCTGGTGAAAAACGTGCTTATTTTGATAACCTAGTAAATTCTCAACTAAAAGACAGTAAATCGTTCTGGAAAAATATTAAGAGTAAGATTTTAGTAGACCCTAGTAAAGATAAATTTGATGTCCTTTCCCCTCATTTTGATGATCCAGATAAATTAAATGCCCATTTTTTAAACGTACCCGGTGATAATGTAGTACCACTCTCTGAGCTGTCTTTCTTCAAGGAAAATAAGTACTCATCTGCGTCTCTTGAACTCAATCCAATCACCTCAGCTGATTTATCTAAAATAATACTGTCAACTAAATCGAACGCCATGGGTGATGATGACATTAGTAGAGATATGATACTTTTTTCTCTGCCCTGCACCTTGGATCTTATCACGGAGATTATTAATAAATCTATTATTACAGGCATAGTGCCAATACAATGGAAGCGAGCTCTCATTACCCCTATACCTAAAACTAACAACCCTACTGAGTATAAAGATCTTCGTCCAATCAGCATTCTCCCGTTTCTCTCGAAGCTGCTGGAAAAAGCGGTTTGTAGCCAGCTCACTAAATATGTCGAGACCTTTAACATCTTACCGTCTTTGCAATCAGGGTTTCGTAAAGGTCGTGGTACAGTTACAGCCCTTCTTGATGTTACTGACAACGTATTGGCGGAACAGGATAAAGGCCGCAGTACTGTCTTGACTTTACTTGACTTCTCACGTGCCTTTGACTGCCTTAACATTTCCCTTCTACTTGCCAAGTTGTCCTATTATGGTTTAAGCGAGAGGGCAGTTACATGGTTCGCAAGTTACCTGGGTGGGCGCTCGCAGTGCGTTAAGCTTGTCAAAAATGACGGTGCTGTTTTGCTGTCGCGTCCTGCTCTTGTTGATCGAGGCGTTCCGCAGGGATCTATACTGGGACCCCTTCTTTTTATCATTTACAGTGCTGATCTCCCAAAATTTATAAAAAATTGTATGTTTCATTGTTACGCGGACGATGTCCAAGTGTATATCTCTGATATACCAGAGAGGCTGCCATTGGCAGTCTCTTTATTAAATAAAGATTTGGATGCAATAGCAGCCTGGTCCCTGCGTAACGCTCTTGTACTAAACCCTGTGAAATCCAAGTACATGATTTTGGGCACCAGGAAACAAATATCTAATCTACGTTGTAATCCAGATGTTAAGATCCATGGAGTTTCAGTGGATCGGGTGGATGAGACACGGAATTTAGGTGTTATCTTCGATAGTCAGCTTAGGTTCGAGACTCATGTACTAAGTCTGGTAAAAAATTGTTTTTACCGACTAAAACTACTTTATAACATACGCCACCAGCTTTCAGAGGCTTCTCGTGTAGCTCTTTGCGAAGCTCTCATTATGTCAAGGCTAAATTACTGCGACGTAGTGTATGGTCCACGGCTACTAACCCGGACTCAGCGAGTGGTACAGCGCGTCCAGAATGCATGTTGTCGTTTTTGTTATACCATTCCACCTCGTAGTCACATCACTCCTTATCTTAATATAAAGTCCATGCTCAATATGGAATCGCGTAGAGAGTTGCACTTTGGGGGTTTGATTTTTGATGTTATTAAATTCAATAAACCGGAGTACTTACACTCTAAGCTTATTTTCGCTGACAATAGCACTCGATGCTTGCGCTCGATTAGGTCTGCACTCCTCTATCATGGCCACAAAACTGCAGCGTTTAGAGGTAGTTTCCGATATCTGGCAACGAAGTGTTGGAACAACATACCACCACCAATACGTAATCTCAATACTAAATTCACATTTAAATCACGTCTTAAGCATTTACTGCTACATAAACAAATGGAAGGAATTCCAAAACGCTTCGTTTGCCTATTATAGGAATCTCCAATATCGTTATTTATTTTTTTCAGTTATACAAAGCACATTATGTTTTTTTCTTTTATTTAATTTTAATACGCGACAACGGTCAAACAGCATCTTATTTTAGTATTATAGACACACCGTTCTACTTGTTGGTGTCTCGTTCTTCTGGTTACCTCATTTAGGTGATACTGAAAATCAGTGTTTGCTCTTAGAGCAAACTATGCGCTGAGTTATTGCCTTTTTGCTTCGCTGCAGCACACACTGCATTCTTTGTAACCATTTTTTTATTTTTTTATTTTTGTGTTACCTGTTTTCTTAAGCTGTATCATCATCTCACCCACATGTTGCATGATCTACTTCTTTCTTGTCAGCTTGTTGTGTTGTTACTGTTGTTACATGCCTATACTTATGTACCTATTGTGTGTTGCAGAAGCAAATAAATGTTTATCTATCTATCTATCTATCTAATATTATTTGTAAATAATGTGAGTCAAGTAAATAGTGTTTGTTATAGTAATTTATTGCTTGTATCGTTGATTAGCTATTTTATAATGAAACTAATATACAAGTACTCAGTTATTATGTTTTTTAATCAAAATTCTTTATCTTATGTGTTATTGTCATCATTTAAAATTTTAAACGGTCAATATTTTAAATGATGACAATATTTTCTTATTTTTAGGGCGGTCAATTATGCGTAAATAGTTACGCATAAGGTAGTGGGTACCAGATCGTATCGTAAGCTCGCTTTGTAAAACCTTTTTAACAGCACTGTTATACAGTTGTGATCATAATGGATAAATAAATAATAATATTATTATTAATAATCGTCTCTAGATGCATATTTGTCCTGCTTATTATGACGTTGAAAAGTACAAAACAGAAACATTTGACAGTGACAAAATTAATCTAGAAGACAGATGTCATAACATATGAAGAAGAATAAAAAGAAAACGTCAGAAAGTTTGTAAAAACTACGTGAAATCCGAATCAAATCGGAATAAAATAGGTAAGAGGATTAGATCGGCTTTTCACACCCACACACGTACACCTCACTTATTTACCATTACTTACTCCTAGTGCATGCAAACAAAAGCATTGCAAGGTGAATAAATTATATAAATAGCTAGCTCGACTGAACTCTGTTCGCTCGCTCTGTTTCAGTTCAGTTATTTTCCAACGTTTGCGTGGCTAGGGCGTGTATTTTCGCGAGATTGCTGCAATCAATCTATATCAAATCACCACGCTACAGATAAGCCGTGTTATATAGAACTTACTGTGCACAATCAAACTAAATAAAAGTTGCATTAAAACTTGCTCTTGTGGACTTGTACGTTAGACTTGGAAAAAGTTTAACAAACTTTGTGTAATAGTGTAAAATATTGTGGAATAATGTCGGTGCTCAACAATTTTTCGGTGACGATCGGCAAGGGATTGAGGCGTAAGTATCTGTTTCTATTTATTTTAGAAAGTCTATAATAAAATTATAACCTAGCAGATAACCTGTTATTAGATAAGTATTGCTAAAAACGAAATTCTGGTAATGGTATTACTATAACGATTCGATTCCGTGATCTATTATCTATAACCTTAGCTGGTTATAGATAATAATATAAGTAAGTACCTCCTTAATACACCTAAAAAATTTTTCTAACTTAGGTAGTAACTAAGTTTACTAACTTGCCTATATACCTACTTGTTAGAAATCTAACAGAGAGATGTTCTTTTAATGAGCGCCTCCACAAAAAGCCGTATAAAGTTCTAAAACCCAATCTTTATTTGAAGGTAACACCTTCAAATAAAGATTGGGTTTTAGATGGGGATTTGGGTCTGAGATCCATTTAGCTTATTATAGAATAGATTATCAGAAAGTACTACCTATATATTTAGGTATCTTTCTATTCAATGTTTCGCAATCAACATCCAGAAAGTCACACTTGAATCAATTAAATATCTCAATAATTGCAAGTCTAAATTGCAGCATGCCAACTGTATGTACTATTTTAATTATAATTATGATATAATGTCAATTCTAAATATTTCTCTCCATCCATAGTTGCTTGGAAGAGATCGCTCACAGTAATAAGTACCTAATAATCTATTGTATTGCCTAATTTTGTTTAAGACATTTCTGTGTAGCATTTTGGTCTGGTGAATAATAAAGAGTTATCTATATAGCTATGTATTCTATGGCAATAAGTATCAAAGACTCTGGCTACCTAGATTGTGTGTTCAATAAACAAAATATACTTTACATAAATGTTGAAATAACAATACCCTTATCAGTATTGCAAAACATTAATGCTATCTATTTGCACTTATCTAGAGAATTATATAATCTTTGTAAACATTTCCTAGTAAATTGAATATTGATTAAAATTCCAATATCTACTATCTTAATAATTTGTGGCCTATCCGTGTTAATCAGCATTATTCTACTTTCTCTACACTCCTGAAGAGCCACGGTCTTATTAAGCTCATTAAATCATTCACTTAATCATTAATCGCTATTAATGTTATTATGATAGAAACATGTGCAAATGTTTAGTTACTTAATGAAAGCTATCAGTTTTGTTTGTCTGCTACGCAGTTACAACATCAATTATACTATTAATAGCTTTGATATTTGATCTAATGTCTGCTCCATTTGATCTATTCGCAAGTGATAGTATAAAGGTGTTGTCTACTAAACAGGAAGTTTTAATCAATCATGCTATGATAATGTTATGCCACGTTGATAATATTTTATTGATTATAATGTTTGTAACTTGTAGCAAACATGTTTGTAGATGTGAACAAGGGGTATGAAAGTTTTTTGTAACTATGAGTACAATGATATTAAGTACCTAATACCTCTTACCATAGTAAACTCTCTACAGTGTATCAACTTATTAAATGTAAAGAATATTTATGTTATTGTTACATTTACAATAATCAGTAATACTATCTATCATTGACATTGTTTTAACTTGATGAAAGCCACCAACGAACATAGTTTTTGTGACTCTTGGCCTATGATTAAATATTTCACCTTCTCGGTGAGTAATGTTATCTTAAAACTATTATGTGTATATACATAAACTAGAATTTCAATACTGACTGAGTGAATGACTGACTGACTGACTGATTGAGTGATAACACACATTAAAGACAGTTCAAACCTGTCATAAAAAGCTAAGTAACTGAGAAAAAAGTTAAATCTAGTTCATTCATTCTTATGTTAATTTCATTCAAGACTTTTAAATGAAGACATCAATCACACTAGCCACAGATTTCAATAAATATTGACATAGTTGTGACGCCTTTGTTATAAATTACGATAAGAATAACTCATTTTGATTTATAATGCTGTCTTATTGCAAAATAAATCTAAATATAACCATTTCTCTAAACATTCCGTTAAAAACAGAATGTTGTTATCAAAAGGCCAATAGGTTGATTAAGACGATACCTATTCCACCACACCATACGCGACAGTTGTGCGACACTTGATCGACACTTGTATGATACTTGTGCAACAGTTGTACCACACTTGTACGAGATTTGAGCGACACTTGTGCGAGACTTCAAGACTTGACTACATTTGTGCGTCAATTTACAACACTTGCGACACTTGTGTGAAAGTTGAGCGGCTGTGTGCGAGACTTGTAGGAGACTTGTAGGACACTTGTGTAAGCCTCTACGACACTTGTGCGAGACCGTGGGATACTTTTGTGGCACAGTAAATATTTATCTCAGTAGACACTGCACAACATGTGATCTTCCATCTCCCTCTGACATTCGTCATCTCAGTACTCACTCCTTTCTTACCTGTATCTAGACTAAACTATGTAGGTACCTATATGCTTGGCAAAAGACGATAGCAATGTACGCTAATTCACGAAAGGACTTTAAAGCGCATTAAATTCCTTTCACTACACAGTTTAGAAAAAAACCAGTAATACAATAAGAAGAATAATCGCGCACGCGATTCTGGTGGAATTGCATCTTTATATTCTTTGTCTCTAGGTTTTTTTGCTTTGAATTTCATCCACATTTTCTGTTATGTAATAACAACACAAAGATCCAATTAGCGGTTTATTGATAAGATTTGAATGATTTCAATGTCGTTTGAACAATCATTTCGTCTGTCAAGGACGTTTGGACATGTAAAATTACTTGACGAATTTACATAATACCTAAGTCTAAGGCCCGGTTTCCACCAAAGCAGAGAGGAGAGGAGACGAGAGATGTGCCGCACAGTTGGCAGGTTATTTTCACCAAAGCGGAGAGGAGAAGTGTAGCGGAGAGAGATGATTGATTGGAGATGTGAGTGACAATATGGCGGCTGTAAAGAGCCATTTTGTCAGTATACTCTTTGAGAACGTTGTGGAGTGAAAGAAGACGTAGTGATGAAAATTGAGAAGGGTATGCTAAGATGGTTTGGGCATGTAGAAAGGATGGATGAAAGGAGATTGACGAAACAGTTGTATAAGGAGAGTGAATGGGACAGTTGGAAGGGGAAGACCTCGGCGTACGTACCTCGATCAAATTGGGGACGTTTTAGAGAAAGGCCAGGTCCAGAGTACCCTAAACCGACGCGCATGTATGAAGAATGTAATGAGAGTAAATGAAGCAAAAGAAGTATGTCAGGATCGTAGCAAGTGGAGATCCGTGGTCTCTGCCTACCCCGTCGGGAAACAGGCGTGATTTTATGTATGTATGTATGTATGTACTCTTTGATAAGTACGATTTATTCTGGGGATAGTGCTTAAATGAGTTTGGTCGAATCCCCCCTCAGTAGTATAGGATAGGATTATCAAAATTACGCAGTGTTATTTGAATAACAAAATGGTTTGTTTTATCAAAATGAATAGAGTTTGATTGTTCATTATACTTTGACTACGGAAGTAGGTACTTACACTAACCTTGACATCTCATGAAATGCCGGCGTGCCGGCGTCTGCGCAATAATCATCTTCAATTAAATCAGTCAAATGAAAATATAATATTTAATGATTATTTGACGACCTCAGTGGCGAAGCGAGCGAGAGTCCGCCTGCGACGCAAGAGATTGCGGGTTCGATTCTCGCCGCGGAACAAATTTGTGTACGATCTGCAGAAATTTGTTCCGTTGCTCTGGGTGTTTTCTATGTATAATAAAAAACATCTATCTATGTAGGTATATAATGTATTAAATATATCAGTTATCTAGTACCCATAACACAAGCTTTGAGTAGCTTACTTTGGGGCTAGATGAAGCTGTGTGGATTGTCCAGCATTATTTATTTATTTATTTATTAATTTTTCTTTATTTTTTTACTGTCACCTTAGAAACGCCTTATTAAATTGTAAATCACAAAATTTTCTGAATGATTTCTATTCTATTCTATTCGATGTATTTTATGTAGTCTTATCAGGTATGGGCAACCTTTGGAGAGTTGCGGGCCAAAATTTAGGTTGTTAACGAAGTCGCGGGCCGTAGATTACGTCTTAGTACTTTCAGTTGTCAAAAAAAAATAATTTAATTTATACATTTATCAGGTATTAGCTTCCGTCCGCGGCTTTGCATGCGAGGTACCTATTTAAAATATAGTCTAAAAGTTCATTCTAAACGTTGGTTAAATGTTTTTTTAAACCGGATAGGTAGTTTCTGTGATTACCTCCTACACACAAACAAACAAAACTTTACCTCTTTATCTATACCTTTATATATATACCTTTAAACGAGCAATTCTTGTATCTCGGAAACGGCTCCAACAATTTTCATGAAATTTAGTATGTAGGGGGTTTCGAGGGCGATAAATCGATCTAGCTAAGTTTCATTTTCCAAAAAACACGATTTACCAAAAAAAATTCGAGCAAAGCTCGGTCACCCAGGTACTGATATTAAGTCAGATAATAGTTCTATAGCGATAAAGTTGTGACTTTCACGTGTTAGTTGTTCATAGCATGTAGGAAATCGTAAAACGCAAAACAAACAATATGATAAAAGTTTTGTCGCTTTGCAGCAAAGTTTGCTTTAGTCTTTTTTTTGTATTAGAAATATTACCATTTTGCGCATTCTTTAAAATGTTCCATGGGCCGGATTAAAAGCCCATCTAGATAGTCGTGAAATATGAGAATGAAAGAAAAAAATCCACAGAGGTATATTATAGTGAAATGCCTAATATATTTTTGTAATTTTCAGGATTTTGCGACTCAGACCTCACAGGGTTAGCGGAGAAAATTGTGAAGGCGACGAAGCGGAAAGGCAGTTCAGCCCCACTAGATGGCAGCACCACCCAAAATTGTCAATCTGAACTAAAGATGGAGAAATGCCTTATAGTATCCAAGGTCACCAGATACGAATATGAGAAGTAAGTAGAGATGATTCAGTCTAAAATAGCACGCCCCTCCACTTGTGCTTGTACCGCATGTAGAGGTAAATACATTGGAGGGGCGTGCATTTTTAGACTGATCTACCTCTACTTAGAAACGTCATTGTATTTAATCAAGGCTAAATTCCGCTAACTTTATTACCTTTCGTATCCTTCCTGCAGCGCCTCTAGCGAAAACTTTAAGAGGTGTGTGAAACTGTAGATTTTCATACAAAAAGCGATAACCGTTTGCTCCCCTTAAACTTAGTCCAATATTTATATTTTTTGGAAATGCTGTAGATTAAACGAAAAACTAGGCTTGTACGTTTTTATTTTAAAGAAATGTTGCTTGACATAAAAGTTATGGATCTAAATATCCATATTATAGATATAATATTAAGCTAATAATTGAGCGCTGGTGGTAGCACCCCTGTCTCACGATCCGAAGATCGTGGATTCAAACCTGGTCGCGCACCAATGAGTTTTTCTATTCGAAAAATGTATGTGCGCAATGCCAGTGTTCTTAAACGGTGAAGGAAAACATCGTGAGGAAACCGGCATATCCTAGAACCAAAAACTCGAGGTTGTGTGTCATAGGTTAGTATTCTTGTAAGCGACGATGGGCTTGCAACCTGTCACGTACGGAATGCTGACTACTATGCAAAATGTGGGCATGTGCCAAATGTCATGTTTGGACGTGCCTCTGACTACCCCTCTTTAGATATCCTCAAAGATCTAAGTAACTAAAGATCTGAGGAAGATATCTTCCGAGCCCGGGGATTACAGTCGTGATCATATTTATACTTTTATTTTTTAATATGCTAATAACTTTTATGTTAAGCAATATTTCTTTAAAACAAAACGTACAAACCTAGTTTTTGGTTACGCGTTTTTGCGCCGGTTTGTTAAAAATATTCCGTATCAAATTCCTATCAAACGAAGTACTTAATTGCGTTAAACGACTTCCTTAAAGTGTTTGTCATGCGTTTTTATCTAATCAGAGGTCGGCCCACGGTCAGACAAACTGGTAATAATTGGTGTACGTGTCGTACGCGCATACCTATGTTTATTTACTTACCTAGCTATTGCCAGTAGGCATGAGTCCGATATATCAAAACGAATCTGAAGCCCGATTTCAGTTAAAAATCTTATCGTATCGATATTCCATTAGGAGCAAATTGATTTATGAAAACTTAAAAACAACACCTACCACGAAATCGCTCGCAAACCAAAACCAATCCAAAACACAAAACTGTCGCAAATTAGCTTGATCTCTTTCACTCTCAGCAGTTGTTTTACAGAGTGAAAGTGATAGAATGAATTTAGGTGAATCCGCTCCACCATTCGCTTCTGAAAAAAAAGCCTAAGGTCTAACTTGGCTAGTTCTCATATACGAATTACCTACATAGCTATTATTAACTACTTACCTACTATGTCCGATCGCTAGTTTCTACCATCAAGTCAAATTTTTAGAAGAATAAAATAAGAACTTGTAAAGGCTACCTATACCTAATATAATTCGTACGCTTAAGAAAACTAGCCAAGTCAGACCTTAGGCTTCAATATAATATCCTAAATTATAAGATGAAATGATATTTTAAAGTTGTTAAACATATTTCATATTGTTATAAATAAGTTTTAGGACTGACCATTGTACTTGGCACCCGTTTAGATCTCACTTCTTTTGTCGCTGAAGTCAACGACTAAAGCATACTTATTGAACTTGGCTATCATTTCACATTTATGTTTTTGATGGGATCTATCCCACGGGAACCGTACATTTTCCGGCATAAAAAGTAGTTTATTTGTAATTCCAGACTATAATCTATCTCTGTGCCAAATTTCATCTAAATCCATTCAGTAGTTTTTGCGTGAAAGGGTAACAAACATACATCCATACATTCTTACAAACTTTCGCGTTTATAATATTAGTAGGATCTTTATCTTGTTTACTTTGGTTTCAGACATAGCCACGATAACATATCAGACTGCGAACTAGAGAAAGTTCTGCGGAAGCGAGGGTCTGACTACGACGCCATGTTGGCGAACCACAGGGAGCAGAAGGCGTTTGAGCTGAAGGTGGCGGATACCCTCAAGGACATGGGCAGAAAAGTCGAAATGGCCAGCAGGTAATGGCAATAACTAGTCACGTGGCTCACAAGCAGAGGTAATGTTAGCCACGTGGCTCACAAGCAGAGGTAATGTTAGCCAGGTGGATCACAAGCTTAGGTCATGTTAGCTAAGTAGCTATCCCTAGTCCGAGAAGAACTGACTAAAAACTCGCTGGGCCTAGCTCTTTTTTTGTATGATCCTTGTTAATTTTGTTAAGGATGCCGAGACGAGTTGGAGCTGATTCATCCTAATCTTTTTTTTCATCTAAATAGATATCTTATAATAGGCTATTCGAGGCAGTTTTTGTTGAATTACATTTTTGAAATTACCAATTAATAAATCAAGCATATAATTTGAGAACTTGTTATCAAAGGTAAAAGTCATGTTAGCCAAGTAGCTCATAGGCTAAAGTCTTGTTCTTAGCCAAAGGCTAAGTTAGTCAAGTAACTCATGAGCACTCTGGCTCATTTTAGCCAAGCTAAGTGGCTCATAGACAGGGGATATTGGTAAAGTAGCTTATAAGCAGAGGTCATTCTAGCCAAGTGGCAAATAGCCAGAGGTCATGTTAGCAATGTGGCTCATAGCCAAAGGTCATGGACGCCATACAAAATTGTATAAACTCTTATTTACTGTTTTCTTTCACCGTCTAAAAGCAGCCGTGATGGTGTTATAAGTATAATTTTGTCCACAGACTGACATACAACGAAGATCTGATAAAATGGTGTGATGTGGTCGTCCCATGTGGTGGGGATGGGACATTTCTACTGGCAGCTTCTAGAGTAAGAGATAACACGTGAGTTTTTTTCGACCCTTACCTCTTAATATAGGTAGTATATTTTCATTATTATAATAAATAATAATGAAAATAAATAATGCTGGACAATCCACACAGCATCATCTAGCCCCAAAGTAAGCTACTGCTACTCAAAGCTTGTGTTATGGGTACTAGATAACTGATATATGTATTTAATACATTATATTATACATAGATAGTTTTTTTTTCGAATCCGCAATTCAATTCTGCGGGAATCGAACCCGCAACCTCTTGCGTCGCAGGCGGACTCTCGCCCGCTGCGCCACAGAGGTCGTCTTAATAATTATATAGTGTTATTTCGTTTCAGAAAACCAGTTATAGGCTTTAACAGTGCACCACACAAGTCGGTGGGACGTCTCTGCCTACCCACTTGGTGCTCCAATGACGTGAAGGGTGCGCTGAATGCGTTAAAAGAGGTAACAACATGAAGTAATTTTTCGATCACAATCAATGAAGGGCTCAGTAAAAGTAAAAATCAAACGATACCCCATTCGTCAAAATCCGTCCAGCACATAGGCTACATTTTATGTAGGTACCTTGTGGACGAAGCCGCGGGCGGAAGCTAGTTAAATATTTTTTTTGAAGTAAAATTTCAAAAAGTAAAACTTTACGCACGCTTGACTTGGGGAGTAAGCTGGTGAATGCGTGACGAGAGCGTTACGAAAAGTGTGATCGTGCGAGGCGAACGGAAGTTGAGAAGGAGATATAAGTTAGCGAAGATAGAAAGAGAAAGAGTTACGTTTCGTATATTACTGTAGGGGCAAGAGAGAAAGGCACACATTTCCTATCTCTCTTTCTCTCATTGCCAGTTACGTTTCGTATATCGAAGACGCAGTGAAAACCTACAAACATATAGATGGAGCTAAAGAATTTTGACTTAAATCGTGTGCTATATTTAAAGCACATTCGTTTTTTCGATAAGTACTTGTTTGTACAGATATATTGCGAATAAATGTAGAGGAAATGAAAGCTTTGAGAAGTATGAGTGGTTTAACTTTGAATGATAGAGTGAAGAACAGTGTGATAAGAGAACGTTGTGGAGTGAAAGAAGACGTAATGATGAAAATTGAAAAGGGTATGTTAAGATGGTTTGGGCATGTAGAAAGGATGGATGAAAGGAGATTGACGAAACAGGTGCGTAAGGAGAGTGGGAATGAGACAGTTGGAAGGGGAAGACCTCGGCGTACGTACCTCGATCAAATTGGGGACGTTTTAGAGAAAGGCCAGGTCCAGAGTACCCTAAACCGACGCGCATGTATGGAATGTAATGAGAGTGAATGAAACAAAAGAGTCATGTCACGCACGATCTCAGCAAGTGGTCTCTGCCTACCCCGTCGGGAAACAGGCGTGATTTTATGCATATATGTATGTTGCGAATATTCCAGGGTAAAT
The DNA here is from genome assembly GCA_963675405.1 of Cosmorhoe ocellata. Classification (NCBI taxonomy): domain Eukaryota; kingdom Metazoa; phylum Arthropoda; class Insecta; order Lepidoptera; family Geometridae; genus Cosmorhoe; species Cosmorhoe ocellata. The sequence continues at coordinate 3,065,522 of OY776272.1, forward strand.
TTCGGTGGATGCGGCGGTCAAGGATAAGGACCACAGTGACAGGCGAGCCCAAGCTACTGGACAAAATGACACCTGTCGATCTCCACACGCTGCAATACTGCAGGTAACATTACATGATCACGACTGTAATCCCCAGGCTCGGTAGATATCTCTTCAGATCTCCAGTTACTTAGATCTTTGAGGATAAGGATAAGTCAGAGGCACGTCCAAACATGACATTTGACACATGCCCACATTTTGCGCAGTGTATTCCGTACGCGACAGGTTGCAAGCCCATCGCCGCTTATAATAATACCAACCTATGACATACCATCGAATTTTTAGTATGCCGGTGTCCTCACGATGTTTTCCTTCACCGTTTAAGATATAATGTAATAAATAGCTGACCAGCGCGCAACTTTATTTGCGGGTTTTAAGTGATATAATTTTTCCCTTTTTTGCATCATTTTGCATTGATGCTACGCTCCTATTGGTCGTAGCGTGATGTTATAAAGCCTTAAGCCTTCCTCGATAAATGAACTATCCAACACAAAAATATTTTTTCAATTCAAACCAGTAGTTCCTGAGATTAGCGCGTTCAGCCAAACAAACTCTTCAGCTTTATAATGTATAGATTATTCATTTTTGCAGATATCCACCGTTAAGGCAGGAGCAAGACGAGAAATTACCCAACATGGATTCTATAGAAGATGAAAACCACACCTTATGTACAAAAGTACAACCATTCTTAGCCTTAAACGAGGTAAAATAATTTTAAATTAGATTAAAAATTTTGGAACGGGACTCGAACCCGCGTTTTTTTTTTGCTTTGCCTGGAGCCAATGCGCTACCAACTATGCCTATTATTACAAAAATCTTGGATCTAAGATTAATTTATTGGAGTTTTTAACGACAACGCCATCTAGCGAAAATAACAAAACCAAGAGGTGATGAAATAAATGATGAAAGATGAAATAGAGATGAAATCCTACTAATATTATAAACGCTAGAGTTTGTAAGAGTGTATGGATGTCTGGATGTATGTATGTTTGTTACTCTTTCACGCTGAAACGGCTGAACGGATCTGGATGAAATTTGGCACAGATATAGATTATAGTCTGGAATAGCACATAGGCTACTTTTTATCCTGGAAAAATGTACGGTACCTGTGGGACAACAAATCTTTTGTTTTTGTTTTTCAAGGTACCACGCGGGCGAAGCCGTGGGCGGAAGCTAGTAATAATGTAGTCTATACTATAATATTATAAAGAGGAAAGTTTTGTATTTTTGTTTGTAACGAATAAACTCAAAAACTACTGGTCCGATTTCAAAAATTCTATCACCGTTAGAATGCTACGTTATCTTATCCCTGAGTAACATAGGCTATATTTTATGTAGGTACCTCGCGAGCAAAGCCGCGGACGGAAGCTAGTCTAGCATATAATGTACATTGTTGTATATAATCCGCAGGTGTTTATAGGGGAGAGTGTGACGTCACGGGTGTCGGTGCTCCGACTGCAGGTCGACAACGGGAAGTGGACGCACACCAAGAGTTCCGGCTTGTGCGTCACCACCGGAACCGGAAGCACTTCCTGGCATTACAGGTTTCATAAAATTAAACGTTTTTTTTTTCTTAGTGAACTTTTAGACTTACAAATAAACCTAATTAATCTCTATGTCATCACTCTAAAAATTATGGTAGGCTGTATGTTGACGTCAGTCAATCAGTCAGTTATGTAAGAGTTTGATATTTATTTATTTATACTTTATTGTACATAAATTACAAAAAATGTGTTACAAAAGGAGGGCTTAATGCCTAGGGGCATTTTCTACCAGCCCACCCATTCGGTTTAAATCAATAAAATTATATATTAAGGGCGTATTCATATAAATGGTTTTTAGATCCCATTTCATAAACCAGAAATCACAACTGTAAAGATGCTATGGTATAAAATTAAAGGCAATATATTCATCTCTAAAGTTAGCCATGAAAACACTGGTCAGTCCTAAACAACATTTTCAAATATGCGCTAAAAATGTAAAAAATGGGGTATGGTTTGGTACAAAAATATCTTAATCCGCTGCATATTTTGAAGTGAAAATAATAAGAAATTGTAGCTTATAAAGTCCTCTATACGTCTAGGTTATTATTTTCAAATAAATTACTTTTTACATAAGAGAAAGAATAGACAATAGAAAATCCTTCTAATATAACAAACACGAAAGTTTGTAAGAATATATGGATGTATGTTTGTTACTCTTTCACGCTGAAACGGCTGAACGGAGCTGGATGAAATTTGGCACAGATACAGATTATGGTCTGGAATAGCACATAGGCTACATTATATCTCGGAAAAATATTGATTTTTGTATTTCAAGGTACCACGCGGCCGAAGCCGTGGGCGGAAGCTAGTGTACTATGATTTCTTCATACATTTTTCTATACGCACGTGCTGTTATATTGATTTCAATATTAATTTCCTGAGCGCTGGTGGTGTAGTGGTAGCACCCCTGCCTCACGATCCGAAGGTCGTGGGTTCAAACCTGGTCGTGCACCAATGAGTTTTTCCATTCGAAAAATTTATGTGCGCAATGCCAGTGCTCTTAAACGGTGAAGGAAAACATCGTGAGGAAACCGGCATACCCTAGAACCAAAAATTCGAAGGTATGTGTCATTGGTTAGTATTCTTATAAGCGGCGATGGGCTTGCAACCTGTCACGTACGGAATACTAACTATTGTGCAAAATGTGGGCATGTAACAAATGTCATGTTTGGACTTGCCTCTGACTACCCTCTTTAGATATCCTCAAAGATCTAAGAAACTAAAGATCTGAGGAGATATCTACCGAGCCTGGGGATTACAGTCGTGATCATATTTATTTTTTATTTATTTATTATTAATTTCCAGTATAAACTGCCTGCGCACGCACTCAGTGCTGGAGCTCATGAAGATCCTGGCCGAGGAGCTGCGAGTGCCGGTGGACACGCGGCTCGAGACCGCCCGGGAAGTGGCCGAGATGTACAACCAGAGGCTCATGTTTCCACCAGGTAAACTATACTTATATTATGTGTGTGTAATGTAGATGTAGAGCGCTGGTGGTGTAGTAGTAGCACCCCCGCCTCACGATCCGAAGGTCGTGGGTTCAAACCTGGTCGTGCACCAATGAGTTTTTCCATTCGTAAAATTTATGTGCTCAATGCCAGTGCACAAGAATGAAGGAAACCGGCATATCCTAGAAACAAAAATTCAAAGGTGTGTGTCATAGGTTAGTATTTTTATAAGCGGCGATGGGCTTGCAACCTGTCACAGACGACCTCAATGGCGAAGCGGGCGAGAGTCCGCCTGCGACGCAAGAGGTTGCGGGTTCGATTCCCGCCGCGGAACAAATTTGTGTACGATCTGCAGAAATTTGTTCCGTTGGTCTGGGTGTTTACTATGTATAATAAAAAAATATCTATCTATGTATATAATGTATTATATATATCAGTTATCTAGTACTCATAACACAAGCTTTGAGTAGCTTACTTTGGGGCTAGATGATGCTGTGTGGATTGTCCAGCACTATTATTATTATTACATTATTATTATTATTACAGACGGAATACTAATTATGCAAAATGTGGGCATGTGCCAAATGTCATGTTTGAACGTTCCTCTGTCTGACTCTTTAGTTATTCTCAAAGATCAAAGTAACTAGAGATCTGAGGAGATATTTACCGAGCCCGGGGATTACAGCCGTGATCATGTATTCATCGATGTTTCAGACTCGGAGCAGCTGGCGTACTCGGTGCGCGAGTACATCACGTTCGAGGAGTGGCCCACGCCGCGCGGGCTGCGCGTGCGCGACAAGGCGGCCACCGTGCGCGTCAAGTCGCACTGCAGCGACGCCGGTACGTACTGCCCCCCCCCCCCTCTAGAACGTACGTGCCGTACCCCTCCCTCTCAGCGACGCCGATACATACCGCCCCCCCAGCACGTCCGTGACGTACCCGTCCCTCCCAGTGGTGCCGGTGCGTACCTCCCCCCCAGCACGTCCGTGACGTACCTACCCCTCCCTCCCAGCGACGCCTAAACGTACCGCCCCCCCAGCACTTCCTTGACGTACCCCTCCCTCCCAGTGACGTCGGTGCCTACCTTCCCCCCAGGACGACCGTGACGTACCCCTCTCTCAGCAACACCGACACATACCGCCCCCCCCCAGCACGTACGTGATGTACCCCTCTCTCCCAGTGACGCCGGTGCGTACTCCCCCCCAGCACATACGTGACGTACCCCTCCCTCCCAGCGACGCCGGTGCGTACTCCCCCCAGCACGTCCGTGACGTACCCCTCCCCCCAGCTACGATAGATAATATTTGTGATATTTCAGGTCTGGTCATAGATGGCAGTGTCTCGTTTCCTTTCAACGACGGAACAGAAGCGCTTCTGGAAATACATCCCGAAGACTCGCTCATGACTGTTCATATGGATGATGATTTACCGTATTAGTTACTGGCTTCTAGCATGTTCTAGAAACGAAAGAGAAAGAGGGAAAGATAGAGAAAAAGAAAAATTATATGACAGAAAAAATACCGTTGTTGAAAAAGAGAGAAAGAAAATTTATTTCATACACAGAAAACAAACGATTGTTGAAAGAAAGAGAAAGAAAATGTATTTGACTCGGAAAACAAACAGCTGTTGAAAGCGAGAGAGAAAGAAAAAGAGATTGAATGTCAATTTATTTTACACACAGGAAACAAACAGTTGTTGAAAGAAAGAGAAAGAAAATTTCTTTGACACAGAAAGCAAATTGTGGTTGAAAGAAAGAGAGAAAGAAAAAGAGATAGAAAGAGAGAGAGAAGAAAAAATTATTTGACACACAGAAAACGAATAGGTAGTTGTATGGCGAGGCGGGTGCTTGTCCGGCTGAGCCGCGACAGGTGCGGGTTCGATTCCCGCGGCGGGAAAAGTGTTTGCATATTCTACAGATATTTCTTCCGGGTGTTGTGGTATCAGACTCACCATATTTGATCCTAGTGTGGGATCAAAACTATCATATAATCATAACCCTCATTTTCGCCGTAGTCGGGTAAAACAACATTATGTTGAGAAAGTATTTACTACTTAGCTGGGAATCTGTGATTAAGGGTGAATTCGACCAAACTATCCCCAGAATAAATCGTAATGTAGATGACATTTAACTTAAATTTAACATTACGTTATTCTAAATAGGGCTTTGAACCGGTTAATATTTTTTTAGAATAAAATGGTATTAACCGGTCTTTTGATAATAGCGTTCAAACCTTAACTCGAACTTAGATTAACCGACGTTATTCTGAGTAGTGCTTGGAACCGGTTAATAATTTACCAGAAAAACTGGTATTAACCGGTATTTAGATAATAGCGGTCGGAGAAAAACCGTAACTCAAACCTAGATTAACCGGTTAAAGCGAGCTTTATTTGTCGTAAGAGCGGGCGCGTCGCGAAATTCACTAATAAAGAACGAAATCATTTCGTTCTAACCGGTTAATTTAAGCGAAACCCTTTTGAATTAATCGTTCTTGATTAACCGTTTTAATAGAGGTCACGGTAATCGTAGAACTTAACCGAAAAGAAAAGGTTGTAAGTGTTTAGAGCGATACCGGTTTGATTTTTTTGCCGGTTTCCAAGACCTGCTGAGAATAGTTATAGGTACTAGTAGTTGGTCAAATCTACCCTATGAGGAGTTTTTAATACATTTAAATATTAATTAGCTTTTAAGAGAAAATGTGCTGTAGAAAGACTGAATGAAACGAAAATAAATAAAATGTTACAATGGTATACCGTTAATAGTTCCGGAATACTAATTACTGTGCAAAATGTGGGCATATGCCAAATATCATGTTTGGACGTGCCTCTGCCTCTTTAGATATCCTCAAAGATCTAAGTAACTAGAGCTCTGAGGAGATATCTACCGAGCCTGGGGATTACGGTCGTGGCCATATTTTTTTGTTTTTAAAAACTAATAAATTCACAAAAGACATTAGATTTAAATTAATAAACGAATATTTATTGCCAAAATTGAAAGACCCGACTGAAAGTAATTGAAAATAGCTTCTCACAGACGCCATATTGGTTTTTTTGACATTCATTTGTCAAATTCCGTGCAGCCATTTGGGCTACATAGACATATAAGTAGGGATTTTTCTGCGGTGTATTTGCCTGACAACTACGTCGCTCTGGTTTTTATATGTTTTCTCGTGTTATTTTGAGTTTTATTGCGTAATTTTGGTGGTTATTTTGCCAATAAAGCCCGGGTTCTTGACGCGAGTGTAAAGTATGTGAATTAGAGTGATTAGTTCTCTACAAATTCCATCGGAGGAAATCCCGAAAATTTTCAACAAAACAGCCATCTTTTGTTTAAAATTGACTTGACTACTTGACTATGACTCTGTGACGTTGACAATACTTATAAATAAATACACTTGACACTGGCAAAATTGTTCTCTAAGAGACAGATGCCATAATTGAATAAGAAGACATATAAGTACACACACTCAAACACATAACCCTCTTCGCAGTCGGGTAAAAAACTAGAATTCTTCACTTTAAAATTCGTATTTGTGTAGTGGCTAGAATGCTTTGTTCAAAAACTTATACTTTAAATATTTTTGTATAATTTAATTTACAAAGTACATAGTTTCAGAGCAGAATAAAAGCAACATAATGATAAGTAGATGCAATTTTTTATTTATTATATATTTAAGTAGGTTTTAGTACTATTTTATCCCTAATTATTTAAGTAAATAATTTAGTTAAGATTTAAGTTGTTACATCACAGAATTATGATAACTTTGGGAGATAAGTAATATACAATTTTATTTAACAAAGCCTTTTTATTTATAGACTAGCTTCTACAAGCGATTTCGCCCGCGAGGAATTTACCAATATAGCCTATATTCATCCTGAAAGTTCATTCTAAACATTGCTGAAAGATTTTTAGAAATCGGATGAGTATTTGCACTTTAGGCATACTACCGTTTTAGGTATACTGAATCTTAGGAATTTTGCTTTTAAAATGTGTTGAGTATAAAGAAAAGAGTTACCCTAAATCGACGCGCATGTTTGAAGAATGTAATGAGAGTGAATGAAGCAAGAGGTGTGTCAGGATCTTAGCAAGTGGAGATCCGTGGTCTCTGCCTACCCCGTCGGGAAACAGTAGGTCTACCATGAGTTGTCACATTTAGATTAGCCGACGTTACTACAGTAGTAATAGTACGTTACTATGACATTTGTCAAAACTGTTACTCATTGTACCAAATTGTAAGCAAATTATGAGCGCAAACTACAGTCGCTGTAGTACTGTGACGTAGGATAGTTAGCTACGTGACGTTTTAGTACCCAACTATCCGCTAGAGGCGCTGTACCAAGTTTTCATACATTTTTTTAACTACAGTCGCTAGCGAGTGTAGATTGTGAAAACTTATGGTAGACCTACAGGCGTGATTTTATGTATGTATGTATGTATTAAAAATGAAACAATATTTCTTTAAAAGTCAGTATATTTGTTAAAAATTCGTACACTGTTTACTTCGATACTGTTCCAGAACCCCATTGTATTAAAAAAATTAGTTCAAACTAAAAAAAAATAGTTAAAAAAACACAAAAACCAATGGGGTAGTTATGAAACGAGTATCGAAAATTTCGTTGTCACGATACAAAAAGCAACTTAAAAATTAGCCCAAAATAGCACCGAAATCGGACGGAGTACATAAAATTAAGTACATATTTACTAAATTAACTTAATATATGGCATCCAATTGCAAACAAAATCAAATATTCTTACCGTGAATGTAGCTTTTACCCGACACCTGAAGGATTCCTGATTCGACGTCAAACGATTCGATTATGTAAGCCTAATCGAGTGATCTAGTATCAGGAGTCTGTAAATTGGCATTTACCTTTTACCGTGGTCTTAATATTTGATTCATTACTGACACGAACAACAAATATTTAAGGCATTGGAACAATATTTTTATGAAAAGCAGATATTAAAAATGTCATCTAAACAACAAACCCTTAACCTGTGACATGCCGGAACGCAGATCCACGCGAGACATAATAGATTTTCTATTGTGTCTGGAATCCCGGCATCCCAGAGGTTAAAAATCCTAACTTGAATCACGGGCCTTAGAACAAGCTCTTTGGCAATATCAAAGTAATATAACTTCGATATTTCGTACCATGACTTATAAAAATATGTTGAAGTAGTGTTACTTCAAGCTTGAAATGTGACGTTTGTAAAACATAATGATTTGTAAGAGCTTGTGGTAAGGCCCAGAATGATCAAGTTACCTGGTGTTAAGCATTTACAAATAAAAAAATAAAAAACTATTGAATTACGTAATGCAAGGCAACCTTTGTTCCTTATTTTATTAATTAAAAATACTTATTATACATAAAAATAAGTATTCGCTGGACGGACACAACGCACAATTATCACAAAACATTATTAAAGTACATACCTACTAAGTACATAAGTACATACAATAGTGAGGTGAATAAAATAAATATTATTTTCTTAATTTTGTAATAGTATTTTTTTATTGGTACTAAAAAAACCAAGTTAAAAAATTCGTTGTATATTTTTACCGATTTTTTTATTCACCTTAATATTTTATAGTAAATATATTGGTAAATCACTAGAATTACTAACTAAATTATGACTCAGTGTTGCGCATTTTAACACAACTTTTACATTCGTTTAAAATACTTAAAATACCTGGTCTGATTCATAGAATACTTAAATACAAAATGGCTGTGATGTTAGGGCAGTATCTTGACACTTATTTAAAAAAAACTGCACATTTCAGAACGCTATTTTAAAAATTTGTCTTTTTTTATCTTTCTTGACAAAAAAAATAATTAAATCATAGCCATCAATAATGATGGCACACAACGAAACGTACTACAATTTATTAACTCGAAAAATTACGATTCATTAATTAATTTGAAGTTTATTCTCGAAAAATCCTGCTTTTTTGGAAATAATGTACCTAGGTGTAGTTTTTATCAAACTTGTACTCAGAAATACTTACCTTTTCTAAACACTTGTTGAATATAGTAAATATTAGTTTTTAAATGTTTTTCATAGCTGATTTTAACTGGTATCCATACCAATTCAACTGGTATGATTTACCAGTTATAGCCAACTTAATTGGTATCCATGTTTATTGAAGCCAGTGTATCTGGTATGCATTGTTATAACCAATATAACTGGTACTTTTGATATCCAATTCAACTGGTATATATACCAATTATAGCCATCTTAACTGTTATCCGTGTTCATTGAAGCCAGTGCATCTGGTACGAGTGCGTATTTGTTACAACCAATTTATCTGGTATCCTTGATATCCAATTTAACTGGTATGCTTGTAAGTTTCAACAACTGTATTGTTAAGGCTAGTTTTAACTGGTATGCGAATAGCCCGTGTTAGTGTAAGGGCCACTGTACAATGAGCTGCCAGTTCTGGAGTACGTCTTCGGGCTGCGCCTGCGCGCAAGGATACACGCTATCGCGGCTATCACGCAGATCATTAATATAACACCCGCTATACAAATGCCGATGGCGAAATTACGTTGAGAAATGCAGATTTCATCTTCTTTCTGGAAATTAAAAGAAATAACTGTTAGTATAAGAGCAACTGGTATATATAAAAAAAAAAAAAAAAAAATATGATCACGACTGTAATCCCCAGGCTCAGGAGATATCTCCTCAGATCTCTAGTTATTTAGATCTTTTGAGGATATCTAAAGAGGGTAGTCAGAGGCACGTCCAAACATGACATTTGGTACATGCCCACATTTTGCACAGTAGTTAGTATTCCGTACGTGACTGGTTTGGAAACAAAACTAAATCGGTTCATGCGTTTGAGAGCTACGATGCCACACTAGACAGACACTTCAACTTATAACACGCCCTCGTTTTTGTGTCGGGGGTTAAAAATAAAAGAAAACTGAGTGTAAGTAATGGGGATTTTCTGCGGTGCATTTGCCTGACAACTACGTCGCTCTGGTTTTTATATGTTTTCTCGTGTTATTTTGAGTTTTATTGCGTAATTTTGGTGGTTATTTTGCCAATAAAGCCCGGGTTCTTGACGCGAGTGTAAAGTATGTGAATTAGAGTGAATAATTCTCTTCAAATTCCATCGGAGCAAACCCGAGAATTTTCAACAAAACAGCCATCTTTTGTTTAAAATTGACTTGACAACTTGACTATGACTCTGTGATGTTGACAATACTTATAAATAAATACACTTGACACTGGCAAAATTGTTCTCTAAGAGACAGATGCCATAATTGAAGAAAAGTGTAAGTAATGGAAAATAGAATAGTTCTCTTCAAATTCCATCGGAGCAAATCCCGAGAATTTTCAACAAAACAGCCATCTTTTGTTTAAAATTGACTTGACAACTTGACTATGACTCTGTGATGTTGACAATACTTATAAATAAATACACTTGACACTGGCAAAATTGTTCTCTAAGAGACAGATGCCATAATTGAAGAAAAGTGTAAGTAATGGAAAATAGAATAGTTCTCTTCAAATTCCATCGGAGGAAATCCCGAGAATTTTCAACAAAACAGCCATCTTTTGTTTAAAATTGACTTGACAACTTGACTATGACTCTGTGACGTTGACAATACTTATAAATAAATACACTTGACACTGGCAAAATTGTTCTCTAAGAGACAGATGCCATAATTGAAGAAGAAGAAAGAAATTGGAAAAATGATCTCAAAAGAGACAGATGCCATTCTACATTTTTTATGGTAAATGCAAAGAATACGAAGCCAAAAAAAAAACAAAGAAGAAGTAGGTAAGTACCTTCTCGCTAGTGACGTCATCGTTGTCGGGCGAGTCTGCCTCGTTGACAAAGAGTCCTGAGAACACCTCCACGGTGGCTGGTAAGCCCTCGTCGGTATCCCGTCGCGCCCTGGGCTTGTGTGTGCACGGTTCCTGAAACGTCACACATAACAACTAGAAGTTTAATTCCGCGTTTTTTATTATTAACTAGCTGTCCCGCTCGCGACTTCGTTCACTTAAAGTATCTAAACTGAGTTTTAAACAAATCACACTAATAAAAAAATTCCATACATAACTTTGACCCCCCCTTTCACCCTTTTTAGAGGGTTATTTTGGAATATCCAGAAATACGTGTCCATTCATTTTGCATTTACAGTACACAAACAAAGTTTCACACCAATCGCACCACCCGTTAAAAAGTTCCCATACAAACATTGACCCCACATTTGACCTCTTTTTGATAGTTATATTGAGAAATCCTAAAATACGTGTTCATTTATTTTGCATTTACAGTGCACAAACAAAGTTTCATGAAAATCGCTCCACGCGTTAAAAAGTTTCATACTAACGTTTTCACCCTTTTTCACCCCCTTAGAGGTGGAATTTCCAAAAATCCCGCCTTAGTGGGTGGTTTTGTTATAAAAGGAAACCACCTTCCAAATTTCAGCTTTCTAGCTTCAGCGGCTTCGGCTCGGCGATGATCAATCAGTCAGGTCAAGCTCTTATATAGATATAGATTGTTTCCCTATTTTTTTTGTAAGTATATGGTAAATGCATAAATAATGCAAATCCAAAAAAAAACTAGTAGTTCGCGCCGAACTACGATTTTGCGCGCGATGTCCACAATTCTCATTTGTATTTACGCCCAAAAATTTTTGGACACACTTTATGTACTAAATACAAGCATAAAAACCGTTTTGGAATGTACAAGTAGATAAAGCTCTTTCATTTGATATCCCACTCAATAAATTTGTTTTTCTTTCCCTTTTAATTTTGTATAAATGTCACCTTATGATCCAGGCAAATCCAATGCCAGGGACATTTCTATACCTACAATTTGATAATTTACGTTATTTAAAAAAAAAATTAACCTTTATTTATTTAGAGCTCGTCTTTCAAGCCGATAGCATTAAGATGCATGGAGCACTAAAAGATTGGTTGATAATAAGTTATTTTCACGAAGGGTACATTTAAAATTGTAACTAATTTAGTAATTTTAACTAATGTAGTAACAATTTTTTTTTAAAAAAGTGAGGACAATGACGTAGCCGTTGAGTAGAAAGGTTCACCACCTCATTAATCGAAATCAGTCCAGCCGTTTGTGGTACAGTGACGTTAACACACAGCACTTACACAATCAGTAGGATGGTCCAATTCGCACAACTTGATCCCACAAGTGAAGTAAACGCTCGCAGAGTGTGGGAAGCGGTAGGCTTGGAAGGAGACAGTCGCGGCCTGCTTGTCTGAAGAGTATTGAAACATGCCCATTATCTCGCCGTCTAAGGGGCATCTGTTAAACAAACAAACAAATATATAAAAAATAAATCTATAAGTACCAATATTATAAAGAGGAAAGTTTTGTATTTTTGTTTGTAACGAATAAACTCAAAAACTACTGGTCCGATTCCAAAAATTCTTTCACCGTTAGAATGCTACGTTATCCCTGAGTAACATAGGCTATATTTTATGTAGGTACCTCGCGAGCAAAGCCGCGAACGGAAGCTAGTAATAAATAAAAGTAATCCCCAGGCTCCGTAGATATCTTCCTCAGATCTTTAGTTACTTAGAGCTTTGAGGATATCTACAGAGGGTAGTCAGAAGCACGTCCAACCATGACATTTGGTATATGCCCACATTTACGCAATATTTACACGATAGTTACGTTAACGTAGTTATACGTTAGTAGGTATTCTTATAAGCGGCGATGGGATTACAACCTGTCACGTACGGAATACTAACTACTGTGCCAAATGTGGGCATGTGCCAAATGTCATGTTCGGACGTGCCTCTGACTACTCTCTTTAGATATCCTCAGAAGATCTAAGTCTGTTTGTTTTGTTTTGTTATTTTAAAAACTTTTTAACCTTGATTTTAGAACTCGTCTTTTGAGCTTGTGGTTTGATCAAAGGTTTGCCTGAAGAGTCTACTCACCCATTATCAGTGATAAGACCGACGTCAGAACCCAGTCCATCGCCAGCCACGCATTCCGACACCAGCAACCCAAACTTCTGCTGCTTCTCCAAAGACACCACCATTGTCAGGGTGTCTCCTATCTGCACCTCTGATGCCACCTGGAATAGTCAATAGTCAATAGTCAAATATATTTATTTCAGTGAAATCACAGGGATCATTTTGAATCGTCTTACACACTAGGTGAGTCTAGGTGCCAATTCCAGTCCTATCCCCAGCCCGAGAAGAACTGGCAAGAAACTCGCTGGGCCAAGCGCTTTTTTTGTATGATCCTTATTAATTTTGTAAGGAATACCTAGCAGAGTTGGAGCTGATTCGTCCCAAAAATCGTTGGAAAATATGTCAAGTTTCTTACCATCAAGTGTCTTTCAAGGCCTAGAATAAAATGTAGGTACAGCTAATACTTAATTAACTACCTACTTATAAGTTCCTACATAGTTAGACGTACTACCTTAAAATATTTTTTTGTTATTCTGTGTAAATGCATATAATGCCTTAATTATTTTATACTTACTAAGAATAATTTTTTTATGTTAAAATTCTAATGTCTAAGTTTTAATGTTAATATCGTCTCCATTATTTTATTTTAGTGGCCCATGTTAGATATACAAACTAGACATACATGTGTATATAGCTCATGAATGCAATAAATATTTTGAATTTGAATTTGAATATGACCCTTTTTATGCATCTGACATAAGTCTTCGAACTTCTAAATTTAACTTCTTAATTCCAACATGCCTGTTTCCTCACAATGTTTTCCTTCACCGCCGACGGTGGATGTGTGATCACTCACTTGCTTATCCTTAGGATCTCCCTTGTATATCTTCATCAAAACCGAAGGCATATACCCTGACTCTAGGTCGTAGCTCTCGTCAATACTGCAAACAAAAAAAAGGAACATTAAAAAAAGCTTTTCTTCTTCTGACCTTATCACTAATTCTTTCGGTCAAGTGTGGTGAAAGGATTATGTGCGCTTCTTCTTTTTTCTTTATAGCTCATGAGTATTTCTTCTTCTTCTTCTTCTTCTTCAATTATGGCATCTGTCTCTTAGAGAACAATTTTGCCAGTGTCAAGTGTATTTATTTATAAGTATTGTCAACGTCACAGAGTCATAGTCAAGTTGTCAAGTCAATTTTAAACAAAAGATGGCTGTTTTGTTGAAAATTTTCGGGATTTCCTCCGATGGAATTTGAAGAGAACTATTCACTCTAATTCACATATTTTACACTCGCGTCGTGAACCCGGGCTTTATTGGCAAAATAACCACCAAAATTACGCAATAAAACTCAAAATAACACGAGAAAACATATAAAAACCAGAGCGACGTAGTTGTCAGGCAAATACACCGCAGAAAATCCCATGAGTATTTCAAAAGCTCTCCTTTCATGTACCTACTTGACAGTTGACACAATGTCTTCAATAAGTTTTACCAGTAATACCAGTATATACCAGTTTCCTGACGATATTTTCCTTTGCCTCACGGTTCCATCCAAAGATTGTGGTTCGAACCTGGGTCATGCATTAATTAGTTTTTCCATTCGAAAAAAATATGTGCGCAATACCAGTGCTCTTAAACGGTGAAGGAAAATATCGTGAGGAAACCGGCATACCCATAGTATAAGTAGGATACGAAAGTCTGTAAGAATGTATGTGTAATGTAATGTGTACCTAATGAATGTATGTTTGTTACACTTTCACGCTGAAATGGCTGAACGGATCTGAATTAAATTTGGCACAGATATAGATTATGGTCTGGAATAACACATAGGCTACATTTTATTCCGGAAAAATGAAAGGTTCCCGCGGGATAGATTTTTGTTTTTCAAGATATCACGCGGACAAAGCCGCGGGTGGAAGCTAGCTTAAAAAAATCCTTTCTTAGCGGATGCCTACGTCATAACATCTACCTGCATGCCAAATTTCAGCCCGATCCGTCCAGTGGTTTGGGCTGTGCGTTGATAGATCACTATGTCAGTCAGTCAGTCAGTCAGCCACCTTTGAATTATATATATTTAGATTTAGATGAGGATTTATTTTTTGATGCTAGTTTAATTGTAGTTAGGTACCTGTTGGTGTCACCGTTGGTGAGGCGCGCTGCCTTGGGGTACACGTGGAACTGGGAGAGGTCTCGGCGCCGGTACTTGCAGCGGACATGGTAGCCGCGACCCTGGCCCGTCACCAGCTTCAGATGCGGCTGCACGATGATGTTATTGTAGTATTCTACCGTGTCGTCATCCTGCAGAGAAAGTACCAGAATTAATTAATATGTAAAAAAATATATACTTTTAAACTTACGCGATTTGAACGAACATAATATAATTATTTGTAGTATTAAACGGGTATTTATCGAGTTTTACGACCTATTTACATTCCCGACATTTCGACAGGTTTACACGCTGTCGTGGTCACGGGTAGACTGGAGTACTAGGAGCTAAGCTACTGCCTCTGCGAAGCGGGAGCAGCATTATTTGCAACTATTGTCGAGAACGAAGTGAGGGTAGTTGCAAATATTGCTACCCCCGCTTCGCAGAGGCGTTAGCTCCTAGGTACTCTCCGGCGTGGGAACATGATCACGACTGCAATCCCCAGGCTTGGTAGTTATTAAAAAAAAATTACCCTGATTTTAGCCTTAATATTTTACGAGTTTTTTTTTTTTTTTTTTTATTTTACGAGATAACCAAAATTGTTTATTGCGAACAATGACGAATAGTGAGAGCAATGGTGAAACCGCTGAGAAGAATCGCCCTAATATAGCACGAAAATTCGATTCGATTTCATTCTTTATGCGTCGACAAGGTTGAGTCTGGTTTTCCTCCCACGAGACACCTTTTATGTAACTTCACAAGAAATTGGCGAATCAACACCACGCATTTGCTAACTTTGAGTTTATTATTATCAAGTGCATGAGTCAAGTGGAGAATGCTAAAGCTCTCGACAGACAGTCAGTCGTTTGACGGAACAGGAAAAAATAAAATTTGAATTCCGCTCCTAAAGACCTCTATTCAATTAAATTCTTGTCTATGGCTTTTTATCACAATTTTGCCAACTGCCAAATATATCCGTTAGACAGTCAATCGTATGATGTTAGAACAGGCAAAATTCAAATTTGAATTCCAAAATTCTTGTCTATGGCTTTTTGTCAAATCTGCCAATATCAGTTTCATGACGTTTGAACTAAAAATTGGTAGTGTTTGTACAATATTATGGTTTCCAAACGGTGAATGGACTAAAATATTGAAACCAATTTAATGTAACAAAATAAACTTTAAAGCACTTGACAGTGGCAAAATTTAATACACATAAATGTTGCCACTGTCAAGTGCTTAAAAAAAAATGCCTTAATAAAAAAAAGATAATTTATTTATCTATATTAGATCTTATTCTATATTAGATTATGTCGGTAGATGAGAAAAAGAAAGAATTAGCAAATTGCTATTATGATAATCAACTTCAAATTACTGGAACGACAAAATAAGGGATGTGGTTCACATAATAATGAGGGGGACATGACGTCACATCCGTTTCATCGACGCAAGCGCGGCAACAGTCATTTAGAAGGAAATGGAACGATTTGAATTTTAAAATTAATGATTATTCAATGATAAAATGCTAAACTATTCCAATATTTACGTTAGTATATACTATCTATCATTATGGTCGCATTCCATATTTAAAATAACTATTACATAAGTTTAAAACGCGGTTATAGATAAGTAGATTGTTAAATTATAGTGTCTCTCTTCAAAAAGACCAATTTAATTTTAACAAACGTCAAATATTTTTATTCAATTGGTACTAACTCTTCCGGCAAACTTCGTACTGCCTGTTTGAATAGTTATTCTGCTATTTGGGACAGAGAAATCCAACAAATCAAAAATCATGAAAATCAGTCCAGTTGTTCGAAAGTTATAAGTGTTCGAACAAACCCGACTTTATTATATATTTGATTGATTTTTTACACTCGGCATCACTCTTTAGTTGTCATTTCAGTCAAGCGTATGGACGGGGCCTTATGTAACGAGACCAATGGACGTCCACCTTAACATTATACCTGCGACCGGTAGCCACGTATAGTGAGACAAGCGACCTTTGAGGCGGCCTTGGGCGTCCAAGTCTGGCCGAGATTGGCACATGCGGTCATAATGAGACTGTTTTCACTTTAGAATGGCACCCTATGCTTTAATCGGCTAGATTTGAGCATAGCTATATATAAGGGTTAAGTTTTTTATTTCAGTTATATGAAAACTTACAGCTAAGTATAAAAATTGTGCTTAGATTAATGAGAGAACCTGGGTGACCGAGTTTTTTTGGTTTTCTAAAAACAATTTTGAGAAATTTAAGTAATTTAACAATTTTAGCAATCTTCAATCTCTAGCCTTAGGTAGTACTGAAATGTCACTTCGCTATTTTGAGGTCTTAAATATTTGGGACTTTTTATCCTTCAAAATCGTACCTATAACGCCATAAGTATTTGGCTAGTTGATATGAATTTCATCATTATTCGACTTCTTTTTTGACAGTCACGTCACAGGCGAGCTTATTTCAAACACAGTTAACCATCTAAACGAGGTATTAGTCCAATTTTAAGGTCAATTTATTCAAACTAGTGAGTAGTCGATAGAGCTTTTGGTGGTTGCGTAAAAACATATCTAGGTCGGCCATTTTGAATGTTGTCAGTTTAAGAGCTTAATAAATTAGCAAGTTTTACTTATTGGTCTTTTAATCATTATTTTTGGTTTGATTTTGAAACTGTTGTTCCCACGCGTGGGCACGATTAACGCTATGTGATGCAATTTAACACTGAGATGTGATGTTACGTTATCGTTAATGTAACATTTGAAATTTGAAGTAAGTAATGTTTTGTGAACTGAAAAGAAATACGAATATTTAACTCAATTTCACTAACATTACAATCAAGTACAGTAAAATAAAAATAAAATTGTTGTTTTTGAAAAATTCTAAAAAGAACTGTCATTGTTTGTGTTTTCGTTGTACAGGGATTTTCTGACAGGATGTTGTCCACAAGTCTTTTGAAAGTGACTGTACTTTAATTAGTGGTAAATCTGTAGTTCTGAAGACTACCTCAATAAGTGCCAAAATCTTATATATACCTTTAAACGAGCAATTCTTGTATATATATATATATAATCTGAATCTCGGAAACGGCTCGACCGATTTTCATGAAATTTAGTATGTAGGGGGTTTTGGGGGTGATAAATCGATCTAGCTAGGTTTTATTTTTATAAAACGTCGTTTACTCAAAAAAAACGAGCAAAGCTCGGTCACCCAGGTACTTAATACTAAATTAGCGTAACATTTCATTTTTCGTTTCATTGTCTTCTAAATTAAATTCATTTCCCCGTATTTTTTTTCTTAATTGTAGGTATCAGTACTAATTGACATGGCTTCTAAAATAAACTGAAACAGGCTCGACTAACGTCAGTTTAGGCAAATTAGAACTGTAATATAATATACTAGATTCCGTTAATAAAATATAGCCTATGTTCATACTGAAAGTTCATTATCCACATTGGTGAAGGAATTTTTCAAATCGGTTCAGTAGTTTCGGAGCCTATTCAATGCGAACAAACATTGATTGTTCTTTCTTTCCTCTTTATAATATTAAGTATCTATCGATAAAATAATTATCGCTTATTTAGTTTTTGGGATAAACTAAATAAGATTGCGCATTTTAGGATTTTTTTATGTTAGTTCGCGCAACAACAGTATTACCAACATTATGTAACAAACAACGAAATATTGTAGGATGTGATTTGGAGGTTCTTTTTATTAACAAGTCGTTACCGTGTTATCTACGGCATATGTCGAGTTGAGTCATCTTATGTAACTTCCGACTATGAACTATGGTTTAGATACGTTTGGCCTAACTGGTTTTTTTTAATTTAGTTTAACGGGAAATAATCAAAATGATTTTATTCATTTAGGTATTTCTAAAAACGCGTTTTTATTAATGACAAACTACCAATATGTCTTGGTAGCAAAACGTCCAATGAGCAAATCGCCTATGATTTTTAGAAAAGTCTTTATTACTTCATATTATCTACCATATTTATGTGGTTGGGTTTTATAGAGCTTGATAATTGTATTGTATTCATTTATTTCAGATATAATAATCCATGATATCACTCATAAAAATAATTAAATTAATTCAGGAAAACAATTACCAATAAATAATACGTTTTAATTACCGGATATACGGATACGGATCAGGTGGACTAAAGAGCAAAATGTCTTCGTTAGTAGGTATAACGTAATACTTCTTGAGAGCATAATGTCGACAAGAGTAGTTAGGTATTCACCGGAACTGGCTCATGTGATCCAAACCCGAAATAAATTCACCGACTCAGGCTAAAAAAAAAAAAAAAAAAAAAAAAAAAAAGTTTGGTGTCTTTTCCTAGGTTTTCGGGGTCGCTGAATCGGTCTATTGCATCCGTTTTTTGATAGCTTACACAGATCATGAGATAGCTAACCAATCTAAAGCTCTCCACTACACTGCTAATCACCTATTGATAAAATTAACCTAAATGTTTCCTTATCACCCAGTGAACACGGCGCGCCATTGTTTGTTTATCACCTCTGACGTCACGGCGCACCATTGTTTGACGTCAATCTCAGACTAATTAGCTTATTAGGATGTTCTAGCAAAACAACATTTTTTGGTTCAATCACAAACCTTTATTTCCTCTAAAATAAGTACAGAATAGTTTGTATAAAAATATATCATTATTTATTGTATTGTTACTGAATAATTTAATAAAATCCATCATTGTATTTCCATAAAATTTGTTATAAAGATATGTTACACAATATTCTCCGCAAACTGATGTAAAATCATCTTGTAATCTATACCTATTAAAATCCCACCGCTTTGAATTCCTGATCAAGAAATCTCTATGATATCCTGTAGGCGGTCGTCCATATGAATCGAAATACTGACCAAACCTATTTCTATCTATGTGTATGGCCACCCAATGAGAACCAGACATGCTGTCGGTGTCCAAATTGCTTATCAGGTACATAGGAACTTTAACATGTAAAGGTAACCTGTTTGCTGCATATACATTTTTTTGTAAAGAAGGATGGATAGTGTTCAAATATTTTTGAATCTCAATTGTGTTCATGTTTAATCAGCCTTTCGCATAAAGCTGTGCTATGCTTAACCTTCAAATCAAGAATGTGGAACTAAATATACTGAACTTCTTTATAAACATTGTGCAAGGACATAAATAAAAAGATTGGAATATGTGCAGATTATTTTTATTAGGTACTAACACTTATATATAGACAATAGTTACCTATTTAACTGCTATAGTCTACGGTTACATTACGGTTCTTATCTATTTCAATAACATTATCAAATTCTGCATAAACAATACAATTTATAGTCTGAGTAAGAGTAGACTCAAAACGAACTTCTAATCTAACACTACCATGTTTTATAAGATTCCAATGTGTATTTGAATTTGAACTAAGGTCGGCCGTTAGATCAAACGCTAACAAACAGTATCCTTTCGCATATTTTTCCCTAGATATCCCATTACCTTCATTAAGAAAATGTATACCTGTTCCTGAAAATAGTGTGTGATAAGCAGCAGTAAAAATATTACTCTCAAACGATGGTTGCAAAGCTTTTGAAGGTATTTGCTGACCATCAATGTATAAACAAAATGTATTTAAATCATAGTTTTCAAAATTGAATGGATTTTTAGTCAGACACCCATTAAACGCTGCATTGTTTACAAATCCAACTATACATCTTTTAGGAACTTGTCCTAGAAAAATATTGTCAAGAGTCTTGCCCTGAATCCCTGAAGGTATGGTTAAAACTTTGACTTCAGCACGAGTAATAGGATATTTAGCGGTAGTAGATGCTAAAACTTTCTGATGTGCAAGTAATACAGTTGGATTGATTCGAGCTCTACGAACAATAAGAGTTGCATCTGTAATGCATACTTTAAATTTTAAATCGGATGAAGATGCCATTAGATTAAACGTTTCTCTAGAACGAACTAATTTGACACTCATTTCAACACCATTTATTAAAAACTTTTCCTGGTTAAATATATCACCATGAAGATGTCCAATCATTTCTATTTCCTTACTTTGACTTACTAACTGTTGTCTTTTAACGAATCCTTCATTTTTTTCATCAGTTGAGTTCATTTTCCCAGCAGTATCTTCATACCATAGACTACAAGTTAGGTGAGATTCTTTAGCTGCAGGAGCATAGTTTAATAAAGTTTCCATGTATGCTCGATATGCATATGTATTGTTTGGAGGTGATACTAGCTTCTGATTCAAATATACATCTAGTTGACTGAAGATTGAATGAAGCCAATTATTTATGGGTGATACAGTTGTTGATTCAGCTAGTTTTGTTGAGTCTTGGTTAAGTATTTTAGCTTTGATGTGTATCAACGTGTGGGATAAATCTATGTAATCATCACCGGTTCCGGGTACTTGAAATTCTATAGGACCATCGTCAGCAAGGGATGAAATGGGTTTGTAGTGTATCCATAGTCCATTTTCGATACTAGTTTGTGTGGATGGCAAAGCAAATAAATCTAACTCTGATTTAATGCACTCACAAGAATGACTATGTAAAAAAGACATCTTTAATTATTAATTAAATATATCTTTTAAATTATTAGGTCTAGCTCTTGATTTTTTAGTAGCTTTCACTTTGGCGATCGGTAGTGGATTGAATGAGGAAAGACGTTTTCTCTTTGTTATATATCCAGAGCCAGACATATTCAATCGATCTATTTTACTATCTGCTTTTCTTTTCAAATTTGAACTAGCTTCTTTAAGTCGAGATTTAATTGAATCCTCCATTGGTCTAGCACTTATCATATCTGATAGAAGGCCAACACCAGCATTTAAGGCTTCCTTGCCTATTACTCGAGCACCACTAGAAAGTAATGGTAAAACTGATCTAAACAATCCTCCTAAGAAGCTACCAATACCATGACCACGTTGATAAGGAGCCCCTTTATAAATTACTCCGATCCCAGAACCAGCTTGATGTGAATAATAATGTTCATATGGACAAGTTATATCATCACGAGAATGCATTATAATTTTCTGAAATGTAGTTTAACACACACCGTTCCAAATTGAAATGGTATTTTTTGACCTGTGTTAGATCTTATATCCACTTCAAGCGTGTCGAATTCTCTACGCATAACAGGTAAGTAGTGAGGTGGTGAGAAAACATGCATTTTATTTGCTCCATAAATATACTTTGCAGGATCCAAAGGTATAATTCTCAAGAGAGGAGTCATAACATCTCCAACTATCTGAGGTTCGATAATATCACAATAAACAAATAATTGAGATGGTAACCCCAAATGTAAATTTGCAGGACATTTTCCAAATCCATTTTCTACAAGATTTCTATCGGGTTCAAAACCAAGTTGAATACCAAGCTTGGGTGATTGATAACTTTAACGATTTGATATTTTCATCCATTACCGTAGCGGAAACAAACTTTGATATATCATCATATCGAAATCGAATTTTTTCCTTTATGTTATTCAACGCTGATAGAATGTGATTAATATTATCATAATTCGTGGCTGGAATGTGGGTCTTATAATAAACCAGTGAAGGTTTTTCTTCATGTGGCATTAATATCCATTTTGTTATGTAAATAATATTTTCATGATCTTGTACAGTAAACATGGTACAAGGGTATTGAAATTCAACCACTCCAACTGACCATTCTCCCTCCAACTTGATAGATTTTGGTAATTTCGTTGAAAATCTTGTAGTCATGTTGTTTGGATAATATTCCATAGAACTGTTACTGAGTAATGTTAAATAAAAACTTTCTTTAATCATAATTCTTTTAATTCAGAAACCAAAACCCAACTATTAAATTTATCTGGATAACCTTTCCACTTCACTAACACTTGCTTTCTGTTATTGGAATAGCGAGAACCAATTATTTTATCAATCTTATAGTTAGAGGTGGGATCATATGACACTTTCTGTAATTCCCTTTCATAAAAAGTTCCAATGATATCTTCTTGCTGTAAATCTTTTAGTGTATACACAACCAATGGAGAACGATCTATAACTGAAGTTATTATAAATATTTCATCACTCCAATTAGATTCATAACCCTTTTGAAAAATGTGTTTGTATTTTGTTATTCTTACATAGTCTCCAACGAGTAATTTCGGTAAGGATTTTGTAATTATTCGATAGTTTGTTCTATCATACAGGTTGTTCCAAACAGTCATTAAATTATTTGAATTAACATCACAAGGACACATCTTAATACTAGAATGGTAGCTATGGTTATAAGCATATAATAAATCCTGTAAAATGTCAATGTATCTATATGTATTTTTGTGGGTAAAATAACGCCACATCCTCATTTTAAGTGTCCTTTGAAATCTTTCAACAATGCTAGCTTTAATATCAGGGTTATTTGTTGTATAGTAATTAACATTTTTAATTTTTAAGTATCTCTGAACATCCTTGGAAACAAATTCAGTTCCTTTGTCAGATTGTATATGAGTTGGTGTTGTACCAGCCTCATGAAATATGCTTTCTAAACATGTTTTAATGGTGCTCGAATTTTTACTTTTCATTGGTCGGGCATATGCATATTTGGTAAAGACATCAATAACACAAAGAATGTAATTAAAACCATCATTATATTTTGAATAAGTTCTCAAATCACTTAAGTCAGCTTGCCATAGTTCATTAAGATTAGATAATACATATTTGTTTCGTGGAAACTTCCTATGTACCGGTTTATGAAGTGTGTATGTTTCTTGTGATTGCAACCATTTTATTACATCTTTTCTGTTCATTTTACCCTTCATGGCTTTAACTAGTTTGTTGATACCAGCATACCCAGCTGGATGCGATGGATTATAGTAGATATTATTTATTTCTAATAGGGAGTCCATTTCTCCCAATCTATCTTCTGTTGGACTTTTCGAACGTGTTTATACCTGTTGCGGGATTTTGGTGTTGAAAAAACCTCCTCTTGCTGTGGTGTGGTTTGTTTAAGATCTTTTATCTGAAGCTGTTTTATAAATTCACTTCTTTTTGCGTTTCCAATGTAAGTTAATGGTATTTGTATTTCTTTTAATGCGGTAGCAAACTGTTGCCACCCTATTGGATCATTATTTTTCAGTGGTCTTACACAATCATTTACCAAGTCTAAAATATTGCTTCCAACAATTTTTTCTTTGTTAATAATAACTGTACCTACATCATCCCAATCAATTTTGTCTGTATTTGAAGCCACCAAATTTAATAATAACTCACCTTTTCTTGTATAAGTTTTCGGTATTAAACTGAGTATATGTCGAGGTGTGTATGTATTTTTTTTATTCAAAAATATATTTGTATCCTGTTTCTCTTCTCCGTTTGATGTCTCTATAGCAACTGCATCGTTAGTGTCAATGTCTTTGTTTTTATCATCTGGTACGTCTTCTGGTAGATTAGTATTTGAAAGTAATGGTAATTCGAGAGGTTGACGTCCTTCTTCAGTAAAATGTAAGTATCTTTGTAAAATTTGTAAGTATAAAATACACTTCTTTCTATCTTCCATATGACTATTCAAAATATTTTGCATTTCTATGTCTAATCGTGATATGGGACTATCAGTAGAATTTTGTTGTTTTATTTTTTCAAATATACTTGGATCAACGAGTAACATTTTTTTAGCGTGTTCCATATTTCAAACGATAGAACCAACTAATGCACTCAAAATTGAACCCAATATAATTGGTAAAAAAGATCCTCCTTTTTGAACAATTATGTGTTTACGAATTTTGTTTGTACTTTTACGCACTAGTTTGCGAAGTATTTCTTTATATTTTTGTAACTTTTTCTTTGCCTTTTCGTCAAGAGGTACTTTACCTTTTAAAACGTTATGGATGATTTCACAAATGCAATTGATTTCATCTTCATCACATGACTTTAAAAGTGCTCTTTGATATTTTGGTTTAAGTGTATGTAGAGCACTTAGTAAATCTTTATGCGTCTTTAAGCTTCGATGCATTATTGATGAATGATTTGAATTTGTTGATTCTTTGCATATTTAAATGATTTTGTTGGGATATAAACTGTACAATATCCATCTGAAGGAAATATTTTTGTTTTAAATCGACACATTTCACTAGTGTCTTGTTTTAGATCTATCATCAAATATCCATGAGCTTCTTTTGTTGCATCTTTGTATGAATCTTCCATAAACTTTGTATTTTCTGGTGACACTTGACGTGCTAGATATCTGATTTGAGTTTTATCTCGAGGATTTTTAAAATAGATAATATAACTAGAATTCAAAGATATATCTCTCTGTCCTTTACCTTGATGAAACAAGTTTTGTGTTATATAAAAAACACTTAGGTTTCTGTGATGGCTGCCTTTTGTAAATATATCAACAACACGTCCATCTGATTCTCTCATGAGATCATCAATGATTACTAGTTGTGCTTCCTTTCCATCAAACATACTGAGATCTGGTATGCCTTGACAATAATTTACGTTTTTGAGGTTATACAAAGGTTGCATTTCATCAAAACACCAAGTTATTTGGGTAAAATCAACACTACAAATTTCTTTTACATACTTTATAAACTTTGTTACAAAGTTAGATTTTCCACAACCACTTGGACCTGCTACTATTGCACTAAAAGGATGATTAAAATGGTACATTTTAATGTGTTGTTTGTGAGGGGTATGTTTAAATAATGAAACAATCTATTTAATCATCATGTATTTATATTTTTAAAATTAAAACATTAACCATCAGTATGAACAAAATTCTTATAGATAACATGAAAAACACAATAATGGTATAAACATAAAACAACCTATAACTTAAAAATAAAACAAATTCATATTCATCGTACCTATTTAAAATAACTTTACATTTACTAACTAAATAGGAAACTAAAGTATTGTTAAATAGCTGATACATTATAGTTTTGTTTTTACAATACAAACTTAAAATAAATTACAATCTATCACTATGATAACATTATCTTAGTTTATAATGACCCCATGCTAATGTGTCAATATTATTAGGTAAAATGTAACGTTTGGTGTCATTATAAGACAAACATATTTTGTTTACTTGTTGAGTAAATATTCTATGTTTTAAAGATTTAAATAGATTCATGGTGCCATACAGAATTTTTTTGTTTAAAAGACATGATCTATAATTTTCAATATTCAAATTCTTTGTAACACATTTCTTTACACCTTTAGCTTTCGCAATAAATTTATCATCAACATCTAATGCATACATTTTAGACCTTAACCCAATGAATTCTCGAAAAATTTTACCATTATTTTCATCTTTGAAAAAACCTAACTTCTTTTTATTTATTTTTGGATAACCAAATATGTTATCATCTGCGTAATCGGATGTATCAAACTTAGAAGATAGATCTGGTTTAATATTTTCATAAAAGTTATTTGTAAAAACTTGATATATCAAACTATCAGTATCAGTGTAGAGCAATTTTATGTTATTGTTAAACTTTTTAAGCATGTAGTTGTAATGAAAATCATACATTAAAGTTTTTGAAATATCCAAAATGCAAAAACCTAAGTATATCGGTTTGTTATGATACAATTTAGTTTTTCTTAACTGAACCGCTACTAAATTCTCTCCAAAAATGGAGGAATTTTTAAATTCTGGTTTCGCAACAAAATCTTGTACACCAAGCTTTTTACCTCGATTTTCCCAATGTGTTAATAGTTTGACATTCACCCTCTTTTCAATATTTTCCATTGTCTTCCCAAATACAGAATTATTCATTAACTTGTAAAAATCTTTTTCGAAATCAGATTTTGCAGATGTTCGTAAAGTTGTGTTTAAATCGATGTAATGTTTTAACCAGGGACTTTGTTTGAATTTTAATATCCTGTGAACCTTCGTTACTTTGACACCCAATTCAATGCATTGTTTCAAATTCCTATAATGGATTTTATACTTCATCTTATTGTGTAAGTTTGGGACTAACTTGATTTCTTTAGAATTTCCTATTTTTATGTTTTCAGGACAAAGAGGTAAATCTGAATGCAAATCATGTAGTTCAGTGGGGTACTCCAAATCAACTTCTAAAATAAAACCATATTCTGAATTGTCTGGCACATCAAAATTTGTATCAACGTTTACCCACTCAAACCCACCAACTGGAAGAAATTGAGACATAGCCCAACCATATAGATTATTAGCATCGAAATAAGCCAAAAATGATTTTTGTTTATCTTTATCATAATCTTCCATGAACTCATTATTAGCTTTTGCATGGCGATTACTGCATTGAGACACACCTCCTCGTATACCAGCTCTAATAAAAGCAATTTTTTCGTAATCTGTTAAAAGTTCTAACTCTATTTGAGTGTATTTCAACATAGCGTCCCAACTTAACCCAGGAGCTGTGTAGTAATGAACCGGATCCAAACCATATGTTTTTAAACACAAAGTTCTAAAGTTTTCAAACACATCCGTCAGCAGTAAAACATCAGTTTTGAGGTACAGATCTGAATAATCTGACATATTACGACATTGAAAGTGCTGCCAAACATCTTTAGCATGGTTGTAATCATCATTTGATACATGTGAATTAGTTAGTGAACTATAAAAATTTTCTTGACTAGGAAGTGTTGTTTTTTTCAAACAGTCTTCAGATGATATGAACTCATATGGGTATATACCTTTTTTTCTTAGACGATTAAAATCTTCATTATTAGGAAAGCTATTTCTTAAAGTTTTAAATTGTTCATTGCTTAAATTTTTTGCTAGCTGATCAAGACTACATGGTAAAAATTTAAAGGAATCTACAAATCTTAAACAAATTTTTTGATTATTTATACTCATGGTTTTGGAAAAAGAAATGTATTTTTCTTTGGTTTGAGGAATTACATCAATTTCTCCTTCAACAAAATTTAAGGAATGGACTATGAAATGAGCATCATAATTGCTTAGATTGTGTAGAAAAACTGGGATGTAATGTGGTGGTCGAAACTTTTTTACACATATTTCATGTGCAACACCTCGAAAATCACCAGTTTGCCAATCATAATCTAATGTGTTTTCACCATTTAAATTACTCTCACAGATATGACATGTTGTTGCAATTGAAACTTTATTTTCATCTATAGCTGATAAAGGTTTAGGACAAATTTGAAAGCTATTTTTTCTACATATTTTTTTTTAATCTTCATGCAAACGTTTCATGAATACTTGTGCACAATTTTTTCCACTGTAAGTCTCATATTTTGACAACTTATCATCATATGAACATTTGATGTAATAACCAAAACTATACGGTTTGTGCTCATGAGTATTGCGAGTGTATGGTTTTGAGGGATCGTTAAAACATGATTTGATTGGGTTTAAAAAAGCTTCGAAATCAGCATATATAACAAATGGTATTTTTAGCTTTTTATTGTATTTTTCGAATTTCAATTTATCATTGGATACTGGTTGACCAAACCAATCCTTTAACGTTGTATCACCATTTGGTAATTCTGTTGCAATATGAGCACAGTCATATTGTTGATGATCAATCAACCTTTCTTTTGTTGAAAAGTGTAGCAAACATCCATCACAAATATGGACTGCATGATCTTGATTTGAAATCTGTTTACTAACGAGACGCGACATGTTTTTAATATAGCAATAGTGTTTATTTATTCCGTTTGAAATTAATAATAAATTGATGTGAACATCTTTACGAGTTTTGGTTAAATACAATGGACCAACAACGCTATGACACTTTTTATCTTTATTAAATTCTAAACCAAACACATTAATGCTAATGTTGTTTAGTTTTTCAACTTTGGATATATCAACCAGCTTTACAGGAAAATCCACTCCATTAAATTTTAATTTGTTTGAATGTACTGTGTATGATGATACTCGATCAACATTTTTGTTAACTGGATACAAAGCGGAAAGCAATGCCCATTTGAAACATAAATTGTCAGCATTTTTAACATTAACTACAGCTTTTTTAGTTCTTATATCCTTTGGCAACTCAATATATGAAGTACCGCGCAGAGGATTAAATTTATTAACATTCATATCCAATGCTTTTATTTCCTTAAGACTCCAACCACTGTCTTTTTTCTCAAAAGAACTGATTTTATTTATCAAAGTGTCACACAAAGATGAATATAGAAAATTTAGATCATCCCCCTGAAATACTATGTAATTATATGTTTGGAAATCAAAAGTTTGAAATGAATCCTCTTTAGTTTGTTGAATAAAATCGGCATGCAGAACAAAGTTTACTTTAAAAACTGTTAGCTTTTGAATAGACTCTTCAATTAGAAGCATAATTTCATTTTTGATAGAATTCAAATACAACTCAGGTGTTTCAAAGTTATTTAAATGTTGATCATTCTTTCCACGTATCTTATAAGAAATTATTCTATTACCAAAAGCTGATTCGATTATAGAAACATTTTGTAGTGAGTCATGTACTTTTTCAAGTTTACTTTTATGAAGTTTACTCTTTAAATGATTTGCAAAATACCTTCTACTAACAAGAACTTGACAAATGTCACAATTTACCTTATCATCACGTTCATTTCCATTGTTAGATGTTGTTTCGTTTGTGTTGTTAGATCCCATTGATGATGTAGATGGTCCATCTTCATATCGCGCTCGTTTCACAACAATGTCAGCATTTTCAGAGTCATTCACTCTCTTAAGAGATCCCCCCGATTGTAGACTGCAATAATAAATTAAAAGAGTTGAGATATGAATTCAGTTTAGGATAAACAAAAGTACTAGAAGGAGAAGATATAGATATCACTTACTTTATTTTTCCTTCAACCAGAGCGCATTCTTCAAATAAGTATTCATCGTATTCATCTTCAAGCATCACACAATGTTTGAATTCGGATTCAGCATTTATTTTTTCTTCAACCAGAGCACATTCATCATATAAGTATTTATCGTATTCGTCTTCTAGCATCATATGGTTATCAAATTTTTGACAAATTTCATCACTAAAATCGGTATCCATCGTATTGAAAAAGACACTAACACAGTTTACACTCATATTTTCCATTTTTGGTGGAGATGGAATCACAGTAAGTATCTGCACGTAAGCGTCTACAAGAAGTATCTACATGTAAGCGTCTACAAGAACTATTTATAGTAAGAACAGGTAGAAAGATCTCATGTTATAAGTAATACTTACATAATGAGGTATGTCTAATTAGGTACTTACTAAAGCAACCCCACTGATGAGATATTGTTTCCTAAGATTCTATTATGAGGTAAGTATTTGTATTCTAATATTTTTTCTAATGACTAAAATTTGTAAATGAGGGATAAGTAAATTTACTAAGAATGAAATTTTATCGAAACTTATAAATAAAAATTGGTAAACTACTACTACTTATTAAAATGATATTTTTTACATGTTGGGTTTGATGCTATTTCTTTTGATATGCAGTATATTATTTTTTTTATACTTTCATAATTGTTATTGCATTCATTTGTAAAATATTTTACTCTATAGCTTGCATGTTTCCACTGTTCTGTAGGCGTGATTTTATTTATTTTGTGCATGTTATAAACTTCTATTTTTATCATATGATTCGATCGATGACCATCATCTTCATTGGTAGTTATAAAAACATTACCACCTTCTTGGTGGGCACGAGAAACTGTTGATGATAACTTTCTCTTCTTTATTTGTTTCACTTCAAACAAATTATCTAAGCTTTCAGTTGATTTGTTTCTTTTCATTTGTTTTTTAAGTGGTTTTTCTTCACAAATGTTAAGGGGTTCTTGAGTCTTATCTTCATCATCTGAACAAGTGTAATAATATTGTTTGAATGTATTTTCTTCGAAAGAGTTCTGCAACAATATAATAACCACTATCAACGTTTTGAATCTATATGCATAACAAATTATAGAAAAGTTTTAAAGAAGTACTTACATCCATTGTTCTGTAGATCACTTTAAACACACTTCACAAAATGTAATCTGGAGACTTATAGTTCATATGAACAAGCACTCGACAGTGAATGTTTGAAAAAAATTACGACTTATATAACCAACTAAACTTATCAGGATCATTAGGGCAACATTCAAACAGCATTCCTTATTTGTATAGAATTTGATAATGTTATCTAAACTATCAGGATCATTAGGTTGTGTACATATTTTACAACTGACTAATGGGCAACATTCAAACAGCATGAGTCTACTCTTACTCAGACTATAAATTGTATTGTTTATGCAGAATTTGATAATGTTATTGAAATAGATAAGAACCGTAATGTAACCGTAGACTATAGCAGTTAAATAGGTAACTATTGTCTATATATAAGTGTTAGTACCTAATAAAAATAATCTGCACATATTCCAATCTTTTTATTTATGTCCTTGCACAATGTTTATAAAGAAGTTCAGTATATTTAGTTCCACATTCTTGATTTGAAGGTTAAGCATAGCACAGCTTTATGCGAAAGGCTGATTAAACATGAACACAATTGAGATTCAAAAATATTTGAACACTATCCATCCTTCTTTACAAAAAAATGTATATGCAGCAAACAGGTTACCTTTACATGTTAAAGTTCCTATGTACCTGATAAGCAATTTGGACACCGACAGCATGTCTGGTTCTCATTGGGTGGCCATACACATAGATAGAAATAGGTTTGATCAGTATTTCGATTCATATGGACGACCGCCTACAGGATATCATAGAGATTTCTTGATCAGGAATTCAAAGCGGTGGGATTTTAATAGGTATAGATTACAAGATGATTTTACATCAGTTTGCGGAGAATATTGTGTAACATATCTTTATAACAAATTTTATGGAAATACAATGATGGATTTTATTAAATTATTCAGTAACAATACAATAAATAATGATATATTTTTATACAAACTATTCTGTACTTATTTTAGAGGAAATAAAGGTTTGTGATTGAACCAAAAAATGTTGTTTTGCTAGAACATCCTAATAAGCTAATTAGTCTGAGATTGACGTCAAACAATGGTGCGCCGTGACGTCAGAGGTGATAAACAAACAATGGCGCGCCGTGTTCACTGGGTGATAAGGAAACATTTAGGTTAATTTTATCAATAGGTGATTAGCAGTGTAGTGGAGAGCTTTAGATTGGTTAGCTATCTCATGATCTGTGTAAGCTATCAAAAAACGGATGCAATAGACCGATTCAGCGACCCCGAAAACCTAGGAAAAGACACCAAACTTTTTTTTTTTTTTTTTTTTTTTTTTTTTTTTAGCCTGAGTCGGTGAATTTATTTCGGGTTTGGATCACATGAGCCAGTTCCGGTGAATACCTAACTACTGACAAGGCAGAAAGGCGAGAGTGAAATGTCCTAAAATCAAAATGTTTATCGTCTAGTTTTTATTCCGCCAAAAAAATAACTCTTCACAACTTTTTTTATTATTTTACAAAGAGCTTCCAAACAAAAAGTTTCATTTGACAATTTTGTATAGGCGGTGAGTCTAAAAAGTTTACTCAATATTGGTTTAGGATGGTGTTGGCTGTAGCTGTAGGCGTAGGTATCTATACATGCAAGGTCTATCCAATATTATGAAGGAGCAAATATTGAAGTTTGGTCTGTCTTCTTAGAAATGTACCTATTTATGATTCACACACACCCACGCACACTCACAAAATATGTTCACGACTGTATTCCCTAGGCTCGAAATCTCCTCAGATCTCTAGTTAGGTACATAGATCTTTAAGGGTAGTCAGAGACACGTCCAAATATGATATTTGACACATGCCCACATTTTGCACTGTAGTTAATACCTACCGTTTCTGTACGTGACATCCTAAGGTTGCAAGTTCATCGCCGCTTATAAGAATACTAAATGATACACACCTTCGAATTTTTAGTTCTAGGGTAGGTATGCCGGTTTCCTCACGATGTTTTCCTTCACCGTTTAAGAGCACTGGCATTGCGCACATATTTTATAACCAAATTATTTGTATTATTATGATTACTATTCGTGAACTCTGTCGATAAAGAAAAAAACACACAAGGCGTCAATCGTGACTAAGCGGTCGTGCGGAGAATTACACAACACGACACGAGGAAACACGTGAGGCGTGTATAAAGCTTAATAAATATAATAAATCAACTCATAATACCTATATGGGTACAATCTGCATTGAACTTGAAAGTTCTAGAGATTCTGACTTGAAAATTTGCTAGGAAGCTTAAATGAGTTTAAACGGTGAAGGGGTTGTAAAGATAAGTAGGTATTTGGTTTGAAAAAAACTTTTAAAATTTGTTGAGTGGGGTATCTAACGAAAGGCCTTTACTTGTAAATTAAAAATGGTTTTTATTTTTATTCTAGGATGGATAGTTTTGTATAACGAATAGAGTAAAATTAAGAAAATCTCTGACGTCGGTACGGTATTAGTATGTGCTGCGGCCAGCAATATTGCATAGAAGATTGGTATCTACTCACATTATCATTAGACATAGTGTTGCATCCTCTCAACGGCACACTGTATTGAAGATCACCTCTCTTGGAGACATACTCTCTGAGGCATGAGGAGTTGCTCCCCAAGCCTGCGGGGTACACGATCCCGTTAAACCTGGGATCCCTGGAAACATAATCTCATGATAACCTCTAGAAACATCATCTTCCTGTCCTTATCCGACTATACGGTTATACGGACTCTAGGTTCTCTTCCTCCATTCTTCCCTATCATCCGTCATTTCAGTAGTCACTCCCTTCTTTCATGATAACCTCTAGAAACATCATCTTCCTGCCCTTATCCCACTAGTGGGGTCGGCTAGGTTCTCTTCCTCCACTCTTCCCTATCATCCATCATCTCAGTAGTCACTCTCTTTTTTCATGATAACCTCTAGAAACATCATCTTCCTGCCCTTATCCCACTTGTGGGGCCGGCTAGGTTCTCTTCCTTCACTCTCCCCTATCATCCGTCATCTCAGTAGTCACTCCCTTCTTACACATATCATCTCTCACACAGGCCATCCATCTTTTCTTAGGTCTACCTACCCTTTTATCCATCCACATTCAAATCCATCACCCTTCTTGTAACATGACTTTCTTCTCACCGCATAACATGCCCATACCACGCCAACCTATTACTCTTCAACTTGACTGGCGCTACTTTCAAACTTCCTCTAATATCCTCATTCTTTATCTTATCCATTCTTGTCACTCCACACATCCATCTCAACATTCGCATCTCCGTCGCATGCACTTTGCATGATAGCCTCTAGAAACAACTGCAACTAATCTTAAATCTTCTAGAATCTTCCTAGAATCTTCTTTATTTATGGCATCTGTCTCTTTTGAGATGAAATTTGCCATTGGTAGTAATGTCAATGTCACAAAGACAGTCAGTGAAACAAAAGTTGGCTGTTTTATTCAAAATTCTCAGGATTTCCTTCGATGGATTTAGAAAGGAACTATTCAATTTAATTCACATAATCTACTTTACACTCGCCTCAAGAACTCTGCCTTTATTGGAAAAATAACCACCAAAATTACACAATAAAACTCAAAATAACACGAGAAAAAATATAAAAGCTAGAGCGAGAAAGTTGACAGACAAATGCATAGCAGAAAATATCCTAGAATCTTCTTACCTACTGTGTGAAGGGTGGAAAGGCGTGACAGTGACATCCATAGTGTCCTTCCCGCAGTTGACAGTGAGCGTGTCAAGCGGCGTGCTGTCTCGCTCACTCGCTGGGGTTACTGTTGCTATTGCTGTTGTTGCTAGCTCTGTAAAGATGTACATTGCTGAAGTTGCTATCCTATCCTTTTTTATTTTATCCTGTTTTACCTGTGTACCTAAATAGGTATATTTTAGGAACATAGTATTTTTACACGCTTATTTTGATTTTTTGATAGGATTTTGTCCATTTATTTTTGAGAGGATTTACGAGCGAGTTTTTTTGCGGGTTAAATGCTTATTTTTTTTCAAAATTATACTATTTTATTAAGATAATATGTATAATATATTATGTACCTACTCTTGGTTTTGTTCATAAAATTAATAACAGCCTAAAACTTAATATAGGTACCTACGTAGTATCTACACGTACGTTTTTTCACAGTAAGTTTTTTAGTAAATCTAGTTAAAAGTATCAATTTTAATATCACAGACAATTAATACGAAGGCAGAAAGCAAAACAAATTACAGTGTGTCTGATATATGCGTCCTTAAGGCCGTTGTCTACGAAAGCATTACGTGTGCAACACTCATATTTTGTGCGGTCAAGAAGAAGGCATGTATTAATAAGTGATGCCATCGATGCACTGTGGAGCATTGTGTACGAAATGTTGTTCATAGTGGACTTACGTTTTAAAAACGAACTAAGTAGTTTTTATTCCCAAAATGTTAAAAACACGACTAGATCCTTACAGACGCCATATTAGTTTTTTAGACATATTGTATGGCCTATGTCACTCGTGATCTAGATGAATCCAACGACACTTATTTATCAAAATCCGTCCAGCTGTTTGGAACTTGCATACATAAATTCAATCCTAAACATTACCCTCCTTCTACGCTTTGCAATCGGGTAAAAAGAAACCAACTTAAATGTTATACTAGAGTATTTTAAGTTGTCCCTATGGGAAAAGTATCAATTCCTCAGGAATTAAATTTATATGGGACATTAAAATGATTTTAGAATAATATAATGAACGTACAAAAAAACATAAAACCTTCTTCGTTTTTGGAAGTCGGATAAAATCATGCGCTTGATTTCTGCCTTTTGTCATACGAGACAGAGACAATCGTCACAGCAAAATTCCTAAAAAATACAAAGTTTTGTACACGAATAAAATTATGCTGAACACGATTTCAGTAGAATAATAAACTGTCTGATCTAATTTGTATGCGTCTCTTGTTTACCGAAATGGAGTGATTACAGTCGTGTTGCTTCGGTGGACAGTGGGTTTAATCTTAAGGTTTTATTAGAAAGTGTGGTATGGTTAATTTAACGGGGCAAAAACCACGCTTGTGGAACGTAACGCGTTAAAAAATACATTTTAATAAAATCAGCCAAGGGTGAGACTCACTCACTCAGGGGAATCTAATGTTTATTTATGACAAAATCTATTATTGGCTACTACTGTGCAAAACTTGACTCTGATTACCCCTGATATAGGTAAATAAACAAACAATAAATGTCTCTACAACTTGTGATGTCTTCTTCATTGTTTATGACATCTGTCTCTTTTAGACCAATTTTGCCACTGTCAAGTGTTTAAATCAATGTCACAAAGTCATAGTCAAATTTTCAAGCCAATATTAAGCAAAAGATGGCTGTTTTGTTCAAAATTCTCAAGATTTTCGATTTGTGATGTCTTTAAAAACAGGATTACTGTCGTGACAATATTTTTTTCTTTTATCAATTTTTTATTTTTGATAACTGTCAAATATTATGCAATAGGTTAAGTTGGGCTACAATGGCCTAACTGACCTCTTGTTTGGCGAACGGTACGTCCCGAGGTGTCCGGCGGGTTAACACCCGGTCATCGACCTTCCCATCCTACACGACCCGTTGCGTCCGCGTCTGGGTGACGAGCAGGCCCAGACAGCATCTTGTCTAATGACGGTGTTTTAAGTCGATCATCATCCTTTTCACCGGGCTAAGAAATTATCAATTTGTTTGTCTATACAAAAAAAAAATTACGGTATTTTAAGTCGATCATCATCCTTTTCAACGGGCTACAAAAGGGTTAATAATTAAATAGTTGTGCCTATATTTTACCCGAAGGAGGATTATGTATTTGGGGTGTATGTATGTATGTGGATTGCTTTGGCTGCCGCTATAGCCCAAACGGCTGGACGGATTTTAATATGATGAATTCGTGTATTCCCGTTGTCCCCGAACGCCCTGTCCCCTATTCGGGGACAGCGGGACGTGAAAAAAAATCTTTCCCGTTGTCCCCGAAACCTGGATTCGGGGTCGGGGACAACGGGAAGTCAAAATTTCACGTGTTGTCGTCGGATCACTGAGTGGCGTTGGATATACAAAATGTCAAAAATTAAAATCTGATATGGTGGCTATTTTCAATTAGGTGCCTATCTTTTTTTAATCGGGTTTTTTAAATTTTTGAAATAAATAGGTAATACTAGTTTTTATCATGTTGTGAGTTTGTTACGCAATATCTCCTCCAATTGATGATGGAAGACGGTGAATGACAGTGGATGATAGTATATGATGGTGGACGACGTCGGGTGATGATGGATGATGATGGATGACGGTGGATGATAGTAGATGATGGTGGACGATGTTGGATGGTGATGGATGACGGTGGATGATGGTCGATGATGAGGGCGTACCTGTGCTAGCTGGTATCTGCTTGGAACGCGCGGACGCCATCAGCGCCGCCATTACGAGAACGCTCCACATTTTTCAGTCTGAAAACAAAAAAAAATTATACGGGATTCAAAACTATGAAAGGGGTCGGAATCGAACCCACGTCTTTGCCTGGAGCTGACTAAAGCACTACCAAGTACCAACTATGCTACCGTTTGATCATTTAGAGCCTACGAAAATTTAAAATGTACCTATACGAATCTGGATGGATATAAAAGTAGGGGCTTACCCAAGAAAAGAGGGATGAGCAGTGTGAAGGATGATAAGAGTGAGAAAGGTGTGAGTGAGATGACGGCTGATAGAGGGAGATAGAAGGAGCAGGGAGATAATGATGATGCTGATATTAAATTGAGGATTTCAATGACGAAATCGTACGTTTCGCATTTGCAGCTGTGACAATTAAAAAGTTACAAAATACATCCTATTATTTAAATAATGTAATATTAATACAGGTGGTAACAGTGTGCCAAATCTATGTCATTCATTATCTAAAATGTTTAAAGCGTGTATGTTGTAATATTTAAACTGACAGTCGGAACAAGTGTGCCCCAGATTATGTGAATGTGAATGTTTTACCGATACCTACTTACCGGCTGAACCGCTAAATATTGAGTTAAAACATTGTAAGGAAGCTGGAAAGTCTTACAATTTAACAAATAACAAAATCAAAAATTTTGAGAAAACCCACGACGATCAAAAAGTAATTGAAAAAGGATCAAAAACTGGTAACATCGATTTGCGGAAACAATGTTTGCTGCAGCGCCCCCTGGTGAGTTGTCACCGTAACACCTATTTAAGATCATGCACCAATCAAAACCAAACCCATAACAGAAAACTGCATCAAAATCGGACTAGTAGTTTTAGAGAAAAATGGCAACATGGATTTGCACATTCTCTCACCCCAAACGCATATACCTTCTCCGTTCCATCGCTGGTAAAAAGTTCTAAGACATTGTCAAGTGCACGAAAGGAGTCTTTAAAGCGCTCATTAATTTTTTCACCACACTGGTTCAAACTACTTACACGAAAAGAAGAAGAAGAGTATGTATTTTAGGTATTCCCACGAACGGCACAATTTTCTCCTGCACACTTTTTACTGCTATTTTTTACAAAATGTGATTTTGACTCGTGTAGAAATGGTAATGAAATAGATCGTTTCTATTCCAACCACTAACATTTTAATTCTAATGCGTTTCGTGACGTGAAATAAATAATTTCTATTTCTTATTAAAAACTGAAAGTATGAAGTCTCTAGGGACGCAACGTGTTACGCTTACGGATCGTCCGTCTGTCCGTCACACGTAACGGTGCGGAAATATCAGGTTCCGTTACATTTCCTATGATTGATCAGTCAATTATGTCAGTGTTATGTCAGGCGTGGCTCTTTGGGAATGCACATAATTAATTAACAGTTACCGAATTGACTTAAAATATTTCCTGATTCTTCTTACCGTGTCATTCGTTCTTTCTATAATATGTATAAAGACGTGTAATAATCTATACTACTACTATAAAGCTGAAGAGTTTGTTTGGTTGAGCGTGCCAATCTCAGAAACTACTGGTTCGAATTGAATAATTATTTTTGTGTTAGATAGTTTATTTATTGAGAAAAAGGCTTTAAGCATTATAACATTACAACATTACGCTGTGACTAATAGGAGCAAAGCATCAATGCAAAATATTGCAAAAACGGGAAACATTATATTATCACCTAAAACCCGCAGACAAAGTTGCTAGTATTATAGTATGTGTATAGTATATTTGTTTGTATGATAAATTGTAAGCTGTTGGTTTTCCAATAAAAAATAAGACGGATCCTGGTTAGCTTAAATGAGACTTTATACTCAATAGAGGGTGAGTGGTCTGAGTTAAGCTGTCGACTTCAAACCAGTAGCCGTATAAACTTTGTGTACTTTGCCCATGGCACGCGCCTGTTCTAGTTACGACAATGCCTAGCCTAGGTTTGTAAGGTGAATGGGCAGCGCTACTTACGTAAACCCTGACTTTCCCTGCATTGTGTCACATTGCACTGCACTATGAAGACATTTAATGGAAGATTGACGTGAGGAAGCGTTGCACAGCTTGCTTGTGACGTTATTGATTGCTTTTGCATTTATATTTGAGCTTCCGTGCCTTGTTTTCTATCTTATTATCGTTTACTATTATGAGATTAGTATTCAAATTATAAACTACTTTTGTTACACAAAAAGGGTATTACGAGTTCTCGGTTATGTCATTTGGGCTAAATTTTGCACAGGAGCTTAAACTTGATATCGTATTATAGTTTGAAAAAACTAAAAAAATTTTAACTCTATATTAGACTCAACATTCGTAAGCCTCTAATTTGAAACCCGGAACAAGTCAGGCTTCGTGGAGCATGACATCAAATGACCGTAAGATGCATTATGGCCGTCTTCAAATTATACCTCATTTGTTTAATTTGGGTACAGTTACTAACAGTTTTTGTGGTAATTCGGGTATTCTAAGATCGGAATTGATAGTAGTTACATCTTTTTAACAATGCTTAAAAAAGTGGGAGGTTCTAAAGTCGGTTTTATTTACCCATCTACGGCTAAGCCACGAGCAATGGTTATGTCTTCAACAGTCTGCGTTGTTCGTACCATTACGTATATTCCACCGTAGCGCCCAACTCGTCCGATTTTGATGAATGAAGTGTTAATCGATTCGTTGACTTATAAGGCTATCGTTTCCTTATTCAGATTATAGATAGCTTTTTCTTGATTTCTTGTGTATATCTCTGCTAATTGGTAACTGTTTTTGATGATTAATCTATTGTTGTAGAGAAAATACAAAATAGTTCCGATTTAGTTTATTGTAGGTACATTTTATTTCCGAGGAATAGCTACTTTTACAGTAAGACTCAAAAAACTTTATTATTTAGCAGAATCACGATTTACCGAAGTTTTTTTGATGATTTTAGTGTGGTTTTTTTTACCATAATTTAAGTAGTAAATATTCAAGTTATTGATCGTGGTTAAAAAAGCCTAAGTTCTGTAACCTGACGTCACCTAAATCATCTTTATTAGATGCAAACATGCCAGTGATTTTAATGATGATGATGTAATTCAGGATAAATTTAAAGTCATTGTTAGCTCTTTGTAAAAATATGATAAGAAAAAATGGAACCAAAAGAATCTAAAGAAAGAAGCAATCCGTTTAAAATATTACTGGTACTTAAGTCTTTAGTAACTATTTAATATCGATAGGTTAAGTTAACCTGTCACCGCGTCAGTAGGTCTAAGTACCATGAGTTTTCACAATCTACACTCGCTAGCGACTGTAGTTAAAAAAATGTATGAAAACTCGTAGGTACAGCGCCTCTAGCGGATAATTGAGTACTAAAACGTCACGTAATTAACTATCCTACGTCACAGCGTACTACAGCGACTGTAGTTTGCGCTTCATTCATTTGCTTAGAATTTGGTACCGTGAGTAACAATTTTGACAGATGTCATAGTAACGTACTATTACTACCTAGTGTAGTAACGTCAGCCGATCTAAATGTGACAGACAACTCATGGTAGACGTACAGGTTAAATAGCGCCTTTTATCGGTGACACAGATAAAACACGTCCTTCGTTACATCACCATGGATTGCAGGTGACATATTGACACAGTTTTGTACTCTTAATACCCACATAGTATCTACAATGTACATAGGTACTGTAAAATGTCGTACACTCGTTTGGAATCAACCGAGAGATGGGCCGTGGGCAAAAAAGACTTGTTAAGCAGAATGATAATCACATTAAGAGATTTATTAGGTATGGTTCTTACAAAACAGTTGCAGTAAGTTAGGCAGTTCACATTGAAATAAAATTGGATAACAAAGTCTTGCGCGTTGTGCGTTTTTGTCAGCGCGATCTAGGACTCTGACAAATTGAGTAGTACAATTTAACAGGATGATAGAGGGAGATTGGAGGAAGAGAACCTGTTGTGTCGACCCCACCTAGTGGGATAAGGGCAGAAAGATGATGACAATTTAACACATAAGTACTATGAGGTTCTACCAGGTTCTTTTTTCTTTCAAAAACTTTGTTCCCTATTATTGTGACTAGTTTTTGTAGCGATGTGCTTGGGACCTCTCACGTACGGAATACTTTTGCAAAATGTGGGCATGTGAAGTATAATGCTTGGAGTCTGACGATTTATTTATTTATTTATTTATTTAACACTTTCACACAAATTATTTATGCTAGGAGAACTTAATGCTAAAAGCATTCTCTACCAGTCATCCTGGGCGTGCTGAATGATGGTGAGGCGTGATAAATATAAAGAAATACCTATAATAATAAACATATATACACCTACCTATTTAATATAAATAAAAATACCTACACAATCTACAATTACTTAAATAATATAATATATAATCCTATTAATAATACCTACTTATTTCTATTTACTTATTATATACTGAAACAATTTATAAAAACTATGAGTTTCACATACACAAAGCGTGAAAAACCTATGTGCCTGCAATGGGAGAGACGAGAAAAACGCTTGTCATTAAAAAACAAAAAAAAAAGAAAGAAGAGAAAAAGAAAAGAAAAAAAATAATTAATTACCTAATTCTTAAGAAAATGTTCCCGTACCATTCTTTTAAACGACTCCTTCGAATGTTTAATCCGGGTGTTGTTTAGATATTCTCAAATATTGGGGATTACAGTTGTGATTTATTTTTAGTTCTTTCCAACCTTATTGGAACAGTAAATTTTATTCTTTGTACATACAAATAAAATTACATATTAAAGCTTAAAACTAATGGCATGTAGGTACATTGGCAGTTTTCTTCCAGCAAACCTTGGGATATGGAGATTTTTAACTAGTGGTGGGTATATGCGTACAAAAATGTATTCCAACTTCATATATTTTTCGAACAGAATCACCATTTGTTGTACGACTTTTGAACCCACGACCAAAAAATGCGAAAAGCTAATACCACCACTGCACCGCCAATACCCTACAATCATTTAATAATATAGCAGAAAGCACAAAGCCAATGTCATAAGTAAATAATGTAGACACACACAACCAGCTCTACAGATCAGAGGAGGACGTAGCATCGCACAGAAAAGTGTTTTACAAATACGAATATTTACCGGTGTAAGTTTATGAAAGAAAATCTCTGACGGCCAAAACACATAGCATGAGTTGCAGTTACAGTGCATTATAAATTTTCACGACACGGCATCGAATAATACCACGGCGCCGTGATGTGCCACGACGGACGTTACGACGCTGTGTAGGTTTCGTAATTGTTCTCATTATTCGTAATTAAAAATATTAGTTAGTTTTAAATGTGCCCTTTGTAAAATAACTTATTATCTACCAATCTTATATTGGTCCATCTTCATGCTATCAGCTTGAAAGACAAGCTCTATAATCTAAAAATTTTAAAATAACGTCAAAAATAACAAATTGAGAAGAATCACCGGCTATGTGTGTTGACTATATAGACTATAGACTCTTATAGCATTTTCATTGTGATTACAAATGTTTTCATTAACCAATAAAAAAGAGGTTCTCAAGTAGATTGTTTTTATTAATCACTTTTCTACTTGCATGTACAAATACCGGTATAGTCAGTTGCACAAGGCTGCGTTACGTCATACATTTGGGCCGGTCGCAGCTTTTATTTCTGACTGACATTTTCATTGAGGGAAAGAGATAGTTGTAACTTCACGGTAAAAGGTTTTATTGATGCTCGTTTGTATTGATCAATTACTGTAACATAATGTCATAATCTATATGATATTATCTTCCTGTCCTTATCCCACGCTACGTAAGGTCAAATAACATGTCTCCTTTGATCTCCCTCTATAACCGTTATCTCACTCACACCTTTCTTACTCATATCGTCTTTCACACAGTTCAGTTTTTCTTGGGTCTATGTCCCACAGGTAAAATACTAACTAGTGCTGTCATTTTTAGGGTTCCAAAGTCCAAAAAAGAACCCTGCTAGTTTCGCAAATCTGTCTGTCTGTACGAACTAAGATTACCTTCTAGTATTACACCATTCAGAAATTTCGCACGGTTAATTAGTATATGGTTGGCATCTAAAAAAATTGCAATCCTTACTAATACTATAAATGCGAAAGTAACTCTGTGTATTGCGCAATCACGCCTAAACAACTAAACCAATTACAATGAAATTTGATAATAGATTGTCTAGAACTTGAGAAAGGACACAGACTTTTTTTCGTAAAAAAATAACAAAAACATTAAATGCGGACAATTCGCGACCAACTGCTAGTAAAAAAATATTTTTGACGGTAGCTTGCTTAAATGTAAAGTGCCTTTTTCCTTTCTGCGGTGCATTTGCCTGACAACTACGTCGCTCTGGTTTTTATATTTTTTCTCGTGTTATATTGAGTTTTATTGCGTAATTTTGGTGGTTATTTTGCCAATAAAGCCCGGGTTCTTGACGCGAGTGTAAAATATGTGAATTAAAGTGAATAGTTCTCTTCAAATTCCATCGGAGGAAATCCCGAGAATTTTCAACAAAACAGCCATCTTTTGTTTAAAATTGACTTGACAACTTGACTATGACTCTGTGACGTTGACAATATTTATAAATAAATACACTTGACACTGACAAAATTGTTCTTTATGAGACAGATGCCATAAT
Organism: Cosmorhoe ocellata; assembly: GCA_963675405.1. Classification (NCBI taxonomy): domain Eukaryota; kingdom Metazoa; phylum Arthropoda; class Insecta; order Lepidoptera; family Geometridae; genus Cosmorhoe; species Cosmorhoe ocellata. Next base: position 3,109,563 of record OY776272.1, read on the forward strand.
TGAAGAAGAAGAAGAAGAAGTCGGTTCAAAAATGTATCCAATTTGTAAAGATTTTTTTGTATTATGTAATAGGTACCTAGTAGGTACCTATGTAAGTAATATAGGCATCATAATAACGGCATTCTCATAAGCCGTTACTGCACCATGAAGCAGTTTAAATGCATTAGATAATATCACTTGACACTTGACACCGGCTTTGTTCTGTTTCTTTTGTTAGGTTAGAAATAAACAGACTTAAAAATGTGTCTTGGCAGTTTAAGTTTATTCGCTGACTGTACAAAACAGCTTTTATCGTAGTTGGCCGAAATGTCACAAAAAAAATCAATTAAAGGTTTTTCTGCGATGCATTCCGACTGTCAACTTGTCGCTGTAGTTTTTATATATTTTTCGTGTTATTTTGAATTTTGGTGGTTATTTTTCCAATAAAACCCGAGTTCTTGACGCGAGTGTAAATATGTGAATTAAATTGAAAAGTTCCTTTCTAAATCGATCGGAGGAAATCCCGAGAATTTTGAACAAAATAGCCATCTTTTGTTTAAAATTGACTTGACAATTTGACTGACTTTGTGACAATACTAAATACTAAAACTATAAACACTTGACTCTGGCAAAAATGATCTAAGCGACAGATGCCATTAAAAGAAGAAGCATCATTTAAAAATTGAAATTGTATTTTATGCCGAATCGTTCCAAATTTTTTCTTTCTAGTAGTTCTACCATGAGTTTTCACAATCTACTCGTACACTCGCTAGCGACTGTAGTTAAAAAAATGTATGAAAACTTGTACAGCGCCTTTAGCGGATATTTGGGTACTAAAACGTCACGTAGTTAACTATCCTACGTCACAGCGTACTACGACAGCGACTGTAGTAATTTGGTACCATGAGTAACAATTTTGACAGATGTCATAGTAACGTACTATTACTACTGTAGTAATGTCAGCCGATCTAAATGTGAAAACGCATGGTAGACCTACTGATTGTCAGACCTACCTGATCTCTACGATAGTTAGGTAGGTATGAGCCTAATTTTTTTTAAGCTCTTGAAATTAGCTTGTTTTTTAGACCTACCTGACACTAGGCTCTATGACAATGTCATACAACCTGCTCAGAGAGGACATAGCAAGGTCGTAGCGAGGTCATTAACGACACACTCCACTGGGCATGACATACCTACAGGTAATTATGCTAATGCATTAGGTACCTAATGAATCTCTGTAGGTAACTAATGCGAATCTGTACTAATATTATAAAGAGGAAAGTTTTGTATTTTTGTTTGTAACGAATAAACTCAAAAACTACTGGTCCTATTTCAAAAATTCTTTCACCTTTAGACTGCTACATTATCGCTGAGTAGCATAGAATTTATCACAAGGAAAAAAATAGGGATCCATAATAAAACTTCAATAATGTAACCTAAGGTGTAATAATTAATGGATTTTTGCGGACGAAGTCACGGGTAACAGCTAGTGAACAGATAAACAGATAATACGAATGATGGTAATGAATTCAACTGCCAAAATATCTTTCATCATCATCATCTTTCTGTCCTTTTCCCACGTTATGTGGTCGGCACAACAATGTGATCTTCCATTTCCCTCTATCATTTGTAATCTCAGTAGGTACCCACTCACTCTTTTCTTACCCATGTCATCAAAATATCTTTATTCTATAAAATCACAGGGATCATTTTGAGTCTAGGTGCCAATTTCTAGTCCTATCCCCAGTCCGAGAAGAACTGACAAGAAACTCGCTGGGCCTAGCGCTTTTTTTAGATCTTCAAAGTTTCCGCTAGGGCTCTGGGCTGCTGAAGGAAAGAAACGAAACGAAATAAAATCGCTTGCGAGTTCGTTTTTAGTGTTTGGTAAAAATGGTAAGTACTGTATCCGTTTTCAACTAACAGTTAAGTAAGGTTTTTTTTTTTTAATTAGTCAATAGTAAAATTTGTATTTTGAAAAAGATACCTACTCATTTAAGTCAGAGGGGTTAAAGTTTCTCAGAAAATAACTAGGTAGGTATAATGTAAACAGGCCTTTGCACTCCATCACATAATCTCGTCAGCCGTATGCACAAATACATGGGTTCCGATGTTTTCCTTCACCATTTAGGAACACTACTAAAACATTACATAAGGTAAACCAAGAGTTCCACTAGAAAACCTATGTGTAGTACATGGTAGAGAATAATATTGCGTGTTGGTTATATAACTATCAGTATTGTTTTTTATTATCTGTCGTTTTGATCATTTGACACAATTACTGCTCTAATGCAATACTATTGTCTGTGTCTGTGACGTTGAGAAAACTCAATAAAAACAATTGACATTGATAATTTGGATCTTTTTGACAGTTGCCATGAAGAAGAAGACTTTATTAACATAGTAAAAATACCTACAGAAAATAGATCTTCACTTAAGTATAGATTACAGGAGAACTTATAAGAATTCTATAGTCTATTATTAGTCATCAGCATTGAGCACATAAAATTTTCGAATTCACCAGTGCTCTCTGTACGTTTAACTTGCTCTGTGTGCTGTTACCATCAGAATGATGAGTCACATGTCGTATAATGAAATGCTATCCAAAAATTGCTTCCCAATTGCTTCTATATAGAAGCAATGTGGAAGCAATATTTGTTGTACCTCTGAACTACTAAAAGTACAACATAATATATCTAAATCTTATGTACTTAGGTACCTACTTACCTACCTAGATACTGACAGACACACAATCATGCGTCATTTTAAATAACAGGTGATTACATTATGACCTCATACCGAGGACATAGTTATTTAATCCATAAACACTCTTATTATCTACATGCTAAGGCTCTCAATCCTTATGTATAATAATGATGATCGGATGTTAATATCATCATTTCATGCGTGAGTGGTAGGCCGTATCACAATTGCATAAGAGCTATTTTAGATTGGCACGGTAAATTGGTAATGTCGTGATTCTTCAGGATAGATGAGGTAAGCTGAAGAGCATATTAAGTAATATCAATAATTCATATAATACTAGCTGACCCGCACACGACTTCGTCTAAGTAAGAAAGGAATAACTAGAAGATTCCAACTTTGACCCCACATCTACCCCTTTGTGAGAGTTATTTTCAAAAATCCAGAAATACGTGTCGATTTATTTTCATTATAAAGCATCTAAACCATGTTTTGAATCAATCACACCACCCATTAAAAAAATCCATACAAACTTTGACACCATCGCCGTCATACCCCTTTGTGAGTTATTTTGAAAAATCATAAAATTTACCCCTTCGTGAGGGTGCATCACAATTTTCTCACCATTTAATTTAATATTCCCTGAAAAGAGAGCTAATTTGGGGGTAGGTTTTCAGGGTCTAAAATGAGCTATGAAAGGAAATCCATCTTTATGAAGTGCAGCGAGAAGTGACGTGGACGTGCCTCTGACTTCCCCCATTTAGATAACTAGAGATATTAAGAAATTTCTACGAAACTTGAGGATTACAGTCGTTTGTCTGTTTATATACCCGACTAGATGAATAAGGGTTCTTTTGACTGTCGCTGTGAACGAAACGGCTGAACGAATTTTGACGAATATATCATTGGATTTATCAAAATCTAATATTTGGCGGCTGTAAGATGATATTTTCTATTAATTTAAGATGGGTTTTGTGATTTATTAATTAGGTAAGTACCTACTAGTCATGTAAGTACCCTGTTATTTGCCTACACACAAATAAAATGCTTGATTTAATATCCATATCGGTTGACCGCGCTGATGCTTAGAATGCTAAGCGTTCATCAATTCATCACATCTTTCGCAAGCCACCCCCGCTCGCCCTTGCCCGCCCATACAGGTGAGACCTTCCGATCATCTTATGTTGTAACTGTTCGAAGTACAGCCTTATATGCTGGACAACCTCATTTATTTATATATAAATATTAAATATTGGTGGACATTTCACACAACGCCATCTAGCCCCAAACTAAGCAAAGCTTATTATTAGGTAGGTACTATAGGAACCAGATAGGTAGCTGATAGATTAATTATATACTTTTTTTGTCAATACATAGAATAGATATCTAAAAACACCCAGACACAGAACAAACATCTGTTTTCATCACATAAATGTTAGTCCTGGGGGATCGAACCCACAACCTACAGCGCAGAAGGCAGAGCAATACCAACTGAGCTGTGAGGCCAGTCAAATATAATTCATACCTCTCTACCTGTTATTCTGTTGATATTATAAACATCTTGTCAAAAAAATCTACCTACCTCTGCATTTTTCAAGGTAAAATAAATAAAAAAATCGGACAAAGTTGCGGGCAGCAACTGGTATTCTATAACCCTGTATGTGGCATGCGTGGTACTTACCTACATAAAAAGTATTTTTATATGTTATTCTAAATTACAAGTTTTATCGAAATCCGGTCAGCCGTGATTGAGTCAAAGAAAAAACCTAACTTACTTTAAACAACTTTTCGCATTTATATTATTAAAAGATTTCATCAAGTTGAATGGAAATGGTAAAATGAAAAAAAGCCTTAAAAGGTGATACTTGATTGAAATATTTATTGCCTAAGCACTTTTGGATTTTCGTAATTTGTCGTTTTTGGGTGTGATTTGTCATTGATAGGGTCGTTGAACTGAAGTTTTTGGAATAGGTACTCTACTTGACTCATTTATTTTTGTACTCAGAGTACAAAACTCGGTTAAAACGTTACACCCTGTATATGATAATAATAAACAGAGTTAGTAGGTATCGAACCTACCTCCCTCAAAGTGTGGCAAATAAACTACTATGCTATTTAAGGCCGGTCGGAATGTTTAGATAAATTGTGTTACTACATAAGTGTTGCAAATAAAAGGTGTATATCGGCAAGTGAATGGCAAATTGCATTAAAATTTATGTAATACCTACTTATATTCTATTTATTGCTATTCATGAGCAGTTTTTTCAAGCAATAATTGCTCAGCAACTAAAATCCTGAATATTTAAGCAATATAATGAGCGAAAAGAGCGTCTGGAGTGCAGTTAGGTCCTTGCATCACACTGGTGCAAATCTTTGGGTGCAAAAATGTCTCGAAGTCATCATCATCATCATCATCATCTTCCTGCCCTTTTCCCACGTTATATGGTGTCGGCACAACATGTGATCTTCTTCCATTTCCCTCTATCATTCGTCATCTCAGTACTCACTCCTTTCTTACCCATGTCATCTTTCACACAGTCCATCCATCTTTTCTTTGGTCTACCTTTACCCTTGTATCCATCCACATTCATATCTAACACTCTCGAAGTAAAAGACAATATTAATAACAACGGAGTAAGTTCCACAAAAGCTGAAGTAGTGGTAGCACACCTGCCTCGCGATCCGAAGGTCGTGGGTTCAAACCTGGCCGTGCACCAATGAGTTTTTCCATTTGAAAAATTATGTGCGCAATTCCAGTGCTCTTAAACGGTGAAGGAAAACATCGTGAGGAAACCGGCATACCCTAGAACCAAAAATTCGCAGGTGTGTGTCATAGGTAGTATTCTTATAAGCGGTGATGTGCTTGCAACCTGTCACGTACGGAGTACTAACTACTGTGCAAAATGTGTGCATGAGCCAAATATCATGTTTAGACGTGCCTCTGACTACCCCCTTTAGAAATCCACAACGATCTAAGTAACTAGAGATCTGAGATTATCTACCGAGCCCGGGGATTACAGTCGTTTTTTTCCACAAAAGAAATAACATTTGGGTTTGAAGACAGATGGTATAGCGTTGGTGTTGTGATGATTTCCGGTCTAAAGTATTTCCGGTTGGTATACGAACAGATGGATGTGTATAATCTATCTCTTTGCCAAATTACATCAAGATCAGCCTACAATTGTAATTTTGCATAATACTCGTAGATAGGCATTTTTTATTGTTTTGTTATATGTAAGTGGGTAGATACATACATACATACATACATACATAAAATCACGCCTGTATTCCGACGGGGTAGGCAGAGATCACGGATCTCCACTTGCTACGATCCTGACATACCTCTTGCTTCATTCACTCTCATTACATTGTTCAAACATGCGTCGGTTTAGGGTACTCTTGACCTGGCCTTTCTCTAAAACGTCCCCAATTTGATCGGGGTACGTACGCCGAGGTCTTCCCCTTCCAACTGTACTGGGTAGATACAAAGATTTAAAAACCTTTGGGTAGATACTTATGTATGTTTATATTCTATGTTATATGTAATGTGTTCTATGTTTCACAATGACGCATTGGATAGTAATTATGTATCTGTTATGTTATTTTGAGTTTAATAAATTAAATTTGAATTTGTGATTGAGTAACCAACATCCATACATCCATCCAAACTCTTGCATTTATTGATTGAGCGGGTGAAGCAAGCGAAAATCTCAGTGGCAAGTAGTGCGTTAATCCACATTCATATATGATTTCTCTATGTTAGGTCTACCATGAGTTTTCTCAATCGACACTCGCTAGCGACTGTAGTTAAAAAAATTTATGAAAACTTGTACAGCGCCTCTAACGGATAGTTGGGTACTAAAATGTCAAGTAGTTAACTATCCTACGTCACAGCGTACTACAGCGACTGTAGTTTGCGCTTCATTAATTTGCTTAGAATTTGGTACCATGAGTAACAATTTTGACAGACGTCATAGTAACGTACACATAGTTGGCTCAACGAATCTAGGCATTCGTGAAGTTAGCCGCAAGAGCTGCGTATCGTTTTTCGGGAGCAATTGGAGGTATGAGGAGGGGGGGAAGGAACTGTAGATAGGTACATGCGCAAACTCGCACCTGTGGCTAACTTCACGAATGCCTAAATCCGTTGGATGAACTATACTATCTATTAGGTACTACTGTAGTAACGTCAGCCGATCTAAATATGACAACTCACGGTAGACGTAGGTACTGAACAATACTTGACGCAAGGGTTGAGTTCCGGGTGACGTCATCACGTAGGTGTTCAGCCGAGTGGGTGTAACCTTGGCAGCCACACTCTGTGAACCAACTCGTCGTTCAGTGTACCTACTTACATGAAAACTAAACTTTTTGACCGGCCTCACAGCTCAGTCAACGCGTTGTGTCTTTATATACCACCTACTCAAAATAAGGGCCATCCGAATATTTTTGTTTCCATAAAAGATGAAAAAAACTGAAAACATCCTAAAATTAATTATTTTTCTGTCTCATTGTATTAAAATTCAAAAATATTTTTATATTAAACTAGCTTCCGCCCACGGGTTCGCCCTCGTGGTACCTTGAAAAACAAAATCAAACTTTCATCCCCTATTTTATCCCCTTGGGGGTAGAATCAATCAAAATCCTTTCTTAGCGGATGCCTACGTCATAACATCTACCTGCATGCCAAATTTCAGCCCGATCCGTCCAGTGGTTTGGGCTGTGCGTTGATAGATCACTATGTCAGTCAGTCTGTCAGTCAGTCAGTCACCTTTGAGTTATATATATTTAGATTTAAAACAATCAGAGCATAAAATACTGAAAAATAAAAAATAAAATCAAAATTAGTGGTGGCCCTTATTTTCTTTCGAGTAGTAATGTTTCCAAGCTATAATATCAGGCCCCTATTAAATAAACATTAGAAGTATATAAATTTGTAAAAAAGTGACAATTTTGTCGAATTTTATGACAAGTGCTGTTTTAAAACCTACAAATATAATTGTAAGAAAATTTTACAATTTTGTAAATTTTCCTCCAGTAAATCGTATTTTTTATTAAACAGAAATATGTAGAATTGTAGCCGCTTACAATTAATTGTATTTTACAATTTGTAATGTTTATTGAATAGGGGCCCGATCTAACATATTATGTAACTCTTTGTAGCTATTTGTAATTATTTGTAACTCTTTGGAACTCATTGAACTCCTTGTTACTCTGTGTAGCTCTCTGTACTTAATGCCCAGCATTTTGAAAATTACAAGTATTACAACCCTAATCATTCTATTACCGCTTAATAGATTACATTGAAATTGATCTACACGATACTCAAGGATATAAGTGATAAATCAACCGAAGCTAAAACACGAATTAGTTAGAAAACCTTGGTTAAAAATCATGTCAAAAACACCTCTGAAAAATCAGAAATTCCCTAATTTATCCAGAACAGTAAGGTATTTTTAATTTCTATTTCACATGAATGTAAATCAGTTAATTTGAAACAAATCAACCCAGCCCTTTTTTTGAAAAAAGCTAATTACTTGAACATATTTATGTTTTTTATAAATTGTCGCTTTCGTTATATAATTCAGAGCAGCTATATTATCATGTCGCACTCTACGTACTTGTCATTTGGGTATTTCGCTTCGTGCTATGTCTGATTCCGCGGAGATCCGCGTTGCTATACGGACCTATGTCACTTATTTGTAACTTTTACGTAAGGAATAGTGTGACGAGTATTCTGGGCCTTAAGAACTCGTTGAACTCTTTGTAACTCTCTATGGCTCTTTAGACTTTAGTATATTTTGTGATTCTGAAATCTTTGGAACTCGTTAAACTCTTTGTACCTACTTAAGTATTTGTGATTCTTGAACTCTATGTAATGCTAAAGCCAAAGCTTAAGCAATAGTTAGGTGAACGCAGCTAGGCTTTGATTAAGATTTGATAACATAAGCATTGCATAGAAGCCACATTACAAAATATAAAATAGAATAAGGAAATACTGAGTAGACTTGGTTTCACGCTATTGTTTAATCTCAAGGTTCCGCAGAGTAATATTTAATTACCTAACTACTTACCTATAAGCGAGAGCATTGGTGATTTAGTGTTAGTGGGCCCGCCTTCGGATCTGGGTTTGTATCCGGTATTGCACCAAACAATTATTCAGTTCGAAGAATGTATGTTCACTATACCTACTCTTAAACGGTGAAGGAAAACATCGGGAAAACTTAGTCGGCTCCAAACGTATTGTATAGCTATCTTTGTGCATACGGCTGACTAAGCTGAGACGTTCCAGGTGCTGCGCCTACGCATCTGAACATGTCAAGCACCAGTGTGGTGGAGGGAGCAGTTCCACCTAGATACATGGAAAGAGCCGTTTGCTATTAACTAAGTAGGTACCTACTTTCGGTAGCTCTCAAAAGTCAGCTTATTGTATTTCTATAAATAAATTAATATTGCCGAGACAGCTTATGAGATTATACTTAGCTCGTAAATTATATAGATCTTGTGAGAGATCTTAGAGATCTTAGAGATCTGTTTATTTAAGGGCTAGTTGGTTTTTCCCGCGACTTCGTTCGCGTAATGTTTTTTATCGTAAAAACTTCAATCACCTGTTGCACAGAGGTTGAATTTCAGGATTATTAGTTAGGGACTAATAGTTCCATTTGTCCCTCCGTTGCCAAAGGGGACAAATGGAACTTTTATAAATTGAAAAAGTTCTATCTGTCCCCCTCTTAGCAGCGGGTGGACAAACGGAACTTTTTTGTCCCATCTGTCCTCCCAGAGCAGGTGGACAGATGGGAATAATCCAAATTTCCGGGAATTCCTTTCTCTCTAACACTGAACTTTGAAATGAACCTATCCTTGAAACAGCTCTCTATAACAAGGTTTATACTGTGCGTTGATCTGTCAGTCAGTCAGTGACGCAAGAGTTTATATATTTAAAAGATGTTCATACCTGCTTATTTCTAACCTCAATCATATTACTCTCGTTTAACTTAGGTGAGGCAAGACAATACACCTATAATCTCATTCTAAATTCAAACTCGGCTCAAAAGACCGGTACCATGGCCAAAACAATTTTGTAATTCTGCCAGAGATTATACCATTGACCAAATACCAACATAGTAAAAAGAAACAAAAAGTGGTATTATAAAAATGGCCTTTGCCGTAATTTAAAAGTAACAAAAATTAACCATAAACAAAAAATTACCTTTTAAAAAATCCTGGCTGACTGCGAACCTTCGCGCACATTAAAAAACAAAAAAAAAACGGTCACTCAACACTCGTTCTTTTTCTCATGGACACTGAAACCACATTCCTTTGCACTTATTATTGTAAAATCACATCATTCAAAAACAATTTGAGACTTTTCTAAAAGACGAGTAGTTTCGTTGGCGCTGTATGACTAATAATTTTTAGTTATTTAATTCGTTTTCGTTTATCGTTTTGGACCGCATGGCGGCCGCGCGTTCTAAAGTCGTGTGAGTACTGCCTGCGCGGGCGCAGCGCAACCTTCGACAAAAAGGTCGTTTATCAATCGATACGCCAAGCGATTATGGGCTTAGTGGGTGAATATAATGAGGATGATGTCAGAAAAGGATTTTAAAACTTGTTTCCTTAACGGGTGTTGGGGATTTCAAGTTATTGGTACCTAATTACTTGTAGATAGATACAGATCATGGTATCGTTATAATATTAGTGATCTTCGTGTCTTTTAGATTATTATTGTTATTATTTATTGTTACTAAGAGCCGTTTGTGTCCCACGGCTGGGCAAAAGCCTCCCCCGATCTTTCCAGATGTCGCGAGCATGTGCTATTTAATCCCAGTCACCTAGAAATTTATCAAGTTACACTTTTAGAACACTATAAAAATTCAATGATTTTTATAGTATTCTAAAAATCTAACTTACTAAACAGAACTTACTAAAACTTGATGAAATTCTGTCAAGTTTTTTTTTATTTAACACCACACAAAATAAAAGGCTTTGTCGCTGAGCGACCACACCGCCTAAGTTAAAAACTAAAATATTTACTTGGTAAATCTTATTATATAAAACAAAGTCGGGTTTGTTCGAACACTTATAACTCTAGAACGGCTGGACCGATTTTCATGGTTTTTGATTTGGTGTAATTGTCTCCGTCCCGAATAGCAGAATAACTATTAAAAATTTGAAAATGAAAATTAAACGCGGATGAAGTCGCGGGTAACAGCTAGTATTTAATAAAAAAATATAATTTGTTAATGATTGTGTAATTACACAAATCAAGGATTTCTTGGACTTGAGATATCTATAAATACCTATGTACCTATTTGCAAAACAAGCAAGCCTCCAAGTTTTTCACGGTCAAGTGAACAGAATTATTGTTTTTTAAAATGTTCTGTGGGAAGGGTACGTAGGACTATTATATACCTACCTACGTGCCATTTTCGTTGTTTTAATCATACTCCTTTTATTATCATTGAAAGTCTCTAGAAAAGCTTGTAACGACCTTCAAACGAACCAGTTTGAAATTGAATATCGAACATTGAATTCGATATTTGAACTTGTTTGAAATTCGAAGGCAAATAACATAAACAAGCTTTTTTTATAGACTTGATTTTAATTCTAATAAATAATTATACTACTCGTAGGTACGCAAAAGAAAATAAGAGGCACCAGTAATTTTTTAGATTTTTTGTTTATTGGTCAGGTATTTTATGCTCCGATTGTTTTAAATTTAATATAACAATGTTATTTGAATTAAACTCAACTTTAATGAGACAAAAAATACTCGGGTGGCCCTTATTTTGTTTTGAGCAGGTAGTATATATTTAAAATATTTTATTTAGCTCAGCTCTACATTTTGCTAATTAATAATTATATTTAAACACTAGTAGTCCGCCCCGGCTTCGCACGGGTATTTATATATACCTATAAATGGTCACGACTGTAATTCCCAGGCTCGGTAGATATCTCCCAGATTTCTAGTTACTTTGATCTTTGAGTAGGTACTCGTACATGACAGGATGCAAGCCCATCGCCGCTTATAAGAATACTAACCTATGACACACACCTTCGAACTTTTGGTTCTAGGGTATGCCGGTTTCTTCACGCTGTTTTCCTTCACCGTTTAAGAACACAGGCATTGCGCACATAAATTGTTAGAATAGAAAAACACATTGGTGCATGACCAGGTTTGAACCCATGACCTTCAGATCGTGAGGCAGGGGTGCTACCACTACACAACCTGTGCTCTCAAATTTAACAAAAATTTCAAAATTCAATATTTATAATACACACACGTCTAACCATACCCTGCGTCAGGTTACTAAAAAAGAAAATTGTAAGTATAGAAAGTTTTAGTATTATTATTTTAATGAAGTTTTTATTTATTATAATGTATTTTTTTGTTTATATTTTTTATTTATTTTTTCACATTGACTCCATCCTGTACACATCCTGTACACCCAGTGACGCCTACAGTGCATAAGCTAGCGCGGCTCTCACGCAAATTTTTCTATTGCTTACATTTTTAATTTAATGGTATCTTTTGAATGGAATGTCCGAATTGAGTAACTCAAAAAACTATATAAAGGTATTGAAGCAGTCTAGAATATGATGTGATTTATTTTGATAAGGATTAATACTAAGATACAAATAAAGAGCATTTTACTAAGAGTAGCCTTTCAATTAAAATTTTAAAATAAAAGAACTCTTATTGTGGCATAACTATAATAGTTGGACATATGCTATCGCGACACTTTTTGTAAATAATGATGTGTTCTACAAAGTCGTAGTACATTATTTTATTCTATCGTCAATAGTTTTCGCAGCGCACGCGATATAAAGAATATTTTAGGTAATTTTTTTACACCTTGGCTTACATTATTGAAGTTTTAGTAAGGATCCCTAATTTTTTTGAAAATATAATATAGCCTATGTCACCCGCTGATAGTGTAGCTTCCCAACAGTGAAAGAATTTTTCAAATCGGTTCAGTAGTTTCGGAGCCTATTCATTTCAAACAAACAATCAAAGTTTTCCTCTTTATAATATTAGTTTAGATATAGGTACTTGCGTGCAAAAAAATAAGCCCACCCCAAGATCTCAGAGTTGGAGCATTTGATATCGAAAACTTGTATTACTTACACTAAATAGGTACATGTTAATTTAATTATTTATTTCTATGTTTTATCTAGCTGTAAGTTTTCCAAAATATAATATAATAAAATAAAATACATAATAGAAACAAGCTTTAAATACTGTTGGGGTGGGTTGATATTTTTTGCAAACTAGTGTATTTTATCTAGCTCAAGTTAAGGCTCAACTTGAGCTAGATAAAAAATGTGGAGTTGAGCTGCTCAACTCCATTTTGACGTTCTTTTAAAAAAATAATGCAATTCTCAGTAAAAGCATCTGCATTTCTGCATCAGAGTTGCAACATTGTGTTCGTTACAAGTTAAAACCATTTCGCAAAACAAAAGTCCTCTTTTTCTGTCTCTGAGAGCCGGTTTTGAGCCATCGAAATGGACTTAGTAACCACTTTGGAAAGTTTATTACAATTTGAACCTTATTCACTTAAACATACGGTACAAAATTATAGCTTACTGCTGCGTCATTGCATATACTGAATAATTCATAAAGTTTTGTAATTATACGTCTTATTTACTTAACTGTAAGGTTTAATATCGTTGAATTGGGTATTAGGACTTTTTGTACGAGATGTGATTTTAATTTGTGATAAAGTTTTCGTATGTATGCGATTTGTCCACAAATAGCACTTGTGTTAGTGTGGGTAGATATAATATAGGGGTGACTCAAAGATTATGTAGAATTTGAACTTCCATTTTGAAATTAAAGGCCATTTTCAAGAAAAGTGCTTTTTCGTAGTGAGCAATTGCAATTATTATATCTATTACTAGTAGTGAGACGACCAAAGATTCACCTTGACGTCACGACTCCAAAAATAACTATATATACTATAATCTAACTGGATTATTCCCATCTGTCCCCCTGCTCTGTCTCCTTATGGGAACAGACAGGAATAAAAAGTTCTATTTGTCCCCCCATTGCCAAGAGGGGGACAAATGGAACTTTTATTAATTGAAAAAGTTCTATAAAATATGTGCCCTGATGAAAACTTACAAAAATAAATTTGATCAAATGTAGTTTCTGGAGCAAAAGATATGAACGCGCTACATTCGCTTGTAGAACGCACTCAAGCGTTTGAAAATAAGCGATTATTATAAAAAAAAATCACATTTCATTTTGAGCGTTTTGATGTTACTTACATTGTTCATAATTTTTTCTTTTAAGCTTTTTTCATAATTTGAATTCGGAACCTCGGAAAAGCGCCATCTGTGTTTCGTGTGAAACTTTATACTTAAAATAAAAAAAACTGCGTCTCTAGCCATCGCCGCTTTTCGATTGGACTTTGAAATCTAAAAATTAATGGTGGCTTTAAGGTAGGTAAGGTACTAGAAGCAAAACACAGATGGCGCTGTTTGAAACGTTATTTAAATTTTTAAAACGTCATCTTACTGTCTCAGACAGAGCCTTGTAAAATTACATGTTACTCGCTATCTATCTGCTTAATACCTTATCATCGAACAGCGTGGATATTTTCTTTAATAACCTGCCGAAACTTCTACAAATCGCTCAGGTGGTAATTTAAACTAAATGTCTACCTTAGTTTAATATTATGTTTAGTCTTAGGTATATTGTTTTACCTACTTACATGTAACATCGACTTAGGCTTACCTGTTATGATGTTATATTGTCTTCTAAATAAATAAATAAATAAATGTTTTTTCAGGGACTGTTATTAAAAAAAAGTGGCCCCTGGCAATGGCGTCGATTATTCACTGCACTGAAAATTTACCCATGATTGATACAGTTTGAATAAGGTCTTATTCGAATTAATAAAAGTTGATTTAATAAAACAACCACGATTTATTAAACTATTTATTATAAAAATAAAAAACTTACAAATAATGTATCAAAATAAATAAGTGGACCACATAGTCCATCCTAATTTAGGACTTTTAAGTACCAACGAAAATAATCTAAGTAATTAAAATTATTGATTAAGGTAAATGAAATATTATAATTTATTCATAATATTAAAATATTAATAAAAAATAACCGATGAAATAATAAAATAAAAATAATTAAGAAAATGAATAGCGATAAAAACAGTAGGTAAGTATGTAGTAAATAAATATTACGATGACAATTTTTTGAAAGATAAGTAGGTAAGTACCTAGGTAGAAAATGAAAATAAAATGAATTTTCAAATCGTAAAGAGGTGATTATGATAATTATGAATAATTATATTCACAATTAAATTAATTTTGAAATTGGCATTTCGGCAAATAATTATCGAAAAATTAATGAAAATTAAATGAATATAAAATTATATTATTATCAATGTGATTTCTATGATAAATGATGAAATTGTGATGATAATGATCAGTGAATTGATAATAATAATAACTATAAAATTATGACTAATAAAATGACTTGTAAAACAAAACTTAGCATAAATTAAACAATAAAATTAAACCTTGAACAATGAAATAAAAAAATGGTAACAGCAATATGTAACTGAAAATAAATAATTACTTTTTACAATCATAATTTAACTTTAACAATTTCAACGACCACATAAATAATATATTATATATTATTCATATATTATTGCAACACTGGTAGTAACCAGTAATAAAATATAATTTAAAATAAAATATTTACAAAAAGACCGCTGCCTATCGAGATCTACTGGCACATAAAAATATGCCATAAAAAACAATTTATTTTTTTATTTTAACATTATAAAATAAAGCATGCTTTCGATTGTTCATCTTTTTGAAGTTTACAACAATCTAACTCTTTTTCTAAAATCAATCAATCAAAAAAATTTCAGAATATTTTAAAAAAATGGCTGATTTCAAAAGTTTTTTACAATTTAAATGAAGTAGGTACTTAGTTAGTTTATAAAAATGTTATTGTTTTTCCCTGTTTCTGTGTTTTGTTTTAAATTTTTGTTTTTTAGTATGACCACTAAGGGTACCTGGCTATTTTTTTTAAACAATAAAGTTTTTTTCTATTCTATTATATTCTGATGCTGTTTTAGAAAACCCTGTATAATTCATTCAATCTTCTATCTTCTATATATATAAAAATGAATTGCTGTTCGTTAGTCTCGCTAAAACTCGAGAACGGCTAAACGGATTTATGTTATCTTGGTCTTGAAATGTTCGTGGAGGTTTAAAAGGTAAGAAAAATTCAAATAACTACCGGGAAAACCCTAAAAATAGCCCTTTTCTATTTCCCATACAAAAGTTTTCTAAATAAGTACGAAGTCTGCCGGGTCAGCTAGTTTATAATATATTTTTATTGTTAGTGTGGATTCTAACCAAGTCATATGTTTGGGACAATATAAAAAATTTGGATGATTGGCATTGATTTGATAATGGGTTTAGAACCTTGTCTATAAAGTTCTTTGATGTTTTTACGGCTTCAAAATTTTTATCATTATGTATTTTGTCTATGTACAATCCATAGAATAGATTTTTGACAATTAGATAAATCTTATACCTTTAAACGAGCAATTCTTGTATATATATATATATATATATATAATCTGAATCTCGGAAACGGCTCCAGCGATTTTCATGAAATTTAGTATGCAGAGGGTTTCGGGGGTGATAAATCGATCCAGCTAGGTTTCATTTTTAGAAAACGTCGTTTACAAAAGAACGAGCAAAGCTCGGTCACCCAGGTACTAACTATATTAAAAGACAACCGCAGTGGTGCAGCTGGCGAGAGTCCGCCTGTGACGCAAGAGGTTGCGGGTTCGATTCCCATTATTCAATTTTATTTTGAATTGACACCTAGAAATTTGTCTGGGACAATATAAATGGATTTTTGACAATTACAATATGATGGCATATTTGGTTTGATTATGGGTTTATTGTCTTATTTATTTCAATGTTATTTTGAATTAAACCAAATAATTTGTCTGGGACAATATAAATGGATTTTTGACAATTGAATGATGGCATTGATTTGATTATGGGTTTAGAACCTTGTCTATCCAAGGTACAAACTTCTGTATGTTAGTGTAGACTCCGGGCAGGTGCTCGCGTCCGCAGCCGATGCCCCAAGACACCAGTCCCACCAGGGTGCTTCGCCCTTCCAGCTTCATGGTGAGTGGGCCTCCGCTGTCGCCCTGACAGGAGTCGCGGCCACCCTGCAGTAAAATAGACCTTATTACATCTGGTTTTAGACTGGGGGGTGTTCCAGCTACATTTCACATGGTAGACCTCAACCCCCACAGGACTCTTTAGGGGTTGGAGTTTCAGGATTATTTTTTTTAGTGCGCGCTTAAACTGGGCAGATGGGAAATGTACTTAGTACTTAACATTGAAAAATAAAAACTAATCTATCCCACGAGAACCGTACATTTTTCTGGGATAAGAAGTGGCCTATGTGCTACTTCAGACTATAATCTATATCTGTGCCAAATTTCATCCAGATCCGTTCAGCTGTTTCAGCGTGAAAGGGAAACAAACATACATCCACATACTCTTACAATCTTTCGCGTTTATAATATTAGTAGGATTTAATTGAATTTGAGATGGGAAATATGGTACGTAACATTGTCCCCAGGCTTTTGCTAGGGCAGATGGGAATAGAGTACGTAACATTTTCCCCAGGCCTTTGCTAGGGCAGATGAGAAATGTAGTACTTAACAATGTCCCCAGGCCTTTACTAGGGCAGATGGGAAATGTAGTAGGTACGTAGCATTGTCCCCAGGCTATTACCTCCTTGTATCCAGCGCAGAGGAACACGTCGTGAATGGTCTCCCGCCTGCCGGCCGCTCTGAACCACCTCTGGCAGCGCTCGTTGGGAATCACCTCTACATCCACCTCCTGGGATATAGAGAGAAACAAATAGTACATCCACCTCCTGAGAGTAAGAACTAGTACTTATATAAAAAAACAAAAATCCAACCAGAAGTAATTAACTAGTACCTATTTATTGAAAAATTAAAACAACCCGATTGAACGTAACTAAAAATAGATTTTACAGCCGCCATAATTGGATTTTTTGACATTTCATATATAGCTTTAACTAGTTATCAATAAACAAAATTGAGTACCTAATTAACTAATATTAATTGGAAAAAATAAAAAAAAACTCGACTGAACGTTACTGAAAATAGTTTTTTTCAGTCGCCATATTGGGTTTCTTTAACATTTCATATAGACTCTCTTGATTCAAGCGAATCCTCATTTGTCAAAATCTGTCCAGCCGTTTGAGCTCTTGCGACAGCCAAAAGAAGTCGCAACACAAACAAATTACCCTCTTCTTCGTAGATGGGTACCTATAATTTGACGGTATCTCCTAAGGGGGTAGTCAAAGGCATGTCCAAACATTATAAATATGGTTACCTGTAATACTGATGGCACAGTGCTCTGGCCGTGCCGTGTCCGGCCCCAACCCGCGACTGTCGCCATCTTGCCAGCCAACTTCATCTGCTTCGCCGGTAAGCATACCTGGAATAGAAATTACAGAAATATAAACTGAGCATTGGTGGTGTAGTGGTGTATCCCTGACTCACGATCTGAAGGTTGTGGGTTCAAACCAGGTCGTGCACCAATGAGTTTTTCGAATTCGAAAAATGTACCCATGTGCGCAATGCCAGTGCTCTTAAACGGTGAAGGAAAACATCGTGAGGAAACCGGCATACCTTAGAACCAAAAATTCGAAGGTGTGTGTCATCATAACTCATAAGTTAGTATTCTTATAAGCGACGATGGGCTTACAACCTGTCACGTACGGAATACTAACTACTGTGCAAAATATGGGCATGTGCCAAATATAATGTCTGGACATGCCTCTGACTCTTTAGATATCCTCAAAGATCTAAGTAACTAGAGATCTGAGGAGATATCTACCGAGCCTGAGGATTAGGTACAAACTCGTGAGAGTTCATGGAACAAGAAAACAGGTCTTTGCGTGTATTCTAGATGTGCCTCCGACATGATCAGACTGGACCATCTCAGCTTAGTCAGCCGTATGCACAACCTAAGGATGGCTGGCTAAGCTGGAAAGGTTATGCTACTGTTTCCACTTAAGGCTGCCGTCTGCGAGCGTGGGAACTTCTGACACAACACCTACATTGATAATTTCTACTCACACAAATGCATCGCTCAGTATTGAATACACACCCTGGAAACGAATAAATCTACTTTCGATGTTTCGAACAAGTTACGCGTCCATTACGCGTTAGTCTTTGTGGGATGTTTATAAATGTCATAGAAAATACGCAATGTATTAGTAGCATCGTGAAGCGCGCGAGCCGCGGCGAGTTACCGGCGCGCGGGCAGTTCGTCACGGCGGCGGCAAAGGGTTGGGTCAGAGTGTATGCTTTTTGATTATTAAAATCAAATAATATTTAGTACAAACATGGAATAAAATATGTACAGATTAAAACTAATTAAACTTTTTTACTCCGAAAGATTGAAAATAAATAATATTGATTTAGTTATTTAAAACATAAAATTTCGTAAAACCATTTTCAATCGCAATATAAGCGTGACTTATTAAATATTTATATATATATTTTTATAATATTTTCAATATTTTCAGCTAATAATGAATTACCCTATAATATTAGTACTAGTGTACTTCGCCCTGAACTGAGATCTTGCGCGCGATTTCCACAATCCTCATTGTGTATTCACGCCCTGAAGTTTTTGGATACACTTTATGTACTAGGCATAGGTGCATATTTGCCATACTGCATAGGTGCCATGCTTACGAGTACGTAACCTAATCACAAACAAATATTTTATTATCCTACTTAAGTAGGTACTTATGCCCGTGCTAAGAAAATCTTGTTTTTTTTTTTCATAATATTTAAAAACTATCCATCCTGGAATAAAAATTAAAACCATTTTGTAATGTACAAGTATACAGTAAGTTAAGTTTTAGCTTCCTGAGGGGAAAACTACCTTCCCACTAATAATTATCTAACAAAGAAAAGAAAAGGTTGAGTATAAAGATATCCTACTAATATTATAAACGCGAAAGTTTGTAAGAATGTATGGATGGACGGATGGATGGATGGATGTTTGTATGTATGTATGTTTGTTACTCTTTCACGCTAAAACGGCTGAACAGATCTGAATGAAATTTGGCACAGATATAGATTATGGCCTGGAATAACACATAGGCTACATTTTATCTCGAAAAAATGTACGGTTCCCGTGGGATAGCGATGTTTTTGTTTTTCGCGGTAGAAGCTGTGAGCTATTATGGCGTGCGCTGCAAAAACCATTGCAGTTACACGTATATAATGTTGAATGGAAATGTTTATCTTAAATAGTTCTACAAAAAAGTCCGCGACAGCATATATCTATCTTTTATGTATAAGCCATTATCGTCAAAATAGTGAACCATAAATACAATAAAATCTTATAATTTATTTCTAATGCACATTTTGGCAGTAACAAATTGATCCTAATCAAAATAAATACTTTTTATCGCATCTGGTATTTCAAGTAGATAAACTTTGTCTTTTACACTACATCATTTGGACAAATACGTATTAAAATATTTATGACGATAAACAACCGAGTGCGCGATATTATTAAGCGGTCCGGCGGCGCGGGTGAGTGAGTCGCCTGCGGGCGGGATGGGGGAAGATGTCGGCTGTCGCTCATCGCTGAGTACGCGACCCGAATGCGGGCAGACGTGGGGCAAACGTCGACGGTTGTTAGATATGTAGGTAGGTACACTCAGCTAGAGCTACCTACGTTAGCTAGGTAGTATGTACGTACTGTACTGGTCATATACTTAGGCTTAGTAGGTAGGTAAATTTAAAAAAAAATCTGCCTTTCGTTTCCTAAGATTGTGGTAAAATGGTAATCTCCTGAAAGTGAAACTTTAATAGCTAGACAGTGACTTTACAAGTACCTACCTACCAACCTACCTATAGAATAACGTACCTATTGTGTAGTTTAGTGTGTCAGATAGGTTGGTAGGTACCTACTTATAGTCAGGTAGGTACTTACTTTATTTTACAAGTTCTATAGTATTCTATTGAGCAAGTGTACCTACCTACCTAGGTACACATACTCAGTAAGTATCTACCATTGAGCTACTTACTTATTGGTGGATACGTGCTAATAATTTGAACTGTTCAATGTCCGTCTTAGTTAGGTAGGTTGCTATGTAAATCCTACTAATATTATTAAAAGCGAAAGTTTGTATGAATGTATGTGTGGATGTATGTTTGTTACTCTTTCACGCTGAAACGGCTGAACGGATCTGTATGAAATTGGCAAAGATATGGATTATAGTCTGGAATAGCACATAGGTTATTTTTTATCCCGGAAAAATATAAGGTTCCCGCGGGATAGATTTATTTTTGTTTTTCAAGGTATCACGCGGGCGAAGCCGCGGGCGGAAGCTAGTTATGTATATATTGCAAATTACTCCCTACCTTTACCATGTACCTATTTACAATAAATTAAAAAAATGTAACTTGCGGCTAATATAAATTAAAGAATCACTACATAGTATAAAACAAAGTCGCTTTCCCTGTCCCTATATCCCTATGTATGCCTACAAATCAGTAGTCACAAATTAGTATCCGACACTCGCGACCCACCCGTTGCCTAGTCCAAACAAACAAAAGAGCTCGGCGTGGAACTACAAACGGACGTGCGATCACCTTGGAGACTGAGACGGTACTGAATATTTTTGACGCGCCGATTCTATTATAAAGCGTATTTTGGCAGGCGCTTGCTCCATACTAAAATGTATGGCGGCGGGGAACAATTTCTGCTCACAAAATTAACAATGTTTAGGCTCAGATTAATACTTTTTGGTTTGAATTAGTAGAAAAAACTCCTGGTGACTGTGTTGTTTAACATTTTGTCTCACGATTTGTCCAAAAATATTACAAAAATAACAACGATAATTTCGTAAAAACTCATAATAGAAAAGGTCGATTTCGATGTTTTTAATCAATGTTGACGATTTTTTTTCTCAAAAATTAAGAATTATTTTAGAATAATCACGCGGTGTTAGTGTAGACTCATCTATTGAGAATTCGTATTATTAGTTTGTGTCCTTCTATGAAGTGATTTCTTATGGAAATTTCTAAAACCGTAAGTGCTTGTTCGCGCGTTTCTTAGGGACTCCGCTCTTAAGCAGCTTAGCTTATACAAATTCAGCTATCCTATTGGTCAGTTTGAAACGCATCAGCACAGCAGACTTTATTAGACGACTTGCTTTGCTCACTATCATTAACAGTGAGCTAAGCGAACCTTGATATTGACATACCGGTAAAATATGTTGTTTGAACACAACCCCTCGTTCTAACTGCACTAAAGCCACGTCATTCCTGAAGTCAGCAGGCTCGTACGACGGATGGACCTCCTTCCTTTGCACCGCGAACTCTTCGTGTGAATACCTCTCGCCGGAATCCCGCACGTCCCATTCGCCTAAACGGACCCTTAGCTGGGAGTTTGGCGTGCTGGAAATTTTAGAAATAAGTCGGTGATAAATATTATAACAACAAAAATATGAGATGTGAAAAGGTTTTTAAGTTCGGTACAATCAGTGTTCGGGATTGTCAGTGACGTAAATCAAAGAGTTAATATATTGGACAACAACAAGTTAGGATATAAAAAAAAGTTTAGTTTAAATTACTTATGTTTAGTTTATGTAGGTAGACACTCTAAAAACACCCTAGTTTATTTAGGTTACCTACACTTCTTTCTCACTGTTAATCGTTGAAAAATTAGATTACTTAACTACTAACTATAAAGCACAGACGCTTGATATAAACTCGTCTGTGCCACCTAGTTAGTTCTTTTACCAATAAACTGAACAAATTACGTAACATTATCGTTATAAACTGTCTTTCAAAGGTCAATGGAAAGTGAAATTTCTCAACAAACGCATTTACGCATTCCCGAAACGTTTTAAACGGTTTTGAAACACGCAAGTTTAAATAATGAAAAGCTACAATAGAAAAAATTTAGATGGTACGTCATGAACGGGCGCGAAGTTAAAAAAAATGCTGTTTTTTTATATTTCCTGTGTTCCTTGTGAATTATTATCTATACTAATATTATAAAGAGGAAAACTTTGATTGTTTGTTTGTTTGTTTGTTTGTTTGTTTGTTTGAAATGAATAGGCTCCGAAACTACTGAACCGATTTGAAAAATTCTTTCACCAATGTGTAGAATGAACTTTCAGGATGAACATAGGCTATATTTTATGTAGGTACTTCGCGGGCGACGCCGCGTGCAGAAGCTAGTATTACATATTATTACATTATTTATGACTAATTTATTATGCGGGTATGGCTAAATTTGGTGAAAGTGGGCATAATTACCAAGGTGATAATATAAATCAAAGTTTGCCCGCCATTTTGTGGTGGCGGCCATCTTGGATTTTAAATTTGTCATAGTGATAGTATTTTAGTACTCGAGTAGTAATCTGTAGATAGCTTAACTGATCCAGATCGTCAAAAGGAAGCGTTCCAATAGTCTGGCATTACCACGTTGAATGTTAACTTACTTGGCAACACAATGAGCTGCAGTAATGACCCAGCGGTCTGAGACGAGGGCGCCTCCACACGCCAGCTTCTTGCTGAAGATCGAGGACTTGATGAGAGCAGCCTGCCAGGGGTGGGAGCCAAAGCCGGTGGAATGACCACCCACGATGCGGTTCGACCTGGTGTAATGTTCACCGCAACCTGTGGAAAAGAAGATGCAAACTCATTTAACCAGTGTTGCCAGATACACTGTAATTACAGCAGATCTAATGTATTTTCACAAGATCCACTGTACACTGTAATACTAAAAAAAATACAGTATGGGGTTAATTTTTCAACGGGCAAAAATCAATTCACTGTATTTTTTTTTAACTTTTACTGTAATTTTGTATCAAACATTGTAATATAATTTGTCTCATCTGACAACACTGCATTTAACGCATTCAAAACAAAACTTGCTAAGCATATTACTGTTTATGACAAATAAGTATGTCTATTAATTTATTACCTACCTACTTACCTATAAAAACAATTGCGATATATCTGCGTTAACTGAGTAGGTAGGTAAGGTATACTCGTAGTTGGCTCAAAGAATCTAGGCATTCGTGAAGTTAGCCGCAAGAGCTGCGCAGTATCGTTTTTTGGGAGCAATTGGAGGTATGAGGAGGGGGGGAAGGAACTGTACATGCGCAAACTCGCACCTGTGGCTAACTTCACGAATGCCTAGATCCGTTGTATGACCTACTTACCTATAAAAACAATTGCGATATATCTGCGTTAACTGAGTAGGTAAGGTACCTTAATTCGTACTTAATTTTTTTTTAAATATTCTATGATTCTCATGTAAGCGATATATAAGAGAATAAGTGATTATTAAACTGAAAGACATATTTTTCATAGACATAGACATATAAGTAGACATAGACATAGACAGTCTGTACGTCTGAAGATTTTTACAAATACGGTGTACTGTCCACCAATATTATAACGCAACAAACAATGGTGGTAATGCGGTTGTTTTGCAGACTAACTTAAAAAATGCTACCATAGGTACGATCTTATTTGGCTTACTATAAAGACCAAATTAGCGTAACATTTTTGAATGACAGTTTTAAAAAGATCATTCTAATTTAATTAATTAAATTAATTAATTAAATAATGCCAACCCCACATAGCGTGGGATGAGGGCAGGAAGATGATGATGATTCTAATTTAATTAATTTTCCACCATTTTCACGTAGCTTTAGTCAACACCAACTTTATGGCTTCTAAAATAAGCTAAAACACGTCAATCATACGTCAGTTTAGTCAAATTTAGAATTGTAATTTAAAATGTTTACGCTAATTTAGTATTTGATGTGAACAAAGTAAGGTCGCGTTTATTTCAGCATTTTTTAGTCAGTTTTAGTTAGTCCGCGGAACGACAGAATCACCACCATTATCTAAAATGATACATTATAACATAATACATAAATAAATAATAAATAAATAATGCTGGACAATCCACACAGCATCATCTAGCCCCAAAGTAAGCTACTCAAAGCTTGTGTTATGGGTACTAGATAACTGATATATTTAATACATGATATAGGTACATAGATAGATATTTTTTATTATACATACATACCCAGACCAACGGAACAAATTTCTGCAGATCGTACCTACACAAATTTGTTCCGAGGCGGGAATCGAACCCGCAACCTCTTGCGTCGCAGGCGGACTCTTGCCCGCTGCGCCACAGAGGTCGACATAAAGCATTGGTGCTAAGAGTGCGGTGATGATCATGAAAACGCTGTGCGGAAAAGCGAAGGGAAAGACCGAAGTGGTGATGAAACTCATTGACATGTGAAACAATAAAATTTACAAAAAATACACTAAACTTCTTTGCAAATCCAATCCAAACGTGACTTTAATAAGGATTGCTTGGAAAATAAAGATTTTAAATCTCATTGGGAAAGATGAGTTCAAATCTTCGTTTCGTTTCAGCGTTGTTACAGAACACAGGTGAACCTGTGTTCGCCGAGATTTTTGACACAAATTCGAAAATTTGACGCAAATTTTGTCCCAATGACACTATCTCACTTTTCTGAGCGTAATACTTCTGACTCGCTCAGACGAGAGCGAGGTTGAACGCTACATCTAAACGTGGATATGATTTCAAGTTGCGATTTAAAGCTTGCAGTGTACACTTCTCTTTTGTGGTCGACCCGAGCTGTACGTCTACCATGAGTTGTCACATTTAGATTGGCTGACGTTACTACAGTAGTAATAGTACGTTACTATGGCGTCTGTCAAAATTGGTACTCATGGTACCAAATTCTAAGCAAATTAATGAGCGCAAACTACAGTTGCTGTAGTACGTTGTGACGTAGGATAGTTAGCTACGTGGGTTTTAGTACCCAACTATCCGCTAGAGGCGCTGTACCAAGTTTTCATACATTTTTTTAACTACAGTCGCTAGCGAGTGTAGATTGTGAAAACTCATGGTAGACCCTCTGAATGAGTGTGAGTAGTGCAAATGACTTAACTAAAGTGCTAAAGCTGAATTTCATCACCAAAAAACACCAAAAAAAAAAAAAACCCGAAATTTTATCTCACCCGGAAAACTAGGTCTTTGAGGCTTTACAGGAGCATAATCATCACTGACTCCTTGCGTGTTTGTTTGTGTGTTGTAAGGTTTCTCGCTGTAAGGTTTTTCGTTGTAAGGTTTTTCGTAGGACGGCTTCGCGTCGTAAGACGGTTTGTCTTGGTAAGACGGTTTCACGTGGTAAAAGTTCTGGTCCCACGCGTGGGTTTCCGTGGGACGGTGTGGGTCGGTGTAGATAACGACAGGTTCTTCGAATTGGTTTGTGTTGTAGTCGTACTCGTGCGGGAATGTACCAATTAGTTCGATCAGATCACCTGTGTGAATGTTTAGTGTTAGTGACATGAGTTAGTTCATGTTAATTTAATGTAAATTATGACAATAATGATAGTGAAATAAGTAGGTATTTAATCACAGTTATGTATTTAAATGTATTAAGTATTATCACTAGTAAAACACTCAGCAAAACTTTATTTCCAAATTGATATTTTCATATTAGAAAATAAGAATTATAATTGGAACGAAGTTCCTTATGGCAGGCTTGGAGGGGATAGTGATTTTGCTGCGCGACCGAACTGAAAAAAATGTGATAGTAAAACCGTAAGAAAAAGTGCGTGGAATAAAACCGTTAAATGAGGCGTGCGCAGGTGCGAAATCCATTTTTCATTTTTGCACGATTTTTTTTGCAATTTGTGTCGATTCTACATTAGCCGAAGGAACTTCGTTCCTACCTGGTGTCCCACGACACCACATCATTTTTTAGAATTTATTCATTGTAAGGTCTTCTGCACAATGTCGTTGTAAGGTTTCTCGTTGTAAGTTTGTAAGTATTGCGAGGTTTGCAACTGTAAGGTTTATTATGTGGAAGACAATGCGTTGAACCAATTTATATATGATCCAGATCAATATCTGGATCATATATAAATTGATCTATGACTAAAATAATAATGTAAACAGGCTAAATTTCCAAAAAAAAACCTAAATACAACTAACTATAAATACATCGAAAGCATGTACCTAACTATAGTTTACCATTACATGCAAGATTTTCGTCACGCAATATTATTACTTATTAAGTAGGTACCTACGTGTCTACTATTAGATGCCCGGATATAGCAGACAGTGTAAGTACTTAATTACATATATTATAACATCAGCTGATACTGTAAGTTGTAAGTATTGTGTTGCCGCTCCAATGGGCATGTGGCTTTCACTTTTCTCTTGTTATTTTAAGGTCTAGTAAGTACCCTGCCTCAACGCCCACTGCACCAAATATACGCGCAATATCCCAGTATTACGTTCCCTTACAACAAACTCTTTGGGCGACATCAAAGTAATACAAGTTTGATATTTCGTACCATGACCTATAAAAATTGTAATGAAGTAGTGTCGCTTCAAGCTTGAAACTTTTTTGAAACATGATGGTTTGTTAGAGCTTGTGGTAAGGCTAATGATATCACAGATTGCGCGCGGCACATACAACAATTTATTTCCACATATTATATTAAGTAAATAGGTAAAAAAAATCTCCTCAGATCTCTAGTTATTTAGATCTTTGAGGATATCTAAAGAGGGCAGTCAGAGGCGCGTCCAAAAATGATATTTGGCACATGCCCACATTTTGCACAGTGGGTAGTTTTTTGAGCGTAGGTGTAGGTACCTATAACTTTTGTTTTTTT
The DNA here is from genome assembly GCA_963675405.1 of Cosmorhoe ocellata. Classification (NCBI taxonomy): domain Eukaryota; kingdom Metazoa; phylum Arthropoda; class Insecta; order Lepidoptera; family Geometridae; genus Cosmorhoe; species Cosmorhoe ocellata. Next base: position 3,137,069 of record OY776272.1, read on the forward strand.
TTGTCTTTTATGTAGATACCTTTACCTTAGTAGGTATGTAAGTTTCTAGAATACTCGTATATTTATCTCTTTCCGGCTCTGTTTTCAACTGATTATTTTTCATGTGTGTGTGTGTGTGTCAAATAAAATATTTTCTATTCTATTCTATTCTATTCTATGTATATTATGTCACAGACACCAGCGTGATAGAGGGAACACCTGAACCCCTAAGGCCTTACCACGAATTCATAATACATTACCGAATTAGTATTACATTGTTGTTTCGTACCATGACCTTTGCAAATTGTATGGAAGTAGTGACGTTTCTATAATGGAATCGTTACGGAATCGTCCTGGAAGACTTCGTGGTGAGGCCCCTGGTATGAGTTTTTGATAGTTTACGAAAATTTTTTTCGATTAGTATCCTTTCATACATTTACCTCCATCGGAAATGTTAAGGAACGTCGGAAGTAATAAGGTCGATATCGTGAAAACTTGGTTTGACAATCATTGCTGGGACTGCCGATTAGATATTTTCGATATTATCGACAATATTTTAGTTCCTTAATATTTCCGATGGAGAGGATACTATTCGAAAAAAGTTTTCGTAAATTATCAAAAACTCATACTAAGGGTACAGAACACTCATCTCTTGAATACCTGCATGTCATCGATCCATCAAGTGACCATTCTCCACACTCCGGCAGTGTGTGAAAGTGTTAATAATAACTATTACGACAGAGTCGGATGGTAGAGTAAGGAAACGACCACTTTACCCACTTGTGGGCGGAATCAGTGCGTGAACTATAGAATAAGAAAAAAAATATGATCACGACTGTAATCCCCAGGCTCGGTAGACATCTCCTCAGATCTCTAGTTACTTAGATCCTTGAGGATATCTAAAGAGAGTCGGAGGCACGTCCAAACATGATATTTGACACGTATGCCCACATTTTGCACAGTTAGTATTCCGTACGTGACAGGTTGCAAGCCCATCGCCGCTTATAAAAATACTAGCCTATGACACACCTTCGAATTTTGGTTCTAGGGTATGCCGGTTTCCTCACGATGTTTTCCTTCACCATTTAAGAGCACTAGCATTGCGCACTCGAATGGAGAAACTCATTGGTGCACACCAGGTTTGAACCCACGACCTTCGGATCGTGAGGCAGGGGTGCGCTACCACTACACCACTACCCTCTAAGAATACTAGCTTCCACTCGCGGCTTTGCTTGCGAGGTACCTAGGTACATAAAATATAGCCTATGTTACTCAGGGATAATGTAGCATTCTAATGGTAAATGATTTTTTGAAATCGGACCTGTATAGTTTTTGAGTTTAATCGTTACAAACAAAAAACTAAACAAAAATCGGTTTATCCGTTTGGGAGTTACCACAGACCGACACACAGATACACAGATACACCCACAGACACGTTAAACTTATAACACCCCTCTTTATCGTCGAGGGTTAAAAATACAAAAATACAAAACTTTCCTCTTTATAATATTGGTATAGACTAACTTTTCGTTAACTATCGAAAGCTATACTAAGCCGCCGATATTATTATGAGAGAGTGCGTACGATACGTTTTGTAATAAGACACAATGCCATGGAAATGTTAACCTCGTGAGCTGCGTGCCAAACTTTGAACAGTTGCGACACGCTGGCAACATTGCCATTGAACGGGGAATTTGAAGCGAAACGCGCTTTTATTTTGTCTAGAATTTCCTACAACTATATTTGTGATATTATTTTTTATACCCCCTTTTAAGGTTTTTTTTCGGAAATTCTTTTCATCTTTTACGTAAACATTTTATGTTGTTCGTCGGTAAACGCATTTATTGGATTAATTTTTAAAAGTTCGTGATGATCAACCGTTGGATTAATTTTTAAAAGTCCGTGATAGTCCAGCTATGGTTTTTACAGAAAGTAAAATTATTAACGAAAATTCTCTATGAGTTTATTGTAATTTAGACATGATAACATTTGTCGGGTCAGCTAGATGTAAAAAAAATGGCATTATTTACATGTTACTTAAATTAATCTGAAGTTTGGGGTAAATTATTACCTACCCCCTTTATGTATTTTGTCTTCTAGTTTCACAATAAGTAAAACATTCTAAGGATATAAAGGTATGCGAACTTATGAGACTATGATTACTTATGAGACCCGCATTTAAGGGTAAAAAATCAAATCACTAGATAGATCACTACTTGATCACGTATAACCATCATGCAACACAAAAGCTTCAATTTAGTAATCTTCGTTTCAATTATCAACTATACCCTATATTAGGGGTAAAATTCTATACAAGTTAACAAGTTAACTTACTAGCATTGTGTACTACAGGTGCAGCCTCCACGGGTCGCTCCGTCGTCTCCCGGTCCACACAGCAGGCCCAGATCATACCCCCAGAGCACAGGTCCATGGGTTTCCCACCCCCCATCACGCAGGATATGCTGAGACCGCATGGAAACCTTGCGCCGCGGTACCGGCAGGTTTGGGGTATCACTGGAAAGGGGTAAATACAGATATGAAAAAAAAAATCGACAGGGTAATTCTGCTAGCGTTAGGAACGCTACCCTTTGGCAGTGATCTGGTCAAGTTTGTTACGGTCCTCAGATACTTTTCAACTGTTCCACATGTTTTATTCTAGGTAAATTGTATAATCAGAATCTCGGAAACGGCTCCACCGATTTTCATGAAATTTAGTATACAGGGTGTTTCGTGGGTGATAAATCGACCCTAGGTTTCATTTTCCAAAAAACACGATTTACCAAAAAAAACCGAGCAAAGCTCAGTCATCCAGGTAGGTACCTACAAATCTATATCTATATAAGAGCTTAACCTGACTGACTGACTGACTGACTGACTGACTGACTGACTGATTTATCATCGCCCAGCCGAAACCGCTGAAGCTAGAAAGCTGAAATTTGAAAGGTGGGTTCCTTTTATAACAAAACCACCCACTAAGACGGGATTTTTTGAAATTCCACCTCTAAGGGGGTGGAAAAGGGTGAAAACGTTAGTATGAAACTTTTTAACGCGTGGAGCGATTTTCATGCAACTTTGTTTGTGCACTGTAAATGCAAAATGAATGGACACGTGTTTCAGGATTTTTCAATATAACCATCAAGAAGGGGTCAAATGTGGGGTCAATTTTTGTATGGGAACTTTTTAACGGGTAATGCGATTAGCCTGAAACTTTGTTTATGTACTGTAAATGCAAAATAAATGAAGACATGTTTCAGGATTTTTCAATATAACCTTCAAAAAGGGGTCAAATGTGGGGTCAATGTTTGTATGGGAACTTTTTAACGGGTGGTGCGATTGGCTTGAAACTTTGTTTGTGTACTGTAAATGCAAAATGAATGAACACGTGTCTCAGGATTTTTCAATATGACCTTCAAAAAGGGGTCAAATGTGGGGTCAATGTTTTTATGGGTAATTACTTTTTAAAGGGTGGTGTGATTGGTCTTAGTTTTGGTTTGGATACTTTAAATGCAAAGTAAATGGAAACGTATTCATGGATATATCAAAATAGCCCTCTAAAATGGGTAAAATTGGGTGTCAAAGTTATTTATGGGATTTTTTTATATTAGTGTAATTTGTTTGAAACTCAGTTTAGATACCTACTTTAAGTGAACGAAGTCGCGGGCGGGACAGCTAGTCTTATATACATTATAATATCTAATCTAAATATCGGAAACGGCTCCACCGATTTTCATGAAATTAAGTATGCAGAGGGTTTCGGGGGCGATAAATCGATCTAGCTAGGTTTCATTTTTAGAAAACGTATAATAAAATTCAGGCACTAGATATAAGTACCTAGTACCTACGTAATAGTATGTGTATTTTAAGATAGATTCGTATTTATCTGTAAATGAAGTCAAATAAGTAGGTAGGTAGGTACAAATAAAAGTACCTAGGTAGATATAGGTGCGGCAAGCTTAGGTAGTTAAGATACCTACTCCAAATACCTAAACAATGTCCTACGCACTACCACGCTGTGAGTGAAAAATTTTGACATTGTTTTAATCATCTAAAACTCTCGTAGATGCAAGTTTTTTACCTAAAGTTTATTACTACGGTACATTTCAATGCCATTGCTCTCCGTAAGTCGAACATGACACAAATATTTATTGGCACAAGACACGCGATACCGCGATACCGATGCAGTGACGAATGACCACACATTTCACTGTCTAGTTCACTTTTACTGATGCGCGTGACTGCGTGATCATGCGGAGTCTATGTCCTTGGAATCTATATATATAAAAACTAGCTGTCCCGCCCGCGACTTCGTTCACTTAAAGTAGGTATCTAAACTGAGTTTCAAACAAATCACACTAATAAAAAAATCCCATAAATAACTTTAACATCCAATTTTACCCATTTTAGAGGGCTATTTTGAAATATCCAGGAATACTTTTCCATTTATTTTGCATTTAAAGTATCCAAACCAAAACTAAGACCAATGACACCACCCTTTAAAAAGTAAGTACCTACCCATAAAAACATTGACCCCACATTTGACCCCTTATTGAAGGTCATATTGAAAAATCCTGAAACACTTGTTCATTAATTTTGTATTTACAGTACACAAAGTTTCAGACCAATCGCACCACCCGTCGAAAAAATCCCATACAAACATTGACCCCTTTTTTACAGTTATATTGAAAAATCCTGAAACAGAAAACAAAGTTTCAGGCCAATCGCACCACCCGTTAAAAAATTCCCATACAAACATTGACCCCCTTTTTTAGAGTTATATTGAAAAATCCTTTAACATGAAATTAAGTTTCAGACCAATCGCACCACCCGTTGAAAAGTTCCTATACAAACATTGACCCCCCCCCCCCCATTTGACCCCCTTGTTTTAAGGTTATATTGAAAAATCCTGAAACACGAAACAAAGTTTCAGACCAATCGCACCAGGTTTAAAAGATCCCGTACAAACATTGACCCCACATTTGACCCCTTTTTGAAGGTTATATTGAAATATCCTGAAACACGTGTCCGTTCATTTTGTATTTACAGTACATAAACAAAGTTTCAGACCAATCGCTCCACCCGTTAAAAAGTTCACATACAAACATTGACCCCACGTTTGACCCCTTTTTGAAGGTTATATTGAAATATCCTGAAACACGTGTCCGTTCATTTTGTATTTACAGTACACAAACAAAGTTTCAAGCCAATCGCACCACCCGTCAAAAAGTTCACGTACAAACATTGACCACACATTTGACCCCTTTTTGAAGGTTATTTTGAAAAATACTGAAACACGTGTTCATTTATTTTGCATTTACAGTACACAAACAAAGTTTCAGAACAATCGCATTACCCGTTAAAAAGTTCCCATACAAAAATTGACCCCACATTTGACCCCTTTTTGATGATTATATTGAAAAATCCTGAAACACGGGTCCATTCATTTTGCATTTACAGTGCACAAACAAAGTTTCATGAAAATCGTTACACGCGTTAAAAAGTTTCATACTAACGCTTTCACCCTTTTTCACCCCCTTAGAGGTGGAATTTCCAAAAATCCCGTCTTAGTGGGTGGTTTTGTTATAAAAGGAACCCACCTTTCAAATTTCAGCTTTCTAGCTTCAGCGGTTTCGGCTGGGCGATGATAAATCAGTCAGTCAGTCAGTCAGTCAGTCAGTCAGTCAGTCAGGTTAAGCTCTTATATAGATATAGATGAATTGCTGTTCGTTAGTCTCGCTAAAACTCGAGAACGGCTAAACGGATTTATCTTATCTTGATCTTGAAATGTTCGTGGAGGTCTAGAGAAGGTTTAAAAGGTAAGAAAAATTTGAATAACTGCCGGGAAATCCCTAAAAATAGCCCTTTTCTATTTACCATACAAACGTTTTCTAAATAAGTACGAAGTCTGCCGGGTCAGCTAGTATGTTAATCCCATCAAAAACATAAATGTGAAATGAGAGCCAAGTTCAATAAGTATGTTTTACTTAGTCGTTGACTTCAGCGACAAAAGAAGTGAGATCTAAACGGGTGCCAAGTACAATGGTCAGTCCTGAAACTTATTTATAACAATATGAAATATTTTTAACAACTTTAAAATATCATTTCATCTTAAAACTTAGGATATTATATTGAAGCCTAAGGTCTAACTTGGCTAGTTCTCATATAGGAATTAACTACTTACTTACTATGTCCAATCGCTAGTTTCTACCAGCAATCCAAATTTTTAAAAAGAATAAAATAAAAACTTGCAAAGGCTATACCTACCTAATATAATTTGTACTCTTAAGAAAACTAGCCAAGTAAGACCTTAGGCTTCAATATAATATCCTAAGTTTTAAGATGAAATGATATTTTAAAGTTGTTAAAAATATTTCATATTGTTATAAATAAGTTTCAGGACTGACCATTGTACTTGGCACCCGTTTAGATCTCACTTCTTTTGTCGCTGAAGTCAACGACTAAGTAAAACATACTTATTGAACTTGGCTCTCATTTCACATTTATGTTTTTGATGGGATATCATTACTTTTTGTACAGAACTTATTAGTAAATAAGTACTTATTCTTATATTATTACACTTATATAATCTACCTGCATAAACGGCTCAAACTATTGGCACATTGTAGGTATACATACTAAGCAGGTAGGTAGGTACTTGAGTAGGTACTTACTGAATAAGTATACCTACCTACTACCTATCTGACAAGCCGAGACACACTATAATCTAGGCCTGAATAGTTATCTAGCCATATCTACCTACCTGCATAGACTGCTCAAACTATTGGCACATTGTAGGTATACATACCTATAGTCATACTTACCTATCTGCTTAGACGGCTCAACTATTGGCACATTGTATACCTAGGTACCTAAGTAGATAGGTTAACCCGATAATAGTAGGTACTTACCGAGAGTAGATATTAGTCTAAACCTAAATACTTATCTAGTCATACTTACCTATCTACATAGACGGCTCAACTATTAGCACATTGTATACCTAGGTACCTAAGTAGATAGGTTAGCCCGATAATAATAGGTACTTACCGAGAGTACTTTATTAGTCTAAACCTAAATACTTATCTAGTCATACTTACCTATCTACATAGACGGCTCAACTATTAGCACATTGTATACCTAGGTACCTAAGTAGATAGGTAAGCCCGATAATAGTAGGTACTTACCGAGAGTGTACTACGTACTACTTACCAATGCAAGACACTACTTCCACTCGTTATTATATTCACGTCAAGACCCTATTAAAATCCACATAATGACCGACTGTCATCTATTTAGATTGCTATTCTTATATTACAGGCGCTAGTAAGGGTTCCTAGGAGAATCAATTAATTGAAAAAGTACGATAAAAATAAAAAAAATTACAAGTTTCAGATTTTTTCCTTTGTATCCACCCCACTACCTACCTGGATGCCAAATTTGAACGTTCTAGGTCATCTAGAACTGGGTTATAATTAACGTCTATAGATCAGTCAGTGATAAAATTTTCCATAACCAGCCATTTTTGGACGTTAATATCTAAATAACCGTTTGAGGTGTGTTTATGAAATTCGGTGCACATATTTTACTCGCAAGTGGCAATAGATGAGCCAAATTTGACTTGTTTATGTGAAATAGTTTTTGAGTTACGAGGGGGTGAAAAATCACCCAAATGGTTCCTGTAATATTACACTAGGCGCGCATCGCCCGTTCGCTTCGCTTGAACTTGGCTGACACGCTGCCGCGTGTCTAGATAACTAGAGGGCAATATAGGCAATTATTAACAGAGCGCTGGTGGTGTAGTGGTGGCACCCCTGCCTTAGGATCCGAAGGTCGTGGGTTCAAACCTGGTCGTGAACCAATGAATTTTTCTATTCGAAAAATTATGTGCGCAATGCCAGTGCTCTTAAACGGCGAAAGAAAACATCGTGAGGAAACCTTCGAAAAATTCGAAGGTGTGTGTCATAGGTTAGCAGTCTTATAAGCGGCGATGGGCTTGCAACCTGTCACGTACGAAATACTAGCTACTGTGCAAAATGTGGGCATGTACCAAATGTCATGTTTGGACGTGCCTCTGTCTCTTTAGATACCCTCAAAGATCTAAGTAGGTAACTAGAGATCTGAGGAGATATCTACCGAGCCCGGGGATTACAGTCGTGATCATGATGTGTTGTGTTGTGTGTAACATAATTATAAACTACGTTATACAAACATTTACAACAAACGTTTTTGTTTTACTTGCTGTCTCTGTCTTGGCAGACTTAAATGAAAGGGACGAAAAGAAAAAAAAAGCCTAGGATAAGGCAACAGCAAAATGAAGTACCTACCTACTACCAAATGTAGTGCATTCGACTCCGACTTTGAACCTACTGCAACAATATCTGAACACAGCCACTATGCCGGTGCGTACGCGCATGTAAAAGTGACCAGTGAAACTGGGGTTGTTGACCACTGCATCTCAGTTCGTAGGAGCTAGGGTTGACAATTTGTTACAGTTTAGAAAAGGATCCATATCCAATTAATAAAGATTAAAAAAAAGGATCCATACTGCTATACTAATATTATAAATGCGAAAGTACCTACCTCTGTCTTTATGTTACTTTTTCACGACTAAACGGCTGAATGAATTTTAATTAAAATTGGCAAGGAGATAGATTGTATTCTGGGGCAGGAAATAGGGAACCAGTGTGGTGAAAAAGCGTGAAAAAGCGCCTTAGCAGAAAATTTGCAAATTCTCTTAACTTTTGAAATAGTTATACTTAGGTACTTACTAGTTTTTTAATTTACCTATCATTCTTGCCATATTTTTCCAAAATAAACATAAATTATAAAAAATCCTTATATTTTTTTCATGTCGCGTTCTCGGGCCTTACCACAAGCTTTTACAAACCATAATGTTTTAGAAACATCTAAGTTTTTAACTTGAAGAAACACTACTTTAATACAATTATTATAAATCATGGTACAAAATATCAAAGTTATATTACTTTGATATTGCCCGAAAAGCTTGTAGTAAGTCCCTGAACTTACTTAACTACTCTCGGTCGGCACAGATAGCAAAACTAAAAGGCAATCAACCAAATATTTTTGTTGTAATGCGTAACAAATGAAATTGTTTGATTAAATTTCAAAATACGCCATTTTTTAATGAAACCGTTTTAATTATTTGGAGTTTCAGTTACTACGAAACATTTGGGTAGATAATAGTTTTGCTGTGCGTCAGCCCTAGCTCAGTTTCATACATCGTGCGATGATTTTCATAAATTATGTGATTTGTTTCAAGAATAATTGAGACATAAATTAGTATGTGTTAACTCATACATACATTAAGATCACGCGTTTCCCGACGGGCTAGGACTTGCTAGGAACATGACATATCTCTTTTGCTTCATTCACTCTCATTAGGTACATACTTTTATTTATTTATACCTACCTTATTTTAAAATAACAACAATATAATAAATTATGGAGAACCACCCAGCTCGGTATAGGATTTCTTTAGATATATAAAAATAAATTATACTGTATGTACTTATCATATAACCTTATCTTCTCTTCTCTTCTTCTTCTTCTTATATATAAAAATGAATTGCTGTTGAACAGCAATTCATTTTCTGTTGGTTAGTCTCGCTAAAACTCGAGAACGGCTAAACGGATTTATCTTATCTTGGTCTTGAAATGGTCGTGGAGGTCTAGGGAAGGTTTAAAAGGTAAGAAAAATTCGAATAAATGCCGGGAAAACCCTAAAAATAGCTCTTTTCTATTTCCCATACAAACATATTCTAAATAAGTACGAAGTCTGCCGGGTCAACTAGTATATAATATATATAAATACAAAATAGGTAAAAATAATAAATCGAATATAAGATCACCGTAATTACAGGAAATTCCATTTCGCCAAAATTTACTCAGTCAATGCGTAAATTAGTACGCTATTTACCTAATTAACTAGGCTAATTATGAATAACTAACTATGATACCTAATATGGTGGATCATTCATTAGTTGTAATTAATTGAATTTTTAATTGCTTTTGCGTTATGCAATATACCGATATAAAAATATCGTTATTAGGTATTTTTGTTTTAAAAGTTAAAACGTAAAACCGATTTCATAATAGATAGAAATCGCCCCTATTCAATAAACATTACAAGTCTACAAATTTGTAAAAAATTTACAATATTGTCGAAGTTTATGACAAGTGCTGTTTAATAAAACCTACAAATAATGTAAAAATCTACAAGTACCTATTTATATTTCTAACAATTGTAATGCCCAAAAGTGCGTTCAATAAAGATTACATATTTGTAAAAAACTGTAGTTTTTTCTGACAATTTTGTAATCACTAGCATTAAGCAGTAAATTACAATTTACATAATAATAAATATGGAAGTATTTTTAGATTTTTAATTGATGAGGGAAGATTTAGTTGTTGAGTTGGTAGCAGTGCAGTGTACGTAATATATCTACTCGTAAATATACATTTATTTTGATGGTATTTTATTTTAGAAAATTAAATGTAAATAAATAAAAACTATGTACCTACCTACCTACCTACTTGTAATAAATACTAGATAGGTACCTATTACTAGCTAGACGTACTCGTACTATAAGGTCAATCTTATTTATTGTAAAATAAAGTGGTATTTTATATAAGTACTAGAAATTTTTGGAAGATTGGAAACAGCGCTGATGGTATAGTGGTGCTACCACTATACCATCCTGCACACCATCCATATACACTCCTGCCTCACGATCCGAAGGTCGTGGGTTCAAGCCTGGACATGCACCTGCGCAATGTCAGTGCTCTTAAACGGTGAAGAAAAATATCGTGAGGAAACCGGCATGGTATGGAATAGTAACTACTGTGAAAAATGGGTAAATATCATATTTGGACGTGCCTCTGACTAACCTCTTTGGGTATCCTCAAAGAACCAAGTCACTATAATATAGAGGCCTAAGGGGACATCTACCGAGCCTGGCGATTGCAGTCGTGATCATGATTATGTTTATTTGTTTTTTTGATGTGAAACATCCATAGCCGCACGTAAAACCGATTTCTGGCGTGGCGACGCATGCCGTGGCGACGCGTCGCCACGCTATAATATGATGATCGATGTCACATCTGCCAGGCGTCCCGTGACGGCTCACATTTTTTTTGACTGACGAAAAATCCAATACTTACCAATTCTAATTTATATTTTGTCAGAGATATTTGTAGAACTATACTATATAATTGGTCTATTATTTAAACCTAATTATAAATTAGTAATTTTTTTTATTTTTTAAATATTTGTAGGTACCCACTTAGGTACTAATTTAGAGTTAATTTTTCATTGACGACAAAAATAGTTGTTTGATTTTTGTTAAATTATTCGCTCATTTGAGCAGGCTTATAGTCATAGACCTTACTGCCTAGTCTTGCGTAAATTAATTTCTTCCGTTTTCTATAATCTAACTTAACCTAACCGCCATTTTTCGGATGAAAACTCCGACAAAAATAGTTACTGCTGACACGTAGGTTTTTTTTTTTAAATTATTACGACGCATACATACAACTTTCAAAAAAATATAGATTTCTCACTTTTTTTTTAATGCTCGCTTGGTTTTTTTATTTAATACGTCGCATATATACCTTTAAAAATACTACAGAAACGTCAGATTTTTGTTTTTTTTTAATACTCACTTTTTCCTAAGAGATCCATGATGGAGTCGTCTTCCTGTGAAGTGCTGTAAGAACTGTGGTACGTCCCTTTCCTCCTGCCCAACGCGTCCAGAAGAAGAATATCCTTCTCCTGCGTGTTCGAGGGTCTGCGCCTATCAGAAGGCATATCATCCTCACTGTCCAAACTATCTTGTAACGTCAGAACGTCATTGCTGTCAGAGCACAGGCCGAAATTAAAAAAACAAAACATAAACGTCACTTGAATGATCATGTCACTTCTTCTTCGAATTTTGAAATTCTTAACTTTTCCCGCCGCTCCATTTAGTCTGTTCTCGTTCCGGTCGCACATTGCACTTTTTTCGTTCACTGATTGCGATACATTTTTTTTTAATTTATTTTTTTACAATTCATGTTCTTTATTTGAATTTTGGCGCGGTTTCGCGGTCGGAAGTACGCGTCTGCGCCGTAAGACGTTCCTTTTCGCTTTGTTCGCTGTTTACATTTTCTAAATCTATGACTCACGAGTTAGGTAATTGGACATTACGGTAACAGCTTCTGCAAATAAATTAATAAAAACTATGTTATGTATTGAGGCTACGGAGAAAGTAAGTTCTGTTTAACATTAAGTACCTACCTACATACCTACTTATTACACCTACCTGCATACGTAGTACTTATTTTGTTGCCAGTTGATGTACCTGCCTATTTTATTTTTGTATTTTTCTAAGTTTTTTCCCAATTTTTACCTACTTATTAGCTCCATCTACTACGTTTGCTCTACATAATGCATAGGTAGGTAACAAGAAACTAATTCTAAATAATATTATATACTTACCTACTTACATAAGCGATACTTAGTACCTAACTGTTTTTTTTTGTTACGTTACGCACGACTAAAGGCTGAAAATTTGACAAGATAGATTGTATTCCGGGAGACGCGTGCTTACATAGTTACCTTTTATCTCGGAACTAGCTTCTGCACGCGGCGTCGCCCGCGAAGTACCTACATAAATTATAGCCTATGTTCATCCTGAAAGTTCATTCTACACATTGGTGAAAGAATTTTTCAAATCGGTTTAGTAGTTTCGGAGCCTATTCAATTCAAACAAACAAACAAACAATCAAATCTTTCCTCTTTATAATATTAGTATAGAAAATGAAAAAAAAAATTCAAATGATGTCTCTGGCAACAGCTAGTTTAATTCACTACCTACTTGTCATAATTTAAGTGATCCCTAAAAAGTGTGCGTGACATGTAGGTGGACGATTCTCCTCTACAGTTGGGTCATTGGTCTCACTTTCGTCATTGTTAGCAACAAACAATTTTGGCTGTAAAATATTAGTTAATTTTAAATGTACCTACGTACTCTTCGGGAACTTAACTTATTATCAACCAATATTTTACCTATTGCTCCATTTTCATGCTATCAGCTTGAAAGACGAGCTCTAAAATCAAGGCTAAAAAGTTTTTAAATAACGACAAAAATAATTAATGTAGAAGAAACACCCAGGTACTTTCATAAAGTAGGTTTGTCATAGAACTGTAATTTTATTTCACTTCGAGATTATAATATAGTTCGGAACTATGTCGTCAAATTCGGAAAGACGTTAATTTATCTAAATAAATGGAAACATTTCTACTTATCGACAAAATGTCTTGATCTTTGAAAATTTATTTAATAAGGTGTTAGGAGAAGAGATGAATGTCATGTGATGAGGAGAGTGTTAGGTATGATTGTGGATGGATACAGGGGTAGAGGTAGGACAAAGAAAAGATGGATGGACTGTGTGAAAGATGACATGGGTAAGAAAGGAGTGAGTGAGATGACGAATGATAGAGGGAGATGGAAGAAGATCACATGTTGTGCCGACCACACATAACGTGGGAACAGGGCAGGAAGATGATAATGGTGAAATTTTACCAACGTTTGGTGTAACTTATTCTCAGGATAATGTGATGTCAAATTCAAGTAAAATGTCAGTTTACTTTTCGATAACTACGATTTATTCAGGCAGGATAGGATCTAGAACGAACACATAGTATGTTTGGCTACAAATAAGGATCTAAAACTCATTTTTTTCAATTCGTAACCCAATTAAAAAGAAGGAACTTTATTGGTTACGCAACAAGAAAAAAATGTACGCAACTGGTTACGAATCTTGATTACTTAGCATTTAAGGTTAAATTCCACTTATAAGTTCATTGTATAACTGGTCTTGGCAGTTTATAAGGTACACACTAAAGTATCAAGATTAAACGGTCACACTTGAGTCGTAAGGCTGACTTTCGCTTCAGCTTTCCAAAACCTGGACACAAATCGAGTAACAGCCTAAGTTGTAAATAGCCGTACCTATAATGTGCCTTAAATTAAAGAGTACAGCGTTTAAATTAGTTTGATTTTTTCAATTAAGTTACGAGGAAAATCTCATGATTTGTATGACGTAAACACTGATTATTAATTTTAGTTTTTATTGTAAAACTGTTAGAGTGTATATTTGATTGTGATTTGAGTGGTCAGTAATTTGTTATTTTGCCTGCTTTCTTTATAGTAATGACATTGACTTAAGGTCCAGACTTATGCGCATGATTTTGACGCAGCCCAGATTTATTATAATACCGAAAGCGTTATAAAAACCAAAACGTTAACTAATTAATCGTTTATTATTCAAAATGGCGCGGCCGTTTGTCATATAATTATTTAAATAATATTTATGTTATATATCATATCAAAATACCTGACTGTTTGGGGAAAAATAAGGGTTTTTAGTTTCTCAAAGGAGTCTGAGATTTTTTATCGAGGCTTTTTAGTTCGTGTTTTGAGTTCGTGAATGAAACATGAACAGTGATCTACAATACATCGAAGCATTCCTTGAGCTAAAAAATGACTCCACACAAAAATAGAGCCCTGGTAGGCGTGGCTAGTCAAATATGCCAAAGAATTATATCAAAAATAAACAAAAGCTTATTACACGTCACACGGCAATTTAAACCCAAACGTATAAAATCAATATTAATATTTTTTTGGCAAATCCACGAAAGAGTTTCGATTTGTGAAATTGAATGTTTTTTTTTTCTGTTCATTGTACACGAATTATTAACTTTCCTATCCTTAAATGAAAATTAAAATAATTAAAGTACCTATCGTTCAATTTCAATAGAATCTGCTGATGATTTGGGATGCAATATTGACACTTCTGTGCCTTAAGTCTATTTCTCAGTAGATACGAGGTAACGGAGCGTTAAATCTGTCGCTAATTTGTTTTTGATTGCATTTCCGACTTTTATTGTGTTTTGTCAAAACAGAGCACGAACTTTTCTCACGGCACTAAACGGAATATAATGAGATGATTACTAGGTGTATGCCTTACTTTTTTATTTTTACTGAATAATTTCATAACTATTTTGAAGATTCAGAGTGAAAAAAATATAAGTAGGTAGGTAGGTACTTACCCATTTAATTAATTATAATTTATACAAAAAATAGCCTAATTAATCTTACATTTATATTAAATAATCTATGGAAACAAAACCTTTATTGATATTACTTACCTACTACGAGGTTACATTTCATTTTACCTGTATTTTAGATAATATAAATTATAGCGTCTGTCAACAACTATTCTATGAAGTAATGTAAGTATTAATTTTTTTTTTATTAATTTTAAGATAAATAAGGAAAGTTAATGAAACTGAGAGTGAAACGGAACGCAAGTTTGACAGGCAAGGGCAACCTTTCCCGCCATTTTCACTTTCGTTCGCGCGCAGTGAAACTCAAATTTGGTTCGCGCCATAATTAAAAGCATTACAAAATATCGCTGTACGATTACGGAAGTAAAGAAATGATTCATCGAGCAATCGAATTACTTAATGGAAAGTAATTTGGTGTAACTTAGTTTTATTCATTTTATTTCGATCTCGGTAAGTATTTTTCCGCTCACTGTAGAATTATACTCGAATCTGGGCGTTTTTACTCAATTTGATATTTAAGTACATACTGTTATTTAAAAAACTTTTTTAACCTTGATTTTTAAGTTCATCTTTCAAGCATGAAGGAATAAAGGATTGGTAGATAATAAGTTATTTCACGAAGGTTTCTTACATTTAAAATTAACTAAGTGCAATTAATATTATACGACATAAAAAAATTGTTTGTTGCGAACAATGACGAAAGTGAGCATAATGAGGAAACCGTTGAGTAGAAAGGTCCACCTACCTAATAGGTAGTAGGTACTACAGCTTTCTTTATCTATCTCTTTATATTGTTAGTAAATTGTTTGTTTATATGTGACATTTAAGGGAATTCCAATATGGCGTCTTATACTAAGTGCGTTAAATCAGATATTAAATTACATAGACTTTCGAATTAAAAAATTAAGGTCGAATCTATAGAGAAACATGTCACCACGGAGTTAACAGATCGTAACAGACAACAGATGATTATGCATGCGCAAGAGCATCTTTTGTAGGTATTTCGCAAGGCGTTTGTTTTTAACAAAACGGACTTTTGCAATGATGTGAACCGGACGTGTGACGTTTTACAATGGGATATGAAATGGGTGGAGTTATGAAATGGGTGGAGTTATGAAATGGGTGGAGTTATGAAATGCTAAAATAATTTTCGCGCAAACCGATGCCGAAATAATTCGGAGACTGTTACTTTCGACGATATCGATTTTTTCGGTGCGGTCACAAAATTTTAATGTTTCATTAATACAAAGAGTTCTATAATTCGATTAATTCGGATCTTTAGGTTTGGACATAATAATATCTATATATATAAAAATGAATTGCTGTTCGTTAGTCTCGCTAAAACTCGAGAACGGCTAAACGGATTTATCTTATCTTGGTCTTGAAATGTTCGTGGAGGTCTAAGGAAGGGTACCTTTTAGGTAAGAAAAATTCGAATAACTGCCGGGAAAACCCTATAAATAGCTCTTTTCTATTTACCATACAAACGTTTTCTAAATAAGTACGAAGTCTGCCGGGTCAGCTAGTCTTCGTATAAAATGTACAAAACTTCATGATTACTTCATTAATCCCCAGGTTCGGTAGACACTTCATCAGATCTCAGGAGGGGTAGTTAGGGGCACTTCCAAACATTTTTGGCACGTGCCAACGTTTTGCTAAATAATCCCTAATAATACTTTTTTGTATATTCCCGGGAAAACTAAAGGTTCGTTGCACCGTCTCAACACGACAACAATTTATAGTATCTGTACATTATATTGAAGCTATTCGTAATTTTTAAATGCTGTAATTTAAATACTTCGCATTATGTTTTTTTCATACTTTCAACTTCACGCTGTTCTCCTTAGGGGTTGAATTTCTAGAATTTATTTTGTAATGTATGTTTGCGCACTGTTAGAAATACACCCTCCAAATTTTAAGACTCTAGGACCAGGGATAGGGTCTACATTGTCTGTCAATAGGTTAGTCAGTCACGACAAAGTAGGGCAAAGTAGGGCTTAATGCCTAGGGGGCATTTTCTACCAGCCAACTTGTACCTAATTGTCTTGTGATAAGTTTATCTTTCTACCTTACGTATTTTGTAGAAGACCCTACGGCGCGGAATTGGTTTTGTTGATAAAAAATAGGGACATTTTGTTTTTAGGGGTAAGCAAAATACTAAGTACACTTACCCCTAACAAGGAAAAAATAAATATCGACTTTTACTTATAGGATAAGGTTTTTTAAATATTTTATTTATTTATTATTATTATCTTCTTTAGTAAAGTATTTGATAGATGCATTAATAGAATATTTTTTTATATGAATTACTTACCTATAAGTAATGTATAAATAGCATTACAATATTATTTATATTACATTATTATAGAAAATCGCAATAAAACATGTCACGCACACTTTTAAAAATATCACTTACCCTAATAAATGCTAATAATTAATGTTTTATAAATAAAACCTACTTTGCTTTTTTTTAAATTCGAATTTCGAACTTGTTATTTTTCCGACCGGTTTCTTTTTTTTTTTTTAAACGCGTGCTTAAGTTATTAACAGCAACGCGGCACTGTGTCTCACTGTCAGAAGACGTTCAGCCGAGCATGTGGGGCGCTAAACATTTTGCTTTCAAGGTTTTTTTTAATTTTTATAAGCTCATTCGCTGTGCGAATATGGAGCTTGTAAGAAGTGAAAAAAATACAGCAAAACACTCAACACTTTTAAAATAAAAACATGGTCAGCAGGTACTTTGTGCGATTCTCCTCAACAGTTTTATCATTGTTCTCATTATTCGTCATCGTTCCCAACAAACAATGTTGGTTATCTCGTATGAGATTAGTTAATTTTAAATGTACCCTTCGTGAAATAACTTATTATCAGCCAATCTTTTACTCGTATTGCTCCATCTTTTTGCTATCAGCTTGAAAGACGAGCTCTAAAATCAAAGGTAAAAAAGTTTTTAAATAACGACAAAAATAAAAAAAATTGAGAAGAACCACCATTTACGCGAGCTAACATACATTATAAATAAATAAGTGTTTCAAAAAAGATGAGTCACGGTGTTCATTTGCATTTTTTTAAATCCTTTTAAAAAGTCAATAATATTTAACTTTATATTAATTTGCTTTACATATAGAAATTCGAAATAAATCATCGCCATAAATTGAGATCGTGTGGGCAACCAAGAAAATAAGGCAACTGTGTGAAAAATTAAAAATGAACTTTTATACGATGTGTTGGTCCGAAGGGCAGAAATGTTGGGCACACCTGCTGGCGCCAGAGAGAGGTGACGGCGAGAGCGGCTGGAAAGCTGACGCCGGTTTTACTTTTTAATTTTTATATTTAGAACGTATACTTCCTCCGGCTGATCTAGATTTGTAGATTAGGACATTTGCATTATTATTGTAATCGTAATTGGGCTAAGTACGGGTTTTGATAATATCTTCTTCTTCTGAGATGAGGAAGATATCTACCGAGCCCGGGAAATGACAGTCGTGATAATTTCTTCTTCTTCTTCTTCTTCTTAATTTAAGTTTGACACTTGTCCAAGGGAACGGACGAAAAAAGAGTGCATGCGGCGGAGATGCGAATGTTGAGATGAATGTGTGGAGTGACAAGGATGGATAAAATAAGGAATGAGTATATCAGAGGAAGTCTGAAAGTGGCACCGGTGACAGAAAAGATGAGGAGTAATAGGTTAGCGTGGTATGGACATGTTATGAGGAGAGATGAATGCCATGTGACAAGGAGAGTGTTAGGTATGAATGTGGATGGATACAGGGGTAGAGGTAGGCCAAAGAAAAGATGGATGGACTGTGTGAAAGATGACATGGGTAAGAAAGGAGTGAGTACTGAAATGACGAATGACAGAGAGAAATGGAAGAAGATCACATGTTGTGCCGACCCCACATAACGTGGGATAAGGGCAGGAAGATGATGATGATGATGACTTGTCGACATACCTAACTGATTAATTTGTCTCCACTTAGTTCTATCCAATGTAACCTTCTTGGCCTCTTTGAACAACATAACATCAACCCTCTCTTTCACTTCCTCGGTCTTCCGTTTGATAGTAAAAATTTGAATTGAATTTTCCGTTGAAATTTGATTTCGTTTCGTTTCCTTCATTGGCCGACACCTGCACTGCCGCAAGTGTCCGCTAGGGGCGCTGCAGGTGAATGTATGAATGGAAACGAAACGAAATAAGGTTTCGTAAACTATCAAAACTCGTACTAAGCCCAAATACAATTACTATGATACTTAACATTTTTACATCCGCGTGTAAATCCTTATACCTTACCTAAATAAATACACTTATCATTTATCTTGCAACTTTATTTCCTTTAGTGCGCCTACGTAACCTACATTCGTAACCACTACGTAGAAGGATATTTTTCTTATTTCACAACCGGCCTACAAACCAATAAAAAATGTTTCAGTTCTCATTTCGTAACCAACAATATTTATTGTATCCTTCAGAGCCAGGCTTTTTAAAAATCTAATAACATTTCATTTCAAAAAAAATTAAAATCTTGTCTTATCTTAATACTTGAAACCGGCATAAAAAATTTTTCTCTTTAGCAGATACCTACCATGAATAAAATTGAAGGAATAGAAGAAGAAAAATAATGATTAGAGCCTATTATCTGGTTATGTAAATTATATTTTTTTTTATTCGAGATACATAATAATAATATTAAAATAGTAAAAGATTACATAAGAATGTACTATCGGATACTCGTGATGCGTAAACCTGCTATTTTGTAACGTTACGTCAAAAGGCCGAGCGGTGAAAGTGGGGTCTAACATAATCGCGGTTTATTAGTCATTGTAAGGTCGCGTATATACAGAACGATTTCAAACTAAAAATAAAAATAAGTGGTGAGAAGAAGGGAGAAAGAGAAGAAAAAAAGGGGAAAGAGTGAGTGGAAAGAAGGGAGGTCTAAGCCCTGCAGTTTGACAATATTGGCTGAAAAATCTATACATATAATAATATCGTTTATCTTTGCGTTTGTGCACGCTAATCTCTGCAACGGCTGAACCAAATCAAATTCAGTTTTCACTTATGTATTGAGATAAGCTTAGATTAAAACTTAGGCTGCTTCATCGAAATCAGTTACAAATAAAAGAGATAGTTTGATATATTTTATAAAAAAATCCTTATCCATTCGTACAGCCCCAGTCAGAGTATTAAAAAGTAATTTGACGCGTACGTAGTCTTGGGTATCAACTAGTAATAATAATAAATACTTAATATGAGTGATTAATCCCCAGGCTTGGTAGAAATCTCCTCAGATCTTCTATATTATTTTAGACATTTGTGAATATCTATACGAGGAACGTCAGAGGCACGTCCAAACATTATACTTGGCAAATGCCCACATTTTGCACAATAGTTAGTATTCCGTACGTGACAGGTTGAAGGCCATCGCCGCTTATAAGAATACTAAGTATTAAACAAAGATTTTAATTCTATGCGTAAAAGTAATAGCACACCATAGCGTGCGCTAAGCAAGTAAGTGGTAAAAAAAATCGTCCTATAAAATGTTCAATATCCGTACCGCGGTGGGCGCCAAATTTTTGGTGACATGGTGGGCGCCAACGCTTAGTTATCAAAGTCAAAGTATACTAAATTAAAATTTAAAAATAGAAACACAATCCTGTAGTATCTTAAAACATTTAAAACTCCTTTATTGTAAGTATTTAAAAAAAGAAGCAAGTTTAGGTAACATGGTGGGCGCCAACGTTTTGATATCAAACTTAAAGCCTACTAAGGAACAATTTAAAAATAGAAGCACAATCCTGAGGTGTCTTAAAACATTAGAAACTCCTTTCCATTTAAAAATAGAAGGATAAGATCTGAGTACAGTGAAACACGGCCTATCAAACCCAACTGTTTACGGTCTTCGCTGTAATCACGCCCTGAAGCACTGCACCACGATTTACTTTCTCCCGCCTCAACCTTCAAACATGCTTCACGTACCAAGTAACGGCCAATTATCGTGTTACACTCTATTCTTTGTGGTATTGCGTAACGGCCGATGCTTGAAGTTGTGAATCATTTGTGTGATAACAGTGACGTTTTGAAAGTAGGTATCGTATACAAATCGAACTTTTTCCGATGTTTTTGACACATGTACCTATCACTTTATTTTTCCTTTATATTTGAATTTTTATTGTGTATTCTTAGTGATTATTGAAAGAGAATTCTTCCTTTCTAAATTCATCCAATGTTTCTCGAAAATTTAAACAAAACGGTCATCTATTGTTTAAAATTGACTTGAAAATATGACTGAATCTGTGACGATTCTGTTCAATAAAAACACTTAACAACTGGTATAAATGATATTAATAGAAAAAGATGCCACATGTAAAGAAAGAAGAAGAAGGAGCTACTAGTGGCCAGCGATAGCCACTTTTTATACACTGTAGGGGCTTTCTGCACACGTGTGGCCATCCACTCGAATAGTAGAAAAGTACGTTTTACATAACTTTAGTCTATTGCCAAATAATAACTAACACCAAAATTTACCCATATTTTTTATAAACAATATGCAGCATAATTACACATTGTTGGAAGTGCCTCTTTACATACTGATAGATTTTATACCGCTACAAATTATGTTAAACTGTGGGTAAAAAAAACTTACCTGCGCCCTTAGCGGAAACTGAGGAACTAAATCGGAGACGAAACTAGATAAAGTTTCGTACTATAAAAATTCGCACTAAGCCCCCTGAGAATATTTTTAATTGGCTGTGTGAAAATATGACTGATGTAGTTTACTTACATTCTTCCAGCTCGTCGAAAAATTTTGATTTGTTCCTGTGTCCCTTTCTCACACCTTTTTCGTTCAAAATCACTGGTATCTCCACTTGGTTCGGTACTTTATCACTATTCACTGTCACTTTCTTCACTTTCGGTTTCACTGATTTTATCTTTACAGTTTTTATTTGCCCCTTATCGTCCAATACTGTTATTTCTTCAAATATGTCATTTATGAATTTAGTTTTAATAGTCGCTTTTGCCTCTAACATCTCAGAGTTTTGTAATTCACATGTCACGGCGTATATTTTTAACAATTGCAATAATATTACGATTTTCGCTGATAGAATTATTTTGTTCATTTTTATTTATGACAACCTTTTTACGCGCTATTTAATCTAATTCTTATTTTGAATTTGCATAAACCGTTCTAATTACAAATTATAAAGTTTTACAACCTTTTTGAATTAATAAGTTTTTATTTTGATTTGTCGACAATTCTTTTTTTGAATATTAGCTTTAGTTGTACAAAATGGCGGATTGTTCTGAATTTTTTCGCCAAATCGAAAGTATTGTCCGCGGCGCGACATTCGCTCAAGTGACCAAAATCATGTCGCTCAAGTTCGGTGAAATTCCTTTACATAACTTCTGTAATACGCAGGTCCGGTTGAACGTTTTTGTTGTCGCGATCGTGAATGTCTATTTTAGGTTTTGTCTTTTTTAGCGCGGGACGAAACTGACTCGGTTTTATTGCGGTTCCGCACCTCAAAAGGAAACTAGTATTTATTTCAAAATCAAAAAACCCGGAAATAAATTATTGTAACAGCTACATACATCTGCCATTTTTTTTTACCTTTTTTATCTATAAACTTCTCTATATGGCGGTTCTTGATGGGTAATTGGGGATAGAAAAACATAAATACTTACTCGACTGTATTCCCCAGGCTCGGTAGACATCCCCCAGATCTATAGTTACTTTAGATTTTTGGGGATATCATAAGGGATAGTCAGAGGTAGATCCGAACATTATAATGCAGTTAGTATTCCGTACGTGACAGGTTGCAAGTCCATCGCCGCTTATAGGAACACTGGCTTTATGACACATCTTCGAATTTTTGGTACATTTTTTTATAATCATTATTCATTTCTTTAGCATAATCTTCATCACAGCTCAGTTGGTAGTAGCTCAGCCTTCTGGGCTGTAAGTTGTGGGTTCGATCCCCACCCAGGACATTTGTGTTATGAACGCAGATGTTTGTTCTGTCTGGGTGTTTTTATATATTTTATTTATTATTATTAAACTAGAAAGGTATAAAAAAAAAAACATTTATACTAGTTATTTGTACATGTAAAACAAGTATGCTTACAAAAGTATTTAATTTATCAGCTTTCTGGTTTTCATAGTACAAGCTTCGCTTAGTTTAGGGCTAGATGGCGCTGCGTGCAATGTCCACCAATATTTATTATATTTTTATTATTAACTTATAATATTGGATATAAATGTATAAAACGCATAGTAAGTGTACAATATATTTAATCGAAGTTGTGAGTAATCACGCTAAGTAGCTATATGTGTCCTTCTCTCCCTCAGTGCGTTCCAGATATTCCTTCTCTATCAAGATGTCGATGCATTTCTGTAAACAATATCACAATCAGTTTTTCAATCCCACAGTTGGGATACAGCCTAAAATCGTGGGCTTTACTTTTATCGTACGTTTACAGGTATAAAATAGGTATTATACATGTAATATCAACTGTTTTCACGTATTTACACATAACAAGTTGTAAAATGTAAATTAACTTGTGGAAAACACGTATAAAACAAGTATATTACTAGGTCAAACTGTTTTCATTATAGCTTACATCTTCATTAAGTTGTGAGAATGTAAATGAACTTGTAGAAAACGAGTCAAAGATTGTCAAAAAAAATCTTGTTCAAAACAAAACATGTATAAGATATTCTCAGAATAATGTAATGTCAAATTCAAGTAAAATATCACTACTCTTCTATCCTACTAATATTATAAACGCGAAAGTTTATAAGAATGAATGGATGTATGTTTGTTACTCTTTCACGCTGAAACGGCTGAACGGATCTAGATGAAATTCGGCACAGATATAGATTATAGTCTGGAGGAGCACATAGGCTACATTTTATCCCGGAAAAATGTACGGTTCCCGCGGTATAGATTTGTTTTTGTTTTTCAAGGTACCACGCGGGCGAAGCCGCGGGCGGAAGCTAGTAATATTATAAACGCGAAGTTGTAAGATTGTATGGATGTATGTTTGTCACTCTGAAACGGCTGAACGGATCTAGATGTAATTTGGCACAGATATAGATTTTACTAGCTTCCGCCGGCGACTTCGCCCACGTGATACCCTAAAAAACAAAAACATCGCTATCCCACGGGAAACGTAAATTTTTTCGGGATAAAATGTAGTCTATGTGTTATTCCAGACCATAATCTATATCTGTGCCAAATTTTATTCACATCTGTGGGGCGATTATGTATCTTTGCTTACAATCAATGTCAATACGTTTTCATTGTAATCAACTGATTTGTTATGACATAAGAGTGTTTATTCAATCAATTTGAGCCAGTTTTGACAAGTGTTGATTGTATCAGAGTTCCGTAATCGTACCTCTGTTCAGCCGTTTTAGCGTGAGAGAGTAACAGGATTTTCTGCGGTGTATTTGCCTGACAACTACGTCGCTCTGGTTTTTATATGTTTTCTCGTGTTATTTTGAGTTTTATTGCGTAATTTTGGTGGTTATTTTGCCAATAAAGCCCGGGTTCTTGATGCGAGTGTAAAGTATGTGAATTAGAGTGAATAGTTCTTTTCAAATTCCATCGGAGGAAATCCCTAAAATTTTCAACAAAACAGCCATCTTTTGTTTAAAATTGACTTGACTACTTGACTATGACTCTGTGACGGTGACAATACTTATAAATAAGTACACTTGACACTGGCAAAATTGTTCTCTAAGAGACAGATGCCATAATTGAAGAAGAAGAAGAAGAGAGAGTAACAAACATACATCCATCCATCCATCCATACATTAATTCTTACAAACTTTCGCGTTTATAATATTAGTAGGATTCTGGAATAGCACATAAGCTACTGTTTCCCGGAAAAACGTACGGTTCCCGTGGGATAGATTTGTTTTTGTTTTTAAGGTAACTAATATTCTGGGGATATTCTTTGATGGAATCATAGCTTACTTTGATGACAGGAACCCTGGGTTTGAAGCGCGAAGACAGCTGGTTCAAGACTTCCACCACCAGGTGCTGATGCTTCAGGGTCTTGCGTGTCTTCATTATCCGCACTATCGCAGCCTGAAACAAATCATTATAATTTAAATTCTAAATGTATTTATTTAATTCCAGTTAGCCTTTTATGTTTGTGTACCACAGATTTATTTGTGTGTATCACTGGTTCATGTTTGTGTATATACATACATACATAAAGTCCCGCCTGTTTCCCGACGGGGTAGGCAGAGCTCACGGATCTCCACTTGCTAAGATCCTGACATACCTCTTGCTTCATTCTCTCTCATTACATTCTTCATACATGCGCGTCGGTTTAGGGTACTCTGGACCTGGCCTTTCTCTAAAACGTCCCCAATTTGATCAAGGTAGGTACGCCGAGGTCTTCCTCTTCCAACTGTCCCATTCACACTCGCCTTATGCACCTGTTTCGTCAATCTCCTATTTGTTTGTGTACGGGCTGTGATATACATAAAAGCACGCACCTGTATCAGCATCTTGCGGTCTTCCTCAATGTGTTTATGTGTGGCCTCCTGTTCTACCTTTAACTCCGTTTTCAGCGGCATATTTATGTTCACTCGGAGTTTTTTGCTGAAAAAAGACAATTTTACATCTTTTCTACATAACTATACAAACAAAAAAAAAATGTGCGCCAATATTTATTATTATTATTTTTAATATAAGTACATATAATATTATAATAATAACTAATAATAATAATATATAATGCTGGACACTATCACACAGCATCTTGTAGTCCCAAACTAAGCAGAGCTTGTATTATGGGAACCGCATGACTGATAAACTACATGGATACATTTTTTTTTTGTAAATACATACATATTATACATAGAAAACACCCAGACCTGAGACAAATATCTGCAAATAATGCAAACATTTGTCCCGCTGTAACTATACTTACTTCTTATAACCTACGTAGAGATCCACTATAGAGGCGTCAGTCAATTCGGATTCATCATCCAGACACACCAACAGTTTCGCCTTCAGCAGTATTTGCAAGACCTGGACGAAAGAAAATATAATTATACTTGCAACCTGTCACGGAATATTAACTACTATGTGAAATGCGGGCATGTGTCTAATAGATGTAAATAGAGGCATAAATATCAATGATCTAAGTAACAGGAGATCTGAGGAGATATCTACCGAGCCCGGGGATTACAGTCGTGTGAGTGTTTGTTTTTTTTCCGTTTTTGTTTCTAGTCTTAAGTTTTTCAGATATAAAGGAAGAGAGGTATGTCAGGATAGTAGCAAATGGAGATCTGTGGTCTCTGCCTACTACGTCGGGAAAGAGACGTGATTTTATCTATACCTATCCAGGGTGTTACAAAAATACCCGTAAAGCCGAAAGGAGGTTAAATGGACCCTTATAACGAGTCCATTCACAATATTTAAGAACCGTAGTAACGCTCTATTTACATACCCCAAAAAAATAAAAAAATATTATTTTCACTGATGTGCAAACTCTACTTCAGTAAAATCAAAGAGTTAATGCAGAATGTACCTACATTGTAATGTATAGGCGACCAAGAAATTGGTTTACCACTCTAAGGCTGAATATCATTTGCACGTACAAAACATCAAGGGCTATTTTCGCTTGACAGATTAATAACTGCTACGTCAGAATCTGTCATTCCTAATACAGTAATCCTTAGCGAATAATTATGTTACTGGGAGATGTCATCAAAAGTGGTAAACCAATTTCTTGGTCGCCTATACCTACGTCCACTTCCAGTAGACCGATGAGAAGAGCCGGTGGAATGTAGTCGTCTTGATATGTTCAGGGTGAGATGGGGGGTCAACGTTTGTATGGGAACTTTTTAACGGGTGCAATTGGTCAAAATTTTGGTTTGGATACTTTAAATGCAAAATAAATGGATACATATTTCTGAATATTTCAAAATTTCAGTATGGGATTTTTTTATGAGTGATTGATTTGAAACACGGATCAGATCAACTAGTGTATATATAATTAGAGTGACCTGTATGAGGAAATCCCCTTTGATCCCGGTGTGCTGTTCCAACTGCCGCACACTCCACGACACGTTATCATTGTACTGCAGCAGGACTGCCATTTGGAACGTGCTCGCTTGCAGGGTGTATCTGCAAATATTAAAATACAAAATTAAAAATTTTAAGAACCCCCCGACATCTAAACCTTACCCTAACATGTCATATTTAAAGTCATGGTTACCTTACCATGTTCTTTCAATATCATTGAAGTAATACGGTACCAAATTTCGCATCAATAGGGCATATGGAAGGTAGTCAGATCCCCTCATCAACTATAGAGCTGATGATCTTCAAACGGCTGAACAGATTATCATGAAACATGACTAAATAATAAATAAATAAATAAATAATGCTGGACAATCCACACAGCATCATCTAGCCCCAAAGTAAGCTACTCAAAGCTTGTGTTATGGGTACTAGATAACTGATATATTTGATACATGTAGGTACATAGATAGATATTTTTTATTATACATACACACCCAGACCAACGGAACAAATTTTTGCAGATCGTACACAAATTTGTTCCGAGGCGGGAATCGAACCCGCAACCTCTTGCGTCGCAGGCGGACTCTTGCCCGCTGCGCCACTGAGGTCGTCAATAAGAACATTCGGGATAAAATTATCTATGACACAAATAAACTAAACGAAAATCGGTTCATCCACACACAGACACGTTAAACTTACATATTATTATAACACCCGTCTTTTCAATCGGGGGTCAATTAAATATTGGTGGACAGTTCACACAACGCCATCTAGCCCCATACTAAGCAAAGCTTGCACTATGGGAACCAGATAACTGATAGTCTAATACATACATAGAATATTAATACATCCTGGGACAAATGTTTGCATTATTTGCAGATATTTGTCTCAGGTCTGGGTGTTTTCTATGTATAATATGTATGTATTTACAACAAAAAAAAAAGTATATCTATGTAGCTTATCAGTCATGTGGTTCCCATAATACAAGCTCCGCTTAGTTTGGGGCTACATGATGCTGTGTGATAGTGTCCAGCATTATTATTTTTTCCAGCATTATTATCCATAGAATAGATATATGGGAACCGGAACCGTCCCCACGGGAACCGTAAAATTTTCCGGGATAAAAAGTAGCTGTAAGCGACACACGTAAATAGTAGTTAAGTTTTTCTTTTTTTGTAATTTTACATGCCTAGGTAGGTACTTACTACCTATCTACTTTCTAGTACTTATCTAACATTAGTTTGTGCTCAAATAATACACGTAACGCCATCTGTGGGCGAACTATATGTCTTTATGATTTTTTTTAATAAATAAGATGGTCGTTGAGGGTGGACGCGGATTTTCTGCGGTGTATTTGCCTGACAACTACGTCGCTCTGGTTTTTATATGTTTTCTCGTGTTATTTTGAGTTTTATTGCGTAATTTTGGTGGTTATTTTGCCAATAAAGCCCGGGTTCTTGACGCGAGTGTAAAGTATGTGAATTAGAGTGAATAGTTCTCTTCAAATTCCATTGGAGGAAATCCCGAAAATTTTCAACAAAACAGCCATCTTTTGTTTAAATTGACTTGACAACTTGACTATGACTCTGTGACGTTGACAATACTTATAAATAAATACACTTGACACTGGCAAAATTGTTCTCTAAGAGACAGATGCCATAATTGAAGAAGAAGAAGAGGGTGGACGCGAACTTTATCCATTATTTTTTCTTTCGAATCGAGCAGTCGTCGCGAACCTATGAACAGATCACCACGCGGCTCCGTACATAAAATCTAGTTTTTCGAATCAGCACAAGACAACTCCGCCTGCACCCCCAACTGCCTTCTGACGTTGACCAAAATTCGTTGTTTTCGTTCCCTATCCTCTACAGTAGCCTTAGTGCTATTCCAGACTATAATCTATATCTGTGCCAAATTTCATCCGGATCCGTTCAGCCGTTTCAGCGTGAAAGACTAACAAACATACATCCATACATTCTTACAAACATTCGCGTTTATATTGGTAGGATTAGATGACTGCTGCCATTGACAACAACAGGCGATCTAAACTCGTTCAAGGCAGGATTGACAAGCCCCGCCTGCCAGAGCATAATTTTTGTGGGTTTATTTTTTACCTAAATTAACAACAGGCATAAAAATAAACTTGCTGTTCTCACGTAGGCTCACAAGAGTTAGTAAATCCTTTATAGGGCAATGTGTACGCTTCTATAACAAGATCCCAAGCGACATGCTTGATTTATCGATTGCGAAATTCAAAAATGTAATTAAACAGAAACTGTCTCAAAAAGCTTATTATAGAATATCAGAGTACTTAGATGACAAAAAAGCCTGGGACGAAACATCTCCAACTCTGCTAGGTGTCCCTAACAATGTTAACAAGGATCATATACAAAAAGCGCTAGGGCCCAGCGAGTTTGTTGTCAGTTCTTCTCGCACTGGGGATAGGACTGGAATTGGCACCTACACTCACCTAGTATGTAAGACTATTCAAAATGATCCCTGTGATTTCACTGAATAAAGTTATTTGAGTATTGAGTATTGAGAGTATAACCTCAAAGAATTCTACCATGTTTTTTGCGTTTGCTGATTTTAATTTTGACTTTAGTTCACCTGTTTTTGAAGCAGTTGGTGACCAGTTCCCCCTTACTCATGTTGTATAGCCAGTTCAGTTTCCGACCAGAGTGTTGGGACGAGTAGAAAGTTGTGAATCTGTGCACTGAACGCTCCAACTGAAAAATAAGGTGGTTATACTAGCTGTTACCCGCGACTTCATTCGCAATAATCCATCAGTATATCGTCCAGAGTATCGTTTATCATAGTGTTTAATTGTTGTGGGTAAGATGCAAAAAGGATGATATCGTCGGCGAATCTCAGGTGACTTAGAAACTGTCCGGCAATGTTGATGCCTTGTCTAGACCATGGCTTTTACCCAAAGGGGGTCCGCACAAATATCAAGCTAATCAAAACATTTAATTATTAATCTTTTTTGTACTTAACTTTTAAAGAACTGATTTTGTACGGAACTAAATAAAGCTTTATTATTTATTATTTATGTATGAGTATCAGTATGTACCTAGTATGAGTTTTTGATAGTTTACGAAACCTTTTTTCAAATAGTATCCTTTCATACATTTACCTCCATAAGAAATGTTAAGGAAACATAGTTACGTTTTAAAAACTAAAAAGAAAACCGACTTCAATGTTGCACTTCGTATTAAAAACCAAACTACTGAACCGATTTTGATGAAATTTCTATGGGACCAATCGGATAGTATGTACTTTCACATGAAAAAAGAATTATCCAAATCGATTCAGGCGTCTTTGAGTAATCGGTGAACATACATAAAAAAAAACCGACGAATTGAGAACCTCCTTTTTTTGAAGTTGGTTAAAAATTATTAAATGTGGTTAAAAGTTGATTAAAAAAGGTCGATATTATCGAAAATATCTAATCGGCAGTCCCAGCAATGATTTTCAAAGAAAAAATGGATGGACTGTGTGAGAGACGATATGTGTAAGGAAGTGAGTACTGAGATGACGGATGATAGGGGAGAGTGGAGGAAGAGAACCTGTTGTGCCGACCCCACCCGTGGGATAAGGGCAGGAAGATGACGATGTTTGACTTACTTCTGTAGGCAGCTGGAAGGAAGACGACTGCTGGAAGGGCCAGGAGCCAGAAGACAGCACTTGGATGCTGAAGTCGATGTGGAGCGGCTGCTCGGAGCTGTTCGCCATGTGCTTACGGAAATTCTCGTTCAGGTCTTTTGATACACCGATATCCTGAACAAAATATACTTTTTAAACTTACGCGATCAACATTAGTATTAAAACGAAGTGAGGGTAGTTTCAAATAATGCTGCCTCCGCTTCGCAGAGGTAGTTGTAAACCTGTCGAAATGTCGGGAAAAATAGGTAAATAAAACGCGATAATACTAATAATAACTAAGCAAATACAGAGAGTTTTCTTAGTCACTATTTCTAAGAGCGCTGGTGGTGTAGTGGTAGCACCCCGGCTTCACGATCCGAAGGTCGTGGGTTCAAACCTGGTCGTGCATCAATGAGTTTTTCCATTCGAAAAATTTATGTGCGCAATGCCAGTGCTCTTAAACGGTGAAGGAAAACATCGTGAGGAAACCGGCATACCCTAGAACCAATAATTCGAAGGTGTGCGTCATAGGTTAGTATTCTTATAAGCGGCGATGGGCTTGCAACCTGTCACGTACGGAATACTAACTACTGTGCAAAATGTGGGCATGTACCAAATGTCATGTTTGGACTTGCCTCTGACTATCCCCTTTAGATATCCTCGAAAGATTTAAGTAACCAACGATCTGAGGAGATATCTACCGAGCCCGGGGATTACAGTCGTGATCATATTTTTTTATTTTTTTTTATTACTATTTCTAAACTTAAAGATAACATGACCACGACTGTAATCCCCGGGCTCGGTAGATATCTCCTCAGATCTTTAGTTACTTAGATCTTCGAGGATATCTAAAGAGGGTAGTCAGAGGCACGTTCAAACATGACATTTAATTTTGGTACATGCCCACATTTGCACAGTAATTAGTATTCCATACGTGACAGGTTACAAGCCCATCGCCGCTTATAAGAATACTAACGTTATGACACACACCTTCAAGTTTTTGGTTCTAGGGTATGCCGGTTTCCTCACGATGTTTTCTTTCACCGTTTAAGAGCACACAAATTTTTCGAATAGAAGTATTATATTTATATCATATTCCCTCCTTATCATGGTGTCCATAGCCATACCATGCTAATCTAGCACTCCTCATCTTTTAACACCTGGATATATCATCTAAAATAGATCGCACCGCTGTGTTCGACGCTCAACGCGACGTGAACGCTTTCATACTCCGCCATACGTTTGAATCGACCGCTCGTCGCGAACTGTATAAATACCTGAAACATTCTCTGCAACTTGCTTGTGTATTCAAACCCGCACGCTTGCTTTAGTTTTGAGATCATTGATGCCTGGAAATAATATTAAATATTAGAGATTTGACACGAAAAGAGCTTCTCGCGTGGTACTTTTTCTATGAAACCAACACTGAGAGCGCGAAAAAAAAACACCTGTTTCTTAGAAAAAGTTGTTTATATTGATGGGTACTTTAACCCCCTGAATTTATCGGAAGTAGTCTGGTGACACCCTGTATAAATATCGCCTACGTTTACCACAAAAGTTCATTCTAAACATTGGTGAAAGTAGTTTTAAAATCGGATGAATAGTTCCGGAGATTACCTTCTAATTACAAACAAACAAACTTTACCTCTTCATTATTATTATTATACTTACTATATATATTACTTACTTACTATTTATATTATATTATTACTAGCTGACACGGCGAACTACGTTCCGCCTCAAAAAAAATTATGATAACGACTGTAATCCCCGGGCTCTTTAAAAGTATTATATTATTTTATATTATTATGTTATATTATATTATATTATGATTACCTCTGCGTCGTCGCTAGCGGACATGTGTTGCACCAGTCGCTTGGCCAGCATCTTGCTGTAGAACTTTTGGAACACGTCCTTGTCTTCAATGTATATGAACACCACCATCTGGAAACAAGCGATCAGTTTAAAGCAACCGTCACAACGTCAGTCACACGTCAGTCAAACAATGCCTTTGCATGACTATGTCCAAAATACAAAATGTCCAAAAGGATTTATGTCTAACATAATTTTTGTACAATACGATTTTTGTCCAACACGAATTTTGTCCAACTCTAAATTTGTTCAACACGATATTTGTCCAACATGAATGTCCGACTTAAAATATTTTTTTTTAGTTTCTACATTTTGAATAAAGACCTTTATCTGCTAACTCAAGTTAAATGAATGAATATGTAGCACAAGACATTTTATTAAACCTATATTTATATGCACACTAGCTGACCAGTGTGCAACTTTATCTGCGGGTTTTAAGGCCCAGAATACTCGTCACACTATTCCTTACGTAAAAGTTACAAAAAAAGTGACATAGGTCCGTATAGCAACGCGGATCTCGGAATCAGACATAGCACGAAGCGAAATACCCAAATGACAAGTAAGTAGAGTCATCATCTTCCTGCCCTTATCCCACGTTATGTGGGGTCGGCACAACATGTGATCCTCTTCCATTTCCCTCTGTCACTCGTCATCTCATTACTCACTCCTTTCTTACTCATGTCATCTTTCACACAGTCCATCCATCTTTTCTTTGGCCTACCTCTACCCCTGTATCCATCCACATTCATACCTAACACTCTCCTTGTCACATGACATTCATCTCTTCTCATAACATGCCCATACCACGCTAACCTATTACTCCTCATCTTTTCTGTCACCGGTGCCACTTTCAGGCTTCCTCTGATATACTCATTCCTTATTTTATCCATCCTTGTCACTCCACACATCCATCTCAACATTCGCATTTCCGCCGCATGCACTCTTTTCTCGTCCGTTCCCTTGGTGGCCCAACATTCAGACCCATACAATACGACAGGCCTTATGATCGTTTTGTAGATTTGCCCCTTAAGTTTAAGGGGCATTCTCGGATCACACGTGGTTCCTGTGACCTGTCGCCATTTCATCCATCCCGCATTTATTCTATTCCTTATATCCCGATCAATCTCACGTAAGTAGAGTGCGGCATGATAATATGGCTGCTCTGAATTATATAACGAAAACGACAATTTATAAAAAACACAAATATGTTAAAGTAAATAGCTTATTTCAAAAAAAGGGCTGAGTCGATTTGTTTCAAATTAACTGATTTACATTCATGTGAAATAGAAATCCAAAATACCTTACTGTTCTGAATAAATTAGGGAATTTATGAATTTTCAGAGGTGTTTTTGACATGATTTTTTTACCAAGGTTTTCTAACTAATTCGTGTTTTAGCTCCGGTTGATTTATCACTTATATCCTTGAGTATCGTATAGTTCAATTTCAATGTAATCTATTATGCGGTAATAGAATGATTAGGGTTGCAATACTTGCAATTTTCAAAATGCTGGGCCTTAAATGATATAATTTTTCCCGTTTTTGCAACATTTTGCATTGATGCTTCGCTCCTATTGGTCGATAAATGAACTATCCAACACAAAAATATTTTTTCAATTCAAAACAGTAGTTCCCGAGATTAGCGCGTTCAACCATACAAACAAACACTCTTCAGCTTTATAATACTACTTATAAATGCGAAAGTTTGTAAGAATGTGTGAATGTATGGATGTATTTTTGTTACGCTTTCACAATGTTTTTGTTTTTCAAGATAGGCGGGCGAAGCCGTGAGAGGTAGCTAGTATTAGTATAAATTAGTCGTTCAAAGGGTCTTTACAAAATTATTATAAAGGCGGTCTTACCACTTGACTGAGCGTGTCTTCAAGCTCAGCTTCCTCGGGATTCTTGCTCGATTTCTTCAGAAGCAGGTCGCAGTACTTGGCAAGCAGTTCTGGACTCTTCGACGAGGAGTTAGCAGCCTTCGTCACCGCGTTACCTGAACAAAATCACGGCTGTAATCCCCAGGCTCGGTAGATATCTCCTCAGATCTCTAGTTACTTAGATCTTTGAGGATATCTAAAGAGTCAGAGGCACGTCCAAACATGACATTTGGTACATGCCCATATTTTGCACAGTAGTTAGTATTCAAACGTGATCACGACTGTACTCCCCAGGCTCGGTAAACATCTCCTCAGTACGTCTACCATGAGTTGTCACATTTAGATCGGCTGACGTTACTACAGTAGTAACAGTACGTTACTATGACATTGTCTAAATTGTTACTCATGGTACCAAACTGTAAGCAAATGAATGAAGCGCAAACTACAGTCGCTGTAGTACGCTGTGACGTAGGATAGTTAACTACGTGACGTTTTAGTACCCAACTATCCGCTAGAGGCGCTGTACAAGTTTTCATACAATTTTAACTACAGTCGCTAGCGAGTGTAGATTGTGAAAACTCAAGGTAGACCTGCAGATCTCTAGTTACTTAGATCTTTGAGGATATCTAAAAAAGGTAGTCAGAGGCACGTCCAAACATGATATTTGGTACATGCCCATATTTTGCACAGTTAGTATTCCGTACATGAAAGGTTGCAAGCCCATCGCCGCTTATAAGAATACTTACCTATAACACACCTCCGACTTTTTGTTTCTAGGGCGGTTTCCTCATAATTATTATTATTATTATTACGGTACGCCAGTTTCCTCGCGATGTTTTCCTTCACCGTTTAAGGGCACTGGCATTGCGCACATAAATTTATCGAATGGAAAAACTCATTGGTAGACTACCAGGTTTGAACCTTCGGAGCGTGAGGCAGAGGTGCTACCACTACACCACCAGCGCTCTTCTTTTAATTTATCTTAATTTATTTTTATTTATTTACTAGCTGTCCCGCCCACGACTTCGTTCACTTAAAGTATCTAAACTGAGTTTCAAACACATCACACAACTCATAAAAATCCCATACTAACTTTGACACCCCATTTTACCCCTTTTTGAAGGTTATTATGAAAAATACTGAAACACGTGTCCATTCATTTTGCAGTTTCAGTACACAAACAAAGTTTCAGGCCAATCGCACCACCCGTTAAAAAGTTCCCATACAAACATGAGTTATAGAATACTTACTATTAATGAATCTAGTGCAGGCCTTGTCCAACGCTTCCACGAAGCCGCTGTCGTTATTGAAAGCGACTAATACCAGCGCATTGTACTTCTTGTGAACCTCTAGTATAGTTGACACGTACACTTTGGGATCCTGATAAAGAAAAATTGAAATTGAAATTGAAAAATATTTTATTCAATAAAATCACAAGGATCACTTTGAAACGTCTTACATGCGGTGAATCTATGTGCCAATTCCAACCTAACCCAAGTACGAGAAGAACAGGCAAGAAACTCGTCTCGTAAACATGACACGATTGTAATCCCCAGGCTCGGTAGATATCTCCTCAGATCTCCAGTTACTTAGATTTTTGAGGATATCTAAAGAGACATCCAAACATGATATTTGGCACATGGCCACATTTTGCAGTGGTTAGTATTTCGTACGTGACAGGTTGCAAGCCCATCGCCACTTATAAGAATACTAACGTATGACATACACCTTCGAATTTTTGGAACTAGGGTATGCCGGTTTATTCACGATGTTTCCTTCACCGTCTAAGAGCAAAAACTTTTTAGAATGGAAAATACCCGATAAATACCCGTTTAATACTAATAATAATGTGTTCAGATCGCGTAATTTTAAAAATATAAATCGTATGTGCATTTAAAATACACACACGCCTATTAAGGCGCGGTGGCTAGCCAGTGGCCAGCGGCATACTGCCCGTTGCATGAAAAGTCTTTATCCCTTCATGCAAGTTTTTATCCCTTCGAATTGTAATAATTTGTTTTAAATTCAAATAATAAAAATGAAACACACATTTTATTTATAAATAAATTATCTACCCGTTGGTGTAAAAAAAATTGAAAATGACCTCAACTTTAGAAGGAGAAGCAGGTTTTTTTTATTTTTTGCGGTTTTTTCGAGAATAAATACTATTTCGAGAATGAATACTAAAGTTAATACAACGTTTCAAACTCAGACTTTAAAGATGAAATATTGATTTTTTTAGTGACCTTTCAATTATTTTCCACTACCCTTATTTACCGAGGGTAAAGCATCTGAAAAACAGCAAAATTCCGCGATCAGCTGACAACCGCGCCTTAACACTAGTAATGCTCACCGTGTGTGCACTTTCACCACACTTGTCGATGGCCTGCAGCCCCTGCGCCTGTATGTGGTGGTCGAGCAGTCTCCGCAGCTCGCACAGTCCGTCCGGGATGCGCGCCACCAGGCTGTACATACGGCCGAGGTCGCTGTTCTTTTCGCCGTCGAGGAGTTTCTACAACAAACGTTATTAATATAACAATATACATAGATGGTTATATTGTTAGTTTGACCCCCCCACTTGACCCCCTTTTGAAGACAAAAAGGGGTCAATTGGGTGGTCAATGTTTCTATGGGTACTTTTTAAAGGGTGCGATTGGTCTGAATTTTGGTTGTTATAGTTTGACCCCTTTTTGAAGGCAAAAAGGGGTCGAATGGGGGTCAATGTTTCTATGGGTACTTTTTAAAGGGTGCGATTGGTCTGAATTTTGGTTGTTATAGTTTGACCCCCCATTTAACCCTTTTTTGAAGGCAAAAAGGGTTCAAATGGGGGGTCAATGTTTCTATGGGTACTTTTTAAAGGGTGGTGCGATTGGTCTGAATTTTGGTTTGGATACTTAAATGCAACGTATTTACAGACGATTTTTTTACAATAAATGGATACGTATTTCTGGATATTTCAACATAACCCTCTAAAAAGGGTAAAATGGGGTGTCAAAGTTAGTATGGGTTTTTTTTTATTAGTATGATTTGTTTGAAACTCAGTTTAGATACTTTACTATACAAACAAAACTGTAACATGTCAAATTCTGGACTATAAAGATATTTTATATAGTGACTCTGATGCCAAAAAAAAAATTGAAAAAATATTTTTTTACTAAAATAAGGATAAGTTACACAATGAGCAACGACCTCCACACTAGGCAAGCCTTTATCGTGGAGACCAATAATGAATGTACATGCATATTACGTACTATTAAAGAAAGCATAATTAAATAATAAAAAAAAATTATGAACTTATACAACCAGGAATTTTAATGGTTGTTTTCCCGCGGCAGAACATCTTGCCATAAGGAGTACTTTCGAAACATTGAGTAAAAATAAAAAAAAAACAGTTTTGTTTTAAATTATTTTTTTACGGAACCAGCACTGACAGACATAGATAGACATTCATTGTAATTGATTGCAACTAGAGTTTCGTAATAGCCGCTCAGGTTTGAACGCACGACTTTCGGATCGTGAGGCAGGGGGGCTACCACTACACCAATGCTTTTCTCTCATTGTTACCTGGAACTCTGAATGGAAGATCTCCAAATGTTTCTCGATGAGGACTCGATCGCAGGTCTTGGCGAGCCGCTCCATCGTCGTCTCATGCAGGTACACCTGCACCCGTCTCTTTTCCTCCTGTAGTCTCTGTTCGGCCTGCAAATGAAATATATTATCATTGTACAGTTTTTTAAATTATTATTCTTAAAAAAAAAAAAAAAAATTATGATCACGCCTGTAATCCCCAGGCTTGGTAGATATCTCCTCAGATCTTTAGTAACTTAGATCTTTTGAGGATATCTAAAGGGGGTAGTCAGAGGCAAGTCCAAACATGACATTTGGTACAAGCCCACATTTTGCACAGTAGTTAGTATTCCGTACGTAACAGGTTGCAAGCCCATCGCCGCTTATAAGAATACTAACCTATGACACTTACCCTTCGAATTTTTGGTTCTAGGGTATGCCGGTTTCCTCACGATGTTTTCCTTCACCGTTTAAGAGCACTGGCATTGCGCACATATTTTTTTCGAATGGAAAAACTCATTGGTGCACGACCAGGTTTGAACCCACGACCTTCGGATCGTGAGGCAGGGGTGCTACCACTACACCACCAGCGCTCTATTATTCTTATAATCACCAAATTAACGATCGTGACTGTACTTATGATATTTTTTACATAAAATTAGGTGTCTAGACAAAATATTTATTATCATGAAGGCTAAACAAGTATTTTTTAAAGTTTACATGAAGAACGACTACTGACTACTGTGTAAAATAAGGACATGTGCCAAATATCACGCTTGGACATCCTCTCTCTTTAGATATCATCAAAGATCTAAGTAACTAGAGATCTGAGGAGATATCTACCGAGCCTGGGGATTAGTCGTGATCGAGTTTGAGCTGGTTTAACTTTGAATGAGAGTGAATGAAGAGAGGTATGTCAGGATCGTAGCAAGTGGAGATCCGTGATCTCTGCCTACCCCGTCGGGAAATAGGCGTGTTTTATGTATGTATGTATGAGTTTGAGCTTACTTTGAAGGTGTGTTTTATGTAAGTATGTATGAGTTTGAGCTTACTTTGAAGGCGTGTTTTATGTATGTATGTATGAGTTTGAGCTTACTTTGATCATGTACTCGGTGACAGGATTATTCCTGAGGAAGTCAGTACTCTCCCTGGTGTAGAACCTCTCCGTATCCTCAAGGAATATGGCCTCGAAGGTGTCTTTGTAGACGGCGAGGTTCTGGCCCCGAGCACTCGGGTCCTCCTCATTCAGACCCAGGGCTACGTAGCAGTTGATGACCTGATGATGAAGAGCAACTAGTATTTATTCGAAAAACCAATAAACCGACTTAAATTTAAATAACGGCTTGTTAATCGCCTGTTAAAGTTGTCTTGTGATCCAAGTTCCACCTGACTGTTCGACTGCCCTCACAGCTCAGTTGGTAGCAGCTCTGCTTTCTGTAGGTTGCGGGTTCGATCCCCACCCAGGACTAACATTTGTGTGATGAAAGATGTTTGTTCTGAGTCTGGGTGTTATTATGTATTCTATGTATGTTTGTCATTATGTAATCTATCAGTAATCTGGTTCCCATAGTACAAGCTTTGCTTAGTTTGGTGCTAGATGGCGTTGTGTGAAATGTCGACCAATATTTATTTATTTATTTACCATGTCCTGACAAAGGATTATCTTCCGTAAAATATAATGACGTAAAATAGATAACGATACTTTAAGGCCCAGAATACTCGTCACACTATTCCTTACGTAAAAGTTACAAAAAAAAGTGACATAGGTCCGTATAGCAACGCGGATCTCCGCGGAATCAGACATAGCACGAAGCGAAATACCCAAATGACAAGTACGTAGAGTGCGGCATGATAATATGGCTGCTCTGAATTATGTAACGAAAGCGACAATTTATAAAAAACATAAATATTTTCAAGTAAATAGCTTATTTCAAAAAAAGGGCTGGGTTGATTTGTTTCAAATTAACTGAGTGTAGGTTGGTTGTAATTTGTCAGATCATGTCATATCTGCCAGGCTAACATGAAAACCGCGACAAAATGTTGTCGATCCTTTTTTCGAGCATGTTGCCTCATACTCGCACGAGAAAGAGAAAAGAGACACGAGACAAAATAGTCACTCATGTTAGGCCGTCTGCATGTCTACCATGAGTTGTCATAATAGTACGTTACTATGTCATCTGTCAAAATTGTTCCTCATGGTACCAAATTCTAAGCAAACTAATGAAGCGCAAACTAGTCG
Source organism: Cosmorhoe ocellata (assembly GCA_963675405.1). NCBI lineage: Eukaryota > Metazoa > Arthropoda > Insecta > Lepidoptera > Geometridae > Cosmorhoe > Cosmorhoe ocellata. The sequence goes on from OY776272.1 coordinate 3,177,418, forward strand.
CTGTAGTACGCTGTGACGTAGGATAGTTAACTACGTGACGTTTTAGTACCCAACTATCCGCTAGAGGCGCTGTACAAGTTTTCATACAATTTTTGGAACGAAGTTCCTTATCGCGCGTTGTGAAAGGGGGCTAGACGGAAAAAATTCTCACGAAAAGTTGTAACGACACTTTTTGCTATAGTTGTAAGCCGAGCGGCGTGCGCGTGTTTCTCTGTCTCTGTCTCTGTCTCTCTCTCTCTCTCTCTCTCTCTCTCTCTCACTCTCTCATAGAAAGCAAGAAAAGGAACTTCGTTCCATCCGGGTGTCCCTTGACACCTCTCAAGTTTTTTAACTACAGTCGCTAGCGAGTGTAGATTGTGAAACTCATGGTAGACCTACTGGTCCCACTCACCCCGGAGACGAGTCTGGTGTTGATGGTCTCTCCGTTGCGCTCTCGTTCGATGAGTTTCAACACCGCGTTGGTGACCTGCTTGTTCAACCGCTGGAACAGATTATCTCGCCACGTCACCAGCGCCAGTTGGTAGATCTCATAAATACCCTGAGAAAGAATAATAAATCATATCAATGATGTTTATTTTGTGTCACAAATACAGAATATAATAGAATATAACTGAAACTTAATCTATACTAATATTATAAAGAGGAAAGTTTTGTATTTTTGTTTGTAACGAATAAACTCAAAAACTACTGGTCCGATTTCAAAAATTCTTTGACCGTTAGAATGCTACGTTATCCCTGAGTAACATAGGCTATATTTTATGTAGATACCTCGCGAGCAAAGGCGCGAACGGAAGCTAGTATAATCTAAAATTAATAATGACAGCAAAAAGGGTCGTCACTCAGCTGTATGCTATAGTGGCGCTAGCGTCTAGTGCTGCTATTAGCGCTGGTCTTCCGTGACGCCGCATAGTAGACATAATAGATAGCCGCATAATAGACCGGTATAACTTCTAACCCTGACATAATACAGTAAATTAGTGGAACTTGATACCCTGAGATAAGTGTAACTTCATACCCTGAAATAATAAATATAATATACTAGCGGTACTTCGTATTCTGAGACAATATTAATATAGACTTATGGAACATTGTGCCTCTGACTCTCTTTAGATAACTAGAGATGTAAGGAGATATCGACCAAATTTGGCATTTGTTTGTTTTGTTTGATTGGAACTTAAAAACCCCAAGATGATAGACTAGTAGACCTCACCTTGATATCATTTAATAGACATTTGGAACTTAATACCCTGACACAATAATATTACTTCATTAATACATAAAGACCTACTCTTAATTAGTACGGGTTGAACCCAATTACATTAATAATTCATACAAAAGTCTCTTATAAATAAAAATAATAATACCTTCATCATCATCATCATCATCATCAGCCTATAGCAGTCCACTGCTGGACATAGGCCTCCCCTAATGAGCGCCATTGCGCCCTGTCTTCAGCTCGACGCATCCAGCCTCCACCAGCAGCCTTTCGCAGATCGTCACTCCACCCAGCCGGAGGGCGTCCTACACTACGTTTGCCGAGCCGCGGTCTCCACTCGAGAACTCGTTTACCCCAACGGTTATCGGTTCTTCGACAGATATGGCCAGCCCACTGCCACTTCAGCTTGCTAATTCTCTGAGCTATGTCAACAACCTTAGTTCTGTGTCGGATAGTCTCATTACGGATTCTATCCTTCAGAGAAACTCCGAGCATAGCTCGTTCCATAGCTCGCTGAGCGACTTTAAACTGGTGAACTAGCCGTACTGTGAGTGTCCACGTTTCGGCTCCGTATGTCATGACAGGTAGGACGCACTGGTTGAAAACTTTCGTTTTCAGACATTGTGGTATGGGTGACGAGAAGACTCGACGTAACTTTCCAAAAGCTGCCCAACCCAGCTGAATCCTCCTCTTAGCCTCCTTCTCAAAGTTGTCTCTACCTAACTGTAAAATCTGTCCAAGGTATGTGTACTGCGAAACAACTTCAAGAAGGTTGCCATTAACAGCGACAGGTCTCGGGTCAATTTGGTTACTAACCATGACTTTGGTCTTATCCAAATTCATGCCGAGACCCATCATCCGCGAGGCTGATGCTAGGTCGTCCAGCATCTGTTGCAGCTCCTCTAGTGACTCCGCCAGTAAGACTATGTCATCTGCGAATCGTAAGTGTGAGACGTGCTCGCCATTTATGCTTATGCCCATGCCTTTCCAGTCCAAAGTCTTAAACATATCCTCTAGCGCGCTTGTGAACAGTTTCGAAGATATTACATCTCCCTGTCTCACTCCTCTGCGCAGCTGGATGGGCTTAGACTGCTGGTCCTGTACTCGGACACTCATGGTGGCGGCTTCGTACAGACATCTCAACACTTCGATATAAAGATAGTCTACTTGGCATCGCTGTAAGGATTCCAGAACAGCCCAGGTCTCAACAGAGTCAAAGGCCTTCTCATAGTCCACAAAAGCCAGACACAGGGGCTGATTATACTCTTCTGACTTCTGTATAATCTGCCTCACTGTGTGAATATGGTCTATGGTGCCATATCCTCCGCGAAACCCGGCCTGCTCCGGTGGCTGGTATTCGTCGAGTCTTCTGGCGAGACGATTCGTGAGAACCCGAGAGAATAGCTTATAAACGTGGCTCAAGAGCGAGATGGGTCTGTAATTTTTAAGAAGAGTCTTATCTCCCTTCTTAAAAAACAAAACCACCAAGCTCTCGTTCCACGCCTTTGGAGTTCTCCCACAGAGAAGGACGGAGTTAAAAAAGTTCTGCAGCTCCTGCACAACAGGAGCTCCTCCTGCCTTCAGAAGCTCTGAGGTCACTCCGTCTTCACCGGGGGCTTTTCCATTTTTAAGCTGCTTCAGGGCCAACACGATCTCGTCTTTGCTGATTTCCGGCAGGTCGTCGGTGTAGTGGCGGGTGAGGGTGGCTCTGGAATCGTGGCTGTTACGCTGGGGGCAAGGAGCATGTGCCGCATATAGCCGGCCATAGAAGTCCTCGATCTCTGACAATATCTCCGGCTTTGACAATACGGTTCGGCCATCGCGTGTTGTTAACTTCGTCAGATGGCTCCTGCCAAGCTGCTGAGTGAATACTTTGGACCCTCGGTTTCGCTCTATTGCCTCTTCAATGAGACGTGTGTTGGAGCTCCGAAGGTCGCGCCGTACCATCTTCGCAATTCGCTTGTTCAGGTCTGGCCTCTCTGACGAAGTGGCCTGAGTGGTTTCCCGTCTTTTTGTCATTAGCCGAAGAGTCTCATCCGAAAGTTTGGACTTCTTGCCTTTAGGCTGCATTTGGCAGAATTTGATGCCCTCGTCCCTTAGTGCTCCAACCACGTTTCGTAGGGCCTCATCAACGTCCTCGGTGGGTTCCGCAGCAACGAATCTATCACCAAGAAGCTTCTGAAACTTTTCGGTGCCCGCCATGATCTGGAGCAGATTGGGTCGGAGCGTGGACTTCATCAGACGGTTTCTTTCAAGCTTAAGATTGATATTCAGAGTGCCTCGGACAAGTCTATGATCAGATCCGGTATTAAATAATACCTTCATACCCTGAAATAAGTATTTATCTTAGGGAAACTGCATACCCTGAAATAATACAATAGACTAGTGGAAATTCATACCCTGAGATATAATTTTAGACCATCGCTAGTCTAACAATTGCCATTCTAATGTGAAATCGTTGATATGAGGAGAAATGATGAAATGAACATGATGAAATCATGATGTTCTTTTAGTTATGTTACTCGTTACCTTTTTCATGTCGGTTAAAATATTTTATCTCAGCATCAGTCGTGAAAGCTTAAAAAAACCAGGTATAGAATAAAATAAAATAGGATTGAAATATTCTTTATTTAGCAAACACAATATAACTTAATTAAGCATAAAAAAATATAACTATAAGTATATAAAACATACATAATATACAAAAAAGGAATCATAACAAAACAAAAATTGAATATAGATATTGTATTATAATACAATAAAACCGGTAATGGTGGTAATTCTGTAGTTCCCCAGACCAACCCTAAAAATATGTATGAGGTACGATCTTATATTGTTCACTAGAAAGACCAAATTTGCGTAACACTGTCATTTAAAAATAAATGTCAGTTTTAAAAAGAGCTAATACTGACATTTTGGTATAAACCTAATTAATTTCACGTACGGAATACTAACTACTGTGCAAAATATGGGCACGTGCCAAATATAAGACGCGCATCTGAGTACCTTCTTTAGATATCCTCAAAGATCTAAGTAACTAGAGATCTGAGGAGATATCTACCGAGCCTGGGGATTACAATCGTGATCATGTTTGTTTTTGTTTTGTGATTTTTTTCTGCGACTTAATATTTATTCGATACTGTCACTATTCGCATCCATTCGTTTATATTCTTGTTATTTGCTACATTAAATTATGTCCATCCTCTTGTTAGCTATATTGTATATCATGTTCATCCTGTTATATTTGCTACTATTATGTTAATCCTGTTATATTTGCTACATTAATATGTTAATCCTGTTGTTTGTTACATATATCATGTTCATCCTGTTGTTTGCTACATATATCATGTTCATCCCGTTATATTTGCTACTATCATGTTAATCCTGTTATATTTGCTACTATCATGTTAATCCTGTTATATTTGCTACATTAATATGTTAATCCTGTTGTTTGTTACATATATCATGTTCATCCTGTTGTTTGCTACATATATCATGTTCATCCCGTTATATTTGCTACTATCATGTTAATCCTGTTATATTTGCTACTATCATGTTAATCCTGTTATATTTGCTACATTAATATGTTAATCCTGTTGTTTGTTACATATATCATGTTCATCCTGTTGTTTGCTACATTGATATTATGTTCATCTAGGTGTTTGCTACATATATCATGTTCATCCCGTTATATTTGCTACTATCATGTTAATCCTGTTATATTTGCTACTATCATGTTAATCCTGTTATATTTGCTACTATCATATTAATCCTGTTATATTTGCTACATTAATATGTTAATCCTGTTGTTTGTTACATATATCATGTTCAACCTGTTGTTTGCTACATTGATATTATGTTCATCCAGTTGTTTGCTACATATATTATTATGTTCATCCTGTTATACTCGTATTTGCTACTATCATGTTAATCCTGTTTTTGTTACATATATCATGTTGGTCCTGTTATATCTGCTACAATATCATGTTCATCCTGTTATATTTTGCTACTATCATGTTCATCCTGTTATGTTTGCTACATGTACCTTGGGTTTCCATGTATTACTAAGATTCCAGCGTAGGAGTGTTGTTGATTCGCTGTTAACTCGTTGCTCTGCTGTTTTCTTAAGTTCTTTTTTCATCGTGTCTACCAGTATAGGTGAGAACACAGTGACCTGTAATTCCAAATGGGGCGCTGTGACCAGTTTCGCTTCTAGCCACACATTTATCATGTCATATCATATTGTCACGACTGTAATCCCCAGACTCGGTAGATATCGCCTCAGTGAGGATATCTCAAGAGGGTGGTGTCAGAGGCACGTCACATGATATTTGGCACATGCCCATATTTTGCAGTTGTTAGTATTCCGTACGTGACAGGTTGCAAGCCCATCGCCGCTTATAAGAATACTATGACACACACCTTCGAATTTTTGGTTCTAGGATATGCCGGTTTCCTCACGATGGTTTAAGAGCACTGGCATTATTGTGCACATAATTTTTCGAATAAAAAATCTCATTGGCGCACGACCAGACTTGAACCCACGACCTTCGGATTGTGAGGCAGGGGCGCTACCACTACACCAACAGTGCTCACTGCCACACATTTGAAAAAAAATAATAAACAAAAAATAATCGCTCACGCCTGTATCTCCTGAACTTTGTCTCTTCAGACTTGGCTGACATCTCCTAAGATCTCTTGTTACTTAGATCTTTGAGGATAAAAACGGGGGTAGTCAGAGGTATGTCCAAACATTATATTTAACACATTACCACATTTTGCACTGTAGTTAGTATTCCGTACGAGTATTATGACGTTATAATCGTAATAACAAGTGTTTTTTTTTTTCAAAAATAAAAAGAACACAACTGAAAATAGCGGAAAATAGATTCTTGCAGCGCCGCCATATTGTATTTATTTAAATTTCATATAGCCTATGTCATAATGTATGGGGTGTATGGGGTGTCAGCGTATCATTCTGCCAGCTGGCTGTAACAAGCGGTAGAATGATATCTAAATTCGCTGAGACCTCAAAATCTCTCACCAGTGGCTCCAAGCAGCTGTCCTGCATGCAGCGGCCACACCCCGGTAACCACGTCGGCTCGTGGGCTAAACCTGGTGAGGGGGGCTTAAGTGTCTAACACTTAAGTTTACGCGGTTGCCCCCCGCTAAGTGCACTAAGTCTGCCTCGGTATTTCACAATCCACCCCGGTGGCGAGGCAGCAAGGCAATGTGGAAGGCCTTGAGGGCGACGATAGGGGTCAGCTAGTTATCGTCGGCCAGACACAACCCACAAGGTATTCCCAAGGAGGGTTGACGTCAGGCAGGCGGCCGGTCGTAAAACACATAGCCAAAACCTTCTACAACATGGATCCAAGAAATAATAGAATGTGCGATAATGCTAGGGCGTACCCCCGAGGCGACGCGCAGGCGCAGCACCCGGCGCCTGCGAGAAATGGACTAGGGTTGTTGCACCAGGGACGGGTGCAACGTAAGACGCGAGTCCGGGAAGTACGAATGAGGTTTGCAAGTTGGAATGTAGGAACGATGACTGGAAGAGGAAGAGAGCTAGCGGATGTTTTAGAAAGAAGACGAATAAATGTAGCGTGTTTGCAAGAGACGAAGTGGAAGGGATCGAAAGCAAGAGAAATTGGGGTGGGTTATAAATTGTATTATTGTGGAAGTGATGGTAAGAGGAATGGTGTAGGAATTGTTCTAGATAGTAAGCTGAAAAAATGTGTGACGGATGTTAAGAGGATGAATGATAGATTGATAGTTGTAAAAGTATTGTTAGAGGATTTAGTTATAAACATTGTAAGTGTGTATGCACCGCAGACTGGGTGTGATGATAGAGTGAAAGAGAAGTTTTGGGAGGAGTTTGATTCAATGATAATGAGTATACCAGAGAGTGAGAAATTATATATTGGGGGGGATTTTAATGGTCATGTGGGAAGAATGAATGAAGGATATGAAAGAGTGCATGGAGGATGGGGCTTTGGTAGTAAGAACCAAGATGGTGAAGCCCTGCTCCAGGCTGCTTTAGCATTCGACCTGGCTATTGCTAATACATTTTTCAAAAAACCCGAAGAGCACCTTATAACTTACAAAAGTGGTAATCACAAAACACAAATTGATTACTTCCTTCTAAAAAGGGATAGCATCAGGTCCATTAAAAATTGCAAAGTAATACCTGGAGAGGGCTTAGTCTCTCAACATCGATTGCTTATACTTGAACTAAGATTCAAAGTTATGAGTAATAAAAACAAGCCAAAGCCCCCGCCAAAGATTAAATGGCATTTAATAGAAAAGACAGAGTATGCTAGAGCATTCCAAAAGCGAGTAGTTGACAGAATGATAGAAATGAGGGATATGTGTGAATTATCTGTGAATGAATGTTGGAATGAAATGGCTACCTGTATGAGAAGTGCGGCGAAAGATGTTTTTGGAGAAACGAAAGGGAAAGGTAAAATAGATAGAGAAACTTGGTGGTGGAATGAAGAGGTACAAAAGTTTTTGAAAGAAAAGAAGAATGCCTTTAAAGAATGGAAAGGGGATGACAGTGGAGATGACGTTATAAAAGAGGATAAAAGAATTGTATATATGGAGTGTAAGAGAAAAGCTAAAAAAACTGTTGCTATTGCAAAGGCTAAGGTACAGGATAAATTGTACCAATCCTTGGAAAAGCCGAGTGGACAAAAAGACCTGTACCGAATAGCTAAAGAAAGAGAGAAGAATACTAGAGATATTATGCACGTTAAATGTATAAAAGATGATGGAGGCAAGGTTTTGACGAATGACGATGACACAAAAGAGCGCTGGAAGGGATATTTTAAAAAGTTAATGAATGAAGAGAATGTCTGGAGTGGAGTGTTACAAAATGGTGAGAGATGTGAGTATAAATGAAGTAAAAAAAGCTGTGCAAGATATGAAGAATGGAAAAGCGGTTGGACCAGATGGCATACCAGTGGAAGTATGGAAGCTACTAAAGGCGGATGGATGGAAGTGGCTGAGTTTATTCTTCAATAAGTTGTTGCAAGAGGAGGCGATCCCGGACGAATGGTGCAACAGTTCGCTAGTGCCCATTTTTAAAAACAAGGGTGATGTACAGGACTGCAACAACTACCGAGGAATAAAGCTCATGTCACATAGTATGAAACTTTGGGAGAAGGTAATAGCGAGACGCATGAGAGAAGAGAGTGAGATTTCACAGAGCCAGTTCGGGTTTATGCCTGGGCGAGGGACAACGGACGCCATATTTGCACTTCGCCAGCTGTGCGAAAAATACAGGCGTGCACACACGAACTTGCATATGGTGTTCGTTGACCTGGAAAAGGCATACGACCGAGTACCCCGGGAGGTTCTGTGGTGGGCTTTGAAAGAGAAAGGAGTGCCAGGGAAGTACCTGCAGCTTATTCGGGCCATGTACAGTCGAGCTAGTACACATGTTAGGTCCGAAGCTGGCGTTACCGATGAGTTCAATGTGGCTGTAGGCTTGCACCAGGGATCGGCTTTAAGCCCTTATCTGTTCCTCCTGGTAATGGATGCTCTGACATCGGACATACAGGAGGAGGCACCCTGGTGTATGCTGTTCGCCGACGACATTGTTCTTGTCGGAGAAAACGCAACTGAGGTCCAGAACAGGCTGGGAAAATGGCAAGGTAAACTGGAGAGTGTCGGATTGAAGATCAGCAGAACAAAAACCGAGCACTTGTTCTGCGACTTCGGTGGTCCCTTTAGTTTTACTCCTATTGCCTTAGATGGTGTATCCCTACCAGTCTGTTCCGATTTTCGGTACCTCGGTTCAGTAGTACAGAATGATGGTGAGATTGATCGGGATGTAAGAAATAGAATAAATGCGGGATGGATGAAATGGCGACAGGTCACAGGAACCACGTGTGATCCGAGAATGCCCCTTAAACTTAAGGGGAAAATCTACAAAACGATCATAAGACCTGTCGTATTGTATGGGTCTGAATGTTGGGCCACCAAGGGAACGGACGAGAAAAGAGTGCATGCTGAGATGGATGTGTGGAGTGACGAGAATGGATAAGATAAGGAATGAGTATATTAGAGGAAGTCTGAAAGTGGCACCGGTGACAGAAAAGATGAGGAGTAATAGGTTAACGTGGTATGGGCATGTTATGAGAAGAGATGAATGTCATGTGACGAGGAGAGTGTTAGATATGAATGTGGATGGATACAGGGGTAAAGGTAGACCAAAGAAAAGATGGATGGACTGTGTGAAAGATGACATGGGTAAGAAAGGAGTGAGTACTGAGATGACGAATGATAGAGGGAAGTGGAAGAAGATCACATGTTGTGCCGACCCCACATAACGTGGGAAAAGGGCAGGAAGATGATGATGATAGCCTATGTCATAATTATCTTATACCTTTAAACGAGCAATTCTTGTATACATATATGTATAGTACCTGGATGACCGAGCTTTGCTCGTTTTTTTTGGGGTAAACAACGTTTTCTAAAAATGAAACATAGCTAGATCGATTTACCGACCCAAAACTACCTCCATACGAAATTTCATGAAAATCGCTGGAGCCGTTTCCGAGATTCCGATTATATATATATATATATATATATATATATATATATATATATATATATATATATATATATATATACAAGAATTGCTCGTTTAAAGGTATAAGATATATATAATCTGAATTTCGGAAACGATTTTCATGAAATTTAGTATGCAGGGGGTTTCGGGGGCAATAAATCGATCTAGCTAGGTTTCATTTTTAGAAAACGTCGTTTACCATTAAAAAAAAATGAGCAAAGCTCGGTCACCCAGGTACTTAGTATTAAACGCGATAAATACCCGTTTAATACTAATAATATGTGTCAAAATCGTGTAAGTTTAAAAATATACATAGCCTATGTCACTCTTGTATTCCCGAAAAATCCAACAACTCATTTGTCAAAATCCGTTTAGCCGTTGGATCTTCAGCGACAGCCAAAGGAACTCATATTACATATTCATTCATTCATTCATCTTCCTGCCCTTTTCCCACGCTGTGTGGGGTCGGCACAACAGGAAGAAGATCACAATCTTCTTCCATTGCCCTCTGTCACTCGTCATCTCATTACTCACTCCTTTCTTACCCATGTCATCTTTCACACAGTCCATCCATGTTTTCTTTGGCCTACCTCTACCCCTGTATCCATCCACATTCATACCTAACTAACACTCTCCTTGTCATGACATTCATCTCTTCCTATAACATGCCCATACCACGCTAACCTATTACTCCTCATCTTTTCTGTCACCGGTGCCACTTTCAGACTTCCTCTGATATACTCATTCCTTATTTTATCCATCCTTGTCACTCCACACATCCATCTCAACATTCGCATCTCCGCCGCATGCACTCTTTTCTCGTCCGTTCCCTTGGTGGCCCAACATTCAGACCCATACAATACGACAGGCCTTATGATCGTTTTGTAGATTTGCCCCTTAAGTAAAACTAGAGGGACCACCGAAGTCGCAGAACAAGTGCTCGGTTTTTGTTCTGCTGATCTTCAATCCGACACTCTCTAGTTTACCTTGCCATTTTCCCAGCCTGTTCTGGACCTCGGTTGCGTTTTCTCCGACAAGAACAATGTCGTCGGCGAACCGCATACACCACGGTGCCTCCTCCTGTATGTCCGATGTCAGAGCATCCATTACCAGGAGGAACAGATAAGGGCTTAGAGCCGATCCCTGGTGCAAGCCTACAGCCACATTGAACTCATCGGTAACGCCAGCTTCGGACCTAACATGTGTACTAGCTTGACTGTACATGGCCCGAAGCTGCAGGTACTTTCCTGGCACTCCTTTCAAGAGAAAGGAGTGCCAGGAACACTCTGTGTTCATGGCACAGAGTGTGCTTTGAAAGATCAAAGCCCACCACAGAACCTCCCGGGGTACCCGGTCGTATGCCTTTTCCAGGTCAACGAACACCATATGTAGGTTCGTGTGTGCACTTCTGTGTTTTTCGCACAGCTGGCGAAGTGCGAATATGGCATCCGTTGTCCCTCGCCCTGGCATAAACCCGAACTGGCTCTGTGATATCTCACTCTCTTCTCTCATTCGTCTCGCTATTACTTTCTCCCAAATTTTCATACTATGTGACGTGAGCTTTATTCCTCGGTAGTTGTTGCAGTCCTGTACATCACCCTTGTTTTTAAAGATGGGCACCAGCGAACTGTTGCACCATTCGTCCGGGATCGCCTCCTCTTGCAACAACTTATTGAAGAATAAACTCAGCCACTTCCATCCATCTGAGTTTATTCTTCAATTTTTCGCAGTCGGGTAAAAAATTGCGCGAAAGTGAGATGCGCTTTAACCCTTTAACCACACTGGTTCAAAATAATTAGTGACACGAATATCCTCAGAATAAATCCTAGTTATCTAAGAGTAAACTGACATTTTACTTACATTTCACATTACATTATTCTGAGTATAAGGGTGTTACCAGACTACTTCCGAAAACTTTAGGGGGTTAAAGTACTCATCAATATAAACAACTTTTTCTAAAAAACCAACAGTGAGAGCTCGAAAAAAAAAACCAGTTGTTTCATACAAAAGTTCAATACCTACTCTGGTAACACCCGGTATAAATATAGCCTATGTTATTATAATTGAATAACGGGTATTTATCACGTACCTATTTTGTTTTTATTCGAGGTTTTTATTTGAGGGTAGATACAGATTCTACTCTCAATAATAAAAACTAGCTCGCTGCACATCAGTCTGCCCGCGACCACGAACGCTGTAATGTATTCGAAACGTCGGGAATAAAAACAAAATAGGTACGTGATAAATACCCGTTATTCAATTATAATTATGTCATCAAATCACGGAAGTTTAAAAAGTTTAATAGCCTATGTTCACCACGAAAGTTCTTTGTTGAAATGTTGAAAGTACACTGGTGAATTTTTTTTTATATGGGACTAGCTGACCCGTCAGACTTCGTACTTATATAGAAAACGTTTGTATGGGAAATAGAAAAGGGCTATTTTTAGGGTTTTCCCGGCACTTATTCTTACCTTTTAAACCTTCCCTAGACCTCCACGAACATTTCAAGATCAAGATAAGATAAATCCGATTAGCCGTTCTCGAGTTTTAGCGAGACTAACGAACAGCAATTCATTTTTATATATATAGACGAGTAGTTCCGGAGATTACATACAATCAAACAAACTTTACAGCTATTTCATACATTTTAGCCAAGTAGGTATTGAAGTTTTGTATGAAACAGCGGTTTTTTTTTCGCGCTCAAAGTTTTGGTTTCTTAAAAAAAGTTGTTTATATTGATGAGTACTTTAAGTTTTCGGTAGTAGTAAAGTAACACCCCGTATCTTAATATATAAAACAAAGTCGGGTTTGTTCGAACACTTATAACTCTAGAACGGCTGGACCGATTTTCGTGGTTTTTTATTTGTTGCATTTGTCTCCATCCCAAATAGCAGAATAACTAATAAAAACAATGAAAAATTTACGAAAACGTGAAACTAAATATAAAAAAAATCCCTTGATCTTCCCATACAAAATTATTGTTTATATATTCTAGAGCTTGAGAAGGAAATACGCTACCTATAACCGCGAAAAAATGCTTGAAGGGGCAAAATAAGAATCCTAGAAATTTTAAATACTGCGTAAAGTAACTATTTCACCCGGACGAAGTCACGGGCAAAAGCTAGTATAGATTAAATGACAGTTCTGAATTAAGCTAAAATTGGTGGCACTTCTGTAGTTAATCCGGTAAAACCACAGAATTATACAAAACGTTTTATCGTACACTGGAAAAATCACCACTTTCTTAATAGGTGTAAGTAGAATATCGTGTAATAACTTTAACCGTATTTAAATAAATCGTTCATCTACTTTTTAAACGCATTTCGCGCAGTAGTTAGTATTCCGTGCATGACAGGTTGCAAGCTCATCGTTGCTTATAAGAATACCAACCTATGACACTCAACTATGAAAAAAAATATTTAAAACGAAACATTATCACGACTGTTAATCCCCAAGCTCGGTAGATATCTCCTCATATCTAATTACTTAAGAGAATATGTAGTTAAAGAGGGTCGTAAGAGGCACGTCCCATGCTACGCTCTTAAAATCTTTCAATTTTAAAATTCCACACAAATACCCTAGAAAACCAGTCGCACTCCTGTACCCGCCGTTCCGCAAGACAGTCCTAGGCTCTAATTCTCCCGTCTCAAGGCTATGCAAGCTATATAACTCACACAGTAATTGTCTTGACATTTTTGCCACTACCCTCACTAAATTTAAGATCCAAGCTTACTCAATTAAATTGTAACGATTAGTCAGAGAATATTAATTACCTACCTACATCTCAATAACTTTATTAAATACATGTTTTTTATACACAATTGTATAAATATATACCGAAACTTTGTTTTAACTATAAGCATGCTGTGTTTACTGTAGAAAACTGTGCATTTAGTTCATAATTATTATTTTATAAGTATAGTTATAGTAGTGTAACAGTTGTTGTAAACCAATAAATAAATAAATAAATAAATTTGGCACATACCCACATTTTGTAAAGTATTTTCTTTCACCGTTTAAGAGCACTGGCATTCGCGCATATTTTTTTCGAATGGAAAAACTCATTAGTGCACGATCAGGTTTGAACCCACGACCTTCGGATCGTGAAACAAGTGCTACCACTACACCACCAGTGCTTTCCAAAAATATTATTAAACATCTTTTCAAAAAATGGTTACTCAATCTCATCGACTTTAAAAACTAGCATTTGCTTAGCGGAAGAGAGTAAGAGATAGTATACCTTTCTCCCTTCCTCGCACTCGCGTTTCACCCAGTGCCTGTTGAGATATGCGCAGACGCCGTTCAGCACTCGCGACGAGAATTGATACTCCTCCCACTGTTTCGTGTAGAACGCCAAGACATCCTCACCCATCAGATCAGCGCCGTTCTGATGATGAGAAACATCAAAATTAATAAAATATTTCCTAATTTAAATATCTAAATATATATAACTCAAAGGTGACTGACTGACTGACATAGTGATCTATCAACGCACAGCCCAAACCACTGGACGGATCGGGCTGAAATTTGGCATGCAGGTAGATGTTATGACGTAGGCATCCGCTAAGAAAGGATTTTGATTAATTCTACCCCCAAAGGGATGAAATAGGGGATGAAAGTTTGATTTTGTTTTTCAAGGTACAACGCGGGCGAAGCGGTGGGCGGAAGCTAGTAATATTATAAACGCGAAAGTTTGTAAGAATGTATGGATGTGTGGATACATGGATGTATGTTTGTTACTCTTTCACTGAAATGTCTGAGGGGATCTGGATGAAATTTGGCACAGTTATAGATTATAGTCTGTAATAGCACATAGGCTACTTTTTATCCCGAAAAAATGTACGGTTCCCGCGGGATAGATTTGTTTTTGCTTTTCAAGGTACCACGCGGGCGAAGCCGCGGGCGGAAGCTCGTATCAAATAAAATGAGAGGGGTGTTATAAATTTAACGTGTCTGCGTGTGTATCTGTGTATCTGTCTGTGGCATCGTAGGTCGTAGCTCCCAAACGGATGAACCGATTTTCATTTAGTTTTTTTTGTGTCATAGATATATTTATCCCGAGTGTTTTTAGCCATGTTTCATCAAAATCTGTTCAGCCGTTTGAAGATCATCAGCTCTTTAATAGTTGATGAGGGGATCTGACTAACGTCCTTATGTCTGATCGATTCGAAATTTGGTACCGTATTAACTTCAATGATATTGAATGAAAATGGTATGGCTACTATATAACTTGTTAGTTAGGGTAGGGTTTAGATGTCGGGGGGTTTTTAAAAATTTCAATTTTGTATTATAATAAATAAAATAATGACCTGAAGCAAGTTGATGAGGTAGACCCGGAGGAATTCCTTCAGCCGCTTGTAGAGCTCCAAGCCCACCAGCTGCGCCCCGCCCTGCACTTGACCACTCTGGAACCACAATCAATCACATTACAATCTAAATATATATAACTCAAAGGTGACTGACTGACTGACATAGTGATCTATCAACGCACAGCCCAAACCACTGGACGGATCGGGCTGAAATTCGGCATGCAGGTAGATGTTATGACGTATGCATCCGCTAAGACGAGAGGATTTTGATTAGTTCCTAAGTGGTTTCTTAGAAAAAGTTACTTATGGGTACTTTAACCTCCTGAAGTTTTCGGAAGTATTCTGGTAACACCCTGTATTTACATGACTGGGACAGAAAAATCTATCTGCAAATTTTAGAAAAAAATTGTCTGTTTTGTTTGTTCGCGCACTCCGAAACTACTGGACGGATTCTCATGTAGTTTTCACAAGTGAACAGAGCATAATAAGGAGCAGAATATATCATGCAGACGAAGTCGCTGGCATAGCTAGTATAACTATATAGATACGTACGTTCACTTGCTTCTTGCCACCAAAAGCGTTTCGGCTAGTGTTGGCCCGAGCTGAGCTAGTGGAACTTTGATGGTGTACCGATGTACAATAGTTGTATACATGACTGTTGGGACGTTCAAGAAAATATTACAAACAAACCAATGAACGGAAAAAACATGGAAGCATTAAGTACTTCAAAGGAAATATCCGCAAAACTTAACACCAAATTGCCAACGGAACTCCTTCGTGGATTTGCGAAAAAATTGATTAATGTCGACTTTATTCCCTCGACGTTTAGGTTTAAATTTTCAAATAAAAAATCCATTGGTACACGAGTGGGAGCAACAACATTAACATTGGGGCAAGCTACCACTACACCACTAGAGGCAAAGGCTTTTCCCAAAACGTTACATTATTACATTTACGAAACCAGTTATTCAAAATATTAATAATATTGGTGAACAGTTTACACAACGGCATCTAGCCCCAAACTAAGCATAGCTTGTACTATGGGAACCAGATAGCTGATAGACTAATTCATACTTTTATTGTAAACTAGCTGACCCGGCAGACTTCGTACTTATTTAGAAAACGTTTATATGGGAAATAGAAAAGGGCTATTTTTAGGGTTTTCCCGGCAGTTGTTTGAATTTTTCTTACCTTTTAAACCTTCCCTAGACCTCCACGAACATTTCAAGACCAAGATAAGATAAATCCGTTTAGCCGTTCTCGAGTTTTAGCGAGACTAACGAACAGCAATTCATTTTTATATATATAGATACATACATAGAATACACAATAACACCCAGACACAGAACAAACATCTGCGTTCATCAAACAAATGTTAGTCCTGGGGGATCGAACCCACAACCTGCAGCGCAGTAGGCAGAGCTACTACCAACTAAGCTATGAGTCCAGTCATAAGGATAAAGAATGGTTTACACTATAATTGAAAAGGATACGTATAAAGGTGCATGTATCGTTTCTTCTCCATACTCTCTCTCTTGTACACCTGCTCTATTCCCTCCTGTAGGTCGCCCCATATCTGAAAATATACATTTAGTTTGTTTATCATCAACATACACAATTAAAAAAACTAAAAAAAAAATTTACAGAAATAAACAGATCTACGAGTATCTTAATATACCTACCTACACACTATTCTACAAATCCTACTAATATTATAAACGCGAAAGTTTGTAAGAATGTATGGATGTGTGAATGAATGTTTGTTACTCTTTCACGCTGAAACGGCTTAACGGATCTGAACGAAATTTGGCACAGATATACATAGTTTATGGTCTGGAATAGCACATAGACTACTTTTTATCCCGGAAAATGTACGATTCTCGTGGGATACATTTGTTTTTGTTTTTTAAGGTACCCCGCGGGCGAAGCCATGGGCGGAAGCTAGTGCATTATATAGAACACACCCGAAACTCATAACCCTCTTTCTTCGCAGTCGAGTAAAAGACTTTAATAAGAAACATCCAGTGATAATCATCTCAGCTTAAAATAGGCCTCTAAAAATGCAATTTTAAAATCATAACATGTTATTTTATTGGCTCTCGTCCAATTTGATATTCTAATGCGGCCATCAGACGCTCAAGCATGTTGTCAGTCAATCCGATCAGTCATGAACGTGTACAATTAAGTGTTAGGATGCGCCATTAGACAAAATAAACGTCGCTTCAAAATGGTCCTTGTGATTTTATTGAATCAAATTATTTTGCGCGCAACTTTGTCTGCTGGTTTTAAGTGATATAATTTGTCCAGTTTTTGCAACATTTTGCATTGATGCTTCGCTCCAATTGGTCGCAAGTTTAGATTATAAAGCCTTCAAGTACAAATTGAGATATTATTTGGGACCCTTTCTTAAATAGGTATTTGTGAAAATCTCAAATTATTCGGTATAGTATTCAGGCATAAGTTGGCCTAACTATTGTTTTTAGCAAAGTATAATACACTTGCGAGCAGAAAATCGACCTACCCCGCATAGTAATTAAAGCCTGGAGTGGGCCGATTTTGTTTGCACGCAAATATATGATAAGTACTCCTTTGTGAATCTAGTCAAAGATTTAAATCGTAGATATGCCCGGACGTCAAAAACTGTGGCACTGTTTTTACTTGTGTGTGTTAACAAAATGCCGATGCACGCACACTAATGATCAGTAAAAAATGAACCAAACAGTTATTTCACCATTTTTATGCAATTATATAGCACGATCTTTCGTAAAAAAATATACTTATTCCTTTTGTACCCTGAAATTGAAAATATTTGGTGTGCCAAATGAGCGAGCTATCTCATTTCGTGTGGCAACAAAACGGCGCGGTCTCAGTACCGTACGGGCATATCTACGATTTAAATCTTTGAATCTAGTTGCATTTCTACGCTATATACAGAAAACGTCCCTGACCTTAAATAAAACAGTGTGAATACACCCTATGCAAATTCACAAAACACTGGCACCAGTCCAAAGCATCTTTATAAATAAGCTGTACATTGCATAACCTACTTTACGTCGCTCACGTTAAAGTTGATTTTAATACGCAGATCGCGAGAGAAAGTTACCAATCGATTATATTAGGAAGCTCTTTCGAATTTTACTTTTGTTACTTCCGCGAATAAAATCCAACTAATATTATAAACTAGCTTCCGCCCACGGCTTCTTTCTTCCGTGTGGTAGGTACCTTGAAAAACAAAAACAAATCTATCCCGCGGGAACCGTACTCACATTTTTCCGGGATAAAAATTAGCCTATGTGCTATTCCAGACTAATCTATATTAGTGACAAATTTCATCCAGATCCATTCAGTAGTTACAACCAAGTACGAGAAAAACAGACAAGAAACTCGTCTCGGCCATAGCGATTTTTTGTATGATCCTTCTTAGGATCGCCTTCCTCTTTGATAGATTGAAGACCTGATTAGCGTCCTAAGGCCGCCGTAAGGCCTCCGGTCACGGTGTTATTGTGCCTCCCGAAGCATAGTAGCTATGCTCAATAACTATGCATAACGGTCTTACGTACTGACTCGTTTCGTCATTGTTACGGTGAGTTTAAGACATAATGAGTACACAATCCTATTAAGGCCCAGAATACTCGTCACACTATTCCTTACGTAAAAGTTACAAAAAATGTGACATAGGTCCGTATAGCAACGCGGATCTCCGCGGAATCAGACATAGTACAAAGCGAGATACCCAAATGACAAGTACGTAGAGTGCGACATGATAATATGGCTGCTCTGAATTACCTAAATATGTTCAAGTAAATAGCTTATTTCAAAAAAAGGGCTGGGTTGATTTGTTCCAAATTAACTAATTTACGTTCATGTGAAATAGAAATTAAAAATACCTTACTGTTTTGGATAAATTAGGGAATTTCTGAATTTTCAGAGGTGTTTTTGACATGATTTTTAACCAAGGTTTTCTAACTAATTCGTGTTTTAGCTCCGGTTGATTTATCACTTATATCCTTGAGTATCGTGTAGTTCAATTTCAATGTAATCTATTAAGCGGTAATAGAATGATTAGGGTTGCAATACTTGCAATTTTCGAAATGCTGGGCCTTAATATTATAAACGCGAAAGTTTGTAAGAATGTGTGGATGTATGTTTGTTACTCTTTCACGCAGAAACGGCTGAACGGATCTGGATGAAATTTGCCACAGATATAGATTATAGTCTGGAATAGCACATAGGCTACTTTTTATTCCGTAAAAATGTACGGTTTCCGTGGAATAGATTTGTTTGTGTCTTTCAAGGTACCGCGCGGGCGAAGCCGTGGGCGGAAGCTAGTATTCTGAACGCGAAAGTTTGTAAGAATATAATTATGGATGTATGGATGTACCTATGTTTATTACTCTTTCACGCAGAAACGGCTGAACGGATCTGGATGAAATTTGGCACAGATATAGATTATAGTCTGGAATAGCACATAGGCTACTTTTTACTCGGAAAAATGTACGGTTCCCGAGAGTAAGATTTGTTTGTGTTTTTCAAGGTACCGCGCGGGCGAAGCCGTGAGTGGAAGCTAGTACTAAATATTGATAACACATGAAAAATCTATTAGTGCAAGATCAGGTTCGAACCCACGACATTAGGACCGGAAGGCAGGACGGTTACCACTACACCGTCTATAATTATGTTAAAATAAGTGTGCCATTGTCAATTGCATGTAATGTAGGTCAGTAACAAGAGATTCGCATCAAAATGGCGAACTATGCAATTACAGCGCAAAGCGGCCTTGTTGGCGCGGAGAGCGCTGGGCTGAGATGCGAGATATAGCAAGTTCGATTACCCGGCAGGCAAGTTTCTTTTATAAAACTGGCGTGAACGCCAACAGAAAACGAATCTTGTCTAGACAACCTGTAATGTGTACTCCGCAAAACGACAACAATATAATCGGAACGAAATATTGAATTAACAAATTTGTTGTCAAATTCTAATTGTATTGTCCGTAAGTTGTGTTATCAGTGAACGCAAAAAAACACCGAAGCATTACTCCAAGCGAAACTTAACACCAAATTTTACACATCGAAACTCCTTCGTATTTGCCAAAAATTTATTAATGTCCACATTATTCCTTCGACATTTAGGTTTTAATTGACGTGTAACGTATAGATAGCTTATGTGCTGCTTATGTGCAGTATGGACACTGCCTTAAAAAAATGTTGGGAGGCAAACAGGAAGCAAACATAACTGCTTACTGTCCCTAATGGGGACACGGCCTTAGAATTTTGGATAATTATTGTGTCAGTATATCATTGATCGTTTTGCGGATTAATTAAATAAATGGCTTGGTCTAATATTATAATCCCCTTAAAGATTCCCCTGCGAAGGGGATTATTAGACTTTTTGTCTACAAATCCCCTTACAATCGGATTTAGCTGAGGCAGGGGATTATTAGACAAAAAGTATAGAAATCCCTTTAACCGATTACGATACTCATACTCACTTGGTCGAAATCCTTTTGGCGCAGTGGCATCTGCGGCCGACTGGAACTGCTCGAACTCATTTTCTTACGTTTCTTCAGTATCAAAGCATAAATACACCAACAGGCGAAGTTACACACAAAAATCCAACTAAACGACTCCAATTCAAAAGCTACGACCCCGATTCGAATACAACGACCCCGGTTCGGATACAACGACCCCGGTTCGGATACAACCACCCCGGTTCGGATACAGCGACCCCGGTTCGGATACAACGACCCCGATTCGGATATGCTCAAAATCGAACTGAGAACGCGTTTATTTATATAAATTTTAGATGTAAAAAAATAATCTAACCACGCTAGGAGATCACAGTTTATCTTTAGCTGCTATTTACATAATTTTATTTGATTTTTATTATTCATTTATTTTAGTTAAGTTTAGTGGAGCGGCACTAGGCTGTCTTGTCAACTCTGAAATTAAAAGAAAACATTATATTTAAAAAATATAAAAAATAAATGTTAATAATCGTCTTGTGGACGAAGTTACTGGCAACTTATAACCATTTTGGTGTCAGTGGGAAGAATTTTTGAAACCAGCAAAGAATATTATGTCAAAATATCACTAGGTAAATACAAAATGGAGACATACAATCAGAGCATAATAATACAAGGTATTATAGTTGCAACGTTGGGCTTGCAACCTGTCATGTACAGAATATTACTGTGCAATATGTGGGCAAGTGCCAAATGTCATGTTTGGACGTGCCTCTGACTACCCTCTTTAGATATCCTCAAAGATCTAAGTAACTAGAGATCTGAGGAGATTTCTACCGAGTCTGGGGATTACAGTCGTGATCATTGTATTTATTGTTGTTAGAGATGTAAATGTTTATGTGTATTTACATGGTTTTTCCTGTTTATCCTTGTAACGGATAAACAGATTTAGATGATTATCCTACTAATATTATAAACGCGAAAGTTTCTAAGAATGTATGGATGTATGTCTGTTACTCTCCCACGCTGAAACAAATGAACGAATCTGGATGAAATTTGGCACAGATATAGATTATAGTCTGGTATAGCACATAGGCTACTTTTTATCCCGAAATATACGGTTCCCGTGGGATAGATTTGTTTTTGTTTTTCAAGGTACCACGCGGACGAAGCCGTAGGCGGAAACTAGTAGATTATTTTGACGGCCTCTGTGGCGCAGCGGGCGAAGGTCCGCCTGAGACGCAGAAGGTTGCGGGTTCGATTCCCGCCGTGGAACAAATGTTTGCATTATTTGCAGATATTTGTCTCAGGTCTGGGTGTTTTCTATGTATAATATGTATGTATTTACAAAAAAAAAAGTATTTCTATGTAGTTTATCAGTCATGTGGTTCCCATAATACAAGCTCTGCTTAGTTTGGGGCTAGATGATGCTGTGTGATAGTGTCCAGCATTATATATTTATTTATTTATATTCTGAATATTATATATCACATAGAGACATAGAGACCATGACCCCATAACTTATGTGTGATAAGACAAAGATTTGAAGAATCTTTGAGGCTATCTCAGACGACCTCATTGGCGCAGCGGGCGAGTGTCCGCCTGCGACGCTAGAGGTTGCGGGTTCGATTCCCGCCGCGGAACAAATTTGTGTAAGATCTGCAGAAATTTGTTCCGTAGGTCTGGGTGTTTTCTATGTATAATTAAAAATATCTATTTAAGTATTATAATGTATTAAATATATCAGTTATCTAGTACCCATAACACAAGCTTTGAGTAGCTTACTTTGGGGCTAGATGATGCTGTGTGGATTGTGCAGCATTATTTATCATTATTTATCTAAAGAGGGTAGTCAGAGGTAAGTCTAAACACGATTTTTGACACATGCCTAGATTACAGTACTTAATATTCTGTACGTTACATGTTGCAAGCCCATCACCGGTTATAAGAATACTAAGCCCACACTTTGACACCTTCGAATTTTTGATTCAAGGATATGCCGGTTTCCTTAAGATGTTTTCCTTCACCGTTTAAGAGCACTGGCGTTGCGCACGTATTTTTTTTAATAGAAAACTCATTGGTCCAGGTTTGAACCCACGACTTTCGGACAATGAAGCATTGCACTTCACCAGTGCTCATAAAAATCACAAGATTTCCAATAGTAAAGAAATGCTGGTAAAGTTTCAAATGAATAGTTTTTTTAGGGCACATTAGATTAAGTTGTTATCAGTCAATGATTTGAAAGATATGATAAGAAGTTCAAGATCAACGCCTTACCACAAGCCATATAAACCATTGTGTTTCAGAAACATCAAAGTTTCAAACATTAAGTAACACTACTTCAATGCAAATTTTAAATGTCATGGTACAAATCTGCCCTAAAGCATCTATAGACTGTTGACATAGCCCAAGCAAAAAAACTTGGGACGAATCAGCTCCAACTCTGCTAGGTGTCACTAACAAAAGTAACAAGGATCATACAAAATAAATAATAGTTTAAAAAAACTAAAAAACACGCTTTTTATAGAAACCGAACTAAAAAATAGAAAATAAATTTTAAAAAAAGCGTGGGGTGCTCTTTAAGATATTATCGAAATGAAAATCACTCTACTCATATCTGTCAATAAAATATTTATAACTATTGACACCATGCACCCCACACTTTTTTTTAAATTTATTTTCTATTTTTTAGTTCGGTTTCTATAAAAAGCGTGTTTTTTAGTTTTTTTAAACTATTATTTATTTTAATTTTAAACTATTGCACGACTCATGATGCGAAGCATCAGAGAGTGCTATACGATCGAAAAAAATTTTTTAAATTGAAAAATGGAATAATTTTATCAAAATAGTGTATTGTCATCGGTCCTCGATAAATCTACAAAGTTTGAACGAAATCTGGCCATTTAAAGTGGGTCAAAATCGCGCCCAAAGAAGTCGGTTACAAACAAACATACAAACATACAGGTGAAGCTAATATAAAGCGTGTAAAAAGCGCTAGGGCGCAGCGAGTTTCTTGTCAGTTCTTGGACTGGGGATAGGACTGGAATTGGCACCTCTCACCTAGCATGTAAGACGATTCAAAATTATCCCTATGATTTTAATACATATATTTGACTATTGACTATTTTCCCATGTTGCAGTCACCACTGTGCTGTTGTGAGGCATTGGTGCAGCATCAGCTACCTGTCTTTAAGGTCTGAAGACTGAATGGACTGTTTTGTTTACACATTTGCAACATTTATCTAATACCGTTAAACAAGCAATTCTTGTGTAAATGTATAATTTATGTATATAATCTGAATCTCGGAAATGGCTCCAATGATTTTCTTGAAATTTAGTATGCAAGGTGTTTCAAGGGCAATAAATTGATATAGGTTTCAATTTTAGAAAAAGTTTTATCCATGTTTTCAGCTAAAAAATATGATTTACCAAAAAAAAGTAATAGTCATCCAGTTAATAAATGGCTACCTTTATGAAATCAGGAAGTCTTGCAAGCCACATTCAAGTGAGACAAGGACCAATACCTGCATAGGCAAAACAAGACCCAATAAAGTGTAAAACTATGTCAAATTAACATAGTGGTATAAAAAAACAGCTAAAGGAAATTAATAAACTGATAGTTACTCTTATGACATCAACCTACACTTTCCTTGATGAAAAAACCTTGTGAAGCACTACTAGCATGCAGTAAGACCGCCATTTGGCCACTAAAATACAAAGCTAGACGAGAAAAAGTAAAAGTGTTAGGCGTCTGACAAAGGAAACGAGATTTTGCAATCCAAACAAGGGTAGATGATAACATGTTTTTTTCTACAAAAAACGAACAGCTCGCAGTTCATACCTTGGAAGTTTTACTGGAATATAACATGGCACAGTCTATGAACACTAAATAATCATAAAATAAACGATTTACATGGAATAAATTGCTAAAATACGACTGATTTCTATTCCTTCAAAATGCACGGGCTAGCCAACACAGAGACAGCAGGCAGGCAGATGTAGTTGACAATTGAATTGAATGACAGTCAGGTAAATAACCGTTCGAATAAAAAAGTCATGTGTATGCTTACAAAGTTTCTAATCTAATGTACTTTCTTCTTTGGTAGGGTTACACTTACGTAGCACTCGTTTTCACGCTGTCATTGAAGACCACATTTTTATCTTGAAAATAGCACAACACGATACAGCAGAATCAATAGCGATACCATTTCACCAATAACTTAACCGACATTAAGAAAAATACATAGGCCTTATTATTGTTGCACTATCAAAAGAAATAATTACAAGTAAAAGACGAAACTGGACGAAACAAAGAGATATTTTTATTTCATTTCAGTCTTTCTGTCACCTTTCCGTACGTTCCGTCCGTCTACGACTCTACGAGTAGTAAGTACGAGTTCCGTCCGTTCCTTTGATTTGCTGCTCCGTCGCGCCTGCCAGCCAAATAGCGGGCAACACACTTTCTAACGTGAAAAACCAGATTTTTATAAGATTGCAAGAAAGCATTAAGGAAGCGTGATGCGATTTGCATGCAACTCAGCATTAAATTCTTCAATAGCTAGCTACCTACTTTTTAATAAAACTACGATGAAATCCGGTGGATGAAATTATATCAAAACTATCCCAGACACCGGGTAGGTACAGGGGTCGGATTATAATAATAAGTACCTAGGTGACCGAGCTTTGCTCGTATTTATTGGGGTAAACGACGTTTTTTAAAAATTAAACCTAGCTAGATCGATTTATCGCCCCCAAAACCCCCTACATACAAAATTTCATGAAAATCGCTGGAGCCGTTTCTGAGATTCAGATTATATATATACTAGCAGTCCGCCCCGGCTTCGCACGGGTATTTATATATACATACATGGTCACGACTGTAATCCCCAGGCTCGGTAGATATCTCCTCAGATCTCTAGTTTCAGATCTTTAGTTAGATCTTTGAGGATATTTAAAGAGGGTACTCACACTCAGAGGCACGTCCAAACATGATATTTGACACATGGCCACATTTTGCACAGTACTTAGTACAGTACAGTGCTCTTAAACGGTGAAGGAAAACATCGTGAGGAAACCGGCATACCCTAGAACCAAAAATTCGAAGGTATGTGTCAAAGCTTAGTATTCTTATAAGCGGCGATGGGCTTGCAACCTGTCACGTACGGAATACTAACTACTGTGCAAAATGTGGGCATGTCCCAAATGTCATGTTTGGACTTGCCTCTGACTACCCCCTTTAGATATCCTCAAAGATCTAAGTATCTAAAGATCTGAGGAGATATCTACGGAGCCCAGGGATTACAGTCGTGATCATGTATGTACATATGTACTTAGTATTCATACGTCACAGGTTGCAAGCCCATCGCCGCTTATAAGAATACTAACATATGACACAAACCTTCGAATTTTTGGTTCTAGGGTATGCCGGTTTCCTCACGATGTTTTCCTTCACCGTTTAAGAATACAGGCATTGCGCACATTATTTTCTCAAATGGAAAAATTCATTAGCATTAGTGTACGACCAGGTTTGAACCCACGACCTTCAATGATGAGGCAAGGGTGCTACCACTACACCACCAGAGCTCTCAAATTAAAAAAAAATCAAAATTCAAAATTATAATACACACTTGTCATAACCATGATACTCTTCTTTAAAGAAAGATTTTATATAGAAAGTTTTAGTTTTATTATTTTAGTGAACTTTTTTTTTAAAAGAGCGCTGGTGGTGCAGTGGTAGCACCCCGGCCTCACGATCCGAAATCGTGGGTTCAAACCTGGTCGTGCACCAATGAGTTTTTCCATTCGAAAAATGTATGTGCGCAATGCCAGTGCTCTTAAACGGTGAAGGAAAACATCGTGAGGAAACCGGCATACCCTAGAACCAAAAAATTCGAAGGTATGTATTCTTATAAGCGGCGATGGGCTTGCAACCTGTCACGTACGGAATACTAACTATTGTGCAAAATGTGGGCATGTACCAAATGTCATGTTTGGACGTGCCTCTGACTACCCTCTTTAGATATCCTCAAAGATCTAAGTAACTAAAGATCTGAGGAAGATATCTACCGAGCCCGGGGATTACAGTCGTGATCATATTTTTTTTTTTGCTTTTTTTTTACTTCCCCCTCCCGTACACCCAGGCTCTCACGCAACTTTATTCTAATACTTACATTTTTAATTTCGTGGTATCTTTCGCATGGAATGTCCGAATTGAGTAATTCAAAAAGCTGTATAAAGGTATTGAAGCAGTCTAGAACATGATGTGATTTATTTTGATAAGGATTAATACTAAGATACAAATAAAGAGCGTTTTTCTAAGCGTAGCCTTCAATTAAAATAAAATAACTCTTATTGTGGCATAACTATAATAGTTGGACATATGCTATCGCGACACTTTTTGTAAATAATGATGTGTTCTACAAAGTCGTAGTACATTATTTTATTCTATCGTCAATAGTTTTCGCAGCGCACGCGATGTAAAGAATATTTTAGATAATTTTTTTACACCTTGGGCTACATTATTGAAGTTTTAGTAAGGATCCCTAATTTTTTTGAAAATATTATATAGCCTATGTCACCCGCTGATAATGTAGCTTCCCAACAGTGAAAGAATTTTTCAAATCGGTTCAGTAGTTTCGGAGCCTATTCATTTCAAACAAACAAACAAACAAACAAACAAACAAACAAACAATCAAAGTTTTCCTCTTTATAATATTAGTGTAGATATATACAAGAATTGCTCGTTTAAAGGTATAAGATTATGGTATACTAATAAGAGGGCGAGCTTGTTTTTTGTTGTGGTTGAGGCTGTTTGAGGTAATTTCCGAAATTACTCATCCCAAAAAAAAAAATCCTAGAATAGATGGGACTTAATTTTTAGAATGAACTTAAACAACGTAGGTATACAACAAATAACAACATAAACAACAAATAACATTTATAACCTAGACTATATTTTATGCAGGTACCTCGTTGGCAAAACCGCGAGCGTTTTTTAGTGTCAATAACCCTCGGTAGTTAGTATTTCCTAATCTGCTATCGTGAGCAAAACACAAAAATTAGCATGCAAAAAGAAAAACCCAAGCGTATTGCACAGCTTCCAAATTCATTAGGGTTTAGTGTGTAGATGTAGACTGTAGTGGTATTTGTTGGAAGCACCAGACGGATTTTATCTGTGGTCGATCACTAAACAGTTCATTTTCCATTCCTTTAGGTCTTATTCATTCATTATTTCATAGTTCACTTATTTACTTTATTTGACAATTGATTGACTGTCCTGACAGTGACAGCTTAAGCTGTTTGAGAGAGAAGAAGACAGTTTTGTTTTGGATTTTCTGCGGTGTATTTGCCTGACAACTACGTCGCTCTGGTTTTTATATGTTTTCTCGTGTTATTTTGAGTTTTATTGCGTAATTTTGGTGGTTATTTTACCAATAAAGCCCGGGTTCTTGACGCGAGTGTAAAGTATGTGAATTAGAGTGAATAGTTCTCTTCAAATTCCATCGGAGGAAATCCCGAAAATTTTCAACAAAACAGCCATCTTTTGTTTAAAATTGACTTGACAACTTTACTATGACTCTGTGACGTTGACAATACTTATAAATAAATACACTTGACACTGGCAAAATTGTTCTCTAAGAGACAGATGCCATAATTGAAGAAGAAGAAGACAGTTTTGTTTAAAAATTGACTTGACAACCTGACTATGACTCTGTGACGTTGACAAAACTTAAATATGAATAGACTTGACACTGGCAAAATTGTTCTCTATGAGACAGATGCCATAATTGAAGAAGAAGAAGAAGAGAAGAAGACAGGAAAAAAAGACTGTTGTTTATTTATTTATTTTCCATTTATTCTGACTCAAAACTCAACCAAAAGACTGAAAATACTCACTAAAATCATCTGTATCGTTACAAAGCAATGTGTTACGTGATAATAACAGGTCGGAGCTTAGCGTGGCTCCTGCTGAGCTTGGTCGCATTTATGTTTTTACTCGTCGGTATCATGACTCCAAAATGGTTATTGGGACAGCCACGGCTGACTAACGAGAACAATGTGACTGGATTTTATGTTCCTAGCGTCGGGATCTACAACCGGTAAGATTCAATTCGGGGTGGGACATTATAAACACCGTGTGGGACATTTTCAAGACAACCGGTAAAAGCACAGGTTACGCCCAATATTTCAATAATAATTCCCAATAAAATCGTATAACTATGATCAAAGACAATATTTAGTTAGAAAGTTGCTAATAATAAAGGTATTTATCTAAAAACTATGTTGCTATAATTCAGGAAAACAGTAGTAAGTATTAATAAATAAATAAATAATGCTGGACAATCCACACAGCATCATCTAGCCCCAAAGTAAGCTACTCAAAGCTTGTGTTATGGGTACTAGATAACTGATATATTTAATACATTATATACATAGATATATATTTATTATACATAGAAAACACCCAGACCAATGGAAGAAATTTCTGCAGATCGTCCACAAATTTGTTCCGCGGCGGGAATCGAACCCGCAACCTCTTGCGTCGCAGGCGGACTCTCGCCCGCTGCGCCACTGAGGTTGTCAAATGAGCCACAACAATATCCTTTGCGTCAAATATACAATACTTCTCCTTTTTAGAACCAGCGTGATGAAAGGTGCACCATTCGTGCACTTGACACAATAGTCTTCGAACTTTTTCGATTCTACTACTTGCCGGTTTCATCACGATGTTTTCCTTCACCGTTTGAGAATACTGGCATAAAGCACATAAATTTTTCAAACAGAAAAATCTATTTGTGCACAACTGGATTCTGACCCACGACCATAGGATCAGAAGACCACTTCACCACTAGACCACTGGTGCTCTCAAAAGTACTAGGCAAGCATAACTAACCAAGAGTTGTTAATTTATTAGCTGAACTTACCAACTGTAAATATATTGTACCCCTAGTATGAGATTTTGATAGTTTACGAAAACTTATTTCAAATAGTATCCTTTCATACATTTATCTCCATCGGAAATGTTAAGGAACTAAAATAAGGTTGATAATATCGAAAATATCTAATTGGCAGTCCCAGCAATGATTTTCAAACCAAGATTTCATGATCAAAAACTCATACTAAGGATTTTGAATGTTTATTTTATTTACATTAATTCCAGGTGCATTAGAATGGCACACGACCCGTACAACTGTGCCTCCTTCTCCTTCAAAGGACTGGCGACGGATGCTTCTGTATACCCTGGTCCTTGGAAAGCTGCTATGTTTTTCCTATCATTTTGTAAGTCCTCAAAATAATCAGTTCAAACACAATCAAAATAAACCATGAAGTTGATACTAGAATTATAAATGCAACAGTAATATTTTGTTTGACTGGCTTCACAGCTCAGTTGGTAGTAGCTCTGCCTTCTGCGCTGTAGGTTGTGGGTTCGATCCCCACCCAGGACTATAACATTTGTGTAATGAATGCAGATGTTTGTTCTGTGTCTGGGTGTTATTATGTATTCTTTGTATGTATTTACAAACAAAAAGTAAATAAGTAATCTATCAGCTATCTGGTTCCCATAGAGCTTTTCTTAGTTTGAGACATTGTGTGAAATGTCCACCAATATTTACTTATTTATTTATTGTTTCTTTTTCACGACATAACTGCTGAACCGATTTCAATAAAATTTGACAAGGAGCTAGTATCTTAGGGAAAGTCTTGGTACTTGCCGAGTGAACTGGTTTCCACCATTAGTGGCTTGGTTTTTGTGTGTCGGATGATTGGGGAAGAATATTAAATAAATTAAGTTGCAAAAAGTCATGAGTTACATTAGTTTAATATATTTCCCATTTATTGTTAAGCAGTTTTAAGCCTAAACTCCCCTTCATTGTGAGTTTTTCCAGAATAAAAGTATTCTTTTGACTTCCAGGTGCAGCAATTCAGTTTTCCACTGTGCTGACAGGAGTCCTAGCATGCTGCGTCCAATCTGTGTTCAAGAAGAGTGTGATCTCGCTGACCGGAGCCACTCAGGCTTTGGGAGGTATGTGTGAACATGAACAAGTTAACAACCACATTGGGAAGTGCTGTCTTCTCTTTCGCGCTCAGTAGAGCAACACCAGTACAGAGCGAGTCAACGGTCCTGAGGATGCTTCGTGGAGAAGCGAAACACGTGGCGAATTTCTATTTGAGTTTGTGTTAAGCTCATTAGATAATAGTTTAGCGGGAAAGTACTGGATATATCCGTCCTTTTCAGAATGCCTGGCTGTAAAGTGCTACAGTCTTTACGCTAACGTCATTTGTGACCTAAAACGCGCCACACCAAAATATCTAGCAACACGCCCTGGCTTCACACGGGAAGCTAAATCGATTTTTTTTACATAAAATATAGCCTAAGTTACTCAGGGATAACGTAGCATTCCAACGGTGAAAGAATTTTTGAAATTGGACCAGTAGTTTTTGAGTTTATATGTTACAAACAAAAATACAAAACTTTCCTCTTTATAATATTAGTATAGACCAGCTTCCGCCGCATATAAACAAAAAACCAGATCAAGACTGTTATCCCCAGGCTCGGTAGATATCTTCTCAGAGATCTCTAGTTACTTAGATCTTATTCTATTAGATATTGCATCTGTGGATGAGTTTTCCACAATTTTGACAATGTCAATGTCAGCAAGATTTAATTATGTAAGACGATAAGAGGTCTGAGCAAATCGAAAGCAAAATCGTTCAGTTTCTCTGAGGGAGACTCATTAATTAGCACCAAGTTGATTGTTTCAGTGTACAACACAAATTATGACTGTTTAGAAGAGACATATAAATATTGAGATATATAGTTACTTAGATCTTTGAGGATATATAAAGACAAGATGTTCAAACATGACATTTGGCACATGCCCACATTTAGAATTCTGTTTCTGATGATTGTTATTTCAGGTCTATTTGGAGTCCTGGGCCTGGTGCTGTACCCCTGGGGTTGGGGTTCTGCAAGAGTGAAGAGATTGTGCGGAGAGGATTCCGAGCCTTATTTACCTGGCGACTGTTCTATAGGTGAGCTCTGGGCCTTATCAAAATACATCTTATACCTTTAAACGAGCAATTCTTGTATATAAAAAAAATAAAAAATAAAAAAAAAAAATTTACCAAAAAAATACCGAGCATAGCTTGGTCAACCAGGTACTAATTATACTATGCTTAATACCTGCTTCGCCCGCGTGGTAATTTTAAAAACATAAACAAATGTATCCCACGGGAACCGTACATTTTTCCGGGATAAAAAGTAGCCTATGTGCTATTCCAGACTATAATGAATATCTGTGGCAAATTTTATCTAGATCAGTTTAGCCGTTTCAACGTGAAAGAGTAACAAACACATCCATACATCCATACATTCTTACAAACTTTCGCGTTTATAATATTAGAAGAATATACATAAATTTAACTAAAGCTGACTCGACAGACGTTGTTCTGGCTTAACTATGAAGTACCTGGATGACCGTTTTTTTTTGATAAATCGTGTTTTTGAAAAATGTAACCTAGCTAGATCGATTTATCACCCCCGAAAATCCCTGCAAACTGAATTTCATGAAAATCGTTGAAGCCGTTTTAAGATTCAGATTATATACCTAAATATGTACAAGAATTACTTGTTTAAATGTATTAGACATTGATTTTTTTTCTGTTATAAGAACTTTCTCTTTACTATAAGAAACAAAACAAAAAAAGAATTAACGATATTCATTAATTTTTATACACTTAATAGATAAGATAAGAAGATTAAAGATTATACATATTCCATATCAAAAACGATTGATTCAGGCGTGACTTTACATTATTTGTTATGGATATTCGCAAAGTCATGAAAGTCATGAAAAGAACGGAAATATCTAGTACTTCCCGCTTAATTATTATCTAATGAACTTAACAACACAAACTCAAATAGAAATGACTCATGTTTCGCTTCTCCACGAAGCATCCTCAGGACCATTGTCTCGCTCCGCACTGGTGTTGCTCCATCGCGCGCGAAAGAGAAGTCTATATTCCAACG
The DNA here is from genome assembly GCA_963675405.1 of Cosmorhoe ocellata. Taxonomy (NCBI): domain Eukaryota; kingdom Metazoa; phylum Arthropoda; class Insecta; order Lepidoptera; family Geometridae; genus Cosmorhoe; species Cosmorhoe ocellata. Next base: position 3,210,013 of record OY776272.1, read on the forward strand.
TGAAAAAGTTCCTTGACACTAAATCAAAAACGTTTTTTTGACAGTGTCCGAAGTATAACAGAATGGTCTTGTTATAGACGCTGTCAAAAAAACCTCGATACGAAATATTATCATAACATTACATATCTGAATTTGGCTTTAGTAAATACTTTACATAATATTTACTTTATTAGTATATATTGCAAAAAAAACCCTTAACGAACGTAGTTGAACGTATTTTACAATATAGACAAAATGTCATAAAATGTAATATGACTCATATTCACTCTTGTGATCTAGCTAGACGAACAACACACCTCATTTGTCAAAATCCGTCTAGCCGTCTGGGCTACAGTGGCAGCCAAAAAAGCTGGCATCCATACAAACATACACTCTTAAATACAGATCACTGCTTACATACATACATACGCCTTAAACACAATACCTTCACTTCGCAGTCGGGTATAAATTGCCGTGATTGGTTCGAATTACTTAATTAATTATAATTATTATTATTAAAAAAAAACTATTAAACATTTATATTCAGAAAAGATGAGGAGTAATAGGTTAGCGTGGTATGGGCATGTTATGAGAAGAGATGAATGTCATGTGACAAGGAGAGTGCTAGGTATGAATGTGGATGGATACAGGGGGAGAGGTAGACCAAAGAAAAGATGGATGGACTGTGTGAAAGATGACATGGGTAAGAAAGGAGTGAGGGAGATGACGAATGACAGAGGGAAATGGAAGAAGATCACATGTTGTGCCGACCACACATAACGTGGCAAAAAGGGCAGGAAGAAAATGATGAATTATTAATTAATTAATAATTATCTTATACCTTTAAACGAGCAATTCTTGTATATATGTATATATATAATCGGAATCTCGGAAACGGCTCCACTGATTTACATGAAATTTAGTATGCAGGGGGTTTCGGGGGCGATAAATCGATCTAGCTAGGATTCATTTTTAGAAAATGTCGTTTACCCCAAAAAAACGAGCAAAGCTCGGTCACCCAGGTACTTATTATTAATTGCGGAAACCAGGCCGTTCACTACCAAGTGCCAAGTAAGGTTCGAATTACCCTCTGACTCGTACGTTTTTATTCCAGGTTGGGCGTTGTTCGTGACAGCTACTGGCATTGCCCTTATATTCCTTTCCAGTGCACTTTCCAAGATAGCTGACAAGGCGGCCAACTCAGACAAAGTGCAGTTCCAAATGGACGAAGGGAAAAATCTCATTTGTTTGGCTTAGCTGTCAATGTCTTACACCGGTATTCACAAACATTACTATGAGGTCCCACAGTGCGCGCGGACGCACAGAGTCTAAAAACCTATCTAAATATATATAACTCAAAGGTGACTGACTGACTGACATAGTGATCTATCAACGCACAGCTCAAACCACTAGACAGATCGGGCTGAAATTTGGCATGCAGGTAGATGTTATGACGTAGGCATCCGCTAATAAAGGATTTTGATTAATTCTACCCCCAAGGGGATAAAATAGGGGATGAAAGTTTGTATGAAAAGTCGCGATAATCGACATTCACGCGGGCGAAGCTGCGGGCATCAGCTAGTTCATAGATAATACTTGAGTGGCGATCGGCCTATGAGAATCGAGAAATGCCTTACTTCGCATAGTAATGCTAGTTTACTGAGGTAAGTATTGTTTTTGAATACCGGTGTTAAAGTGTTAATACTCGCAAAATTCAAATGCAGTATTGAATATTTCCTGCATTCTCTAAGTAATATAGCTTGCTTAGACGTAATTATGCGACAATGAAGAATGTTAACTTATTTTGAATATTAGCTCTCAATATTCTCGGTCAAAAATAATAAATACAAGTGAAAGAATTACGTTACTTTAATTATTCGATACGTCAGTTAGTTTCCGATTTATAGAAGTAAACGTGCGATACGGAATCGTACGATGCGTGTGACGGTGTGACGTCATCTCACAACAACTACTAAGCGGAGGGTCTACCATGAGTTTTCACAATCTACACTCGCTAGCGACTGTAGTTAAAAAAATGTATGAAAACTTGGTACAGCGCCTCAAGCGGATAGCTGGGTACTAAAACCTCACGTAGCTAACTATCCTACGTCACAGCGTACTACAGCGACTGTAGTTTGCGCTCATTAATTTGCTTACAATTTGGTACCATGAGTAACAGTTTTGACAGATGTCATAGTAACGTACTATTACTACCGTAGTAACGTCAGCCGATCTAAATGTGACAACTCATGGTGGACGTACGGAACGTTGGAAATTAACGTCACATGCGGTCACGTGACTATTAGCGGGATTCGATATTTATCGAAGTTTAAACGCCTGTAAAATCAAAACTAATAGGTATTTTTGACTACAACAAAAACTAGTGTATTTGAATACATACTAGCTTTTACAAACTTTCAACCGATTTGGCATACCTATTAACATTTTTAATTGTCAGCCATTTTAAACTGGCTAGATAATTGTCTAATATATTTTGTACTAGCTTCCGCTCGCGGCGTCTCGCCCGCGAAGTACCTACATAAAATGTAGCCTATGTTCATCCTGAAAGTTCATTCTACACATTGGTGAAAGAATTTTTGAAATCGGTTCAGTAGTTTCGGAGCCTATTCAATTCAAACAAACAAACAATCAAATCTTTCCTCTTTATAATATTAGTAATAGACAATGTAATATTTTTATACACATTAAGGCTATTGCCGTCATATTCATGATTAGTAATGCTAGAACTACTATCATTTAATGTTAAAATGTTATTGATTACTAATGTTTTATTAACACTGTTATTACCTATAGTGAAGAAACGGTGAAGGAAAACATCGTGATCAAGCCGGCATACCTTAGAACCAAAAATTCGAAGGTGTGTCATAGATTAGTATTCTTATAAGCGGCTATGAGCTTGCAACCTGTCACGTACGGAATACAAATCAATGTGCAAAATGTGGTCATGTGCCAAATATCATATTTGGAAGTGCCTCTGACTGCCCCCTGTAGATAACCTCAAAGATCTAAGTAACTAGAGATCTGAGGAGATATCTTCCGAGCCTGGGGATTGCAGTCGTGTGAGTGTTTTTGCTAAATATGTGCGTAGCTAAGCCATGGGTTTACTCATGATGTTTGATGATGAGGCAGTCTACCCGTGACCACGACAAAGTGTAAACCTTTCGAAACGTCGGGAAAATAGGTAAATAAAACGCGATAAATACCCGTTTAATGCTAATAATAATTGTGTTCATCTCGCGTAAGTTTGAAAATATTTCTTCACCTTATTCAAAGGTGCTATTACACCACCAGTACTCCTAAATCAGTTATAAAAAGGTCACAATTTAAGTTTAATCATTATAATACTCATGTTATAAACCATAATAAATATTTATAACCTAATTGTTATAATAATAATAATATAATTTTAATATAAAAATATCTAGATAATAACTATACACTCACTAGAACATGTACTATTATATAATTTTAGGGTTAAAATGTAAAGACTTATTAAATCTCTATGTATGTCTATGTATAAGTGCTATATTTACTTATATACTCGTATGAAACATTATATTTACATAACTTATGTAACAGTAAATTTAAAAAAATACCCATATACCTCCAAATGGCCTCACAGCTCAGTTGGTAGTAGCTTTGCCTTCTGTGCTGTAGGTTGTGGGTTCGATCTAGGACTAACATTTATGTGATGAATTCAGAAGTTTGTTCATAAAAGAAATATTTGACAAAAATTGGTTCAAATGTGATTTCCATAGATTTTTGTAAATATACAAAATATTTTCAGGTTTCAATAACACATGTTTGTTTTAACTAAAATTAATTTATCCTTAATTTATCCTAAAATTAATTTATATAAAAATTAATCCTTATGTTATTTAATTATCACAAGTAAAGTGACAAAAATTGTGTTGCTGCGTGAAAAAAATAAAATAAAAATGAACAATTAATGTTAGCTTTCTATGACTTTGCCCGCGAAGTACCTAAATAAATTCTGATAATTCATTCTTAAGATTGGTAAAAGAATTATTGAATTCAGATAGGCAGTTTCGGAGATTACCTTCTACATACAAACAAAACTTTACCACTTTATAATATAAGTATACCTTAAAATAGATAAATTAATATTAACTATGGTGCCACATTATAATGACTATAATAAGTTTATGTTACTACACTAAATAATAATAATTATGAAAGATGTAATACGCATAGAAAAAGCTATTAAAATTATATACCTAAATGATATATTTTTGATACAATAATGTTTAGAAAATTTAATTAATTAAATGAATGATCCTGATTCTAGGTAGCAGTAGCTAAAGCTAATTTTAAAGTATAACTTTCGTATATAGAGTAAAGTGGAAGTCGATGCCTTTCCAAATTAGTAATTTTCTATACTTAAGATATTTTGAAATGAGATGCGATATGATACGAAATGTGATGTATGCATGAGAGTTTTTTTGACTTTCGCTGTAGCCCAAACGGCTGGACCGATTTTGACAAATAAAGTGTCGTTGGTTTCGTCTGAATCACAAGAGTGACATAGGCAATACAAATTGTCAAAAAATCTAATAAGTGGCTGTAAAAATCTATTTTCAATGAATACTAGTTATTTTAAAATTAGCTCCTAGAATCGGATCCAATTTTGTATGCTATACAGGGTGTTGCCAGACTACTTCCGAAAACTTCAGAGTGTTAAAGTACCCATCAATTTAAACAACTTTTTCTAAGAATTCAACACTGTGAGCGCGAAAAAAACCAGTTGTTTCATGAAAAAGTTCAATATCTATTTGGCTAAAATGTATAAAGTTTCCGGAAGTAGTCTGGTAACACTGTATTAGGATAAAATAGTATGTGCCTAGCGGTAAGCTAAATTCTAAAAATAACAGTATTATTTTGATAATGTTCCTTTTGAGTGTACCTACTTTGGTTGTTTTTAAAGTTTTTTCCACGTATTATCTTGTGTTCTTAGTTATTTATAGATTATTTGTAAGTTATTATACAACATTATTAAAATATACACATTTGACTGAATGTTTTGTGTTTATTAAAGTAATAATGGCTTCCGCCCATGGCTTTGTCCGCGTGGTACCTTGAAAAACAAAAACAAATTTATCCCACGGGAACCGTACTTTTTTCCGGAATAAAAAGTAGCCATGCGCTATTCCAGACTATAATCTATATCTGTGCCAAATTTAATCCATATCCGTTCAGCCGTTACAGCGTGAAAGAGTAACAAACATACATCCATGCATCCACACACATGCACACACCCTTACATTCTTACAAACTTTCGCGTTTATAATATCAGTAGGATCAATGAAACATTAAAATAAAAAGACACAAAAGTTGAAAGAAATGGAAGATAAAAAGATTTAATTTCGTGTTATCAGCGCGTTGTTAATAAAGATAGTTTTTGGAGATAGGTATTAATACTTCTTATAGAGTAGGTACCTAGTGTACTAGTGTTTAGTTTTATATTGTTACTGTCTGACTATCTATCCAGGGGGTCTACTCCGCAAAACGACAACGATACTATCGGAGTCGAATGTTCGTCGAATTCAGTCGAATTAACAGTTGTTTCGTTGTCAAATTGGAAATTGGTTTACGAGATCGGTTATCAAAAGTAATGTCGGTCGTTCCATTGTTCAAATAATAGCATAAACAATGTTAATAAGAGCAAGTTTTGTACGATTATTGTGCCGATATATCGTTGATCGTTTTTCGGAGTAGACGCCCTGACTAATCTATATCTGTGCCAAATTTCATTTAGATCCGCTCAGCCGTTTCAGCGTGAAAGAGTAACAAACATACATCCACACATCCATTCTTACAAACTTTCGCGTTTATAATATTAGTTACATAAGTACTTAGGATCAGGTACTTAATTATTGTATGAATCTGAAAGGGAAGAAAATTAGTTGATATACTAATATTTAAGTACCTGGATGACCGAGCTTTGCTCGGTTTTTTTTTCGGTAAATCGTGTTTTTTGGACAATGAAACCTAGCTAGATCGATTTATCATCCCCGAAACCCCCTGCATACTAAATTTCATGAAAATCGTTGGAGCCGTTTCCGAGATTTGGATTATTATATATATACATATATACAAGAATTGCTCGTTTAAAGGTATAAGATAATTATATAGAGTTAATAAAAGTTGGTGAAATTTGGTTTGGTTAATATATGCGGGAGATTGATATTTGTATAAAAACATTGAACAAAGTAGCGGGGTGTAGCATATAGGTACCTACAATGACTGATAATGTTACGTGAAGATAACTAGGCGGTACATAACAACGTAAGTACCTACATACCTAGTTATGTATTGCGTTGTATATACCTACCTACTACAGTCCATACCTATCTCAGTGCAAATTGTGTTGTAATCCAGTTGTATCTATTTTGCGTAGGAGTGTAGACGTGATATTATTAAATACTTAGATAAATATAGCACTTCAGCATTCCTAGGTTTTTACAAGTTGTAACGAAGTTTTGTAAAACGTGATATAATAATCAGACGTGTTTGGTAAGTCGTCACAACTGAAATATACAAAAAAAACAAAAATATGATCACGACTGTAATCCCCAGGCTCGGTAGATATCTCCTCAGATCTTTGAGGATATCTAAAGAGGGTAGTCAGAGGCAAGTCCAAACATGACATTTGGTACATGCCCACATTTTGCACAGTAGTTAGTATTCCGTACGTGACAGGTTGCAAGCCCATCGCCGCTTATAAGAATACTAACCTATGACACATACCTTCGAATTTTTGGTTCTAGGGTATGCCGGTTTCCTCACGATGTTTTCCTGCACCGTTTAAGAGTACTGGCATTGCGCACATAAATTTTTCGAATAGAAAAACTCATTGGTGCACGACCAGGTTTGAACCCACGACCTTCGGATCGTGAGGCAGGGGTGCTACCACTACACCACCAGCGCTTTATACTGAAATATAAAATCTAAGTATAAGACTTTGAAGTGAGTAGGTGGGTATTAATGTACTACCTATATTACTCGTAGTAGGTACTACTGTGGTATCTACATAATATAGTAAATAATATGTTACAAAGAAAATAATTTATGGTGCTGCGAACTTATTCCCAATTGCCCCGCCAGCAATATCCAGATGGGGACATTGGGAAAACTAAAAAATCTTCATTTTCAGTTACCTATAAAAATGTTGAAAAACCCGAACTATGTCTACGGTCCCAATGACCTGATGGTCCCAGGACATTTGAACTTCGGTGCCTTTCTGCTGCAAAAGCTATGGGAAATGAAGAACAGAACTATTTTGGTAAGTGGGTTATTCCCAATGACCCGGTGGATTCTTGTTGGATAATAATGATATAAGTACCTAGCTAAAAACAGAACATGAAAAATAGAATAGCATATAATACTTACTTGTGCAGTTAGGTATGTTGGAGAATTGGTTAATAAGTAGGTATCTATCTACTCTTAGTTACTACGTCGATAAAGATAGATCCCAGATAGACAAATATGTAGTATCTACTTAGTAGATTATCTAAATAGATATTATCCTTCCTTTTAAACTCGGGTGCAAAGATAAAAGGTAAGTACATAAAAAATAAATAGGTAGGTTACTTTGGTAAGTAGGTAAGTAGAGGTAGATCAGTCTAAAAATGCACGCCCCTCCAATGTATTTGCTACTCTATTTCCTCTACATACGGTACAAGTGTACAAGTGGAGGGGCGTGCTTTTTTAGATTGAATGATCTCTACATAGTTGCACTCAAGTAATTTTCAATTTAAATAAATGATTATTATGTCAAATTAAACTTGTAATGCCTGGAACAGTGTTAAGATACTCGTAGGTGATACAGCACCTATCCACAGAACGACCTACATACGAAACTGACTATGCAACAGATTCCCTGACGTTTTCCTTCACCGTTTGAGATAAGGTACTGGTATTGGAAAAATCGAAAGGTGGGGCCACTGCCACTAGGCCACCAGTGCTATTCAGACTAAAAAGTATCGTTTAATATTGTGAAATTAATGTCAAACAAAGTTTGAATAGCTTAGTATCTAGGTAAGCACGATTTTAATCTAGGTTTAGTGACGAACTGCCGTGACCGTGTCTCCGTAACGTAGGTAACAAACAAGCGTGACAATCAAGACAGATTTTTAAGGACTTCGTGAAAAAGCACAGACATTTTGCTGTGACACGTACCTACAAACTCGCGTGAAAAGTGTGGCGTGAAAAGTATTAAATGATTACAGATAAACGCATTAACACATGAAAGAACGACATTCAATGAAATAGTTCAGCACTCCATGAACTTCGCTATCTCCCTCACTCGTATGGGCGTGCGAAAAGGAGACGTGATAGGCCTGATGTCAGAAAATAGGGCGGAGTATTTTGGAGCTGTAATCGGCGTGGCGTGTACCGGGGCCGCTTTGGCTCCTATTAGCCCTGCTTATGTTCAAGGTCTGTAGTCTTTAGCGTTACCACGGGGCCAATGGGAAAAAATAATTTAGCTAAAATCATTAATCCCGCTAAACATTGTCAATATTTACAGTGTGAAATAATATTATTTTAATTTCCATTGAGTGGGCCTCACGTTAGTGGGACTAATGGGAATATCTAGATAGGTATAGTACCTAAGTATTGCATTTAATTTTGCGAGCGGACGTTGTACACGCGTCTAGCTTTATTTATCTATTCAATCCAATTCAACATTTTTATTGCATTCATTTTACATAAGTAATATATTTAGGTCTTAGAGAGGTAGGCTTATTGAAGATTAGATAACAGTCTTATTGTGTAGGTACTGTACCTAGTACCTAACGAATGACTTTTGCTTATTTCAGATGAACTTCTGAACGCTTTGAACATCTCGAAGCCAAAATTTCTCATCTGTTCGCCTAATGCATACAAAAACCGCATGAAATTACTAAAAGGGATCGAAGAAATAATAATTTTTGGCAATGAAAGACTTGACAATACCATTCTATACAAAGATTTGGCTGTAAATGTGGAAAAACAAGTTAAATACGAAGAGTTTAAGCCTGTTGACGTATACGGACAGACAGACACTCTTTTTATAGTATTCTCGTCTGGAACTACTGGCCTGCCGAAAGGTGTGATGCTGACACACCTGAATATCATCACTGTTTGCTGTCTGTAAGTATGAGCCAACCCAAAACAAACACTCACATGACTGTAATCTTTAGACTCGGTAGATATCTCCTCAGATCTCTAGTTACTTAGATCTTTGAGGATATCTAAAGAGTCAGAGGCACGTCCAAAATGATAACCTATATTAACTTATTTCATAGGTCGTCAAAAGTCCCGTAAAAAGAAGGCCGTAAAAAGAGCGCTGGTGGTGTAGTGGTAGAACCCCTGCCTGACGATCCGAAGGTCGTGGGTTCAAACCTGGTCGTGAACCAATGAGTTTTTCCATTCCAAAAATTTATGTGCGCAATGCCAGTGCTCTTAAACGGTGAAGGAAAACATCGTGAGGAAACCGGCATACCCTAGAATCAAAAATTCGAAGGCATGTGTCATAGGTTAGTATTCATATTAGCGGCGATAGGCTTGCAACCTGTCACGTACGGAATACTAACTATTGTGCAAAATGTGGGCATGTACCAAATGTCATGATTGGACGTGCCTCCTATTACCCTCTTTAGATACCCTCAAAGATAACTAAAGATTTAACAAAAAACAACATAACTAAAGATTTAGTAACTAAAGATTTGAGGAAGATATCTACCGAGCCCGAGGATAACAGTCGTGATCATATATTTTTTAATATAGGCCGTCAACAAGCCACCCAACAGAAATGACATTGACTATCAGTCCGTGGTACCATGTCTATGGACTAGTGGGCTTCCTGGCGGGGTCAGTGACCGGCAGAACCGCCGTCTACCTCCCCAAGTTTGAAGTGGACCTCTATTTGAAGGCGATTGAGAAATATAAGGTACCTACATAATTGATTCAGGCGTAAATTTTCAAAAATCCGCAGTTATATATAAAGGTACTAGTTGGCAGCGGACGACATGAGGCAGCAGCGGACGACGTGTCGCAGGTGACACTACGCGTCAATTTTAAAACAATCCGCAGTTATATATAAAGGTACGAGTTGGCAGCGGACGACATGAGGCAGCAGCGGACGACGTGTCGCAGGTGACACTACGCGTCAATTTTCAAAAATCCGTAGTTTTATATATAAAGGTACGAGTTGGCAGCGGACGACATGAGGCAGCAGCGGACGACATTGAAATTCCTTCCGTAGTTAGCGACACGAAGCTAGCGACTCATTTCATAGAAATACATAGAAACCAGTAGTGTCACTGCGACACGTCGTCCGCTGCTGCCAACCGGAGTGTCGAAACAGTCACGGCGACAAAAGTAACCCGTAAATAATAAATCCCTGTGTAAATTGACTTTCGTTGGTGACTGTAAACAATGTACATTGTTTTATTTCAGATTACACAACTAGCAGCGTTGCCGCCTGTACTGGTAGCTGTCACTAAATGGCCCAAAACCTACGACCTCAGTTCTGTTAAGCATATCCATTGTGGCACCGCTCCACTAGGCGCGGACACTTTGCATGCTGTCTATCAGAAGTAGGTTTGAACTAGTGTGGTGAAAAGACTAGGCTCATGCCGCATAGAGCGCTGGTGTACTGGCCACCCCTGCCTCACAATCCGAAAGTGGTGGGTTCAAACCTGGAGCCTTACCTACCACGAAGTCTTCCAGAACGATTCCGTAACGAGTTCGTTCTAGAAACGTCACATTTGAAGATTGATGTCAATACAGTTTTCATAGGTCATAGTACGAAATAATAATGTACCTAATGCTAATTCGGTAATGTATTATGAATTCGTGGTGAGGCCCCTGGTCGTGCGCTAATGAGTTTTTATATTCGAAAAATGTATATGCGCAATGCCAGTGCACTTAAACGGTGAAGGAAAACTTTTTTAGATAATAGGTACATTTTGAGGTTTCTGATATATTTTTTTTCTAAACTGAATAGTTTGCGCGAGAGACACTTCCAAAGTGGTAAAATGTGTGTAACTTCTAAAATAAGAGAATGATAAAACTAAAAAAAATATAATAATATGATGTACATTACCATGTAAACTTCCAACGAAAATTGTTTTAAACGAGATCTAGTTAGTAGATTTTTTTATACGATTTTGAAAAAAACAACATTATTATTAACACATCGATCCAAGTTACAACGAACTACAAGAACTTTTATATTATGTTACTTGCTGCTACGGAACCCTTCATGGGCGAGTCCGACTCGCACTTGGCCGCTTTTATTTGAAAACAGTTAAGTACTTAATTATTATTTAGTTCGTGTTTGGCTTATTTTTTTTTAAGTCTGCTTAAAATGTGTTTCGCTCCAGGTTTCCGAACTTAATCGCATTGACACAAGGGTACGGTGCCTCCGAGACTACTCTCGGAGTAATCAAGTTCAAGTTGAGCGACAGTGCAGATGCTGAACGGAAACCCGGTAGTGTGGGGACAGTGGTCGATGGAGTGACCATCAAGGTACTTACATTATGTAATAATAATAAAGGTACGAGTTGGCAGCGGACGACATGAGGCAGCAGCGGACGACGTGTCGCGGCGACACTACTGGTTTCTATGTATTTCTATGAAACTCCCTCCGTAGTTAGCCACACGAAGCTAGCGACGCATTTCATGGAAATTCATAGAAACCATTATTATTAGTATTAAACGGGTATTTATCGCGTTCAAAATACCCGTTTAATACTAATAATAATGTGTTCAGATCGCGTAAGTTTAAAAGTTCATAGAACCCATTCATAACTAGACGATTTATGTCAAAGGAAGTTTATAGTCACTCGCCTCGGTTCACCTTAAATCTTTGTTTTATGATTATTATTCAGATTGCTGACTTAGAGACAAGGAAGGCGTTAGGTCCAAATCAAAAAGGCGAGATATGTGTCAGTGGCGTCCTGCTGATGAAGGGTTACGTGGGGCTGGGGAGAGGAGACGACTTTGATGATGAAGGTAAGAAGAGATAAATCTTTCGAACGAATCTCACTCTGGTTTATAATCCAAAGTCCCCATTTTTTTCTTAGTTATTCGGGTTCGCAGCCAAATGCTAAGGCACTTTGGATTGTGAACCGGAGTGAGATTCGTTGGAAAAAAATGTTATGGAACTCTTGATTAGGAACCAGAGTGAGATTCGTTGGAAAAAAGTGTTAAGGAACTTTGGATTGTGAACTGGAGTGAGATTAATTGGAAAAAAGTTTTAAGGAACTTTGGATTATGAAGTGGAGTGAGATTCATTGGAAAAAAGTGTTAAGGAACTCTAGATTAGGAACCAGAGTGAGATTCGTTGGAAAAAATGCTAAGGAAATTTAGAACTCACTCCGCTTTTGTTTTGTTTATAATTCCTTAAGGAACTCTGGATTATGAACAAAATGAGATTCGTTGGAAAAAAATGCTAAGGAACTCTGGATTATGAACTAGAGTGAGATTCGTTATAAAAAAATAATTTTAAAGAACTTTGGCTTGTGATCAAAATATAATATTTAAACACTTTTGTTTCACCTGCGAACCCTGATGTGATTAGTTGGGAAACATTTGGCTAGGGAACCTAGATCAACGAACCCGGGTGTGATCGGTTGGGAAAAATCCCATTTTATTATGTATCACATTTAACGATTTTACCTTTTGATACCTACTTTAGTTTTCTAAATATTTAGTTTTTTCTAGGTTTCTACAAAACTGGTGATATTGGTTACTATGATGATGAAGGGTTTTTCTACGTGGTGGACAGACTGAAGGAGCTCATCAAATACAAGGGTTACCAAGTAAGATCAAGTTCAAAACGGTGATGAAAAAAATTGCATTTTTCATAAAGCGCCATAGCGTTAGTGATAGCGCGCACGAGTTACTTTTGTCGGCGTGGCTGTTTCGTCACTCTAAGGTTATGTATGGAGATGTCACCCAGTGTCACGATACATGCGCGCATCTCCATAACCACGGACTTGGTAAGAGTGACGAAACAGTCACGGTGACAAAAGTAACCTGATGGATAAAATAAGGAATGAGTACAATCAGAGGAAGTCTGAAAGTGGCACCGGTGACGGAAAAGATGAGGAGTAATAGGTTAGCGTGGTATGGACATGTTATGATAGATGAATGTCATGTGACGAGAGTGTTAGGTATGAATGTGGACGGATACAAGGGTAAAGGTAGACCGAAGAAAAGATGGATGGACTGTGTGAAAGATGACATGGGTAAGAAAGGAGTGAGTACCTACTGAGATGACGAATGATGGAGGGAAATGGAAGAACATCACGTGTTGTGGCGACCACATAACGTGGAAAAAGAACAGGAAGATGATTAAGTGTCTATTCTTCAAGTTTTTCATCAGCAGAACTTATCTCTGATTACCATTTCCTTCTTCGCCCTGATAATCCTCAAAGATCTAAGTAACTAGTGATCTGAGGATATTATATCTACCGAGCCTGGGGATAACAGTCATGATCATGTTTTTTTATTAATTGTCTTCTTTTCAAGGTTCCACCAGCAGAACTGGAAGCTGTACTCCTGAACCACCCGGCAGTCCAGGACGTCGGAGTCATAGGTAGGTGATGATGGTCTACTAGAAGCGAGTTATTCGTTAACTCGCGAGCGTGCATCTCGCGAGTGCGCGCGAGTTGGCACCTTCTGATTTTACCTATTTTTTTTTTGACTACTCGGGCGCACGTATAAAGTAAAGACATAAAAAACGGATTTAAACTAGTTAAGTTCCTAGATTATCTACAAAGAAATAAAAAAAATGTTCAAAGTAAAGTAAGTAGGTAATTATTTATTGCATGATTACATGTCATGTTAAAAATATAGATGGTAACAATGTCAAACTTTGCTTCAATGTATTCTACCGTATGTTCGTCTCTCATAAACATAATTATTTTTCTTTCTTTCTTTCTAGTCGGTACTTAACTGGTTTAAATAAGGTCGGTACTTAATCCGTTTCTTTATTAAGACTGTACTTATAATATTGTGCGCGCGAGATGACAACAAAAAAAATAGGTAAAAACGTAAGGTGCCAAGTCGCGCGCAGTCGCGAGTTTTACGCTCGCGAGTTGACGAACAACTTCTAGAAGCAGTCCACCGATCCTTCTTCTAATCGACTACTTGCACCAGTGGTGAATGGATTAAAGTGAGCCTCACAGAAGCCCTACTATATACCACATAATAGATTATATAGATAGATAGATAGATAAAAACTTTATTAGTTACTTCAGACACACATACAGACTTCAGCAGTTATACAAATCACTAGTAAAAAAAACAATAAAATACAGTGGACAAAAAGAAACAGACAATTAGATAAGAAAACTAAATAGAATGTGTGTGCTGCAGTATGTCAAAAAGGTGCTGGCTCAGCGTGAAAATAATATTTATTTGTCATCAGGAGTACCACATAGTTCTGGGGAAGAGGTCCCCCTGGCCTACATAGCGGTACAAAAGGGATATAATGTTACGGAGAAAGAATTACAGCAATACGTCTCTGAAAGGGTAAGTTATAACTTGGCTTGCGCTGAGCGTTGGTATCGGGACGTCAGTTGGCAGCGGACGACATGAGGCAGCAGCGGACGACGTGTCGCGGCGACGGGTCTATTATCTAGTAGTGTAACAATTTTTGTACTAATTAATAAAAAAGATTTAGGCATAACGTTTTTAGGACTAATAATAATTTACCATAACAACTAAACGCTTAACTGTTTTCGCATAATTTTTACTAGCATGAAGCATAGCATGAAGATAACTTAGCATAATGTTTATGCACACATTGAGAAAATCATAATTCAGTTTTGTATATTTTTACATAGCAACCTAACGAACCTACTGCTCGGGGTAAGGCAATTCGGTTAATTAGAATAAATAAAATATGCCTAAAGACTATTATGCGTCTCATCAATTAGTCGAATTGAATGTAGTACAAGAGATTGTAATGCTTATTATCACATTAGGCTAAAAAAACGATTATGCGAAAAAAATATGACAATATAAGTTATGCTTTATTAATTACTAGCTTCTGCACGCGGCGTCGCCCGCGAAGTACCTACATAAAATATAGCCTATGTTCATCTTGAAAGTTCATTCTACACATTGGTGAAAGAATTTTTCAAATCGGTTCAGTAGTTTCGGAGCCTATTCAATTCAAACAAACAAACAATCAAATCTTTCCTCTTTATAATATTAGTATAGATGACTAAGTAATTAGGGAAAATTATGCGTTTTAATGTGCTTCCGGTGACACTACTGGTTTCTGTGTATTTCTATGAAATTCCCTCCATAGTTAGCGACACGAAGCTAGCGACGCATTTCATAGAAATACATAGAAACCAGTAGTGTCGCTGCCTCATGTCGTTCGCTGCCAACTCGTACCCTTACTATTGGTTCGTGGTCGCTTTCGAGTTTAATTTTTCACAATGGTAGGTATATCTGCCAATTTTTTGTTTCTAATATTTAATTTGTTTATAATATTGTATTACCAAGACAAAACCACTTTGCTGCGGGAAAACAACCATTAAAATTTCTAAGCTAGTTAATATTATTATTACATAGAAAGATACTACTATTTTTAACCCCCGACGAAAAAGAGGGGTGTTATAAGTTTAACGTGTCTGTCAGTGTATCTGTGTGTCTGTGTATCTGTCTGTGGCATCGTAGCTCCCAAACGGATGAACCGATTTTCGTTTAATTTTTATTGTGTCATAGTTAATTTTATCCCAAGTAATCTTAGCCATGTTCCTTGAAAATCTGTTCAGCCGTTTGAAGATCAGCTCTTTTCTAGATCTGACTACCTTCCATGTACGATCGATTTGAAATTTTGTACCGGTTTTTTTGTTACTTCAATGATATTGAAAGAGCATGGTAAGGTAACCATGACTTTAAATATGACATGTTAGGGTAAGGTTTAGATGTCAGGGGTGTTTTAAAATTTTTAATTTTGTATTATTCATAGAGATGATAGAATTGATAGAGGATGATAGGGGGAAATTGAAGAAAAAAACGTTTTGTGCCCACATAGCGTTGGAAAAGGGCAGGAAGAAGGAAGAAGAAGAAGATAGATAGGTATTATTTTTTAGTCTGCAATTTTTTTTCAGCTGTCAAACCCTAAGCATCTCCGCGGTGGTGTCCGCTTCATAGACCAGATACCCAAGAGTGCCAGCGGGAAGATATTAAGGAAAGATTTGAGGGAACTCTATAAGAATGGAAGGAGTAAATTGTGAAATAAGATAACATAGCTAAGCACGTGGTGTAGTGGTACGCCTTCCGATCGGTCGTGGGTTTGAATCTGGTCGTGCACCAATTGATTACAAAAAAAAACTACTAATGTTTGTTGGACGGGCAATAGAAAAATATGAACTTATTTTAAAAAGAAAAAAACGCATTTTTTTTATATTTATTTTTTATTAGCTTAGCCGACAGACTGTCTTAAAACCTGAAAACCTTAAATCTCTGTCCTATCTTAAAACCATTGGGATTGCCTTAAACCTTCTCCTTACAAACATAACAAAACAAGAATTAGCGAAATCGGTCCAGCCTTTCACGCGTGGAAATGATTAAAATAGGTTAAAATAATATATATTAAAATTATTGTAAATTAAATATCGCTATTTTTCAAATGGGGATCCATTTTTATAAATATGAAGAAGTACTTAGATAAAATCTAAGTACTTAGGTACCTATAGAAAAAACTGGTGTTCATGAATTTCGGGACAGTAAAGTGTAGTTACCGGATACACATGAAATTCCGGGACATTCCAGAACTCCCGGTCATCTGGCAACCCTAACCTAACCAGTACTCTCAAACGGTGAAGGAAAACATCGTGAGGAAGCTGGCATTTTTTAGAACCTACAAAGTTTGAAGACATGTCTCAAGTGCACTCAGATCAATTAAATTAGAAAACACTCACACGACTGTAATCCCCAGGCTCGGTAGATATCTCCTCAGATCTCTAGTCACTTAGATCTTTGAGGATATCTAAAGAGAGTAGTCAGGGATACGTCCAAACATGATATTTGGCACATGTACACATTTTGCACAGTGATTAGTATTCCGTACGTGACAGGTTGCAAGCCCATCGCCGCTTATAAGAATACTATATGACACACACCTTCGAATTTTTAGTTCTAGGGTATGCCGATTTCCTCACGATGTTTTCCTTCACCGTTTAAGAGCACTGGCATTGCGCACATACATTTTTCGAACAGATAAACTCATTGGTGCACGACCAGGTTTGAACCCACGACTTTCAGATCGTGAGGCAGGGGTGCTCCCACTACACCGCGCTCTACATTACCTAACAATATATTGACTCTAATAAGAGGGTAGAATCGACTTACGGCTCTAATCACGTCATGAGAAAGTAAGCATATGATTTCACATGTCATTGTATATCAGTTATAGCTAGTTTTCCACCCCCTGCACCCCATTTCAGGGGTAGTTAGTTCTAACTAGTAAAAATTAAAATTAAGGGGTAATTTAATTTTTTAAGCACCCTATCAGGGGTAGATTCAAGTTTTAAATAGAAAAATTAAGGGGTAATTTAATTTTTTAATTTGATCGCATCGTAATTATTGAAGCTAATTGTAATTGGTTAGATAACTATTAGAACCAATTCTCTTGATAGAAAAGTAAGTAAGTTAGTGGTCAATTCTGTAAAGCTTTCTTATTTTATTGTTAGGTCTTTGGAACCAATATGGTGATAGGATTCAAGTACTTCTCAGGTCGTTTCGTGTTCACTTGACATAAAGTAAGTTAGTAAATATTGGTGCACAGTTCACACAACGCCATCTAGTCCCAAACTAAGCAAAGTACTATGGGAACCAGAAAACGGATAGATTAATTATATACTTTTTTTTGTAAATACATACATAGAATACATAATAACACCCAGACACAGAACAAACATCTGCGTTCATCACACAAAATGTTAGTCCTGGGGATCGAACCCGCAACCTGCAGCGTAGAAGGCAGAGCTACTACCAACTGAGCTGTGAGGCCAGTCGAACTTGGAACTTTACGTAGGTACCTATATTTTGAAAATTCTACCACTGATAGCTAGTTTGTCTGGTTGTTTCATCCATAATGTAAATAAGTAAAAGTTCTTATTATAAAAGCGAAAGTAAATTTGTTTGTTTGTTACGGTAACTTTTTATAACTTAACGGCCGAACACCTAATAGTATGTATCTATAAATAGGTACTTAAGTACTTATAAGTATTTTTTTTTATATTATTAGTATGCGTGTATAATATAAAAGTTTAAATACTTATATAAATTAGTTTTTGGTATGTTTTACTTTTAGATTACTTACCTAAGTTTCATTTTGAGAGTTTTTTATATTTGTTACTAGCTTTCGTCCTTGGCTTCGCCCGCGTAGTAGGTACCTTGAAAAACAAAAACAACTCTATCCCACGGGAATCGTACATTTTTCCGGTATAAAAAGTAGCCTATGTGCTATTCCAGACTATAATTTATATCTGTGCCAAATTTCATCCAGATCCATTCAGCCGTTTCAGCGTGAAAGAGTAACAAACATACATCCAGACATCCATAGGTACATCCATACATCCACACATTCTTACAAACTTTCGCGTTTATAACATTAGTAGGATTGTGCCCGACCAAGCTATAAACTAGACTGAGTTGGCTGGTAGAAAATGTCCCCTAGGCATAAAGCCCTCCTTTTGTACACATTTTTCTAACCTATGTAGGTACAATCCTACCAATAATATAAACGCGAAAGTTTGTAAGAATGCACGGATGTATGATGTGTGGATGTATGTTTGTTACTCTTTCACACTGAAACGGCTGAACAGATCTGGATGAAATTTGGCACAGATATAGATTGTAGTCTGGAATAGCACATAGGCTACTTTTTATCCCGGAAAAATGTACGGTTCCCGCGGGATCGATTTATTTTTGTTTTTCAAGGTCCACGCGGGCGAAGCCGTGGGTTGAAGCTAGTGTACCATAAACAAGTATTGGCGTAGTATGTACGTAGATATCTATCTATCTACCTATGTATATATAATGTACTAAATATATCAGTTATCTAGTACCTACCCATAACACAAGCTTTGAGTAGCTTACTTTGGGGCTAGATGACGCTGTGTGGATTGTCCAGCATTATTATTATATAGGTACTTATCTAACTACTGTGCAAATTGTGGGCATGTACCAAATGTCATGTTTGGACTTACCTCTGACTACCCCCTTTAGATATCCTCGAAGATCAAAGTAACTAAAGATCTGAGGAGATATCTACCGAGCCCGGGGATAACAGTCGTGATCATATTTATTTTATTTATTTTTTTTTACTTATCTAAGAATAAAAAATATATAACACGTACGAAGTCGCGGGTAATAGTTAGTATGAAATACAAAGAAATTCCAACACCAATTTATACATCAAGAAAGTAAAAACAGACGACTTATGATGAATGACGATCTCAACCGCCCGCGGAAAGATTCATTGTAATTTTACATTTGATTGATTTATACTGAAGAATCAAGAAAATAACTATCCCGCCACCCAATTTTCAACCCTATGGTCATACGAATAAAGAAAATAAAAAATCTCTAAAACCCTTGATTGACGGGTTAGAAGGATTAAAATATAATTTTGAAACATTGGAGCGATTTAGATTTGTTTTAAATGTTCCGTGATTACGGAAAAGTGGTTGTGAATATTTTTATTGTGTTGTAAACTGATGTTTAGTTAAAAAATAAATTCACGTCTAAAATTATTACCTAACCTTTGATTTATTGATTTTATTTCACGACTTCTCTAATTTAACATAATAATGTATTTTTTACATAGGTAGGTATTATGTGTAAAAATATTTTAACAGCATGCAACACTATTAAAATTTTGGCAAATTATTAGGAACAAAAGTTTTAAACTCTTACATAGGTACGTACCTACTTAAGTTTTTACCTACCTACTTATTTGTTTTTTTATATCTACCTTTTTGGTTTATAGAAAAAGGTGTACCTACATTTTATAGATTCCTTACATCTCATGACGTCACACCATGACCACAAACACATAAATAATTCGAAAAACGAACAAAACATTAGAATATACAATTTCAAATATGGAATCTGTCGAATCGTGACCAGCCGAAGGCGGGAGCGCACGCTATTGGCTCACGCGAGCGAAAGGAAAAGGAAAAAGATGGATGAATTATTTATGGTTTTTGAGAAAATATTACTGCAATAAGGAGAAGATATATTATCTGAGAAATTGTTAATATTTAGGCCGTTATGAATGACATTATATGACTAGGAAGGAAAAATTACAGATAGGGGGAAGATGGCGCCTCTACGAACATTGGTTTGTGGTGGATCAGATTTCGGTGAAAGTTTGATGACACAAATGGCCTACCACACTCTTCGAGTAATATCAAAGTGATATAATGTTGATATTTCGTACTTTAGGTAGGTATTCTGACAGTATGTACCTACCTAAGTACCTACTAACCTAAACTAATTTTATTGTAGGTAGGTAGGTATTAATTATTATTAGTATCAGACGGGTATTTATCGCGTTCAAATTACCTTAATTTTCCCGACGTTTCGACAGGTTTGCACGCTGTCGTGGTCACGGGTAGACTCATTACTCAGGTAGGTATTAATTTTATAGTCGCAACACCTAAAATAACTTATCTAATATCCAAAGTTGATTTTTCAACGTTTACAGTGTATTTTTCTTTATTACGAGTAAAAACGTCGCCATTTTTCAATATTATTTATTGAAAAATCGTCTATTGGTTTATTAAAATCTTGTATCTAATAAGACATAGGTACCTACTTACCTCTATAATTCTGCTGGTATATTTTAAAGTAGGGAAGGTAAGGCATTGATTCAGATACACATAATGAAATACCCACTGTCTGTCTGTCTGTAATTGTGTTGCGATTGGTTGATTACAGGGGCTGGAACTCGGGTTTCCCACGGGGTTCGCGCATTGTAGGGTGGATATAATATAGTGGGCTTTTAACTTAGCATTTCATAGAAATTTAGATGTGTTACCAACCAAATTTAGATTTAGAATGACGCCATAGCATAGTGACAAAATCAATGAGAGACAGTTCCAATTGCCCCATTTTCCCCTATTTTTTTTAAAACTGTCATTTGCATTAAAGATAATACCTACTCGTAAATGTACAAAATACAAATTATGGCGAATGACGGTTTTAAGAAGTTATTTTCAATTATTTTCAGTCAGGCATTATGTAGGTTCTACAACTGAGATTCTGAAATGGTAGGTACATTTAAAAACTGAGATTCTGTAGTTGTACATTCACTGATATTCTGAAGTTGTACATTCCACAACAGAGATTCTGAAGTTGTACATTCAATGAAATTATGAAGTTGTACATTCCGTAACTGAGATTCTGAAGTTGTACATTCCACAACTGAGATTCTGAAGTTGTACATTCACTGAGATTCTGAAGTTGTACATTCGACAACTGAGATTCTGTAGTTGTACATTCCACAACTTCCGAATCTCAAACATGGTCATAATCATGGTCACCACACAGTAAAAGTAAATAAGCAGATATAGGTAACCTACTCGCACGTAAAATTCGTAAATCCACTCCAATTATAACGTCTCGTGGTTTGTGGTATAATAATAATATACGTAGACTTATTTAGCTTTTATTATAATAACTGAGTGGGCATTGCCTAACGTAACTAGAATTTATATAAAAACTAAAAATTTGTTTCAACGTACCTAAATTTTTTTTTTATATTTTGGATAGCCTTGTGATCCAGACGAATCAAACGACACTTCATTATCAAAATTTGTCCAGCCGTTTGGGCTATAGCGAACGAGGTACACACCAAATAGGTACCTACCTACATTACCCATCTGTTTCGCTTCGCATTTGGGTAAAAATATAATAGTTCGCCCCGGACTAAGATTTCGCGCGCGATGTCCACAATTCTCATTTGTATTCACGCCCTGAAGTTTTTGGACACACTTTATGTACTAAAATACATTATTAGGTTATTATATTAAACGTAGCAAGTGTAGGTAGATCCGTGGTCTCTGCCTACCCCGTCGGGAAACAGGCGTGATTTTATGTATCTATGTATGTAATAAATACAAAATGGCGGCTGTATAGAGCTACTTTAAATTACTTAACGGGTATTTTATTTATTTTTGAAATACCTAAACTAAATTGTGCTAAATTCTTCTTCTTTATATAAGGTATCTATCTGTCTTTTTTAAGATACCTACATTTTGCCAGTGTCAAGTTGTTTTAAATGAATCAAGTCACAGTCAAATAGTCAAGTAAATTTTAAACAAAAGAGTTTTGTTTCTTCTCGGGATTTTTTCCTGTGAATTATTCACTTAAATTCACATATTTTACACCCATGTCCAGAATTCAAATTTTTTGGATACATAACCACCAAAATTACACGTAAAACTCAAAATAACACGAGAAATATACCTAAAAACTAAAGCGATAAAACTGACAGTCAAATGCAATAAGAAAAAAATTAAATTGTTCTAACTGTTGGTTCAAAACATGAAACTGTTTAGCTGATAGGTACCTAGATAGGTACCTACTGCTTTTACTTTCTACTAAGAACAAAATCAGTACCTATTTAATCATAGCTCCTATCCTATTATTAAGCAGTAGGTAACTACCTACTTACAAATCTAATGTCAGTATTATTATTAAATAGGCACTTACACAACTCTAAATTATAGATTTGCCTTATCAAGCTTTTTCAGAGCACCTGAGGTCTTACCATAAGCTTTTAGTTCAATATCAAAACAATAAAACTTAGATATTTCGTAATCGAAAATAAATCGTATAAAAATGGTAATGGAAGTAGTGTTATTTCAAGCTTAGAAATTGTTTAACCATGACCTTTAAAGGATACACAGACACACAAGACACCTACACTGACAGACACGTTAAACTTATAACACCCCTCTATTTCGTCGGGGGTTAATATATATCATAATTAATAATATTAATACCTACCTAATCTATCTATATCTACGCCAAATTTCATCCAGATCCGTTCAACCGTTTCAGCGTGAAAGAGTAACAAACATACATCTATACATTCTCAAAAACTTTCGCGTTTAGAATATTTAGTTGGCTATTTGTTAGTTACTTGTGTTGCTAAGGTACATAAGGTAGGTACTGACAGCGTACATTAAAAATTCTCCCCTACAATCCCACCTATATATTACTGTAAGGAAAAATCATATTAAATTGCTACCTACGCGTACCTACCAACTGTTGTTATCCACTTATTAGGATTGTAAGTCTTTTTACAAATTAATAGGTAAGTACCTAGTTTATGATTTAATGAGACTCGCTTTGAAGGGACATGATTTTATAAGGATACTGTGGTACCTTGAAAAACAAAAACAAATCTATCCCGCGGGAACCATACATTTTTCCGGGATAAAAAGTAGCCTATGGGCTATTCCAGACTATAATCTATACTTATCTGCGCCAAATTTCATACAAATCCGTTCAACCGTTTCAGCATGAAAGAGTAACAAGCATAGGTACCTACATACATCCAGACATCCTTACAAAACTTTCGCGTTTATAATATTATTAGGATTCAGTTGAGACTTTGCGGAAATCTATTACAAATACCTATTATACATTATATAATCTGTGCAAATACTGAAAAGGACAGAAATGTCTAGTACTTTCCCGCTAAACTATTATCTAATGAACTTAACAACACAAATTCAAACAGAAACTCGACACGTGTTTCGCTTCTCCACGAAGCATCCTCAGGACCGTTGACTCGCTCCGCACTGGTGTTGCTCCACCGAGCGCCGAAAAAGAGAAGTTTACTTCTCTTAGTAGATACTTCTCTTATTAGACACTTCTCTTAGTAGACACTTCTCTTAGTAGACTTTTCTTTATACCTAGGTACCTAAGTTGGTATCTAGGTAGGTATGTACTTACTAACTTTGTCGTATAACTTGTCTAAAGTCGGGTTAGAAGTAAAAAAAACACATACCTCGATAAAAAAGCAAAACCCAAAATCCGTCCAATTTTGAATCGTAGAATGAACGATTTCGTCCGAAAATTGACCAAAAAATAAACAAAATGTTTTGTTGAAATGTGCAGATAATTCGTTCTAATTCGAAGCCCGAGGGTGCGATTACGGGAATCGAACCCGCAGCCCATAAGTCAAGTATGAAGTTGATTTATGGATTAATTTTTATGTTATGTAGGTAATAATGTATGTAACATTACATAAACATTAGGTAGATAATTATATAGATAGGTAGGTACCTAGGAATTTTCTAGTTATTTAATTGATTAACTAGTTAAAATAAACCGATTTTTTTCTATAAATAGGTACCTACTAAAAATCATGTAAGCATATTTTAATACCTAAGTTAAAAGATTTAAAGAGCTAAAGTTCCGCTACTGAACAATAGATGTCACTACGCGTCAATGCAATTTTTCTAGTTACTATTTAGCATGGTATGGACACGTGATGAGGCGGTATGAGAACCATGTGCCAGAAGAGTTATTTAGTACTAAATAGTTAGTGTGGCTGGGTGCGCAAGTAGAGGAAGGCCGAAGAAAAAGTGGTTTGATTGTGTGAAAGACGATATGAATATAAGAGGAGTAGACTCAGAGTTGAATGAATGATAGGAGCTAGTGGAAGAAGAACACAGTCATGTTGTGCCGACCCCACGCGTGGGATAAGGGCAGGAGAATGATGATGATTATGTAGTTAGTAATATAGATAAATAAATAAAAAAAAAATATGATCACGACTGTAATCCCCGGGCTCGGTAGATATCTCCTCAGATCTTTGGTTACTTAAATCTTTTGAGGATATCTAAAGGGGGTAGTCAGAGGCAAGTCCAAACATGACATTTGGTACACGCCCACATTTTGCACAGTAGTTAGTATTCCGTACGTGACAGGTTGCAAGCCCATCGCCGCTTATAAGAATACTAACCTATGACGCACACCTTCGAATTAGATAAATAGATAAATAACTAATGTTAAAATACTATATGAAGTTTGATTTCGTTATTTTCCTACCTGCAGGGCCCCTAGCGGAAATTTAGGCAAAATTTAATAAATCTATGAAAAGAAAAGAACCGAAATTGTTTTTAAAAAACTCTCAAAACCCCTACTACTAAGCCACTCTGCCTAAGAACTTAGGAATAATTTTTACAATGTTCGGTAAGGGCGAATAAGTTTTAAGCGCAATATTGAATTTAAGATCAACCCGAATATATACCTACCTAACACTTATTAAGCAAATAAACGTTCTTGATTCTTGTACTGTTTTGCGAATTTTATATAACTACGCGACTTTTGTTAGGTCAAAATGTAGGTACACTTACCTATATTTTGTACCTTAATTGCAGAAATAAATATAGGTATTAGGTTATTGTTACAAAAATGCAAAATATTAGGTACCTAAGTAAAAATCACCGATCAAAAAACAAAATGGTGGAATGGAAAACTGAATGGTAGGTAGGTATCTAGGTAGCCAACACAAACTCACCCTTGCCTCACCGCAAAACAAAGACAAAAGAGCAAGGGAGACAAAAAATAAGAACAAATAACTAGGTAGGGCTTGCCGGGCAATGTAATTACCTCCAGTCACGCTATCCAGACACGCAGGTTCCGATTTCGAACTGCATCCTAGTTTTGTATATTATCTTATAATAAGTAGGTTCGGTGAGTACCTAAGTAGGTACCTAAGTACATAGACCTTAGGTGGGCCTTTCTACTCAACGGTTTTATCATTGTTCTCACTTTCGTTATTGCAATAAACAATTATGTTTATCTAGTAAAATATTAGTTAATTTAAAATGTACCCTTGGTGAAATAACTTATTTGCAACCAATTTTTTATTGCCCCATCTTCATGCTATCAGCTTGAAAGACAGGCTCTAAAATGAAGGTTAAAAAAGTTTTTAAAATAACAACAAAATATCAAATTGAGTAGAAAGGTAACATCGCGATAAAAGGTGCCTTTGTCCTTTCACAATGTGAAACCAAATTTCATTAAAATCGGCTCAGCGGTTTAGACGTGAAAGCGTAACAGACAGAGACCTATCTCTATACCTATTTCAATAATAAAATAATATAAAAAATAAAAAATATATATATGATCACGACTGTAATCCCAGGCTCGGTAGATATCTCCTCAGATCTTTTAGTTACTTAGATCTTTGAGGATATCTAAAGGGGGTAGTCAGAGGCAAGTCCAAACATGACATTTGGTACATGCCCACATTTTGCACAGTAGTTAGTATTCCGTACGTGACAGGTTGCAAGCCCATCGCCGCTTATAAGAATACTAACCTATGACACATACCTTCGAATTTATGGTTCTAGGGTATGCCGGTTTCCTCACGATGTTTTCCTTCACCGTTTAAGAGCACTGGCATTGCGCACATAAATTTTTCGAATGGAAAAACTCATTGGTGCACGACCAGGTTTGAACCCACGACCTTCGGATCGTGAGGTAGGGGTGCTACCACTACACCACCAGCGCTCTTTAAAATAATATAGATAGTAAATATGTGTTGAAACGTCGACATACATATTTAGCTGAAATACAAAATCACAATGAAACTGTTTAAAAAAAATGATTTTTAATTATAAGTTATATTATAACTAGTGATGCAACGGAAGTGTCTTAGCGGAAGCAGAAACAGAAGCAGATGTCAAAAGTAAATTTTAACGGAAGCGGAAACGGAAGTGTAAATAATATGAAAAAAAAACTTAAATTTCAGTGGCAAGTGCGTAACTTGCCACTGAAATTTTAGTTCTTTTTGAAATTTTAGATTTGTCTGTTTATTATAGTATCGTTAATCCAATCTGCATGAAACTTGGAAGGTCTAGAGATTCTACTATGTAGATTTGCTGGAGAGCATATTAGCTTAATCGGTGTAAAGGTACCTACAGGGCTCTAAAATGAAAAAAACTTTTTGCCCAGCAGTGGGACATTAATGGCTGATATATAATAGTTGAGTGTGAAACAATAAAAGATCTTTACTTGATCATTCCAAAATGATTTTAATTTTTTTTCTAGGATGTTTAGTTTCTGAAATATAACGTAAAAAGTGAATTTTACGATTTAAATCTTTGAAAATTAAGAAAACCGCTAACATCTTATAGCACGGATATAAGTACCTACCTATCTAGGTAAGATAATCAAATAATATTCTTTTTTTGTTTAGGACTTATGTAGGTACATAAAGAGTGTCCAAAAACATCAGGACTTGAATACAAATGAGGATTGTGGCATCGCGCGTGAAATATCTCGGTTCGGGGTGAACTAATAGTTAATATTCATAGTGAAGTTGCGGTAGGTAAGTTATATTATATGAAAAGTAGTTTGGCCGCTTTTGCCTAACAATTTTTTCGGTGTTCGTCGCATATTATAAGACCAGCTCTTACTAAAACAAACAACAGCAGGAAATCTTACTCGCTTACACTCACATCGCGGCGCGACGTAAACTAAAAAGTACGTAGGTAAACAAACAAAGTTTCGACAAGTAACGAAAGTCCGCGCGAGGCTTCACCGTCAAACGCGCGCCTCGCCGCCCGTGCTCCAGCACTGTTAACCGCCCCGCCATCGTTAACTTCCGTTCCTATTTCCGTTAAAAAAGTTGCGGAAGCAGAAACAGAAACGGATGTCAAAAAGCATGCGGAACTTCCGCAGTTGCGGAAACGGAAACAGATATCTGTTGCATCACTAATTATAACCTATCCAAACCTACAACAATCACAGTATTTTACACAGAATTTGCACAATATTTTACCTAATAAACACTTTCAAATCAACGAAATAACTGAAACCAGTAAATTTTGTCCGAGTCATCAGCAACCCCAATCAAAGTGGTGATAAAAAACACCGTAAGGCCCACTTACCTTTCCCCACACTAGTTCGAAAGACATAGTGACACCAAGAAGACAAAACGCGTGGGTAGGAAGGATCAATTCATTAAAATGCATCACATATCGATCGATAGCCTACAGCAAAGTCAGAAAGGACAGATCAATCAAAAGATCGAATAAAAACCCCAGGATCTAAGAACAAAGATCCATAGATACGGATTATAATTACAGTGTCTTGTAGATTAAGTTTTGTAATAATATATTGTAATAAGTAATAACATAGTTATAATATTTATTGGGAAAAATAAATTTATTGCTGTCAGAAGTGTAGGTACTGATTGATCGGTGATGGATCGAACAGGAAAGATGTAGAGATGTCTTAGGACCTATCCTACTAATGTTATAAACGCGAAAGTTTTAAAAATTGTATGTGTGGTACTTTGAAAAACAAAAACAAATCTATCCCACGGGAACCGTACATTTTTCCGGGATAAAAAGTATCCTACTATTCCCAACTATAATCTATCTCTGTGCCAAATTTCATCCAGATCCTTTCTGCCGTTTAAGCGTGAAAGAGTAACAAACATACCTACATCTTACATCCACACATCCATACATTCTTACAAACTTTCGCGTTTATAGGATTTTATACATTAAAATAAAAGTAAATAAATATGATCATCTTTTGAGGATATCTAAAGAGGGTAGCCAAAGGCACATCAAAACATAATATTTGGCACTTATCACTAATTTTTGCACAGTATTTAGTATTCCTATATACTATAATAGATTACATATAAATACGTCTTGCATCTATTGTTTGTGTGAATATTTTTTGTATTTTTTTACACGAACCGTCTCTATAGTTTTCCCAATTAATATTTTAATTGATCTTTGCTTCCATCGATTTTATTTTTCGACATTTAATGCATAATGTGTAGATGAGCCGCTATGATTTAGTGCCTCGAGCTTATTGCTAAACGATTTCTGATAACGTTTTGACGTGAAGAATTAACAATATAAAAACAATTTATGCGTATAACTAACCCAATAGGATTAGACATACAACTTAAAATAACACGAGAAAAATTATAAAAATTTGAGCGATAAAGTTCCCAGTCGAAAAATACTTTGGAACTAGATGATGCTGTGTGGACTGTCCAGCATTATTTATTAATTAATTTATTTATTTAATCTGATAGATTTTCATCGGGCTTCGTGAAAAAGGACAAATTTTTTACGGTCGCAGTCACGGTGAAGTGTCACAAGTGTGGACGAACGCTTAAGCTTATTTTTGAAGGTGATTTTACAAAATCTAAAGCTTTTTGCAAACTTTTTGTAGCTCAGTTTTTAACATGCAAAGCGTATTTTCGTCATAATTGTAAAATTATGCATGCAGCCTTTTGTGTAGGAGGTTCTAAGAACACGAATAACACCATTGAGTATTATAGCAGGCCTTAAAAAATCTAGGCAAGTCTTTAAGTATTAAGATTACAAAAAACTAACGTGATCACTGTCCAAAATGTGGACATGTGCGGATCTGGTACCCTGAAAGGACGGAAATATCTAGCACTTTCCCGCTAACCTATTATCTAATGAGCATAAAAACAGAAACTCAAATAGAAACTTGACACGTGTTTCGCCACGAAGCATCTTCAGGATACTTGTCTAGATTTTCACGGGTAGCAGATCTAAGATAAATGATTGATTCAGGCGTGACTTTGCGGAAATCGGAATTATCTAGTAGTAGGTACCTACTTTCCCGCTAAACTATTATAATGAGCATAAAAACAGAAACTCAAATAGAAACTTGACACGTGTTTCACCACGAAGCATCTTCAGGACCTAATACTTGTCTAGATTTTCACGGGTAGCAGATCTAAGATAAATGATTGATTCAGGCTTGACTTTGCGGAAATCTATTATTAATACGGAAAACATGATCACAATTTTGTCTCTTCTTGAAAGATGCTTGCTTACGATGTAAGCTTTGGTTGGATTGGTATAATGTTAGTAGTAGGTACCTATACATACCTCAATACGAGAATTATTTCAGCAAATATATATTATGAAGGTAAGTATATCTGTAAGGAGCTAACTTTAATAAGATTTCTTTTGCAACATTGTAATAATTTTAATATTACGATAGGTTTTTAAAAGTCGCTAACAGTTATTGTTTATTGTACAGTAGCCGGACTGTTATTATAAATTTTGAAAATTATTATAATCGTGCCTTGAAATATACCGTGCAAGTACCGGTACAGACAGACAAACAGTTTTGTAAACTATTTTGAATGGTGGCAATACTGTTGTTACGCGAATTAACTTAAAAAAATGCTGAAATACGCACGATCTTACGTATATTTTCTTCACCTTAAAGACATAAGCGTACTTATAATTCTTTGTCAGGACAAGATAGAACACAAAACAAACGGACACAAAACGGACGGAGGTAAAACCGTTACAAAAAAATTCAAAACGTTTCAATATCCCACTTCATAAAAATACTTATAAAAATAAAACTAGATCACTTAGCTTGTTTCTGTAAAAAGTAATATAATCTAGGATATATTTACTGTGTTTTACACACAAAACAAAGGTCTATAAATTTACAAACATAAAATCTTATTGGAATTACGTAAATACATCCTGCAGGATATACACCTCCTTGGTCCTACTTTACATATGTAAATACTTATAAAAAGAAAACTAGACCACGTAGCTTGTTTCTGTAAAAAGTAATGTCATTTGGGGTATTTTGTCTATGCTTTAGGACACTAAAACAACCGAGAATGGCAACAATTTATTTTTATGAGTGAACTGCCGACACCCATTGTTTCGCTAGTCTATGACGTCATCCATGACTCACACTTATACATATTACCAAGGACGCAAGGAGATATTTTAACGGCTTCTACAGACCGGAAACTACTGGACCGATTTGAAAAATTATTTCACCAATGTGTAGAATAAACTTTCAGGATGAACATAGGCTACCTATATATGTAGGTATATCGCGGGTGACGCCGCGAGCGAAAGCTAGTGTTTTATAAATTATCATGTCTTTTTGCTGACTGTACTTTCAAAATGCAAGCCTCCGGCCATTTTCGAACATGTCGAGGTTAAAACATCTCCGCTTAGATTCAGATAATTTTTGTTTTTACTATTTTTTGCTTTAAACTCGAAAAGTTTCGGTAAGAACGGGTACCGACTGCCAAGGCTAGGTACCTAAGTAATTATATTCGATGTGAAATATTCTTCTTCTTACTTGGATTTGACAATACTAGTTTAAGCACTATCCCCAAAACAAATCGTAGTTATCAAATACCTTTAACTTCCTTGCATTTGACATTACAATTCTAAGAGTAATTATGATACGAGTTAAAGTAAAGTAAAAAAAATACGGTTTCGGCTTCAATATCGATTACAGAGTCATCATCATTTTCCTGCCCTTTTCCCACGTTATGTGGTCGGCACAACATGTGATCTTCTTCCATTTCCCTCTTATCTCAGTAGGTAGGTACTCACTCCTTTCTTACCCATGTCATCTTTCACACAGTTCATCCATCTTTTCTTTGGCCTACCTCTACCCCTGTATCCATCCTCATTCATACCTAACACTCTCCTCGTCACATGATTATCAATTACATAATTATATATTTTTTTCTAAATATCTTCAATGTAGGTACAGAATTTGCTGTTACAGTTTTATTATAAGTATAGATAGATATTCTCACAAAAAACTCCAAAATATCGGGAGCCGAGACAAAAGCCTTCACTCGCGATAGATTAATTTGATAAGTGTACGTTGTAGCCTGTAATTACGACAATATCAGTGGCTCCATCTATTGAGAGTTTGTGCCAGGATGGATTAGAACTTTTTGGGATTTATGAGCGGTCGAGATGAATTTCTTTGAACGTTGAATTTTCGAATAAATCAAAATGATTCATCTGATATTCGTTGGATTAATTTTTTGTTGAATTTTATTTACAACTTACCGACAAAAGTCCTGTCTTAACTATGAATATTTAGTTTTTTTTCATAAAAACCTTCTTACAGAACAAACAACAAAAAATAATCAGTGAATTTGGTACAGCCGTTCACGCGTGATGCAGTGACCAAGGGGAAAATGGATATTCATATTTAGTTAGATAGTAATAATAACAATAGATTTTTAAACTTTTTATTAAATATCATATATTCACAAAAGACAAACCTCTGCCTACCCCTCTTGCAGCATATAAAATCTAAACTCAACAAGTCTGCGACATAAACCTAAAAACCACACATCAACGGACATACCTCTGCCTACCCCTGTAGCTGGTAAGATGCGAGCTGCGCAAGCGCCTACGGCGGATACACGTATAATTATGAGTTCGTTTCGAAGAACAGCAGTCATGCTACTGTGATTAGATGCTACACACGATAGCTCTGGGAAAAGATTTAAAAAAATAACATAAAAAAATAGAAACAGTTTTATTTTGGGTCAATTCATGACGTAACATCACTGGTGTAGTGGTGGCGAGGCCTCGCGAGCGTAGGTTCGAATTTGCGTGAATAAAAATAATTTATTGTAAAACTGTAGGTGGATGATAATTAGTGGTTTTGGTAAACTCAATATAGTAATTTGATGTAAGTAATGAAAATATATTACAAATTATTGTATAGATTATAGGTATCTAACTAGTAAAAAACTAAAGTTAATTCTCAAATGATTCAGTAAGGTCACAATATACTTATCTATTACAAAGTTTCATTCATTATAATATTATTAGTACCTGGTTGACCGAGTTTTTTTTGGTAAATCTTGTTTTTTGGAAAATGAAACCTAGCTAGATCGATTTATCGCCCCTGAAACCCCCTGCATACTAAATTTCATGAAAATAGCTGGAGCCGTTTCCGAGATTCCGATTCGATACTGAATAATTATCGTATACCTTTAAACGAGAGCTCGTTTAAAGGTATAAGATAATTATTATATGTATATTTATATATTTTCAAAATACTTTGTTTAAAAATACTGAATAACTATCTTATACCTTTAAACGAGCTCTCGTTTAAAGGTATAAGATAATTATTCAGTATTTTTAAACAAAGTATTTTGAAAATATATAAAGTACCTAACTATCTATGTATGTAATGTATTATATATATCAGTTATCTAGTACCCATAACACAAGCTTTGAATAGCTTACTTTGGGGCTAGATGATGCTGTGTGGATTGTCCAGCATTATTATAATTATTATTATTATTACCTATCTTAAATAGATTTAATACATAGTATTAGGTAAATACTGTGATTTAATAAAGTTTCTTCTTAGTATCTTTTAATTTTCAGCTCTGTTGAGGCGAGCTGATGAAAATCAGAACCCAAAATAATAAAAGTTTTATTTTCCATACCATAGAATAGTGTAAGGTTTTGTAAACTATTGTATAAGTAGGTAATGTAGATTTATTAACCGCTTAAAGCGGTAAAAGCCTCCTCTAACTCTTTCTATTTTTCTCTTCATTCTTATTATTTACGTATCATAAAATATGCAAATGTACCTACAATGTAGATAATAATAATATAATAAAATAATAATAATGCTGGACAGTCCACACAGCATCATCTAGCCCCAAAGTAAGCTACTCAAAGCTTGTGTTATGGGTACTAGATAACTGATATATTTAATACATGATATAGGTACATAGATAGATATTTTTTATTATACATACACACCCAGACCAACGGAACAAATTTCTGCAGATCGTACACAAATTTGTTCCGAGGCGGTAATCGAACCCGCAACCTCTTGCGTCGCAGCCGGACTCTTGCCCGCTGCGCCACTGAGGTCGTCAATGTTTGTTTTGTGACTCAACTACTCGACAGATTTGGATAAAATTCAGAATAAACATAGCCTATGATTCGGCAATAATACTTACCTACTAAATTATAAACGCAAATTTTGCAAAATTACGCATTTTGCAAAATTACGCAAAATTTGTAAGCATGTATTAATGTATGGATGTACCTATGTTTGTTACTCTTTCTTGCTGAAACGTCTGAACGGATCTGAATGAAATTTGGCACAGATATAGATTATAGTCTGGCACATAGGCTACTTATTATACCAAAAAAAGGATTCCGCGGAACAGATCTTTTTTGTTTTTCAAGCTACCACGCGGGCGAAGCCTTGGGCAGAAGCTAGTATAGACTAATTTAATAAACGCCTGCAAAGCCGCGAACAGAAGCTTGTATTAATAATTAGGAAAGTACCTACTTAAACTCATTACTAAAATGTTCCGATAACAGAAACCTGCCTAAAATGGCCGCCGACCGCACCTTACCTTACATATGTACGGTATGTTAATACAAGTGATGGGGTGGCTTGTGTCATAACAAAATGTATTGCTTACTTACAGCCACTCACATAGCGACGACACGGCAACGTAACGGGGACGGATTATGGCCCGGTTTCCACTAAAACTGAGAGGAGAGGAGACGAGAGATGTGCTGTAAAGCTGGCAGGTTATTTCTACCAAAGCGGAGAGAAGTGTGACGACCTCAGTGGCGCAGCGGGCGAGAGTTCGCCTGCGACGCAAGAGGTTGCGTGTTCGATTCCCGCCGCGAAACAAATTTGTGTACGATCTGCAGAAATTTGTTCCGTTGGTCTGGGTGTTTTCTATGTATAATAAAAAATATCTATGTACGTAGGTATATAATGTATTAAATATATCAGTTATCTAGTACCCATAACACAAGCTTTGAGTAGCTTACTTTGGGGCTAGATGATGCTGTATGTATATTGTCCAGAAAAAAAAAAGTGTAGTAGAGAGAGATGATTGATTGGAGATATGAGCTAGTCGAGTGTGAGCCGCACGACGACATTTCTCGCCCCTTGGTCGCTCGCCGCACTGCATTCTAAAGAAAAATGAGACATCTTCTCTCCTCTCCACTTGAACACTTAATCCATTTCCACCGAAGCTAAGCTGAGAAGATGGAAATAAATCTGATTGGTTTATGCAAACACATCTCTTCTCGTCTCCTCTCCTCTCTGCTTTGGTGGAAACCGGGCCTAATTGCAGTTCGTGTGTCGTCATTTTGAAGTAAAACTGCACCTGAAGTATGCTCTTAGAATTGTTTTTCTGTGTTTTTATTTGATTATTCGCGAAATCTTTGAAACTACTGAGCAGATTTTTATGTTGTTTTCTCGGGCAGAGCATAATTGTATTATTTTATACTTATATTGGTGCACTAAACTAAGCCCTACTGAAAACTTAAACCTAAATTATACCTACCTACCTACGAATTAATTTGAAATCATTGTTTTGTAATCCAACATGCTTTAGCCTAGATGAGTGATTGTTTTTATGCGGTTTCTTGTTAATAATATCAAGTTTTTCTTTGATACTGAAGCTCCTCTTTATATCATAGAGAAATCTCTCATTTTTTTGCCAGTGTCAAGTGTTAACACTCTACGTTATTTAACTCCGCTACTCGTCAACAGGTGGCGCTAGTCGCCTTTCCGTCACGCGATCGTTGGCTCGCCGACAAGAAAATGATTTTAATGATTTTAACTGCAATTTAAGTGACTAGCTTGATTCGCTTGCGTTTTTTCAACAAGAGAATTCGCGGCACGTCAAAATACACTGTATTAAGTTATTAAACTGTTTATATTAGGGTTGGTTGGGTTAGTGGGTTGGTTACCTACTTATCAACCCACTTCAACAAAGAGGTTCCTTCTCAATTTGATTATATGTTTTTTCCGTATTTTTGTTAGGTCCAAGTTAAAACAAATTTGTGTACGATCTACCGAAATTTGTTCTGTTGGTCTGGGTGTTTTCTATGTAAGTAGGTATAATAAAAAATATATATCTATGTAAGTACTTACCTATAACATGTAGTAAAATATCAGTTATCTAGTAGGTACCCATAACACAAGCTCTGAGTAGCTTACTTAGGGCTAGATGATGCTGTGTGGATTGTCCAGCATTAGGTAAGTATTTATTAATTTATTTTATTTAGGTCCGCGATTAATCAGCCAATCAGTTTTGCTATCTTTAGATCGTTTGTTTGGTCTTTAAATAGCTCAACTGTTTCACATGTATTTTAGAAAGAAATGTAGGTATATTTTTGTAAATAAAGTTCGGTACTTGGATAACCGAGCTTTGCTCGTTTTTTTTAGTAAACGACGTTTTCTAAAAGCTAGATCGGTTCATCGCCCCCGAAATCCCTTGCATACCTACTAAATTTAATGAAAATCGTTGGAGCCGTTTCCAAGATTCAGATTATATACAAGAATTGCTCGTTTAAGGCCCAGAATTTTGAGAATTGCAAGTATTGCAAACCTAATCATTCTATTACCGCTTAATAGATTACATTGAAATTGAACTACACGATACTCAAGGATAATAAGTGATAAATTAACCGGAGCTAAAACACGAATTACTTAGAAAACCTTGGTTAAAAATCATGTCTAAAACACCTCTGAAAATTCAGAAATTCCCTAATTTATCCAGAACAGTAAGGTTTTTTGAATTTCTATTTCACATGAATGTAAATCAGTTAATTTGAAACAAATCAACCCAGCCCTTTTTTTGAAATAAGCTATTTACTTGAACATAATATTTATGTTTTTTAAAAATTGTCGCTTTCGTTATATAATTCAGAGCAGCCATATTATCATGCCGCACTCTACGTACTTGTCATTTGGGTATTTCGCTTCGTGCTATGTCTGATTCTGCGGAGATCCGCGTTGCTATACGGACCTATGTCACTTTTTTCGTAACTTTTACGTATGGAATAGTGTGACGAGTATTCTGGGCCTTAAAGGTATAAGATTGACATCATCCTATTTTTAAGGGATTGTGATGGTTCTTTTAATGTTTAGTAGGTCATAATTCAGAGGTGGTCCCATATAAATTTGATTCTTCAGAGATTTATACTTTTTCCGTAAAACTTCAAACCTCACCGTGTCGCTTGTAATTTTCTACGTAGAGCAACATTGAAATAGGTAAATAGTTTTTAAAACATAATTATTTAAAATATTTATTTTAAACCTTATTTCGTTTGTGGATGTAAAGCTTTGTATAACAAAATATAGGATAAAAACAACAACAAAAACAAAATAAATCACTTCAAACATTTGTACTAGTTGTAAGCAACTAGTATCTGATTCAAAAATTAAAAAATCCCGACTGAAAGTTACGTAAAATACCTTCTTACAGCCACCATTACGAGTATTATTTAGACATTCCTATAGCCTATGTCATTCTTGTGATCCAACTTCCTCACGATGTTTTCCTTCACCGTTTAAGAAAACATTCATTACAAATACCAGCCGCAAAGTAAATTGGAGTTTAAAATGTTCGACGCTATCTATTAGATAAATACCTATCTAGTGCCTATCTAGTACCTAGTGAATACTAGAATCTAATTAAGTGAAAATCTAGGTCTTCCATACATCCTTCCCAGGAGTAGGCTATGTTGTTTTTTGCTGGCAACATCAGAAGGGACATACGGCGGCAATGTGCTTTGATGCCAAACACTATCTGTACAGATGGAACTTAGTACCTACCTATTTGTGCCTACAAACAAGATTTATTAAAAAAACCTGGCTGCGTAAAGTTAATTGAATATTTATCGTTTATAATACCTTTGTAATCTATAATACCTACTTTAAAAAACTATAAGTCTGGTATCAACACTGGTATAACGCAAGAACGGCTCGACCAATTTTTATTATTTTTGATTTCTAGAGGTTTTTCTATTAAGGTGACGCGGTAGACCAAAACGGAGTTGGCGGGACGAACTTGATATTTTTTTAACTGACTGCACATGAAGACTTAAAACATTGCACATGATTGCAAAGTCTAGAAAAAATGGGAGGAGGCCTTTTGTCCAGCAGTGCGACACTAACAGTTCATAATAACAATCATAATCATACATTTAAAATATCATCATAATATATTTGGAGGGTAAGTCCGAGTAGGTACTTGTTAGAGTGCTTCTCGACTCAAAATTTCAACCCTAATATTGCATTTATCTCGATTCAACCCATTTTTTTCATATTTTCTTAATTATAGTTTCTACCCACACTTACGTGACAGTGACCGTTTCTGTGTTTTAAACAAGCACACATTTGCCACGCGGGTTTGTACGTTTTATGTAACTTATTTATGTAATAATGTCATAATTAATCTTTACCTACCATTGGATTCTCAAAGTAGGCAAACTTACCTAACATTACCTAGCGTATCTACATCTCACATCTATGCCCGCCACTTCCCAGATATGCAAGCGTTGCAGCGCTTGCGCAAGTTTTTCTGCCGCCTCTCGCTCGCACGCGCGCCGTCCCGCTCTAACCAAAAGCACCGCGCAGGTTTTTGTTCAGAAGGCTTTCGAGGTTTTGCACGTTCAATACTTGTTTGACGTCAAACGGTGACTGAGGTATGTCACTGCTGACTTTTGATCAATCTTCTCCTACTAGGAGCGCTGGTGGTGTAGTGGTACCCCTGCCTCACGATCCGAAGGTCGTGGATTCAAATCTGGTCGTGCACCAATGAGTTTTTCCAATCGAAAAAATTATGTGCGCAATGCCAGTGCTCTTAGACGGTGAAGGAAAACATCGTGAGGAAACCGGCATACCCTAGAACAAAAAATTCGAAAGTGTGTGTCATAGGTTTAGTATTCTTATAAGCGATGGGCTTGCAACCTGTCACGTATGGAACACTAATTACTGTGCAAAATGTGGGCATGTACCAAATGTCATGTTTGGACGTGCCTTTGACTACCCTCTTTAGGTACCTATATAATTATTATTTTATTTTATTTTAATTTGAGACTTCCTCTGATATATACCTACCTATATATACCTATATATACCTACTCATTCCTTATTTTATCCATCTTTGTCACTCCACACATCTATCTCAACGTTCGCATCTCCGCCGCATGCACTTTTTTCTCTTGGTGACATGAATTAATAATATAAATTATTAAATTATTTTAGTTTATTAAATTAAATTAGTTTTTTTTACTTCTTATTTATTTTTATATGTGTGTGTTAGAGTTAGTTATTATTAATTTCTTTCTTTTCTCATTTTTTGTACGCAATATACCCACCAATAGTTAAAATCTCCATATCCCAAGGTTTGCTGGAAGAGAACTCTTTTTAGGGTTAAGCTCGCCTGTGTACATGTCACTAGTTTTAAGTTTTATAATGTATAATCTGTGTACAAAGTATAAATAAAAATAAATAAATTAATAAGTATGAATTACCTAATCTTGAAACCACAATATTCAGTAATGATATAAAGCTGTCAAGTTATTGGGGTGGAAGTCACGGGGCGGTGTTTAGGGTTGATTGTGTTTAAGGCGTAGCGGTGTGATAGGTGGGGGTTCGATTCCCGCTTCTGCTCGTTAAAATATGCGAGCGAAGTCGCGGTTCGTTATTAACCGACTATAATAGTTTCGTTTTCGTATTGTTTCGCGAATATTCCGTCTTATTAAATTTAGATGATTTTTTTTATTTATTAGTTCTTAAGAATATTCAAGCTCCCTCTGCTTACTTACAGTTAAAAATAACAGTTTTCTCTTTATTTGACATTTTGTCTTTTATGTAACAAATTCTTTTTTTGAGTGACACTTTTTTACGTGTTCTTAAACGGTGAAGGAAAACATCGTGAGGAAACCTATGCCGGTTTCCTCACGATGTTTTCCTTCACCGTACCCTAGAACCAAAAATTCGAAGGTATGTGTCATAGGTTAGTATTCTTATAAGCGGCGATGGGCCTGCAACCTGTCACGTACGGAATACTAACAACTGTGCAAAATGTGGGCATGTACAAAATGTCATGTTTGGACTTGCCTCTGACTACCCCCTCTAAATATCCTCGATTATCTAACTAAGTAACTAAAGATCTGAGGAGATATCTACCGAGCCTGGGGATTACAGTCGTGATCATATTTATTTTATTTTTATTTTACTTTTTTACGTTTTGCCGTAGAGTGTTATTTTTGCCAAAAAAAATAGCGCAAACATCTATCTTTACATAAATTATGTCAGTGTCAAATATTTTAATCGAATAAAGCTCACTTCGGATTTTCTGCGGTGTATTTGCCTGACAACTACGTCGCTCTGGTTTTTATATGTTTTCTCGTGTTATTTTGAGTTTTATTGCGTAATTTTGGTGGTTATTTTGCCAATAAAGCCCGGGTTCTTGACGCGAGTGTAAAGTATGTGAATTAGAGTGAATAGTTCTCTTCAAATTCCATCGGAGGAAATCCCGAAAATTTTCAACAAAACAGCCATCTTTTGTTTAAAATTGACTTGACTACTTGACTATGACTCTGTGACGTTGACAATACTTATAAATAAATACACTTGACACTGGCAAAATTGTTCTCTAAGAGACAGATGCCATAATTGAAGAAGAAGAAGAAGAAGCTCACTTCACACTAAACAATTAGCATTACATTATTCTAAAACGATTACAGACTCCCGCTGCGTTGGAACAATATTTTGACAGATCAACTCGCAAATGATCTCCCCTTGTCATGTGCCAGTGTTCTTTGACCACTCCCTGATTTTCCCATGGCGCTTAAAAAGGTAATAGATAGTTAAGTTTAAAAAAATGTAAATATCAAGATATTTGTTATTTTAGTAAGTAGGTACTAACTGACCCGGCAGCCTTCGTACTTATTTAGAAAACGTTTGTATGGGAAATAGAAAACGGCTATTTTTAGGGTTTTCCCGGCAGTTATTCGAATTTTTCTTTCCTTTTAAACCTTCCCTAGACCTCCACGAGCATTTCAAGACCAAGATAAGATAAATCCTAACGAACAGCAATTCATTTTTATATATATAGATAGATAGATAAGAAGAAGATTGTATTGAGTTGTAAATTCCTAAATTGAAAAAAAAACTGAATTCCAAGGTCGAATATATATAAAAAATCTGGGCTATGGCACAGAATATATATGACTACAAGTGGCTATGGAGAATTCGCGTGACAGTTTAAAAAAAGAACATTATACTCCATTATAGAAAGAGTTTACATCAACAAACTTTCCACAAATTCAAATTTAATATACTTAGAATGTTTCTTCAATCCTATCCTATAAACTCATAATTAGGTATGAGACGCCAAAAAAAAATTAAAAATATGTAATAGCCCTTTTACATGTTGGCTATGATTGGTCAGTGTGACAAGGACAAAAAATTTAGACAAGGATGGCGATAACACCGGGCGAGGCCCGGCGTACCATTCACACGTTGGCCCTCGCCTCAGTGCGCTCCGATCAGGCAGGCAAGGTGCACGTCGATTTCGACTCGGCGCGCCGGCGAATTACGTACGATCGATATTTAAAAAAAAAAAATGAGGTCATGGATGGAATGAAATATGCAGCCTATATACCTATTCCTGAATGCATTACATAGAATAAAATAAGTCTAGGTACTTATTTTATTACCATAATATCACATACTTACAGTAGGTACTTACATACCTAGTAGGTAGATAGGTATAAATGACTACCTACTTTTTCTACCTATTCCTGAATGCATTATTTATGTATAAAATAAGTCTAAGTACTTATTTTATTACCATCTTATATCACACATTTACAGGTACACTTAGGTAGGTACATACCTAACAGTAGGTAAAGTAGGTAGATTGGTTAAAATGACTACCACCTACATTATGCGATACATAAAATAAAATAAGTCTAGGTACTTATTTTATTACCATAATATCACATACTTATAGTAGGTACCCATTCCTACAATACTACCTTATAGTTACTTTTTTGTTTTTTTGTAAAGGCATTAAATGCCACAATTATTTTTATATTACTAAGAGGAAACTGTTTATGTTAAAATTCTATATTCTATTGTCTAAGTTTTTCTGTGAATATTGTCTCTATTATTTTATTTTAGTTGCCGTGCCCCACCCGGGCCCATGTTAGATGTATACAATACATGTGTATTGTATATGGCTCATGAATGCAATAAATACTTTGAATTTGAATTTGAATTTGAATTTGTACTTACATACCTAGTAGGTAATGTAGGTAGATTAGGTAAAAATGGCTACCTACCTTTTCTACCTATTCCTGAATGCATTATTTATGTATAAAATAAGTCTAAGTACTTATTTTATACTTATTATATTTTATGACTACCACCTACATTATGCGATGTTATGGAAACCAGCGCTGTACCTATGAAACCTACCTAGTTACATACATTTATTGATCATACCTAAATAAATAAATAAAAAAGTAGCTCAATAAACATCAAATACGTTCATTGGACCTGTCGCTCATTTTGCGACACGTATCTTAGTGCATTCGGCGAGTAGACACGCACGTCCGTCCCGTGCGCTAGCTTGCAAGAGACTGAATAGCAAGCCAACGTGTAAACGGCAGGCGGGCCGCGCGGCCAACTCTCTTTGATCTTGGCCCAAAAACCGACACTCGACGGGATCGGCGGCCAGCCTGTACAGGCCTGTACAGGCCTGTACAGGCGTCGGCGACCCTACGCCAACCACCTCATTACACGCTGGGCGTTGGCCATGATTGAGCCTCGCCCGGCAGGCCAGGGCCAACGTGTGTTCCCTCCATAAGAGTGGGAGACACGAATTACGAGAATTCTTGTCTCCCGTTCTTCTATCATGCCCTGCACTTATAAATTAGTTATTTTATCCCAATTTTTTTTTGAAAAATAAAAAAAGGCATAAAAAATGCGACGCCAAAAAAAATATTAAGTTTATAAATGCAAAAGTTGATTTTTATGCGTAGGTATCGTGAAAACTGCTTTTCATCAAAATACTGAATGAATCTTGGAATTACGCGTAAACGTACCTAGTTTATAAACTGAAATATAACATAAGCTACTTTTTATCCAGGTAAGTACTACGCAAGCAGAGCTGCGCGGTTGCTAGGTAGAAGACATATTTTTAAAATATTTTTTAATTTTCCATTTCATTTCTTTTTAACGACTTGAAACTTGCTTCATTCGTCTCATTCTTCACTAAAACGGGTATTACACTACACGGTATTCAGGGCCCGGTAGTAAGGGAGCCTAACGCCTAGCCTCTACGCCATACGCTCTAACTCTTATTACATCACTCTTATTTAGGGTAAGGGTCCCTGAATTCAGGGTAATGTAATAAGTGCTCTAAAAACTAATAGAAACGATAAATTTTATCTTAAATTTCCGTAATGTATTCATTCCTCACTCCCTAATTTTGACAGATCACATGAGACAAACTAATTACAAAGGGACGAGAACGCGTGCGACTCATTCCAATCGGATGGATGGGAACACCATCAAAATTGGTTTAGCCGCTGTTGCATCAATGTTCTTAATGTGCGAATGATTCTATTGTGTTTAGGGTTAGTTTGGTTAATTCCTGATTTGGAGAGTGGAGATGAATTCGTTTGGATGCGTTTTGTGGGAACATTGTTTCGCTACACATTTTTGTTTGTTCAACATTGTGAATAGTAAAATTGTTAATACTTGGATATTAGCACTAGACAAACAATAGGTTTAAAGAAAATCTACCTGCATTGATACCAAAGTTACATGAAATAAGTTTAGGTGCTTTACAAAATCCACGTAAGTACTTAAATATAGAATAGAATAGAAAATACTTTATTGCACACCATAAATATTACAACAAAATAATAAATTATTTAAAACTATGTCATACAATGGGCGGTCTTATCGCTGGAAAGCGATCTCTACCAGACAACCTTAGGATGGAAAGGACTGTACGTGTAATAACATGGGGTAACATCAATATACCTATAGTTAAAATACTCAAAAATAGTACAAAAATGTGATTGTAACTCCTAATAATAATTTACATCTCCACAAAACATGTTTGATAAACAAAAACAAAAATATGTTTCAAATCTTTTATACAATGTTTTGTTAAAACATTTTTGAAAGTCTTTGAAGTTTTCTGCTAGTTTATTTAAAGGCACACACACACCACACCACTTACCACAAGCTATTCGAGCAATATCAATGTAGTATAACTTTGTTATTCGTACTATGACCTATAAAAATTGTATTGAAGTAGTGTTACTTCGAGGTTGAAATGTGTTTCTGAAACATGATTGTTTGTAAAACCTTGTGGTGAATTCTTACTGGCCAGTATTTAACAGGTAGATAATAATTTAAAAATGTCATAGCGTCCATTCGTCATGACCTATCAAACCTACCTTTTTACTATAACCGAGAGCTCTACAATAACTGGTAGTGTCGCAACTTACGTTATAAATAGTGAAGTAACCAATCACAAACGACTTGGAATTCTAAATTTGAATTAGACCAATTAGGTTGCATAATTGTCACTGTCGACAATACGATTTGAAATAACAGCCTTGTCAAAATTGAAATAATTGTGTAGAGTTATTACAAAATTATACGAAATACAGAGTACTGGTGGCGTAGTGGTTGTGGCTATAACTTTCTGAGGTCGTGGGTTCGAATTCGGACGTGCACCAACGGATTTTCTATTTGGAAAATGTATGTGCGCCTATTGTCTCTCAAGCGGTGTAGGAAAATATTTCGGTTTTCTCACGATGTTTTCTTTCACCGTAGCAATACGGATGCTTAGCTACTATCTTCAATAATTATCTGGGCTTTGTCTGTTAATTACAGAACTATAAAAATATCTAATACCAAATCTATTATGATCACGACTGTAATCCCCAGGCTCGGTAGATATCTCCTCAGATCTCTAGTTACTTAGATCTTTGAGGATATCTAAAGAGTCAGAGGCACGTCCGAACATGACATTTGTTTGGCACATGCCCACATTTCGCACAGTAGTTAGTATTCCGCACGTGACATGTTGCAAACCCATCGCCTTTCACCACACTGGTTGGGATGTACTATTGTCACAGTAAGAAGAAGAAGTAATAAATAAGTAATATAACTAATAAA
Source organism: Cosmorhoe ocellata (assembly GCA_963675405.1). Taxonomy (NCBI): domain Eukaryota; kingdom Metazoa; phylum Arthropoda; class Insecta; order Lepidoptera; family Geometridae; genus Cosmorhoe; species Cosmorhoe ocellata. The sequence continues at coordinate 3,254,887 of OY776272.1, forward strand.
TATTGGTGCACATATCACACAACGCCATCTAGCCCCAAACTAAGCAAAGCTTGTACTATGGAAACCAGATAGCTGATAGATTAATTAGTATTACAAAAAAAGCATTATATACCTAGATAATGCTTTTTTTGTAATTACATAAATGGAAGTACCTGGGTGACCAGCTTTGCTCGAATTTTTTTTGGTAAATCGTGTTTTTTGGAAAATGAAACCTAGCTAGATCGATTTATCGCCTTCGAAACCCCCTGCATACATATACAAGATATATATACAAGAAGAGACAGCGCCGGTGGTGTAGTGGTAGCACCCCTCACGATCCGAAGGTCGTGGGTTCAAACCTGGTCGTGCACCACACCAATGAGTTTTTCCATTCGAAAAAATTATGTGCGCAATGCCAGTGCTCTTAAACGGTGAAGGAAAACATCGTGAGGAAACCGGCATACCCTAGAACCAAAAATTCGAAGGTATGTATGTGTCATAGGTTAGTGTTCTTATAAGCGGCGATGGGCTTGCAACCTGTCACGTACGGAATACTAACTATGTGCAAAATGTGGGCATGTACCAAATGTCATGTTTGAACTTGCCTCTGACTACCGCCTTTAGATATCCTCAAAGATCTAAGTACTTAACTAAAGATCTGAGGAAGATAAATATCTACCGAGCCCGGGGATTACAGTCGTGATCATATAATATTTTTATATATAAGTACTAGATTTACTATTACATAGTAACACCCAGACACAGAACAAACATCTGCGTTCATCACACAAATGTTTATCCTGGGTGGGGATCGAACCCACAACCTGCAGCGCAGAAGGCAAAGCTACTACCATCTGAGTTGTGAGGCCAGTAATATAAAAGCTTTATATATTTAGATTAGATTCCAAGAATTTGAACAAGAGGCTACGATTGATAATGGGTAGGTACTTATCTATACCTAACGAATAAAATCGTTTTCAACGAGTTTCTTGGAAATAAACTGTTTTCATTATAAAATACTAGCTTCCGCCCGCGGCTTCGCCCGCGTGGTACCTTGTTAAACTATAGCCTATGTGCTATTCCAGGCTTTAATCTAGCTATGTGCCAAATTTAATACAGATTTATACAGCAGTTTTAGCGTGATTGTGTAACAAAAATCCATACATTCATCTAAACTTTCGCATTTATAACACTATAGCTTACGCACACGGATGCACACTCAGCTCTCATGGTATCCGGATAAAAAGTAGTCTAATGTGTTATTCCAGGTCATAAACTATGCGTATTCCAAGTTTCATTCAAATCCGTTCAGCCGTTTTAGTGTGATTGAGTAACAAACATCAATTCTGTATCCTTATACCCTCACAAACTTTCACGTTTATAATATTAGTAGGACTAGCAACCGCACGCGACTCAGCTTGCGTGGTACCGACCCGGATAAAAAATAGCTAGGTGTTATTCCAGGTCATAAACTACACGTATTCCAGGTTTTATCCAGATCCGTTCAGCTGTTTTAGCGTGATTGAGTAACAAACATACATCCATAATATATCCTCACAATCTTTCACGTTTATAATATTAGTAGGACTATCAACCGCGCGCGGCTTCGTTTGCATGGTACCAACCCGGATAAAAAGTAGCTTATGTGTTATTTCAGGTCATAAACTACACGTATTCCAAGTTTTATCCAGATCCGTTCAGCTGTTTTAGCGTGATTGAGTAACAAACATACATCCATAATATATCCTCACAAGCTTAGTAGGACTATCAACCGCGCGCGGCTTCGCTTGCATGGTACCAACCCGGATAAAAAGTAGCTTATGTGTTATCTCAGGTCATAAACTACACGTATTCCAAGTTTTATCCAGATCCGTTCAGCCGTTTTAGCGTGAAATAGTAACAAACATCCATACATCCTCACAAGCTTTTACGTTTATAATATTAGGTAGTAGGTACCATAGATGAGCTTTCGCCCTGCGATTATGTAGATTTTTTCCGCTTTTACTTAAAGAGTAGGTACTTGGCCTTCTTCTTAAAGTGTCATTAGTATCTTCGTACCAGTGTGGTGAAAGGATTAAAGTGCGCCTTGAGGCCAGTATAAAGGTATTTGAATCCAGGGTCTAATCTACAGTCATACAAATCTCATTGAAATCCGTTCAGCCGGTACAGAGATAAAGAGATTTATGCATAAAACTTTCGTATTATGAATGGTAAGTATAGAAAAGATACAAAATATAATAGGTAAGATAGGATAGGAAAAGAAATAAAATAGGATATTTTTATCATTACCTACACTTTTCGAATCACAATGCTCTTCTTCTTCTTCTTCTTTGTTAATGGCATCTGTCTCTTTTGAGATCAATTTATCCAAGGTCGAATTTTTAAATTATGGATAGCTTAATACAGAAAAATATGATAGCTTTTTATTTTTGGATCAAAACCTGAAGATACGCTTTTGCGGTTTTCAAAAGTCATCTTTAGCCAACCCCAAAAGTACATCCCTAATCATAAAACCATACTTTTTTTTCGTAACTTTGACCAAAAATGACATGGCAATCCTTATTTTTTCCAAAAATTATACGTCTTCGGAGCACGCACGTATAATTTGAAACTATATAATAAGTTTTTGCTTTTGTTTGTTTGTACCGCTCGTAATTATGTCTGGTCGCCGGTCTCCGGGTGGTTAGGTGATCTTCTCGCAAGCTGACATCTCTACCGGTATCTTTAGTCGTTATTATAAATCCATACTAATCCATAATTTAATATTAGTACCTGGGTGACCGAGCTTTGCTCGGTTTTTTTAATTGGTAAACGATGTTTTTTAAAAATGAAACCTAGCTAGATCGATTTATCGCCCCTGAAACCCTCTGCATACTAAATTTCATGAAAATCGCTGGAGCCGTTTCCGAGATTCCAATTATATATATATATATATACAAGAATTGCTCGTTTAAAGGTATAAGATAAATGCGAATGTAACTCTGTCTTTCTGATAGGTACGCTTTAACGCTTAAAACGATTTTGATGAAATTTCGTACAAAGATAGACTAAACTTGAGAAGACATCCTTTTATTGCGAAATCTTTGATTCCTTTAATTAAATTTAAATTAAAGGAATCAAAGAGTAGAACTAATTATGATAAGAGAATGATAATATCAGAGGGAGTCCGTTTTTATAACAATTTACCTAATAATGTGAAAGAATGTGAAAATATGAAAATATTTAAAATAGTGTACTGAAATACGTAAGAAGCATTGACAAATAGCGAACTGTATCATAATTCCTTTTCTCTCATCACTTGTACCATACACCATAATAATACTTCGTCAAAGTCATACCTAGGGTAGACTGGGTACGGTTGTGCCAATTTTCATTTGATCGTCCATAATTTCATAAGTATTCCAGTTAGCTGGAGGAAAAGTGTATTTTATAGTAAAATGGACATTTGTCTACATATAAATACTTTAATTTTTTCCATAAAGGCAAAGGTTAACCCATAGCAGCCATTTGAAAAAAAAGAAAAAATGTCACAATCGTCCCCACCCCAAGGACGGTTGTGACAGTGCCTGGGGTCGAATTTGACAGGTTCAAAAACGCACATAAACGGTCGTAAACCAACTTTATTGCACGTATTGTATGTCATACAATCACCTATAAATGTTTTACAATCAATTTATGATAAAATATAGAAAACAGTAACATTTGTATCACTTTATATAATAGGGCTCCTTAGCATCTTTAATTATTAGGTAAAAGTCTTCATATTAATTTTAATCAGGTATATAACAGCTTAAATAAAAATTTTTGTAGGTGCTTAAACATGCAACAACAAAATCAACAAAATCTAAGGAAATTCTTACTTCTAAAAATTTAACCTACTGAAATCTAGTCAGATTTTTCACAGTTATGACAAGTTTCACTGCTTGATAAGCGTTTTCATATTCTTGCAGGTAACAATGACCTCTTTCCGTCTTCTTTACATGTCGTTGCGGCATCTAAAAGCAAAAAAAATTGTTAATTATGTCACAACCGTACCCAGAAAATTTGGCACAACCGTACCCATGGTATCCATTCGCAAAAAAACAATTGCCATGACTATACCGACTAATCTACGTTCAAAGTAATAACTGCTATTTAACCACTAATGTTTAAGTTTTTACTACAATAAACACTTATCACTCCATCTGTACACATAAAACAACAATCACACAAAAAAATCGAACAAAAAAACTTACTTTCCATCGAAAAATAGTAATGTGGTACTCTGCGAGCCGCTACGTCGCGCGCCGGATGACGCAATACTGTGAAGCACATTCGGACAGGCACGCCGCTCCTTTCTTCCCTTGCACCCAACCCCGTATTCCTTATAGTTTCGCCAATATGACGACTGTCATTACCGTACCCTGGCACAAACGTACCCAGTCTACCCTACTGCTATTTTTTTCTATCTACCCTATTTTGATTTTGTTTTGTTGGATTGTTGTTACATCTACTTATTTATCAACACTTTTATAATAAGAACATCGATTAAGTACCTAAAAGTAGGTCCTAGAGGTAATAATAATAATATAAGTTAAATTTTTATAATTACATTTTCTCATTGTAAGTGAACTAGTATAGTTTTTTATGAGAAATAAAGCTTCGTTAACCATAAATAATGCGTGAAAGGGCTGAAATAAGGGATGAAGGTTAAATGCAAAATAAGAATCCTAAAAAATTAAAAATACTTTCTAAGTAAGTAACTTGATTTATGTCATTTATGTAAAGGAGGGTAGGTCATGTGTTTGGGCTGTCACTGCAACGTAAACGGCTGAACGGATTTTAATAAATGAGTCGGTTAACTCGTCTGAATTACAAAAGTTTTCTAAAATTATAACAAAAAATCCAATATGGCGGGTGTGAGACGATATTTTTCATTACTTTCAGTCGAAGCCTCACCACGAATGCATAATACAATACCGATTAATATTACATTGTTATTTCGTACCATGACCTATGCGAATTGTATTGAAGTTACTTCAAGCTTCAAATGTTACGTTTCTAAAATGGAATCGTTCTGGAAGACTTCGTGTTAAGGCCCCAAGTTTTTTATTTATTGAAAAACTATTTTAGATAAATACTTTTTGAAAGTAGGTATATTTTTTTCTAAACAGATACCTACCAACAAGATATTATCGAACAACTTTGTAGTATTGTGTCAGTTATTAACGACAGATGGCGTAATTAATGGTGACATTACATAATAAGGCTGTGAGCATGGTGATCGATTTTCTGCGATGTATTCGACTGTCAACTTTGTCTCTCTAGTTTATTTTTTTCTCTTGTGTTTTTTTGGTGGTTATTTTTCCAATAAAGCCCGAGTTCTTGACGCGAGTGTAAAATATGTGAATTAAAGTAAATAGATCCTTTCTCAATCCATCGGAGGAAATCCCGAGAATTTTGAAAAAAAAGCCATCTTTTGTGTAAAATTGACTTGACAATTTAACTATGACTTTGTTGAATTCGCCAATACTAGGTAGGTATCGGCGACCAAGAAATTGGTTTACCACTTTTCATGACATCTCCCAGTAACATAATTATTCGCTAAGGATTACTATGACAGATTCTGACGTAGCAGTTATTAATCTGTCAAGCGAAAATAGCCCTTGATGTTTTGTACGTGCAAATGATATTCAGCCTTAGAGTGTTAAACCAATTTCTTGGTCGCCTATACTTATTAATTTAAAAATTCGACATTGGAAAAATTTATCTCAAAAGAGACAGATGCCATTAATAAAGAAGAAGAAGAAGAAGAGCATGGTGTTCTTCGAAAAGCATTGTAGAAAAATCGCTGCCGCTTATGAACACAAGCACTCCCTTACCCGCGACCGCCTATATTTACCCGACCACAACACAGAACAAAAAAGTAACAGTAAAACAATGGCTTAACGAACACAATGCCTCCTCCAGCTCCGAAACAAAGGTCCTGAGTGAGGGTGCTCCACTCTCGAGGGTTCTAGAACAATTTATACGTACCCCGCCTTACTCCATGGAACTTTCTAGAAGGATCTACAAACATATATCAAACATAATAGACCATAAACTTAGATAATAAAGTCTGAAGAAGACTTTTATAAAATGTGATCACGACTATAATCCCCAGGCTCGGTAGAAATCTCCTCAGATCTCTAGTGACTTAGATCGTTGAGGATATCTAAAGAGGGTAGTCAGAGGCACGTCCGAACATGACATTCGGTACATGCCCACATTTTGAACAGTAATTTGTATTCGATACGTGACAGGTTGCAATCCCATCGCCGCTTATAAGAATTCTAACGTATGACACACCTTCAAATGTTTTGGTTCTGGGGTATGCCGGTTTCTTCACGATGTTTTCCTTCACCGTTTAAGAGCGCTGGCATTGCGCACATAATTTTTTCGAATAGAAAAACTCATTGGTGCGCGACCAGGTTTGAACCCACGACCTTCGGATCGTGAGGCAGGGGTGCTACCACTACACCACCCTGTGCTCTTCTTTATAGGTAATCATCAACTATTAACCCGTAGGTACCCAGGACAAACATTTTGATATTTCCTACTACTCGTATGACCTATAATAATCAAACTTCTGGAAATTGGTAAAAATTATGCTCAAAGATTCCATTACATAGGTAGGTACATACAACCCAAGCTAATAAAAGCGTGGTAAAAATTGTATTGAATTAGTGTTACTTCGAGCTTGAATCTTTGGCGTTTCTAAAACATGGTTTGTAAGAGCTTGTGGTAAGAGCTTCTGCGTCTACTCTTCATCCAGTACCTACTTTGACAGGCGCTGTATTTCTTATTATAAGACAATTTATAACTATCGATACGACATTTTATTAAGCTAGGTACTAAAGAGCACTGGCGGTGTAGTGGTACCCCTGCCTCAAGTTCGAAGATCGCGGGTTCAGGCCTGGTCGTGCACCAATGAGTTTTTCCATTCTAAAAATGTATAGGCGCAATGCCAGCGAAAAATTAAATAAAATTTCAGATCTTTTACACTCGTGGTAAGATTCGGGCATTGGAAAAATAACCACCAATATGAGACAGTTTAAACTCAAACTAACACGAGAATATAATGTATATAAAAAAACTAGATAATAATTTTCGATAGATGAAACAATCAGAAGAAATCTTACGTCTCTTTCATTTATGTAAAAACAATAGAGTTAGGACTATGCCAGTGGAATTTATAGCTATCAAATTAAGTAGTTTAATAACACTTGACATTGTCAATATTGATCTGACAGGTGCCATAAAGAAGATCAAACTGTCAAAATTATTTAAAAATCTTTCGATTAATCATCCTATTAAATACCTAACTAACGGCGAATTCAATCAAAATAGTTAAAGCACTATCCTTAGAAGAAATCGTAGTTGTCAAGAGTAAACACTGACTTGCATTTGACATTACATTATTTTGAAAATAGTTATATATAACGGTAGTTGGTCTAACCCACTCTATGCAAAATGAATCATCTTATTAAAACACTTATTACAAGTAATCTATACTAATATAATAGGTATACTATAATAGGTATTGTATAGAGGAAAGATTTGATTGTTTGTTTGAATTGAATAGGCTCCGAAACTACTGAACCGATTTGAAAAATTCTTTCACCAATGTGTAGAATGAACTTTCAAGATGAACATAGGCTATATTTTATGTAGGTACTTCTCGGACGACGCCGCGTGCAGAAGCTAGTATTAAATAAAGGCAGATAGGTAGATAGAAATACATTGAAACAACATTTTAAAATCGTCAGTTGTAAAAGTCCTTATTGATTTTATGTGACAGTCGAGTTAAAATGAAAGCTTTTAGATACATTCAGGAAGAAAATAGCGGCGTGATGGCGCCCACATAAAAATACTGGCGTTTTATGTTGAACAACATTTATGTCTAGTTATTATTTAACAATGACATACTTTTTACTCGACTGCGAAGTAAATAAGTTTAAAGCGTAGTTTATGAAAGTATCTTGGGTGAGTTTTTCTGTCTGTCTCTGTCAAAAAAACACTCACGCGACTGTAATCATAATTAAATAATAATGATTCAAACTGAAGATATCTGTCACGTGACGTAAAATAAATGATTTATATTCTATTCTAATCCCCAGGCTCGGTAGACATCTCCTCAGATCTCTAGTTACTTAAATCTTTGAGGATATCTAAAGAGTCAGAGGTACCTACGTCCAAACATGATAATTTATGATATTTCATTTTGAGTCTGTTTTTGTCAAATCTTGGATTTTTCTGGATCACATAAGTGATATACTAAGCTACAAAATGGCGGCTGTTACAAGCTACTTTCAAATCTGTTTTATTTTTATTAGTTACATAACAATAACGCAAGAGTTTTCATATTTAAAAAGGTCATTATTGCTAGTGAGATTGTAAATATCCAAGATACGTTATGCCTAGTATGTATGAAATCAGTATGGATAGGTATTAATTATAATTGAATAACGGGTATTTATCACGTACCTATTTTGTTTTTATTCCTATTGAGTCTGCCCGCGACCACGAACGCTGTAATGTGTTCGAAACGTCGGGAATAAAAACAAAATAGGTACGTGATAAATACCCGTTATTCAATTATAATTATGTCATCAAATCACGAAAGTTTAAAAAGTTTAATGGATAGGTATTTTTCAAAAAACTTTTTTAAAAAACTTTTGAAAACTACCTCGGTACGTAGCTACATAATTCAAATCAAACTTACGCGTTTCACGTAAACCCTCTTTTTGAATTCATCCCCTCTTCATTAGTTCCCGCCCTCGGCCACAGATGGGGTGGTAGTAAGCCGGCGGTCGCCATGGCAACGCAGGGCGCAGTACCTAGGGTGAATTAATGATTATGAAGAACTTGTCATTTCTACTTTTTATTCTGAATATGGATAAGGAAAACACCAGTTTACCACAAGCTCTTTGGACGACTGTAATCCCCGGGCTCGGTAGATATCTCCTCAGATCTCTAGTTACTTAGATCTTTGAGGATATCTAAAGAGTCAGAGGCACGTCCAAAACATGATATTCGGCACATGCTCACATTTTGCACAGTAGTTTGTTGGTTCCTATTCCATTTAGTTTAGCGAAAAATGCCATAGATCTGAAATGATGCACTAGGTATCTAATGACAACATAAGTTGCTCTTTTCTCTGCGCAAAAGAAGACAAAATATTTTTTTTGTTTTATCCATCCACAATTTAATGTTGAAATTATGGAAGACAAGACAATGTCATGTGAATTAAAGTGCAGTTCCTTTCTAAATTCATCTGAAAAAATTCCGAAAATTTAAAACAAAACAGCCATCTTTTGTTTAAAATTGACTTGATACTTGACTGTGACTCTGTGACGTTGACGCCATTAAAATAAAAAAAATGACACTGGCAAAATTGAACTCCAAAGATACAGATAATAATTATGCCATAAATATGTGGAAGAAGAAGATTCTTGTCATCAAAAATCTTCTCAAATTTCATAGTCAAATGTCAAGTCAATTTTAAACAAAAGAAGGCTGTTTTTCGAAATTCACGGGATTTTCTTCGATGCATTTAAAAATGAACTGCTCTCTTTAATTCACATATTTTACACTTGCTTCAAGAACTCAGGCTTTACTGAAAAAAAACCACCGAATTTTACGCAAAAAAACTCAAAATAACACGATACAAACTATAAAAACTAGAGCGACAAAGTTGACAGTCGTATGCATCGCAGATATTCCATCTAAAATCTCTCATTATATTGATTTTTTGTGGCTTTGACACTATGACATTTGACGTAAGTAGGTAGGTACTTGAACCACTTAGAGCCCCATGTTGTTGACCTGTGAAGAAGAAAATTGGTGGTTAAATTGAATCATTCATTGTAATGGATGGCCACTTTAGATTTTTGTGACCATCTTGCATTACCTATTTACGTAAATACCTATATAAGATTATATAACTAGCAGATTAAATAAGTAAATAAGATAAATTCTATAAAAAAATTAATCAATTTTCTCGATTTTTTATTTTTTTTTCCTTAAAACCTCTTTCAAACTACTTTAACTACGATTAAAATTAACCAAAATGGTCTAGCCGTTAAGTGATGCGCTTACAAAAATGTAGGTACAACGAAAAATATTGAATAATTATTTATTTTTATACTTAGATATTATGTTTGTTAGTTTTTTTTGTTCAATAGTAATACTCACAAACTAAACAAAACAAAAGAAAATTGGTACATATTTAAGTTTTGAATAAACTATAGAATGTCAAATTAAAAACATTTTGAATTGAGAACTGCAGTCTTAACATGCGCACTGTATAAAAAAAAGTCGCAGCTTTCAATAAGAACTTCATAACGCAATAAATCTGATAATATTTATGCCGTCTCTATCTTTCCTGTTACAATCACGTGCTTTAAAAAGAGACAGGATGTTTCTATAATACACCACGTAAAGAAGCTCATAATGACATGCAATACAACCCGTGCTGTTCTATCCTGCTTACGCATTAACGTTCTCGCTAAGTTAGAAAAAGATAGATATAGATTAAAGCTTCGATATCAAATTACATTATGGAGCGTCCATATTACGTAGAGCCCTCGTCATTCATAGAAATTTTATTTCGAAAGATTTTTTTGAGAGTTGTTTATCGTGGAGAGGTCTTTTTAATTTGGTGGTTGCCGTTATTTTTCATAGCGGTTGTGAAGTGAAAAATGGAGGGAAAATTTTATTTATAGTTCGTAGATGTTGGCTGGTAAATGAGTTTTTAATATTATGTTTTGGTGTCGGATAGATTTTCCTGATTTTGAAGTTAGGGGTCAAATAGAGTTGATCGTATTTTGTTAATGTGGATTTGCGTCGGACACTGATTGATTTATTGTCTAACTCTTAACAGGCAGCCATTTTTTACGAATTTACCTTCAACAGCATTTTACAGGGTGTTAGGAATAGTGTTAAGTGAAAATTGAAAAATAGAGCACCCTTAGTGACTAGTTTTAAGATTTCTTTATCTATTATTTACTGGATTTTTGTAAGTATTTTTTTGTTTAAACTACGTTTAGACACGTTATAAGAAATGAATAGTACCTACCTAGAATAGATTATTTTTTATTTGACAGACACCAAACAACACAAAACGATTATTACAAATGATATAAGTGATGTCATAGGTAGGTAATAGATAGGTACCTATGTACTGAGAAATTTTTCAATGAGGAGTAAACCAAGAAAATGTAATAAACAAACTAAAAATATCTGCTCAAAAACCAAATACTTAATACCTCTGAACTCACATAAACCCGTTTCAATTTACAAAAATTTAAAGTTTATATTTTTTTGTTTATGTTTTTATATTTTGGACTACATACCCGCAAATAGATTTCAACAATTCCCATGAACAATTTCAATAAAAAATAGCCAACACAATACGGACTATAATATTTCCACTAGTTTGAACGATAAAATTGTCTTGTACAAAGCACCAATTTGCCTGTAGTCGGGTGAAATTGCTCGAAAAGAGGGTAGTTACAAATTTGCGAATCAATTTTGAATTGTGCGTGTGCATTCGACCGTGAGACGCGGCGGGGAGAAGACGTGTGAGGGAGAGATGATTGTAGCTTTTTGGCTTCTGATGGAGGTCAATAGAGATGGAATCAAATAATTTTTAGACCCCTAAGGATGCTACAGCCCTTAAAGGATTCTTTCAAGCACAGATAATTAACCCAGCGCTATTTGATATCAAAATAAATGGTACCTAGGCAGTTGTAGATATTTTGTCTTTGGTTTTTTAAAGAATTTTTGAAGTCGGCCCAGTGGTTTTTTAATTTTATTCGTTACAAACATACAAAAATACAAATCTTTCCTCTCTATAATATTATGAGTATACTAGCTTCCACCCGCGGCTTCGCCCGCGTGGTACCTTGAAAAACAAAAACGAATCTATACCTCGGGAACCGTACATTTTTCCGGAATAAAAAGTAGCCTATGTGCTATTCCAGACAATAATATATCTGTGTGCATATTTTATCCAGATCCGTTCAGCCATTTCAGCGTGAAAGAGTAACAAACATCCATACATACAAACTTATACGTTTATAAGTACTATTAGTAGCCGATAGTCGCCTTCAAAATAAACTTGAAAGAAATCAACAAAATCATAACTTAAAAAAATCGATTTACCACATAATAGTAATCATTTTTATCTGACACGCACATTGACATAAGGGCCCATCCCTCCCCTAAAAAAGACACCCCTATTTACTCAAACCGGAACCATAAATGACTATATTTTTTTTAAAACCGCATGACGACGTGTGGCGCCTACGCAGACATTCGAAATTTGAATTTGAAATTGGAACGTAATGGCGTCTGGCGGCGTCCATTAAAAATAGATCATAGTCATAGATGTTTTGATCCGAATTTTCGGGTAATTTTATATCGATTAATATTTGATTATGGCAACAACATAATCTTTCAATACCTACTCATTAAAACCTACGTCATAATGTAAACTCTTACATAATATCCTCAAAGATCTAAGTAACTAGAGATCTGAGGAGATATCTACCGAGCCTGGGGATTACAGTCGGTCGGGATCATCTTTGTTTGTTTTTAAAGAATACAAACACTCACACGACTGTAATCCCCAGGCTCGGTAGATATCTTTTCAAATCTCTAGTTACTTAGATCTTTGAGTAGGTATACATAAAGAGAGTAACTATTAGAGGCACATCCAAACATGATATTTAACACATGCTCACATTTTGCACAGTAGTAGGTATTCCGTACGTGACAGGTAGCAAGCCCATCGCCATTCACTGAACAGATAAATAACAGACATTTTGTTTAACTCCCCGCCACTTTGTATGCAAAATGTTATTTTCATACAACCTATAACTATATTGAGAGAGTGAATTTTGTAAGGCCAGGTCAAGAGTACCCTAAACCGACGCGGATGTATGAAGAATGTAGAGAGTGAATGAAGCAAGAGGTATGTCAGGATCGTAGCAAGTGGAGATCCGTGGTCTCTGCCTACCCCGTCGGGAAAGAGGCGTGATTTTATGTATGTACCTATTTCAAAATATAAGTTCACATAAAAGGAAAAAGTACCATAAGAGAAACTTACATAATCTCCAAATTTCAGCTCTCTATAACTTATTCTAGGCTGTGAGTTGGTTTATCAGTAACGGAAGAATTTTATATACCTATCCTAAGTAATATTATAAACGCGAAAGTTTGTAAAATGTATGGATGTACCTATGTTTGTTACTCTTTCACGCTGAAACGGCTGAACGGATCTGGATGAAATTTGACACAAATATAGATTATAGTCTAGAATAGCACATAGGCTACTTTTAATCTCGGAAAAATGTACGGTTCCCGCGGTATAGATTTATTTTGGTTTTTCAAGGTACCACGCGGGCGAAGCCGTGGGCGAAAGCTAGTAGATAATAATATTGTTTACGTATTGTCTAGACTCTACATCATTTGAATAAGTACCTACACACTTAATGTTACTAGGCGCCATTAACTCTAAATGTTTATATTATAACTAAAATTAGTTTTTTATTATTCATAAGATGTTATTTTTTGTAATTATGAAAATAGCTCCAATAAAATTGGGATATTTTAACATATTATTATTATTTTAATATATAAGTACCTAGGTATATTAAATCACGTCTGTTTTGGGCTACGAAGAGACGGATTTCTTACGATACAACATATTTTTACATATTTTTTTATTATGTAAGTAAGTTTATCTAAGAGTGTTGGCTTAAGAATCAACAAAATAGGTATGTTTACATTTATTTTCTTTTATTAAGTACTAGCTGACCCGGCAGACTTCGTACTTATTTAGAAAAACGTTTTTATGGGAAATAGAAAAGGGCTAGTTTTAGGGTTTTCCCGGCAGTTATTCGAATTTTTCTTACCTTTAAAACCTTCCCTAGACCTCCACGAACATTTCAAGACCAAGATAAGATAAATCCGTTAAGCCGTTCTCGAGTTTTAGCGAGACTAACGAACAGCAATTCATTTTTATATGTATAGATAGATGTAGGTTTATTCATTAAACGAGTTTTGGCTTAGGAATAATCATTCAGGAATTAAGCACTAAAATAACAGAGAATGGCAATCAATATAAAGTAGAATCAATTTGGGATATAAAGAATCATCAAAATCGGTCATTTATTGGCGTAGATACTAACTTACACTTTATGTGAAAAATAAAGCTAAATTGACCACCACCTTTTTTGAAGTCGGTTAAGCTAAGTAGGCACCAAATTACTCCATTTTTTCTTTAAACATTTTGCACTTTGATATAGAAAACACTTTTTTATACCACTAATGACGCTTTACACACGAAAAATAAAACTTTTTAGATAAAAAATACTATCACAAACCCATTAACGCTCGTCATTTTAAAACGTTAGGTAATATAGTTTGTCCTTGTCACGCAACATAAAAAAAAAGAGACAAATTTTAAATTTCATTTTACGAAAAAATACCTTATTTGACCATATTATTCCATTTTGAAAACGTTAATAATTGTTTGTCCTTGTCAATCAACATAAAAAAGAGACTTAGTTGAAATGACATTTTGCAAGAAGTGCTTTACCTTTTATGTCAATGTTATTCTTCTTCTTCTTACCAGTGTGGTGAAAGGATCAAAGTGCAACTCAGAGCCTCTTTTCTTGACATAATTGTCTATGATTTTTTATTATTGATGATATTGAACTCAAAGACAAAAATAGAATACTTAAATTCTGTTGTCATCTTTTCATTGACATTAGAATGAGAAATATGGACACTATTTTTATCGAGCGTTTTAAAATGAAATGGTTATTAACACAGGGTTTATATTGGGTTAGATTTTATGTATATAAACACAGTTTTCGTCTGTATGTCTGTTCTCCAGCAGTGACTACACCGTAATGGTATAACTGCGGTTTTAAACCAATTAGGTACAAGCGATTCGTAGCCAAACCAATATGTAATTTGGGGTCAATTTGAAATTGCCATGTTTATTAATGCTTATATTTTAACCCAACTGCGGAGACGGAGGGTTATTGTGTTTCGGGTATTGTATGCGAGTTCTTTTGGCTATCAAACTTTGATTACAAGATTGACATAGGCTATTAAGAAATTTTAAAAATTCCAATATGGCGGCTGTGAAAAGCTATTTTTTTATAACTTTCAGTCGGGTTTTTTTAATTTTAAGAAGTTTTTATTAACGTTGCACGAAGTCGCGGTTACACTGTATTCCAAATTTTATACAAACCCGTTCAGCCATTTGGGTTACAGAGATAGCCAAAGGATATCATACCTGCTTTTAGTATATACACCCCAAATACAATACTCTCCACCTTGCAGTCAAATACATTATCCTCATTTTCGCAGTCGGCTACAACACTTGACACTGGCAAAATTTATCTTATTATAAACAGATGCCATTTAACTTCCAAAAATGTAAACAATAAGAAAATTCAAACAGTTTTGCCTCAAGACTGAGGATTCGGTAAGTCAGCCGACTAATCGAACCCTAATCAGGGGATCAATGACGTCATACAAAACTGCATCTTTTACCCATAAAAACCTCATTATATCCCATACAATGTTCTGCAGGACAGATGGGTATCAATTTAATATATTTATAATATCTAAACCCATATTACGATTCTAGTTTTGGGAACTTATATTAACATAATGATATGCTTAGCGGCGTAGAGTAGGCTTTGGATCAGAGGGTTTTAAAACCGTAGGATCTTAAATCCCATGATCACCACTGGTAGGTATCCCCAGGCTCGGTAGATATCTCCTCAGATCTCTAGTTACTTAGATCTTTGAGGATATCTAAAGAGTCAGAGGCACGTCCAAACATGATATTTGGCACATTTTGCTCAGTGATTAGTATTCCGTAGGTACGTGACAGGTTGCACGCCCATCGCCGCTTTAAAAATAGGTAAGTAGGTACTAACATTATGACACCTTCGATTTTTTTGTTCTAGGGTAGGTATGCCGGTTTCCTGACGATGTTCTCCATCACCGTTTAAGAGCACTGGCATTATGCACATAATTTTTTCGAATGGAAAAACTTCGAATGGAAAAACTCAAAAAAACATTAGTGCACGACCAGGTTTGAACCCACGACCTTCAGATCGTAAGGCACATCTCTATATCTGTCGCTATTCGACGTACTGCCCAAAAATAATCTCAGCTGTTACACGGCCTAGGTTTCGCTTGGTCCGAAAAATAATATCAAATATTCCACTTTTTTATTCTATTCACTGTGGACAGATAGGGGCCAGATAGGGACACATAGATACATATAGATAGGGAACAAATAGACCAGAGGTAGATGTAAAGGAAATATGGACTGTGTGAAAGATCTGATGTCTCGTATTCTTACACTACTCTACGCAGTCCGTTCATCTCAGTTACCTACTCATGTTAATACACATCTTTATATAATATACCTTGTATACAAAATAAGCCTAATTATATTCAACTTTATATTACGGTCGTGTATAAAATTATTGATATTAACAACTCGATGGGTTTTGAACATATTTTAATCATTTATATCGTGTTATGCTTAGGTTTTTGATAATAAAGACTGTGTTGCAATGTAACAGTCTATAGCTAATATACAAAGCTATAATATACAGTACCTAGATGACCGAGCTTTGCTCAGGTTTTTTTAAAATGACGTTTTCTAAAAATTACACCTAGCTAGATCGATTCATTGCCCCCGAAAGCCCCTGCATACTATATTTCATGAAAATCGTTGCAGCCGTTTCCGAGATTCAGATTATCTATACACATAATAATACAAGAATTGCTTGTTTAGGTATAAGATGCCGCAAGTTCAGTCGTAAACTGACTTATTTCAAAAATTTTGGTGAATCTTATACCTTTAAACGAGCAATTCTTGTATTATATATATGAATATAATCTGAATCTCAGAAACGGCTCCAACGATTTTCATGAAATTTAGTATGCAGAGAGTTTTGGGGGTGATAAATCGATCTAGCTAGGTTTCATTTTTAGAAAACGTCGTTTACCCCAAAAAAACGAGCAAAGCTCAGTCACCCAGGTACTTGAAATTTAAATAAACAAAACGACTCAAAAAAGCGCGATCTATCGCCTATTAAATCAGAAACTATCCGAATAAGGTTAGAAAAGGACCGAAAAACATTTTCTTAATTTCCCAAAATATGAACTTTGGAGAGAGTTTACCACTGGAGGAGCGATATGTACATTATAGCTTCCACTGGAGCTACAGTTTTATATTTTTGGTAACAATCTCTGAGCTTAATCGAACGCTGGTTTTAGATTATGGGAAAATTCTTCACAAAATACTCTTTATTTTGTAACATTTTGAGTCATGTGATTTACAGTGTTCTTGCGGAAACGGAAGTCTCGAGAAAATAAATTAGGTATAGAATAATAGCTATATTTGTTTGGCTTTCCATATTAATCTATTATTATTATTATTAAACATATGATGTGTCTGACTGACAGAGACTAAACCATAAAAGTACATAATTATTAGAGAGCCAAAAGTTGTAGGGTAAGTTTATTCGGTAGGTACCTAACTAGAGGAGCAAAAAAGGGCCGAAATTCAAACTCTAGGAAGGGTAAAATTTGTATGAAAAATATATTACGAGAGCAAAGCCACGGTGAGTCGGGTAATACAACGAAATACTCCAAGTAATACCCAAAGTAATGTACACCCCACTTAAATACGAACCCTATCGATTTTTCAGCGCCATCTATCGGCGAGTAGCATTCATACCACTAGCGCTCCGTCACGCCGCGGCAGTTTCCCGAACTAATCGCGTCGTCAATCAAAATGGCCATAATTGGAACAATTTGCCTTAAATTAAATAGATTTATTGATGTTAACAAGCTATTACGTATTATTTGTGCGGTAACTGTGTATTTAACACGCTAAATACTACATTTTGTCGCGGCAGCTATTTTAGTTCAATTAAAAGTAATTTATATTGTTAGTAAAATACATTTGTTACACTGTAGGTAGGTTAGTAAAGTTTTTTTACTAACTTGTAGGCAAGTAGGTACTTTTATTGACAAAAGTATTTAAAAATAATTTTGGAATACCATGAAAAATAGATACGCACCTCATTTTATGTAGTTTAAAGGTATGATCTACCTAGTATTTTTATGTTATGTTGACTGTGAGTTGAAATAGCTAAGTATCCAAAGGGATTTTCTGCGGTGTATTTGCCTGACAACTACGTCGCTCTGGTTTTTATGTTTTCTCGTGTTATTTTGAGTTTTATTGCGTAATTTTGGTGGTTATTTTGCCAATAAAGCCCGGGTTCTTGACGCGAGTGTAAAGTATGTGAATTAGAGTGAATAGTTCTCGTCAAATTCCATCGGAGGAAATCCCGAAAATTTTCAACAAAACAGCCATCTTTTGTTTAAAATTGACTTGACTACTTGACTATGACTCTGTGACGTTGACAATACTTATAAATAAATACACTTGACACTGGCAAAATTGTTCTTTATGAGACAGATGCCATAATTGAAGAAGAAGAAGAAGTATCCAAAGTGTTTTTTTATGTTCCTCACTACGACTTAAGAACTCATACAATTCTACTTCATATTATTATAGGGAAGCGAATTTACTTAGTTACATAAAGATTTAATATAATAATTGTAAATACATATCTACTCAAATTGCATTTATTATGCATTTGCCATTGACAAAAAATATACCTAGGTACTTTACGAAAATAAATAATAATAAAAATATGCGCGGGATTATGTACGAACGTGAAAAGGATCGAGAGTTGTAATAAGTACTAGACCTAATTAGAGACAATAGGGATAATTTATTTACAAAAACGTTCATAATTCATATTACTTTCACGTTAAGACGTTATTGACAATATATCGGCTTTTTAAACGTCAAACAGCTCAGTTTAAGCCAAACAATTGAGTCAAAAATAAATACACATAAATATTGTACAGAGCCGTTGTGAAAGGAATGTGCACGAATCGAAATGTCACGGGACCGAGAGACAGAGACGAATTCAAGGACTTATTACTATAAGTACCTACATTAATCATTCTATATTCTTCAATATTCTATACCTACATTAATCCTACTAATATTTTAAACGCGAAAGTTTGTAAGACTGTATGGATGGATGTATGTTTGTTACTCTTTCACGCTAAAACGGCTGAACGGATCTGAATGAAATTTAGCACAGCTATAGATTATGGTCTGGAATAACACATAGGCTACATTTTATCCCGGAAAAATATAAGGTTCCCGCGGGATAGATTTGTTTTTGTTTTTCAAAGTACCACGTGGGCGAAAGCTAGTATATTATATATTAAGTATATTTCTGTACATTAATCTATACCTACTAATACAGGCCATCAGCAAACATGAACCTACATTAAGGCACATGTTAATTTAAATTTCTTTTTCTAGCTGTAAGTTTTCCAAAAATAATAAAAAGCTAAAGAGTTTGTTTGGTTGAACGCGCTAATCTCAGGAACTACTGGTTGGAATTAAAATATTACTGTTGCGCTGTATAGTCCATTTATCGAGGAAGGCTATAGGCTGTATAACATCACGCTACGACCAATAGAAGCGGAGCATCAATGAAAAATGTTGCAAAAACGGGAAAAAATATTACATAACGCTAAACAAAGTTGCGCGAGAGTCAAATATTTTACAACTAATCAACAGGCAACGGTATTTATACTAGACTAGCTTCCACCCACGGCTGCGCCCACGTGGTACCTTGAAAAACAAAAATAGATAGATCCCACGGGAATTGTACATTTTCCCTGGGAAAGGAAGGCCACATAACCCGTCCTGAGTCCGTCCCTGTCCAAATGCCGTGGGACCCGCCATTTGACACACGCCATTTCATAAAGAATGGAACAGACGTCATTTTTCTCTTTTCCGTGTTTCGAAATGCATTTACAGTTGTTCATACTCGATACAAGTACCTACCTACTAGGTATTTGACGGAATATTGAGTACTTTTTGGTCAGTTACTTACTTAGCTCGGTGAAAAGTATTAAAAACTAGCTTCTGCACGCGGCGTCGCCCGCGAAGTACTAACATAAAATATAGCCTATGTTCATCCTGAAAGTTCATTCACATTGGTGAAAGAATTTTTGAAATCGGTTCAGTAGTTTCGGAGCCTATTCAATTCAAACAAACAAACAATCAAATTTTTCCTCTTCATAATATTAGTATAGAAAAGTTGTTCCAATTTCAAATTGATTCGATAGCTAAAACTTGACTGCTGTAAAATCAGATCAGATAAATTTAGCTCGAAGAAAAATTATTTAAATAAATAGCTGTTCCAATTTTAAATTGATTCGAAACTTGACTTGTTAAATCAGATCAGAAAAACTTAGCTCGGTGAAAATGTTACTAAAAAATTAACTGTTCCAATTTCAAATTGATTCTATAACTAACAGGTAGGTACTTGACAGTTGTAAAATCAAATCAGAAACTAAGTATTTGGTGAACAAAGAAATAAATATGAAAACGTCATTCATAATAAATAATAATTTTAGATACCTATAGCCTTTATTTACAGAAATAATAATTATGTATTTTAATATACCTACCTACACACTATAATATAGTATTGTTTTTCAAGTAGTTTTACTTGCGAAACAGATCTAGAGATCTAGAGAAACAGAGATAGATAGCTCAAATGATCCAGAACTCCAGATCACTGCCAGAGTGAAGTGTCCTCAAGACTTGTAAGATTATATTTCCAAATAAATGAAAAAACATTTTTTTTAGCTATTAATTAAATTAGCCAGAAAAATGTAAGTAAATTAGTAATACCTACAATAAAAAGAAAACTTTAAACTACCATGCACACGACCAATAGATGGCGCTACTAACACTAAGTATATTATAGAGACATAGAGATACGTAAGATAGAGACAATGTAGAATACAATAAATCTCTAGGACCAGCGGTTTGGGCTCTGCATTGGCTTTCAATACTTAAGTCAATCACGACAAAGTTTTTTATAGTACTTACTAGCTTTCAACAGCGACTTCGCCTGCGTGGTACCTTGTTAAATTATAGACTATAGGTACGGTATCCCAGAGAATCTCTGTGCTAAATTTCATCCAGATCCGTTCAGCCGTTTAAGTGTGATTGAGTAACAAAAATCCATACATCCATCCAAACTTTATCATTTTTATTAATTATTACTCCAATACAAACTTTCATCCCTTATTTCAACCTCTTTAAGCATTTTTTCGCCTTTCTAAAGCTCTACTCTATCTTTGTTCCGAATTTCATCAAAATCGGTTCAGCGGTTTAAGCGTCAAAGTGTAACAGACAGACAGAAGTTCCATTCGCATTCGTAATATTATAAAAGTAATGAAAGTATGGATTGTGATTCAAATCTATTGGTGCACGACCGAGTTCGAACCCACGACTGTAGGATTCGACAGCAAATACTACCACTAGCTCGTAGGTATAATTTAATCACAGTAAGCTCAATAACAGAAGGATCACTTATAGATAATAATATAATAGCCAAAAAACAATAAAATATTCGTAACAGATGTGTGTAACTCCACTTACGGGGTTACGACTCTTATAACCCCTTACCCGAAGCCACAGCACTCTCACCCTTATTAGCAAAGCTTTAAGGGTGATTTTGAGTGTTCAAGAGTTGTATTATCGCGACTAAAGTTGCAAGTTAAGGGCTCTAAGGTATGAGTGTTAGAAAATTGTTAATAAATAAAGTAGTGCTTTTGTGTTACTGCTTTCAATGATGCTGTGGTTCGGTATTAAGTTTTTAGGGTTCCGTATCTGAAGGGTAGCTAACAGGACTAACAGGCATCATTTTTGCTCTGTAGCTAGTATACTGAACGTGATAGGTTGCAAGCTTATCGCCGCTAATAGAATAACAAATCTATGACATATACGTTTAATCTATAGACTAGTGTCCGCCCTCAAAAAGCAAATCTATCCCACAGGAACCGTACATTTTTCCGCCAGACTATAATCTATATCTGTGCCAAATTTCATCCAGATCCGTTCAGCGATTTCAGCGTAAAAATGCAACAAACAAACATCCATACATTCTTACAAACTTTCGCGTTTATAATATTAGTAGGATAAAGATCTAACTTACGATATTTAGAAGGTTTTCGATAACAAAGTACCGGGCTTCTCACGATGTTTTCCGTCACCGTTTTGAGCACTCTCATTGAGCAAATATTTTTTTCGAATAGCAAAATATTGATGCTCGAACCCACGCCCTTCGGACCACAAGGGGTATGTCACCACTACACCACCAGTGCTAATAACTTAGGTGACCACAACTCGTATTTTCTAGGTTATAGCAGTTACCCTGTGGAGTACAATTATCAACAAAAGTGCACAATACGTGCTCAGTGGCTCGTGGAGGCTTTGTGTGAGTACGTTTATTATGATTCGCAGAGAAAAATCTAACCTGATGGCTATTGAAGGTTGGTACAAGCGCGCGCAAAAGGTATTCGATAAAAATTTATTGAAAAATGTAGGTTCCACTGATTTTAGGTGTATCACACGCGGCCTGGTCATAGTTCATTGAGTTATAGGTAAGGCAGCGTTCCCACTACGCCGGACCGGCAGATCTGCCGCGCCGGTAAATCTGCCGGAAGGGCTAGTGGCTGTACAATTTATATGAAGCTATTCACATTATCCCGGGTCCGGCATTTTTGCCGAGCCCGGCATTTTTACCGAGCGTTTTGTCAGTACGAATTGCCGGTAGAACGACCGGGCCCGGAGTAATGTGAACGAGTTTGTGCCGGTATCTGTCCCCCGCTCGTCCCGCTCGTGCTCCCCTCGCCCCGCCCGTGTTCCACTCACGTCATTCGGCAAATAATTGAAGAACTTTGATTCGTCTCTTCTAAGTTCACCCATTAATGTTTCAAATGTTCCAAGTGAAAATCTTTCCCGTAAAATAGGGTGTACCCAATGTTTTCTTTTATTTTGCCTTCTATTAAGATACCACCACAACACAACAATTTCGTCGTCCATTGTGCGCGCAGGTCCAAATTCAACAGAGGTCTTGACTGTCTGAATTTCTTCCGGGATCCGATGTAAGTCCGGTGTCCGGTTTCCGGCAGGTCTGCCGGTCCGGCGTAGTGGGAACGCTGCCTTAGTACTAAAAAATGTATAATAAATGCAAAACTGTACGTAGGTTGTATTAAAAAAAACTCATAATGTGAAAATCACTCTGTAAATAAGTTAAACTGCTTTAAAAGTAACTAGGTATATTGAATTATGCTTATTAAAACAGGGGCCTTACCATAAAAATGTAATATTAATTCGGTAATGTATTTTGAATTTGTAGTGAGGCCCCTAATCGCTCAAAAATTTATATTTATTTTTCGTTCTGACAGTAATATTATTTATTGAATACATGTGAGCTTTCCATTCTGATCTTATTAGGTACTAACTTATATTAGAAATATCAAATATAGATATTGAATTGATTAGTAATTATAAGAACTTACAAAACTATTTATCAAATGGGCAACAGGTTTATAATAAACTACAATCGGCTTGCAACCTGTCATGTACGGAAAAGTATTTGGTGTGAAAAACGTGAGCATTGTATTGTTCGGAAAGAAAATGCTTGGCTTTTTTGGAGAAAAATGTATTTTTTTTTATAAAATGTTAAGACTGTTAACTCAAAATACTTCAATATTTTTTTTACTTAGTAGCTTCTGCGCTCGACTGTACCACAGAATGTGCACATTGTTGGCGAAACAGATTATGACGGATTTTGAAATAAATAATAACAATGTTTGTGATCTATTGTTGTTGGAATCTGGGATTCACCCTTTATACGCGCCCTTGAATTATGCCACATTAATACATACCTATGAATAATGTTATAGTAATATCTTTTGACGCATTTATCGTGAATTTATGTATTCAGAGAGCAAGAAAAATTTAGACAAAATTCTTTAGTAGCCCAGCAAGATTATATTTATTTCAAATTTTATCCAAATCTGTCCAGCCGTTTAGGCGTAATGACACAACATCAAAACTAATAAAAGCACAAACTACTATAATTTTTTTAAAGATGGCCACTAATCAATAAATGATTTTAACAAGATTAGAATTTCAACCAAATCTGTCCAGCCGTTTAGGCGTGATGACACAAACATCAAAATTAATAAAGGCACAAACTACTATAGATTTTTTAAGGTGGCCACTAAATAATAAATGACTTGTCTTTACCGAGATTCAAACCCGCGATCGGAAAGCATGCCACCACTACACCAGATCATCTTAGGAGTATTTCTGACCTTTTTACATACGAACATATAAATTAACAAAAACACTACCGGAATCACGCATTCGCGATTGGACACGGAACTCATTAAGAGTGACAACAAACAGACAGACCGACTCCTGCGCATCACCAAATAATTAATATTTGATCGTAAGAAACGTCCTTGCCATGGGCTGTTCCGTTTAGATCCAATTTATGTTCCCATTTTTTAATCTTATTAATATAAGTACCTGGGTGACCGAGCTTTGCTCGTTTTTTTTGGTAAATGACGTTTTCTAAAAATGAAACCTAGCTAGATCGATTTATCGCCCCCGAAACCCTCTACATACTAAATTTCATGAAAATCGTTGGAGCCGTTTCCGAGATTCAGATTATATATATACAAGAATTGCTCGTTCAAAGGTATAAGACTAAAGGTATAAGATAAATGCGAAAGTTTGTATAATGTATGGATGTATGTTTGTTACTCTTTCACGCTGAAACGGCTGAACGGATCTGAACGAAATTTGGCACAGATATAGAATATAGAGTGGACTAGCACATAGGCTACTTTTTATCCCGGAAAAATGTACGGTTCTCGTGGGACAGATTTGTATTTGTGATGTGTTTTTTAAGTATTCTTATAAGCGGCGATGGGTTTGCAACATGTCACGTACGGAATACTAACTACTGTGCAAAATGTGGGCATGTACCAAATGTCATGATTGGACGCTCTGACTACCCTTTTTAGATATCCTCAAAGATCTAAGTAACTAGAGATCTGAGGAGATATCTACCGAGCCCGGGGATTACAGTCGTGATCATATTTTTTTTATATTTCGGGGGTAAAAAGAATATGCCTGTCCCTTCTTCAAATTTGATTCATCTGAAATGGTTACGAAAAAATTTGAAAAATATCCATCAGAGGTGAATTAAGTGTAGTTGCGAAACAGGAAAGGATCCGGTTTTTTTATTAGTTTATTGTTTTTTGGAGTTCCTTCGCGAAAACGAAAACCTTTTGTGTTTATGTCACTTATGGCGTAGTGGCACAAAATAACCTAATAGTACTATTATGTAGGTAAAAAATTGCGGCCGCGGCTGTCACTCCCGCATAGGCCTTTATAGCCACGAACAGAAATGTTCGAGCACTTCGTATTGTTCTTTAGCCTGACGCCACATTAAATCATCTTTATTAGATGTTAACAGGCCAATGATGATGTAGGTACTTAACCTGTGACATGCCGGAACGCGGATCCACGCGAGACATAATAGATTTTCTATTGTGTCTGGAATCCCGGCATCCCAGAGGTTAATAAAATCAGGAATTAATGTTAAAAAAATCTCAAAACGTCTATGAAAAATACTTATTCGCAAAATGTCCAGTTCGTGAAATGATATTACATATTTAATTTATTGATAAAATAAAATGAACAATATAATTAACACATATTATTTTGATACGAATATTAAATTGAATCAACTACTTTATTTACGTCTTTTTAGAGAACCCTTGATCATAAAGCGGCATACACACAGATTAGACCGCGGCTACAATGAGACAGCGGGGCGCCGGCTTATCGACACAATGCTAATGTCGCTGCTGGATACGTGTGAACAGCGCTTTAGTGTGGTGCAAGTTACAAGCAGAAGCAGCGGTTTTGTAAATTATAAATGGTCGTGTTTCAAAAACCTGAGGCCATACCACGAAGTCTTCCAGAACGATTCCGTTTTAGAAACGTCACATTTGAAGCTTGAAGTAACTTCAATACAATTCGCATAGGGAATAACAATGTAATATTAATTTGGGAATGTATTATGAATTTGCGGTGAGGCCCTTGATTTGAATCCCAGCTTGTTAGTTTCCGTTTACAGGATCTGAAACTTACATTTTTCCTGTAAATCAGTGTAAATAAAATTTTTTTTATTATTATTAAAATTTTATTATAATATAATTATATTGTCTTGAAGTTTTTATCGCTTCCGCTTATAAATTGGCCCGCCCAAATGGACAAGCGTTGATCTTTTTGTGCACACGGCTTTATGATGCGGTGGCACTAATGTTTCATTATGTGCCACCTTTGATGTCCCACTGGGCCCATACGTCCCACTGTGTATATGTCCCACTATAAAGGTGTTTAGAATATTGTAATCTTGTAATAATGTTATTTTTTGTCATTGTGTCCTGTTTTTAGAGTTTTATTGGTTTTTAATGGATTGCGAATACTTGAAGTTATAATTATTGTAGCGTGCTGTGAATGACAGTAATGTAATGTATATTATATGATAATATATAATGTATATTATATATTATATGTACCTAATGTAAATACATAAAATTCTACTGTTATTGATTGACTGATAGGTCAACGTACAGCCTAAACTGTATGACCTAGAGAGCTGAAATATATTTGAAATACAGGTTTATTTTAGGGTCTAGTAGTCTAAGAAAAATATTCCCGAAATTCATTATCTAAAAGGTTGAAAATTTACGCGAACAAAGTCACGCGGAGTTTCACTATTATAATAATAATAATAATAAAGCTTTATTTAGTTCCGTACAAAATCAGTTCTTTAAAAGTTAAGTACAAAAAAGATTAATAATTAAATGTTTTGATTAGCTTGATATTTGTGCGGACCCCCTTTGGGTAAAAGCCTCCTCCAATTAATCTAGTTTCACTATTAGCTTATTAATAATAGCTACTTATTTTTTTACTCTCTTGTCTCAGTGGATCATGGGCCTATTCGGTTTTTACAAATATAAAAACTTAACATTTTGGTTTAATAAGATCGACTCATTAAGCAGTCATTAATATTAATAAATTAATTTTAAATGGACCGCCAATTATCTTAATACGGTATTTTTTATTAATTTCACAAGTTAAAATATGCAATTAAGCTGTAAACAAGCTTATGTTTATACATAATTGGTTGTTGATAAGTAAATTATACAATTATAGATATTAATAATTATTTTCAATACAATGTGTCATTAAAAAGTGGTTTTATTTTATTAAAAGGCAGGATTATTCCAGAATTCCGTTAGAGGCGAACTCAAACCATCTAAACAAGTCTTAAAAAGTCTTAAGGTTTTTTGAGAAAGGCGACACTATACAACATCTTGCTTCCGATTTGGCTTTTTACAACCCAGGGCGTGGTTTTAATAAAAAACTAATGCAAAAGATTGAATAGAACTAGTTATTTCACCCGGGTTTGTGCGGAAGTTGTGTTTTTGGGGTTTTATGATAGTGTAGTAAATTTGCAATTCACATGTCTACTAAAAGTAAGTTAAATATATTAATAAATAACAGTTCTATATTTGAATAAACTGACGTTTGATTGACGTATTCAAACGTCAGTTTAGTCAAATATAGAACTAATATTTTTTGATATTATGTATTTACGCTATTTTAGTTTTTAGTGTGAACAAAATAGAATCATTTTAGCATTTTTAGTTGGCCCGTAGGAATATAGAATCACCTTAGAAAATACTTTCATTCATAAAAATAAATTAAATATTTTGAAATCTATCAAATTGAACCCCCAATAAAAACACTCTAGCAATTTAAGTATCAGATTTTGGCACGCGTCTGCATTTACTGAGCCGCTTTTGATAAAGTTAATTGTCAGGTGTAGGGTTCCAAATAATGATAGACCGCGTATACGCAGAATGTATGGAAATCAAAATGCTTTATCTAGATTCGTAATTTTGTACGTGACTGATATTTAGATTAGACCATTTGAGAATTAGTTTCAGTTGCCTTACATTGTGTAGTTGGTATACGTCTATAGTTTTGTCAGAGCACACGCGATTTTGTGGCCATTTTGCTACTTAGATATTTTTTATTATTTTAATCCTTATGTTTATTTATTTTTTAGTTTTTTATATACATATTTAAAAATAGCCGAAATGCAATAGTAGGCATTCTGCTACTAAGACGTATAGTATACATATTTTTTACTTTTTGTGTTCTTAACTTACAGATGGTACAGTACAACATCAAGTGGGTTACCATAGTTTATAATACCTTAACGACATTGAACTTAAAAGTGACCAAAAATTCACAAATAAGCAGTTTATAGAAATGTTATAAATAAATTCTTCACAATTCGCCAGGTATACAAACCCAAGTATACAAAAACCATCAAAATGTAATACTATATCGTTCTTCCGTATACTATTGTACCGAAATGGGCGTGGTTTGGTTGCTAATACAAAGTTTTTGATACCGGATTTTTGTGTTTGGGGTTTGATTCCCATAGTGCACTTTGGATAGCAAAATATATAATCCAGTGAAAAAAAAAACAAACACTCACACGACTGTAATCCCCAGGCTCGGTAGATATCTCCTAAGATAGTTACTTAGATCTTTGAGGATATCTAAAGAGTCAGAGGCACGTCCGAACATGATATTTGGTACCTACATGCCCACATTTCGCACAGTAGTTAGTATTTCCTACATGACAGGTTGATTATTGGCACAATATGGGTTGTCGAAACCCTTATTAATAAAATATTTATATTAATGTATGTATCAAAATTTAAATAAGTACCTACTTAGGTACAATTTATTATCAAAATGGCTGTAATTTAGGTACTTACCAATAATCTTCACAGCAGGAATCTGGCACCCTATATACGGCACGCGTCAACTAATTAAGAACACCCTATGAGTTAAAACTATAAATTACTTACGGCAATTTTTTTACCCGACTACGAAGGGTAGTACGAAGGGTAAGGTAAGAAGGATCATACAAAAAAGCGCTAGGACCGAGACGAGTTTCTTGCCTGTTCTTCTCGTACTTGGGTTAGGTTGGAATTGGCACATAGATTCACCTAGCATGTAAGACGTTTCAAAGTGATCCTTGTGATTGTATTGAATAAATATTTTTTCAATTTCAATTTCAAAAATGTTTTGGGTTTACGCATGGAAGTTTTTTGAATGTCGCTGTATTCTAAACTGGCTTTTTATTATTATTATTCATTAGTTTCAGATTATTAATAGGACATTGCAACACATTTATAAATTTAGATCATAACAAGTTCATCCCATATAAATATCCTATACTTCCTACTAATATTATAACGCGAAAATTTGTAAAAATGTCTGGATGTATGTATGTATGTTTGTTACTCTTTCACGCTGACACGGCTGAACGGATCTGGATGAAATATGGCACTACAGATTACAGTCTGGAATAGCACATAGGCTACTTTTTATCCCGGAAAATGTACGGTTCCCGTGGGATAGATTCGTTTTTGTTTTACATGGTACCACCCAGGCGAAGCGGTGTGAGGAAGAAAAAAATATAAAAAAATCACATAAGTAATTTAAAATTAATATAAAATTACACAAAAAATAGCTTTTTAACTGTAAATTTTTTTTCTTATCCTCTCACCCGTAGTGTGGTGATTAAAGTGTGCCTCGAACATTTCAGGTTCTAGGTACGACATTTCGGTTTCCTCACGATGTTTTCCTTCACCGATTAACTAATAGCGCTCATACATCTTTCATACTGCCGTGTGATTCTGTAAGACCTCATTTCAAACTTCGAATCTGAATCCGCTGTGAGTTTCTTGATTGGCATTCTAAAAATTCGGTTGAGAATTCGAATTTAGGTACACTAGCGCCACTCTTGCGAGCGTGTCAGCGAGTTGAACTGAAATGACGGGGAGATTTTGACAGATAAAGTATGAGATGACGTAAGAAGTGGCATTCTATACAGTAATTCCCAAGTCGCTTCGACGCTGGCTTCGCACTTGAACCCGATTCAAAGTGTCAAATAAAAAGCGTCTTAAGCGAAGTGAGAGTGAATAGCGAAGTGAGATGCCAGTTGATATTTGAATTTTACAGAATCGACGTACAGATACGACCATTCAAACCCACGACCTTTAGGATCGGAAGGTAGACCACGCCACTAGACCACCTCGCTTTTGTAGAAAATATATTTCATTTCAAACTATAGTAAAACTATGTTTTTCGTAAAAGTAGGTAGGTTGGTAAAAGCGGTTGTAATTTCAGGGCGCAGCTAGCAAAATTTATTGCGAGTCCTGGTGCAGAGCGAGACAGCAATAACTAACATGGAAGTACAAAGAGATAACAAGTACCTACCTATTATCAAAAAATCAAAAAAGGTAAATGAAAATTTATTCTCACAGCCGCCATATTAGACTTTTTGACATTTTAATAGACTAAAGATTAAAGATTAAAGATTAAAGATGTTTATTTGCCAGAATATAGGTATGTTACAATGTAGGTCTTAAAATTATAAATGTCCAGTTATATTCTACCTAACTTAGGCATGCAAATATTGTTTTTCAATTACACAATACATATTCAAATTTCTATTACTACATTACAAATATTAACAAATGGAAAAATAATTATAAGCTCAATAATGTTATTCTAGCTTAATTCTAGCTTATTAAAGCTTAATAATGTTAGACTAGCTGAGTCGACAGACGTCTTGTTTTAACTATGTACCTATATGGTTTTTTTTCTTTCTTAGGAACCTTACAATAATAAACACATCACTAACGAAATTGATCCAGCCCTTCACGCGTGATGACAAGGAATATAGGGATTCTTTTTCATATTTTAGTTTACTGTCATTTTTATGACGAATCCGATGACCAACGCCTCATTTGTCAAAATCAGTCTAGCCTTGTAGGCTACAGCAACAAAAGGAACCACATAATACCAAACACACCCTCTTCTTTGCAGTCATAGGGTTTTTATCTATACTAATAATAATATTATAAAGAGGAAAACTTTGTTTGTTTGTTTGTTTGTTTGTTTGTTTGTTTGTTTGTTTGAAACGAATAGGCTCCGAAACTACTGAACCGATTTGAAAAATTCTTTCACCAATGTGTAGAATAAACTTTCAGGATGAACATAGGCTATATTTTATGTAGGTACTTCGCGGGCGACGCCGCGAGCGGAAGCTAGTATATTATATAGTAATAAAAATTTAAAAAACCTGACTGAAAATTGATTTTAACAGCCGTCTTTTTAGATTTTTTTCATTTTACATAGCCTATGTCACTCTTGTGACACAGACGAATCTAATGACACCTCATTTATCAAAATCTGTCTAGCTGTTAGGGCTCCAGCGATAGCCAAAGGAACTCACATACATACATACACCCCGAACATATTACCCTCTTTCGCTTCACAAAAAAATATTATAGGAACAAATTAGCAGGCAACTACTAGTATATCAACAAAGCTAGATCTCAGAATGCCACCTCCATATCTTCTTAGGTCCGTCAGATCGGCGCGCTTTGATCTCGCCGCTTCGTCTTTTTTCAGGGCAAAAATAACTTTTCTTACGTCGCGACGGCATGGGACAAGTATGTTAGTTTTTATGGAGAATACGAAATGTGACTATTGTTGTCAGTTTGTCTGTTCGTTTTTGGTGGGACACGCTGGAGATTTAAGAGCATGTACATAATGTTTGGAAGACATACCCTAGAACCAAAAATTCGAAGGTAGGTATGTGTCATAGGTTAGTATTCTTATAAGCGGCGATGGGCTTGCAACCTGTCACGTACGGAATACTAACTACTGTGCAAAATGTGGACATGTACCAAATGTCATGTTTGGACTTGCCTCTGACTACCCCCTTTAGATATCCTCAAAGATCTAAGTAACTAAAGATCTGAGGAGATATCTACCGAGCTTGGGGATTACAGTCGTGATCATATTTATTTTATTATTTTTTACATAATGTTTGGACGTGTCTCTGACTACTTGCCTTTTATACCTGACTGCGAGGAAGCAGGGAAATTAAGAAGTTAATGAGTTTGGGTATTTGGCACTGAGGCCTTACCACGAAGTCTTCCAGAACGATTCCGTTTTAGAAACGTCACATTTGAAGCATAAGTAACACTATTTCAATACAATTTGCGTCAAAGTACGAAATAACAATTCGGTAATGTGTTATAATTCGTGGTGTCAATTCAGCCGTTTCAGCGTGAAAGAGTAACAAACATACATCCATACATTCTTATAAACTTTCGCGTTTTTAATATTAGTAATGGATTTACAAAATAGGATGAAGTTTAAACAAATACCTACTTGTACCACTCACCAGATGTCCAGCGCAAAAAACCATTCTTTTAAATTCTTTTGTAACGTTACTATTATACGGAACCCTAACAAAAGAGTGTTTTATTATTTTTTAAAAGGGTTCCATGGGCGTTCGCTTCCGTTCTTTGCCATTCATAAATGGGGGCGCTTTTAATTCTTGCTTTTTACCGTAAATATGACACTCTTGCGCATATGGTAGGTATTTTTTATCAAAATACGAGTTTTTTTTATTCATTACATGCGCCAAGGTGTATATTATAGCACATAAAATTTATTGGATTTTCAGACATGCCCCTGACTACCTACCTTTTATAAATATCCTCTAAATTCTGTTGTATCTATTCTGCTATCAAAGATCTTTTAGGAATTTTTATAGCACTTAGTACTATTGTGATATTAAGACATGCCTCTAACTACCTCCCATAAAAATCCTCATAGGTTTTGAAAAGATAAGGTAAATAGGCAATACCACTTTAAAGGTTGTTCTTACAACTTCTAGTTATACAGGGTGTATAATAAATAGGGCACTTATTAGAATCATACTGTATGTTAATAATTCACAGAGACTAACCCTATGTTTTTAATAAATGCTTTTGTATACATAGAATCCTTCAAGAACTAGGTTTTCACTTTGGTTTTAATTTTCTATTTTGTATGTATTTTCGTCGACATAGATTAAACTACAAGCAGTAGGTACTTAAAGAATATCAGATCAATATATCGTTTATGTACAATATTATTCAGTACCTAAAAGATTATAATTAATATGTACCTAATATATAACATTAACATATATAACATTAACAGTATATCAGAGGAAGTCTGAAAGTAGCACCGGTGACAGAAAAGATGAGGAGTAATAGGTTAGCGTGGTATGGGCATGTTATGAGAAGAGATGAATGTCATGTGACAAGGAGAGTGTTAGGTATGAATGTGGATGGATACAGGGGTAGAGGTAGGACAAAGAAAAGATGGATGGACTGTGTGAAAGAAGACATGGGTAAGAAAGGAGTGAGTACTGAGATGACGAGTGACAGAGGGAAATGGAAGAAGATCACATGTTGTGCCGACCCCACATAGCGTGGGATAAGGGCAGGAAGATGATGATGATATAACATTAACATATAACAATATTGACTTGTCTTTTTTGGTACATTATGTAAAGCTTATGGTTTTTATGATGTGAAGTGTTTTAATTTGTATTTAGAGTTGTATATTATTGAGTATATTAACTTCATATTCGCAAATCGAATATATTAAATAAAGATGACCAAAAAACCTTTTACTCTGATTTGAAAGACCTAGTCTTTTTATCATGACACTTATTCTTTAGAACCAGTGTGGCAAAAGGATCAAAATCCTCAGATGCTCCTTAAAACGATGTCGGCGCCAAGTGCCGACTTTCGTTCTTCGCCAACTTTTGCAATCTATATCTATATAAGAGCTTGACCTGACTGACTGATTGATCATCGCCGAGCCGAAACCGCTGAAGCTAGAAAGCTGAAATTTATAAGGTGGTTTCTTTTTATAACAAAACCACCCACTAAGGCGGGATTTTTGGAAATTCCACCTCTAAGGGGGTGAAAAAGGGTGAAAACGTTAGTATGAAACTTTTCAACGCGTGGAGCGATTTTCATGAAACTTTGTTTGTGCACTGTAAATGCAAAATA
This sequence comes from Cosmorhoe ocellata, assembly GCA_963675405.1. Classification (NCBI taxonomy): domain Eukaryota; kingdom Metazoa; phylum Arthropoda; class Insecta; order Lepidoptera; family Geometridae; genus Cosmorhoe; species Cosmorhoe ocellata. Next base: position 3,288,940 of record OY776272.1, read on the forward strand.
AATGGACACGTGTTTCAGGAATTTTTAATATAATCTTCAAAAAGGGGTCAAATGTGGGGTCAATGTTTGTATGGGAACTTTTTAATGGGTGGTGCGATTGGTGTGAAACTTTGTTTGTGTACTGTAAATGCAAAATGAATGGACACGTATTTCTGGATATTCCAAAATAACCCTCTAAAAAGGGTAAAAGGAGGGTCAAAGTTATGTATGGAATTTTTTTATTAGTGTGATTTGTTTAAAACTCAGTTTAGATACTTTAAGTGAACGAAGTCGCGAGCGGGACAGCTAGTATAATAATAAATAAATAATAATGCTGGACACTATCACACAGCTTCATGTAGGTAGCCCCAAACTAAGCAGAGCTTGTATTATGTGAACCACATGACTGATAAACTACATAGATACATTTTTTTGTAAATACATACATATTATACATAGAAAACACCCAGTCTTGAGACAAATATCTGCAAATAATGCAAACATCTGTACCGCGGCGGGAATCGAATCCGCAACACTCTGCGTCTCAGGCGGACCTTCACCCGCTGCGCCACAGAGGCCGTCAACATTCAATGTAAGAATTAGCGGAGTGCCGACTTTACAAAATTCCTATGCAACTAATCGCTTATCGACTTTCGCGTAGTGCCGATTTTTGCCAAGTGACTTGTGTGGCTTAAAGCTACACTTTTTTACCATGTATCGAAAATGGCCACCATTGTCACCAATTAAAACGACTACGGGGCCAGTTTATTGAAATGTTCAGCTGTTGGCGGCCTAACAAAGGGATGCCTGTTTTTATTGAGTGCGTTCGATTTGGTATGTTATGGGGCTCGAAAGATAAGTTACAATCAAGTTATACACGGCGGTCGAGAAATACTGTTTAAAAAATTAATGATAATTTTTGCACTCTAAAACCTACATTTTGCAATATTGTCAGTCAGGTTTTTTCACCTTTATTTCCCATTTTATGAAATTTCAGTTTTTTCGACGTATGAAGTTTTCTTACTATAGATGCAAAATAGCTTTCAGAAAGTAATGAGCTAGCCCAGTGTATTTCAATGACTTATGAGATTGGGTTGATACTTTGTGATTTTCTACAAAAAATACAAAATTAAACCTTTATAAATTGAATAATAAGCTCTAAATATTATTGTTAATTAGGATTTGAAATAATAACACAAAATCAATTTTAATCTTTTTATTTGACAAAAGAAATTAATTCATTTTTTTATTTCCGTTTCCTTATATTTAATACAATGTAATTATAGTAATTAAACTATCTAGCTATATTTATAATGTATATTTATTCCTCTATATTTTACAAAACAAATATTTACAAAGTTTCTTCCCGTAAAGACCCATACAATAATGAATAAAATGAATATCTTTTTAATACCTAACACTAAGGTCCAATTTCACCAAACTTTTGTTAACAAAGCATTATTTGATCGGGCATCATAATTAACAAGAATGTAAAAGTATCGTTATATATTTTACGTCATTTCATTTTACGGAAGGTAATTCTTTGTCAAGACATGGTGGAAAACTAAACAACTTTAACAGGCGATTATAGGGCTAAAAAGCTGTTAGTTTAATTAACAGAGCATGGTGATACTAGTCCTAAGTTTGGTATGTTAAAGAGGTAATATAAAATTTAAATAAAAGTATGTAGTTATAGGTAGTACATAGGTTTAATGTGTTGTATGAAAAAAAGCAAAATATAATAACATCAATTTTGTTTAAAAATATTTTTTTTAGAAAAATATGATTTTTTTATCACAAGATTGATTTGTGTTCCGATAATTTAATAATAATAAAACCTAAATAAATAAAGATTATCAATTAAAGCTTATTTTACAGATACAATTTTGTTTAAAAATAATAAAATAGCTACGAATTTTGTAAAAAATTGCCATTTACCCAACTGCGATTGTATGAAATTATTTTAATATTTTTATTACAGTATTGAAAATAAGGACGGGAAAATTTACAAAAACATTACAATTAAATAGTTTTTAAAACAAAAAAGTATATTTAATGTGAATTTACAATATTCTTAATATAGTAGGTAGGTAAGTATAGTTCAAAATGTGTGTCTGGTCTTTAACTTGGTCTTTGCGAGGTTTGCCAAGTATCACGTGATCACTGACCAATCAGAAGTGAGAATTGAACAGCGTAAGCTTCTCTGATTGGTCAGTGCATCGCGAGCTCGACTTACGTAAGCAAATGTCATAGATTAAACAACTGATTAGAACGCCTATTTCTGTTTATATTATTTAGCTTATAATTATTTTTAATTTTATTAGGATTTTGATAATGAATAAAACAGTGTTTTAATCAATTGCATCATCTATTAAACGATAATGGTTGGATCAAAAAATATATTTTCAAGTAAAATAATAAATTATTTTATATTTTTCTTTCTCAAACCATTATTCATCTATTTATAGTCAATGAATTCTATATTCTTTGATCCATACAATTTCCCTAAAGTTTCTTACAATTCAAAATTTACAGTTACCGTTATGAACAATTTATATTCCTATTTATAATTAATGAATTATAAAAATGTACATATTTTATAATTAACTATTAAATATTTTTCTTAATAATACAGTTGGTTGTGCCGTTATGACGTAAAAACGTCTTTAGAAAGGGGACGCCATTTTGTTGTCCGCCATTTTGTCATGGTTTGTATAATACACTCACTTTTAAATCATTTTTCCTTGGTGTTACACTGCTGGCCATACTCTGTGGATGAAAAAACAGGGTTTGAAAAACAGACAGACAATGAAATGATTCTTTAGGGGTTTATTTAATTTTAAGGCACTTAAACCCTAAATAGGTACTTATTATAAATTTATTTCGTTCTTCTTTTACTTAATGTCATTTGTTCATTTAAATCAGTTTTCTTAAACTTGTTTGTGGTGAAAAGATTTCTGGTAGGTTATTGTACAAGGTGCAAAAACATTTTTGTCGAAAACTGAAGGGTGCAATAGCTTTCTGATAATAAGTACCATTAAGGCGGATTTGACGGAACTAGTTAAAGCACTATCCTTAGAATAAATCGTAGTTATCAAAGAGTAAACTGGCATTTTATATGTGACATTACATTAGTTTTAAAATGCATTTGACTGTCAACTTTGTCGCTCTTGTTTATATATTTTTTATCGTGTTATTTTGGTGGTTATTTTTCTAATAAAGATCGAGTTCTCGACAAGAGTGTAAATTATTTGAATTATTAGTGAATAGTTCTTTTCTAAATCCATCGGAAGAAATCCAGAAAATTTGAACAAACATCCTTTGTTTAAAATTGACTTGACAATTTGACTGACTTTGTGACAATACTACTAATTTAAAACTTGACACTGGCAAAATTGTTCTTAAAAGAGACAGATGCTAAAACAAAGAAGAAGAAGAAGAAAAAGACATTACATTATTCTGAGAATAGTTAATACTAGATTGATCAAATCCGCCCTAAGTCAAGTAGACGAAGGTTACTCACGTTAGGAGTCCAGGATTCGCGTCCGTCTGGTACCAGGAGTACTGCGGCACGTAAGGCGGATGCGGCTGCGGCGCCCCCTGGTGGTGGAGGGGGTGGGAATGCGCCCCCTTCATGTCCCAAGGACCTGGCGCGCCCTACGACAAACAGGTGCTCAATAAGAACTACGTCTCACTGTAACCTACAGATTTATCAGGCAGACCTCTAAGTACCTATTTAAGTTAACCCCCTTTTTCACCCCCTTTGGTCTTTTCCAAATCAAAAAACTTTTTGTGGTATAATAATAACATTTGGAGACAGAAATCTTTCCAAAGTATCTATTTAAGTAAACCCTTTTTTTACCTTCTTTGGTTTTTTCCTAATAAAAAAGCTTATTGTGCTAATCCAGCGTATAATAATAACATTTAGAGTCAGTAGACGAAATCTTTCCAAAGTAACCACAAAATTTAACCCCTCTTTTCACCCCCTTTGGTTTTTTCCAAATAAATAGAAGCCTATTGTGTTAGATCAAGGTTATCTATAATACCTTCAGAGACAGTAAACAGAAATCTTTCCCAAGTACCTACTTAAGTCAACCCCCTTTTTCACCCCTGAATTGAATTTTTCCAAATAAAAAGAAGCTTATAGTTAATCCAGGGTATAATTAGTAAACTTCAAACTCAGTAAGCAGACATCTTTCTTTGGAACTTTTTAACCCCTTTTCTCTTTTAATTGTGTTTTTTTTTTGAGAAAAAGCAGCCTAACGTGTTAGTATAGGGTACACCTAATCTATATAACCTTCAGAATCAGTAGACAGATATTTATTCTGTGGTTTAAAAAAATCACTTGACAACCCTTTTTTAAGTAGAAATTTGAGCAGAATACCGTAATAACAAAACTTTTTACATAATAATATTTGAAGTAAACTAATACATTAATGTTACACATGTTGCGTGTCGATGAATTATAAAAGTCGGAGTCATTACTCCACCAGAGGGCGGGGCGGCGCGCCTCGCATCACTCTGATTAAATGTGCTTTTTAACACGTTTCATACATAAAACTAGGTAAAATAATAAATAAAAGTAATTTTTTATAGGTCAATAAAAGTACTCAAGTTTTTTAATTTGTTTTTAGTCTCGAAACTTGAATTTTTTGAATAAATCTGAACGAATAAAATTCTAAGTTTACTGTATAGTAGGTACCTAATCTACGATTATGACTCAACCGATTTCAAAAAATCTTTCACCAATGTGTGGAATGAGCTTTCAGGATAAACATAGGCTATATTTTATGCAGGTAACACGCGAGCAAAGCCGCGGGTGGAAGATTGTTTTAAAATAAAATAGCAAACAATTTTGAATTTCTTTAGACAATCTTATTATTTGAGAAATTTATCTGCATTACCTTTTGGACACTGTGTATAAATGATCTTTACCTATTTCCTTGTTTTTGCAAATCATTGAGTCTCATAGATCACCCCTCCCTTTTCAAGTATTACCTTAATCGTTTCCCCTGCCTATCACCTCACTAGTCCTTACACAAAATTTAATATTTGAACTAAGTCTTTTTTAATTACTCTTCCTTGTCAAGTAAACCTAGTATGAGTTTTTGATAGTTTACGAAACATTTTTTCGAATAGTATCCTTTCATGCATTTTCCTCCATTTTACCTTACTTTAGTTCCTTAACATTTCCGATGGAGGTAAATGTATGAAAGGATACTATTCGAAAAAAGTTTTCGTAAACTATCAAAAACTCATACTAGGGGTACAGTATTACCTTAATCGTTTACCCTGCCTATCACCCCACTGGTCCTTACCTTGAACATCCATGGCATAGGTCGTCGCTCGGCGGGGTCGCTGTCCTCCGTTGGCCCGAAATAACCCTCCTATGAGAAAAGAGAGGCTTTCCTCATCAATATTTTAATAACTTATAAAAAACACTCTAAAAAAAATTTTAGTTCCTAGTGAACAGCAAGGAACTAGCTTTGTTTCGCTAGAAATGTTTCACGACGCCGGTATTTTAAGTCGATCCTTATCCTTACTTGTCGTTTATATCTCATTTGTTGAACTACAAACATGTTTACATAACTGAATTTGTAAAAAGCTAGTCATAATGGTTTTCCATATTCGCACGAGAAAGAGCGAGACAGAATAGTCAACAAATTTTAACATGTGCATGTTACCCTGGCTATACTTAAATGACATTCATCATTCTCCTGCCTTTATCCCACGCGTGGGGTCGGCACAACATGTTTTCTTCTTCCATTCACTCCTATCATTCGTCAACTCTGAATCAACTCCTCTTACATTCATATCATCTTTCACAGAAACCAACCACTTCTTCTTCGGCCTTCCTCTACTAGCGCACCCATCCACACTCATACTCATAACTCTTTTGGTGACATGGTTTTCATCCCTCCTCATCACGTGTCCATACCATGCTAATCTAGCACTCTTCATATTTTCAGTACCTAACAGGCGCCACTTTCTTATAGACTGCAAATAGAACTAACACGTCAAAAGTGTAAACAATTTCCAAAGCCCAAAAGCTAAGGATACAAAGGATAAGAACCGACTAAGAATACCAGTTTCTTATAAAACTTACGTATCCAACTCTTGGGTCCCAGGATTGCTGATGAGGTGGCTTCACGTCACACGAGCTGCCGTCAGGGGATCTGCCGGCAGACGGCTGTAACAAAAGTGGAGGTCAGGAGAACTCTTCAGAAGAACAAATGGGTTAAGGTAAATTTGTCATCGGTCCAATTTTTGTGCTACTTTTAAGTTCCATACTTGGAGGGTAAATTTGTCACCGTCGAATAAAATATTATTTTTTATAGGTAAATTCGTCATCCATCGTCAATCTAACCTACCTACCTATCCGAGACACTATCACGACTGTAATCACGAAATGTTAAATTTGACTCGATTTGATTGACGTTGGGACATTGACAAAACAAAAACAAAAACAAATACTGTGCCTCTGACTACCCTCTTTAGATATCCTTAAAGATCACTCAATAGAGATCTGAGGAGATATCTACCGAGCCTGGGGATTACAGTCTGTACGGCTATCATGCGTTGTCACATTTAGATCGGCTGACGTTACTACAGTAGTAATAGTACGTTACTATGACATCTGTCAAAATTGTTACTCATGGCACCAAATTCTAAGCAAATGAATGAAGCGCAAACTACAGTTGCTGTAGTACGCTGTGACGTCGGATAGTTAACTACGTGACGTTTTAGTACCCAACTATCCGCTAGAGGCGCTGTACAAGTTTTCATACATTTTTGATTACAGTCGCTAGCGAGTGTAGATTGTGAAAACTCATGGTAGACCTACGGATCATGTCAATTTTGCAGATTAGACACCCTGAATTATGCTCTTACATATCCGACCTTGACATCCCACGGCTGCTGTGGGGGCTGCTTCACATCCCAGGGGGTGCCGGTGGGGGACAGGCCGGGGGACAGCTCGGAGACGGGCGTGGAGCTGGGCGTGGGAGAGTGCGCCTGCGCAGGTCCCCCGCCCTGGTACGCCGAGGGGGAGTGCTGGGAGCCGCTGGAGCTTCCACCACCACCTAGACGAAATTTATTGATAAGTTCTTCTGGAAAATTTCGTGTGATATCAAAACAAAGAATAAACCAGTATTTAATAATAACAAAGTAATAATATTTTTCAGTAAAAAACACTTTACACCTTAGTTTGACTATTTTTTCACATTTTTGTTTTAGTAAAGAAATATATTATTTACGCAAAGAAAATGATTTTATTTCATTCTAAGATGTAGTCTAATAATTGGGCTTTTAATAATTGGGTCAAGTTGGGATAAAAAGAGGGTCAAGCTGGGATGAAAAGGGGGGTCAAGTTGGTTTGAAAACCGACACGACTGATACACGCTAAAAACTTATAACTCCCCTTTTCGTCAAAGGTTAGAAGAATCCTTACCATGTAGTAGGATGAAAAGGGGGTCAAGCTGGGATGAAAAGGGGGGTCAAGTTGGTTTGAAAACTGACACAGCCGATACACGCTAAAAACTTAAAACTCCCCTTTTCGTCAAAGGTTAGAAGAATCCTTACCATGTAGTAGGATGAAAAGGGGGTCAAGCTGGGATGAAAAGGGGGGTCAAGTTGGTTTGAAAACTGACACAGCCGATAGACGCTAAAAACTTAAAACTCCCCTTTTCGTCAAAGGTTAGAAGAATCCTTACCATGCAGTAATTGGTTATTGCTGGGCGGGCTGCCGGGCGGTAGACCGAGGCTGGGCGGCGGGGCGCCCACCTGGGCGGCCTTCATCATCTTCTTGTATTTACTCCGCCGGTTTTGGAACCAGATCTTGACCTGTAAGAGGAAACTTATTAAATTATCTGAAATAAACAAAAACCTGACTGAAAATAATTGAAAATAGCATTTTACAGTCGCCATTTTGGCTTTTGTATCCCCAACGTGTATTAATCCACCTTATTTAATTATCAAAATCTGCTCAGCCGTTTGGGCTCCAGCAACGGAGATCTCATACATCCCATTAATCCTACTATAATAAGTATAATATTTTAATGCGAAAGTTTGTAAAAAAAACCGTTATAGATCATACGATTACACATTAGACATTACGATTTCAGCGTGATTGAGTGGTTACTCAATCACGCTGAAATGGCTGAACAGATCTGGATGAAACTTGGAATTAACATTAGCTAAAACATTACCCTATTTCATCGCAGTCGGGTAATAATCAAAAAACTCTCACAAGCTTTTTTTCCCTACGTAATTTGATGTAACCGCTGGCGTGAGCGTTGACAGAATATGGGTTTTGTTCTTAATACGCCTTGCAAAGTTGCTATAGCAACACTTATTAAAATACTTAGCAAAAATAATGTTGTTTTCGAGAACAAAAGGAAAATGTACGCGAAAGTGTATTCAAGTCTCGTAATTCCGTGAATATACAACACAATGTACGCGGTATGTACGCAATATGTACGCATGTACAGACAGATGTGTCTGAGGGTGGCGTGTGGGCGGAGTTGGGGTTGCGAACTACCGTTAGTCTGCCGTTACGCGGTAGTAATGGGAAATGTCGATGATTTTTTTATCGATAATATGAATTGCTAAATATTATGACAAAAAAGTATTTACATAACTAAAATAATCTCCGACTAATCTCCGGAACGACTGAACCAAATCAAATGCAGTTTAAGATAAGCTTAGATTAAAACTTAGGCTTTGTTTAATCAAGATCGATTGCCAAAATAAAAGATATGAAAAATTATATAGGTACATAATATATAAAACAAAATATTTTATAATAAAATTGGATACAATCAAGATAAAATTTATCTCGTTTAACAAGAATACTCAACTATAAACATCGTCGAGTTTCGCATAAAATGAATAATTTAATTATTTATAATACATGATGTATTTATAATCCACCCACATAACTTTCATATAAATAGATAGATAGATACAGTGATCTGTTATAGTTACTGATAGATAGATATATTTCATTGCATACTACTCAGTATATACAAAGAATAAAAAAATATCTAATTATGTAAATACGGAAGCGCAAAAGGCGGTTTTATCACAAAAAATATCTTCTAGACAACGTAGGAATGGACAGGATTGACATGTAAGGCGACGGCGACGTAAAGATATGAATCGATACACACGTGGTTAAATACATAACATAAAAGAGTGATGAAGATAAAATAAATCAGTCATCTTGCATATTTTTGTACATAATTTTAATACTCAAACTGACGATTCCAAGTAAAAATAATAAACGCAAATAAGACAAGGACTTTACCCGACCGCGTGTCGCAAGACCGGTTATGCATTGATTACTCGAATTCGTTATAAATTGATCACTTATCAGTAATGTTACTTGTCATGCGAGTATGAAGCGTACCAGTTCAGAGTAATAATAATATATACATCACATATTATTGCTATGAGCAGTAGGTATAGGTAACACTCACTACGAATTCATAATACATTACCGGATTAATATTACATTGTTATTTCGTACCATGACGCAAATTGTAATGAAATAGTGTTATTTCAAGGTTCAAATGTGACGTTTCTAAAACGGAATCGTTCTGGAAGACTTTGTGGTAAGGCCCCAGATCTGATATTGTTTTGGTATAAGAAAAACGCGGTTAGGCATAGAAAACTTTAAATTTGATGAAGATTTAAGGATATCCTTAGACTGAGACAACGCTTCACGCGATCTAGACAATGTACAAGTGACATCTAGTTAAGAATTGAAGAAGCTAAAAATCTGTAGGTAGTTTTAAACAGAAAGTAACTACGGCTAATATTACTACCCTATTTTGAGACGTCGCGCGATCTAGAGTATGAACCTAAAAGAGGCGATATCTAGTAAAGAAATGTAGAAGCTAAAAACTTACAGCATATTTGAGACGTTACATTTTTTTTTTTTAATACAAACTCTCCCACTGCACCCTACGTTGAATTACAGAAACTTCTTTAGTGCACTTTTTGACCTCAAAGAAACTCTTAAAATGTCAGTAGGACATGGGTAATAATAGTTTATGCTGTGCATTGATCAGTCAGTCAGTCAGTAACAGAAGAGTTCTTATAATTTTGATAATTACTGTGCATATTTTAGATATTTTTTATGTGTTTAGTTAGACTACATTTTTTTACTTTTTATTGACGTGCTGGTTAAAAAGCAGAAGACTTTTCAATTGTTATCAAATTTCTAGACCTAACAAAACCTAGAAATTGCAGAATTTCATAAATGAAAAACCGTTGACATAGAAAGAGAAGAATAAAAATGGTTTAAATCAGATTTTCACACTTAAATTCCTTCTTTATATTAGTCGATAGTTCGTACGTTGTAACATTGCCATGCTACTTAGTAAGTTATTACTCCAAGGGACCTGTTATTTATTAGCATGAGTAATAATACTTTGACGTTGAACTAAAGCAATTAATTCGTTACATAAAATAAGTTGTTCTTGTAAATAATACGCTATTTAACCAATTTAATATAAAAATACCTACTTGATGCTATAAGTTTATGAATGAATTCCTTTTTATTATATTAAATAATTTATAACTATTATGACAATAATGAAATTGAATTTAATTATTTATAGAAGTAAATTGTCATTAATGTATTACTAAATAATTATATTACAAAGAGTAAGAATCTAATTTTAATAATGGAAACTATTTATTAATATTATCGATATCGATAGAGCACGTTTCTAATCTACCCCATCCCTAAACCACCTTCACCCCGCGATTAGCCGGGTCATCGTGCACGACATAGCTTAACCCCAATTCACCGATAAACTGAACTCTATCACAACGGTGTAAGGTTGAAATTGTTATCGTCCTAAGTCTATTGGTATTCAATCCTATTCACTTTATGAGTAGTTCGTTATTGAAATATTGGTGTGAATTGTACATTTTGATTGGTTATCGATAGATTGGTATAATGTCGATAAATTGGTGCAATGTCGATAGATTGGTATAATATCGATAGATTTGATGGCATTGTTATTTTGTCGTAACTACTTACCTACTTTGGGAAAAGTCTATTTTATCGACAAAATATAATAAAAATTAGGTTGATTTATTCTATTATTCGTCTATCATTCACCTGTTATTCTTTGGAACTAGTGTGGTGAAAGGATACAAATGAGCTCCATTATGGTCCTTTTATACACTATTTTTCTAATAATTGATGGTATATGAGGAAAATTGTGAATTAAGTTAAATAAGGTTTTTGGAGAAACGCAGCAAGGCATTTATTATGGAGGCCTTAAGGCGGCCTAACAACAAGTATGGCAGCTTATACTATCTTCTTCTTTGTTTATGGCATGTTTCTCTTTTGAGATCAATTTTGCATAGTAGGTACCTACTTATCTTAGCTATACAAAAAAAATACTTTCAAAATGGCCGACATAACAAAGTTTCGTCACATCCTGCTTGTAGGGTTTTTGGAATATTTTCGTCGTCGACGCACCTTTCCCTGTGGTATTTGGCGGGAAAATGAAGTTGACAAAATGGCAGCTGTTAACCAACCTACTTTAGCAGCTAAATGATCCAACCCCTTTAACATTTTTACGGCATTTTTCTACGGAAGAAGAGAAAGTGACTTAAAATGTGATTCATTCGACTGTCAACTTTGCCACTCTAGTCTACATTTTTTCTCGAGTTATTTCGAGTTTTATTGTGTAATTTTGACGGATATCTTCAAAAAAGCCCGAGTTCTTGCCATTAGTGTAAAATATGTGTATAGTTCCTTTCTAAATCCATCGGAGGAAATCTCGAGAGTTTGAACAAAACAGCCATCTTATGTTTAAAATTGACTTGACAATTTGACTGACTTTGTGACGTTGACATTGCCACTAATTTAAACACTTGCTACTGGAAAAATCTATCTGAAAATTCTTTCACTATGTTTATATAAAGTCGTCAACTTGCTTTTTAGCTTGCTATTTTTAAGTATATCTTTACCTATCTGCGGAAACTTTTAATTGGCCGTCAACAAACATGCACTGGTCTGTCCAGGCATGTTCTATTATGTTCATCTAAATTTGTAAATCTAGCTGTTAGTTTCTCCAAAATTGTATAAATAAATAAATAAATAAATGAAAAGAATCGTCTTTTCAGATCGATTTTTCAGCCTTAAAGAAAGAAGATCATAAAAATAAATAAATATTGGTGGACACTTCACACAACTCCATCTAGCCTCAAGCTAAAATAAGCTTGTACCTAGGTACTATGGAAATCAGAAAGTTGATAGATTAATAAATAAGTACCTACCTACTTTCTTTTCGTAAATACATACATAGACTAAATAAAAGCAGACACAGAACAAACATCTGCGTTCATCACACAAATGTCAGTCCTGGGGGATCGAACCCACAACCTGCAGCGCAGAAGGCAGAGCTACCACCAACTGAGCTGTGAGGCCAGCCAGAAGAAGTAGATAAAAACGCTACGAAGCTCATAGAGATGAAATAGCTCTGAGGATACGAACTCATAGAGATGAAATAGCTCTGTCGTTTCATTGAACTTGTACAAAACAACACTTTTATTTGCGATTGTCGCAATAAAAAGTGGAATCGTCCGCTTCCCACAGAAATATTTGGTCGGGACGGCGGCATGCGAGAGCGAGCGCGCGGCGCGCGGCGCCCACAAAGGGATGGCGGACATAGGCCGCATAGCGCCGCGGAACTCGGTGCCCTCGGCCACTATTCCGTCACTACGGGACCTGCTTATGCGAGAGTGCCCTATGTAAATTAAAATTACATTAATTAAATAAATAAATAAATAATACTCGACAGTCCACACAGCATCATCTAGCCCCAAAGTAAGCTACTCAAAGCTTGTGTTATGGGTACTAGATAACTGATTTAATACATTAATAATACATTAATACATACATATTATATGCAAAGATAGAAAACATAGAAAACACCCAGACCAACGGAACAAATTTCTGCAGATCGTACATTGGTTGCGCTTTTTGTGAATTGTTATGATGTGTGCAGAAATGGGAATAATTTTAATTCATTTTTTCTATTCCCACGAACGGCCCATTAATGGGAATCAATAATGCCATATTCGCAAAAGAATATAGAATCCCATATTCGCACAGAGAAAAGATTCTTGTAATTATTTATTGTAAATCGTAAAATATTTACAAGCAAATCATTTAAAAAAATACATGTATAAAGGCGAGATTAACGCTACAAGAGTTTTCTACCAGCAAACCTTAGAGACTAGGGTAAAAGAGATTAATTTGTGCTGTTCGTGGAAATACCTAGAAAATTCTGCTTATTTATTCAGTCATTAAACAAAAAAACAAAGTAAATCTATGTAATCAAATAATTACTTAGTAGGTATTTATTGAAAAAATATAAATTTGACAGCGAAACACATAAAAATTTCACCCGTTATTATATTAGATTTTTGACATTTTGTAAAGCCTGACACTTTTGTGGTCCTGACAAATCCAACAACAACGCCTCAATTTTGTCAAAATCCGTCTAGCCGCTTGGGCTACAGCGACAAGCAAAGAAACCCACATACATGTTATGTACCTATACCACAAAATTTTAATACTTTACATTAACAGATTTCTTCAATCTAAACAGTGAATCAAACAACAAAGTCCCTTATAAAAAGCGTACCATCCTAATGAAATCGTCACATTAAAAGTCAAAGCTCATAAACTTTATCTTCTATCATATCCAACTTCTAAAAGTATCAATCACAACTCAATTTGGCAAGAAATAATAAATATTCGATAAAAACACATTAAATATTAATGCATTGCGCGGTATTGCATGACGCGATCCTTTTAGTTTGAAAAAAGACAGTAGCTCCATTGCATACTTCGCGGGATAAAGTCACATTTTGAAAGTAACGGCCGTATTGTTGAGGTTGCCGCTATGTGATACGCTTAGGTATAAAGTTTAGGTATTTTATTCTCAAATTTTTCCATTCGAAAAATGTATGTGCGCATTGCCAGTGCTCTTAAACGGTGAAGGAAAACATCGTGAGGAAACCGGCATACCAAAACAAAAAAATCGAAGGTGTGTCATAGATAAGCGGCGATGGGCTTGCAACCTGTCACGTACGGAATACTAGCTACTGTGCAAAATGTGGGCATGTACCAAATGTCATGTTTGGACGTGCATCTGACTACCCTCTTTTGATATTCTCAAAGATCTAAGTAACTAAAGATCTGAGGAAGATATCTACCGAGCCCGGGGATTATTAGTCGTGATCAACTTTTTTTTTTTTTTTTTTTTTTAATTCTAAAAATACAGTAGTCAATTGAGAATACTTGATTTTCTGATGCAATAAAGGTCATCTCAGCATTCACTAACGCAGGCTTTAATCTAGATAGTAAAGATTTTTCTAAAGATGTGACGAGGAGAGTGTTAGATATGAATGCGGATGGATACAAGGGTAGAGGTAGACCAAAGAAAAGATGGATGGACTGTGTGAAAGATGACATGGGTAAGAAAGGAGTGAGTACTGAGATGACGAATGATAGAGGGAAATGGAAGAAGATCACATGTTGTGCCGACCACACATAACGTGGGAAAAGGGCAGGAAGATGATGATGATGAGTAAAGATTTTTCTAAAATATTATTTATTTCCATTTTAAGTATCTATTACTAACCAAAGGCACGCGATTATATAGTTTTATAACATTTTTATATAGTTTTACCCTTCATTATTAGTTTATAACCTTTTTTCATCCTTTGAGGGTTTTTGCTGGGATAAAAAGTAACCTTAATGTGTCAATCCATAATTGTATACTAATCCACATTCATATTAAATTTCATCGAAATCTGTTCAGCCGTCACAGAGATAATGAGGGACAAACATACCTACACATACATTTTCGCATTTAAATCGTTATTAGTCGTCTGTCTCTAGAATTTTGTAAGGTTGTCGGCCCAACTTTTGATAATTACGATTAAACTACGAAAAACTGCCATAATTTTACAACACCGCTCTTTTAAAAACTTTAGTATGAATACAGAGACGACAGATTTATAACTACAAAGAACTGGTCTACCTATAACACTTGTCCTGTCTTGGTCACCTAAAGGTCACAGTTCCACACGTGAAAGGTTGCAAGCCCATCGCAGCTTAAATAGCTAACAAATGAGATTTTTTGATTTTCGTTTATTCACGATATTTTCCTTCACCGTCTAAGAGCAGTTGAACTAAGCATAATGATTTTTTAGACGACCAGTAGGGTCTTACCTTACCACAAACTTACAAACCATCATATTTTAGAAACGTCACGTTTTAAGCTCGAAGTAATACTACATTACATCAATACAATTTTTATAGGTCATGGTACGAAATATCAAAGTTACATTATTTTGATATTGTTGTTTAAGAGGTTGTGGTAAGGTCCCTAGATAGATTCACCTAATTGAAACTATCGTGGTGTCAGAACTAAGTATTATTATGTTGAAAATACTTTTTTCTGACTTTCCAAAACTTAAAAGTCACGACCAACGGTAGTTAAGTTACATAAAAGCAAAATAATGATGTGAATTTCATAAAAATCCGTCCATCCATTGAATTCTACAAACAAATTTAGTCGTATCTAAAAACCTATAAGTACAAGATTTTTATATAAATCTAGACACGTGGTAGCGTGTCAAGCCATAATAATAATTATAGCATTAAGTTTTAAGTTTGCTAATTATAACATTGTTAAAAAGATCTCAAATTAATTTACTTACCTTAAAATTTTAAGAAAAAACATTATTTCATTTAAATATTAAAACATTTTATTCTTCAAAGTAAGATGTCAGTCAAAAACTCTTTTAACTTTTTACAAAAATCACTTTCTTTTCGTCTCGATAATGTCAAAATGGCACCAAAACACCAGTGCGCTGATTACGAAATTTAATATTGCAATTTGACAAGGTCGCCCGAACCAGTTCGGAACACGAGCCACAGTAAATTGACAAACAGTAAAGACACTTTTAAAATAAACTTTTTAATAAGGATTTTCTGATAGCTGTAAATTAAAATAATGTCAAAAAGTAAGTTTGAGTTTAGTTTTGGAATATGGGGCCTTTAAGGTTCAGTAAGTACCTTCCTGTTTTTTTTGGTAAATCGTGTTCGTTTGGAAATTATATTTAAGTAGATAAAACACGTTTAATAAATAAAACACATAAAACGACGTTTCCTTAAACGGAAACCTAGCTAGATCAATAATTAATCGCCCCCGAAACCCGCTACATACTAAATTTCATAAAAATCGTTGGAGCCATTTCCGATATTCAGATTATATAAGTATAATTAATTATATACAAAAGTCGCACGTAGACAGAAAAAAATCCATTAGTTTGCAACCGGATTGAATCCATGACCTTAGGATTGAAAGGGCTTTGAAGTTTGAAGCAATATATTCTTTTATTCTTTCATAGTATTCAAATAAAACCATGTCGTCAAAATGACCTTTTTTTGTATATTAAAAGAAAATAGCGCACAAAGAGGCTTTGAAAAAGCCTTCATTTTGCCACACTGATTCAAAAAAACTAGTGACATTAAAAGAAGAATAAGATACATTACAAGTTATAATCGAAAGGTACAAGGCATTATCATACAGTACGTCGATTCTGTAAAATTCAAACATCAACTCGCATCTCTTCTTCTTCTTCTTCAATTATGGCATCTGTCTCTTAGAGAACAATTTTGCCAGTGTCAAGTGTATTTATTTATAAGTATTGTCAACGTCACAGAGTCATAGTCAAGTAGTCAAGTCAATTTTAAACAAAAGATGGCTGTTTTGTTGAAAATTTTCGGGATTTCCTCCGATGGAATTTGAAAAGAACTATTCACTCTAATTCACATACTTTACACTCGCGTCAAGAACCCGGGCATTATTGGCAAAATAACCACCAAAATTACGCAATAAAACTCAAAATAACACGAGAAAACATATAAAAACCAGAGCGACGTAGTGGTCAGGCAAATACACCGCAGAAAATCCAACTCGCATCTCACATCGCAATTCACTCTCACTTCGCCTGGGGTTCAAAATGACATTTGACTTTGACCTTTTTATTTGACACTTTGAATCGGGTTCGAGAGCGTCGAAGTGACTTTGGAATTACCGTATAGAATGCCCTTCTTACGTCATCTCATACTTTATCTGTCAAAATCTCCCCGTCAATTTAGTTCAACTGGCTGCCACGCTCGCAAGAGTGGCGCTAGTGTAAATTCGAATTATCAACCGAGTTTTTAGAATGCCGATCAAGAAACTCACAGCGGATTCAGATTCGAAGTTTAGAATGAGGTCTTACAGAATCACACAGATCATAAACCACCGATACTGTTTAACATGTATATTGTGACAAAGCATAACCACTTTTTGCGGTGTAGGTGAAAGCATTGCAGTTTCCCGCAAAATGTCTTTATACTCGCCGACGCCCGGCTTATAAGACGAGCGGGCATGTGCTCTTTTGTCGATAGACTTTTTATCGATATTTTGAATTTGTCGATGGACACCACTACTCGGCATTTGAATGCTTCGGAGTTCGAGGCATTGGAAAAGACTTTTTGAATTTGAAAATGGAATGTTCGCAAAAATAATCGTGATGGCAATCTTATAGAAAAACTTTATATTATATTTATTTTTAACTCTTTTTTTATCTTAATCTACTTCCTTACTAATTTATAAATGCGAAAGTAACTCTGACTGTGTGTTACGCAATCATGCCTAAACTACTGAACCGATTTTGATGAAATTTGGTGAAAAGATAGAATAGAGCTTGAAAAAGGACATAGGCTACCTTTTATCTCGAAAAAATTTACAGTTCCCATGGGATGGGTACGTTTTTGTTTTTCAAGGTAACATGCGGACAAAGTCGCTGGCGGAAGCTAGTCTATTTATGTTATTATCGATATTTTCGCTACCAAAGTAACTTAAAGATACTTTATTAAGTATCTAGTTGTCTAAAAAAGATTACATGTGTCGATAAGACCGCCGATTACCAAATCACAGTGGCAATTGTCAATCATTAGATAATTCAGCCTCCCTTCTATACAAACAATGTAGATTTGATTAAGCCACCCCTAATAACAAGCTAGGGTTGTCAAAATGATCCTAATTGTACGATTTGGCAACCCTGCTGTGCTCGTTAGCTAATATTGAGCATAAGGCAAGGGGAGTCGATGAATCTGTCAAAATTATCTGTCATAATTTGACAAGTGTGTACCAGCAGTAATAAGGCACTAAATATAAAAAAAAATCGAACCATAGAACTAAGTAGATACTAGATACATCTGGGTAGCTTTGATTTTGGTAGCTAACAGACACACAAACATTGTAGTGTTTTACAAACTTACACAATTTATAGCTAACTGTAGTAGTATCCTTCCTATTCAAGTTGTAAAAGCAAATTTACCTACTTAGTTTTTATTCATTTCTCCTTTTTTCTTACAGAATAAAAGAGAAAGTACTATAAGATATTACCCATACATTGTTAATTAGTTGTATGAGCTACTAAATTAGTATTTTTTGAACCTTCTCAACATTATTTTGACATTTTTATGTTACACTGACAAATTCAAATTTATATTCAGTTTATTTGAACTCAGAATAGGCACTATATCTAACTATTTAATATTATAATAACAATAAATATTAATTTTAATACCTTAAATAATATAAGTATAACAAAGTAAAAATAGCAAGAGAATTATGTAAGTATCTACTTAATCACTTTATTTTTATTTTATTTGACTTTATTTGGCACACAAAACACATTACAACACAAGCAAAACTTAAATAATAAAAATATACTGTTCTGTACTGAGTTGCAACATAAACACATGTGTGCACAGCTAAGCAAGTAAATGTACATTTTAAGCAGACAAAGGTGACGAAAGAAAATAATATTTAAACTAGGTGCTATAATTAACTAAACATGCAGATACAAAAATAGATAAACATTTGAAAGTTGAGTAGTAGTTAGCAGTTCTGGATGCTCTTTTCGGAACATCCGGCCTACCAGGGTCATTGAAATGGAGAATATCCTTGAGTTTTTTTATAAAATTACTAATATTAGAATTAAAAATATCAAGTTCGGGATTGTTTATTGCCAATTCATTGTACTGACGTGCCATTCTAGTAAGTGGATTATAATAGGATATATTGTTCTTGTAAGTACGCAATGCAAAAATATTACTTTTATTTGACCGTCTTGCACTGAACCTAGTATTTAAAGAAATCTGTGATAGTAAGATAGGGGAGTCTATTATAGAGTGAGTTATTTTATATAGATAAAGAAGATCAAAATATATACGACGTGTTTCCAAGGAAGTAACATTAAATTAACTTTACTAGGTACACTAGATCAAAAAAATTACATTAGGTAATAAAAAGATGACGCGAATAAAAGTGTAGGCAAGTTAGTTAGATAGATAGGTACTACTAATCGGTACCTAGTAGGTACCTATCAGACCTCTCAAACCAGTGTGGTGAAAAGATCACAGAGTGTCTGAATAGTCATATTCAGACGTTCTGTGTTTTGTGCACTAGTAATAACGATCATTGTTTATCGAATAGAGGTCGTGCTACATCGTAACTCAATTCAGTAATTTGATTAAGGGTAGTTTAACCCCTTATTGGGAGTCATGTGACGTTATAATGAACGAAACGGGAGGATTTAGTTGTTTTGCGTTACAGATAATAATTTATGTGTCGTATCTTAAATTTTGTAGCTCTATTTTGATGTTCAAATTTGAATTGAGAACGCTAAGTATCGAAAATTTTTAAAAATAAACACTTTGGTTCTATTTTTGAGCAGTTTTTCGTGTCGACAGTAAAAATACAAAATTCCTATGCAACGTTTTAAGATTTCTTAATGCATTTGCGGGCAAAAAGGCTGCTCCAAAATGTCATTTTCTAACTAACTTTGACACAATATCGCCCTCCCTCTTGGGTGTATTATTAAAATTAAATCAGTACCTATTTCAGATAAATCGCGACTAATTTTTAATTATTTTTCACCGTGTCAATGATAATCAATTTTTCGTCCTATAATTTTGTTTAATGGCTTCAAATGGCTATTTCTAGCTAGGGTTTTATAGAAATGCAATGGATGGGTCTGAGTAATATGTATTAACACTATTTACATTAGTTACATAAGGCGGAAAAAAACCTTGCTAAAAAACGATGCGTTTTTTTATCTACCTAAGTATTATTATGTACTTACATAAAAAACTAGTTAACAAAATAACACAGACCATCTAAGCCAACAAAATCTTATTGTCCCCGATTCTCACATCATTCACAAAAAAAACTGTCATGTCGACATTCTCACGTACAAACAGACAGCCGAATTTTATTGTGACTAATATGAAAATAATTATGGCTCTTCCGGCGAAGAAAAACCACAAAAAACAGCAATTGCAACGTTGCGTGTCGTAGAACAATGTCATTGGGAACGTAACGGCTTTTTACATATTTTTCTTTACAGACCTGCTTTTTGGTTTTTTTCTTGTATCTTTTTTATGTGGGTTAAATTTTAGTAGGTTTATTTACATATAAATGAAATCAAATTACATAAATATTGATTCAATAATATAAGGTGTAGGTAAAGTGACAATTCCAGACGAACTCAAGTCTGAAAAGAACAGACGAACTATCTGTCTCTTTTTACGATCCTTCTTACAAACATTTGTTTAGTCACTAATAAGAAATAAGGAAAGAGTTTTTTTCCAGAAAAGAAAAAACTAAGTAAATTGCATGCTGAAATAAATACTTTTTCATTTTTCATTTTGTGACGACAAAATTGTCCTTTCTGTCCTTTCTTCTGTAAAGAAACTCTGTCTACGGTGCTCATACTTCTTCTTCTTCTTCTTATCGAACCAATGCGGTAAAAGGATTACAACGCTTCTCATATTAAAGGGCAGATCACTAATACTATGTAAAATACTTTGTCGTGACTGACTGATCAACTGCCTATTGACAAGCAATGCAGAGCCTAAATCGCTGGTGCTAGAGACTTGAAATTTGAAGGGTGATTTTTTTTAGATACATAGACGTACCTACACTAAGAAAGTAATTCCCGAATTAAACATCTAAAAGCAGCAGAAAGCCAGAGAGAGTTCGTCTAGTTATTATTACAGTATTTGCGGCCGCCATTTTCCCCTAACAGATGGCAGTATAAAAATGACATACGGACGCCCTTACCACATAATTTCCGCCTAATGTCCTCTGGCTCGTACAATTCGCGAGTACAGTAGGTACCAAGGTAAATAATGGTTCGACCGTGAGAACCACAATACAACGCTATAATCAATCTTGACTTGAATCCTTGAAAAGTCAAGTTGTGCTAGTTTGCCGGGCGACGGTCGACATGCTAGGCACAGTGAGACGGATGCAGCTAAGCTACTTTTACGGAATTTTTGTATTTATGTACCTACAAAGTACAAACTTAAACATGATCACGACCATAATCTCAAGACTCGGTAGATATATCTCCTCAGATCTCTAGTTACGTAGATCGAAGAGGGTAGCCAGAGGCACGTCGAAGCATGACGACACCACGTATCCACATTTTGTTGTTGAACTCGAATGTTTTACTTTTGTTCTAACTTAATACTACTTTGTACTAGCTATTTTTATTAGTCTGTGACATACTTTTCCTATAAATCATAGTTTGATGAGCCGTGATGTGATTTTGCATAAA
The DNA here is from genome assembly GCA_963675405.1 of Cosmorhoe ocellata. NCBI lineage: Eukaryota > Metazoa > Arthropoda > Insecta > Lepidoptera > Geometridae > Cosmorhoe > Cosmorhoe ocellata. Next base: position 3,310,648 of record OY776272.1, read on the forward strand.
TTATTCATAAAATAAGGATCATTATTTTGTTATTGCAATAATATCAACAACTTTAGATTAAAACTTTATTTCAAAACTTAGTTTTCCTAGAAAATTTAAAAAAAGGATCGAAAGTGTAAAAGTTCTCTTTCAACTCACTAGATGGCGCTAGGAATCTATTTAGAAAAATAGCAGCCAATCAACACTGATCCGTCATCATACGCAATCTTCCACAATAAAAGGTCATTATAAACTGGTTTATAGAATAGTTCATAGTTACTGAAGATTTATCTATGATTTTATGATAGTAAATACTGTAGAAGAATAAATGAATGATTGTATACCGCCTGGTAGGTTATAGGCGCCTGGTACTTTTGTATGATTGATGATTGTATGATGAGCTGTTTGTATGGACTTTTGTATGGCTACATTTATCATAATGTAATATTAAGAAGTATGTAAAGAAAATGCAATATTATTTTGGTACATTATATACCTACAAGTTGTCACGACAGGTGTTGTCCTATTTCCGCCGTATTATATTTTTTTTACATTTTGTATTTTTTTAGCCTGTCACTTTTGTAATCTAGACGAATTCAACACACACCTCATTTGTCAAAATCTGTCCAGCCGTTTGGGCTCTAGCGATAGCCAAAGGAACTCGCAATACAATAAATGTACCTACATGCATACATTAAATTCTTGTAATACTCAGTCGTAAACCTAAATAAGTAGGCTCAAATAAAGTTTTATATATAAAAAAATCTTGCAACAAAACTCTTTACTCGCATAACTCTCCAACTGCACTTTCCAACTTTTCAAATCATTTTCTCTCAAGCATTTTTTCGTAAAGATAAAATGTAATTAGTATAAAAATAAGGTTCAAAATGATTCAAAAACTTGCAGCAAAATACAAGATTGTTTTTGCTTGCGGTATTTTTGCCTCACGTAGCGTGGCCGAGGGACTTGAGATCTGTCATTATTCTGATAGCACTGTCTGCGTGCTAGAGACGTCCAGGTGTAGAGGTGGGGCCGTGTCGATGCGTTTATATTTATCGATAGACTTTTAAAAATCGATAAAAATTCTAAAGGGTTAATTAGAAGACATACATTTTTAAGTTTACTATTCCATTTATTATGAATAAAGTGATTTTTTGTGAATAAAAGTCACTAACTTTAACTTAGAACAATAGTTATTTATACTAAGTTCCTTTTTGTACTTGTTGCCTTTATTTTTACAGTTATTTTACATTAAAATGTTTGGTAAATGATTGCCTTACAACTGACACACACAATTACTAACGTAATCTAGACGAATTCAACGACCCCTCGTTTTGTCAAAATTAATGTAGGTACTGACTCTGCTACACAGTTTTTTAACTTTTGCTTTTTTTTATTTTTGAATTTTTTGCATTGTATTTGTAACTATTATCTAGTATTAGATGTTATATTCTATGCAATTCTACCTATCACTCAACAGGACTTAAATACGGATATGATTTGTAGAGTAGAAAACAAAAGAGAAAAGCAACATTGCTGAAAAAGTACAGCCTTGGGCTCGAGTTTTGATTGACAGCCTGTCACTTTTTGCGCAAGAGTTTGAATTTATCGATGCTCTCAATCCCAACACTACATAGCTATAATGTCGTCGCACATATAGCGGTTGTTTGTAAACATATAATTACTTGGTAGGTCGATGCATATCAGGGTCTGTTTAGTGTGCGCATGTGCAGAAGTTTCACTCCAACGACGACACATCGACCGACATTTTTGCGACACAAACGCAGATGATATTGAAACTTAAATCCAACGAGCGTCAGTTCATTTCCATTTGTCAAAATTAGGAATGAGTGCTCCATGCGCTCAAAGGATATTGAGTCTAGAATCAGCGTTGTATAGCTCATTTTTGTATTGAAGGTTGTTTTAAGTGGGATAAGGCTGTTTGTGTGTGTGACCGTTGTACGGTCATACATTGTGTGCGTAACTAGTTTCTCAGGCGCTTGAGTGATCGCGGCGCGTTTTCGTTGACTCACGATGTTTTTGTAACGTTATAGTAAAAAAATAGAGGCAAAAATAAAATAATTACACAAACATTTTTTCAACACAGCAATGCGTAAAACTTCAAAAATTGTTATTGCACTGTTAAATTTTATTATAAATACTACCCTATATCCTACTTTAGATAAAAAAAATATTCTTGCTAAATTTTGAGAACCTTACCTACCTATGCATTTAGTTGAAAGCGTTAACCTAACTTTTCTGATATTCGTGAAATAATGAAATGTGTCGTCTGACACTGAACTTTAGCTCAATGGAGCTAAATAAACACGTTTCATTTGCCACACCGAGCTTGTAAATTTAATTAATTTATATACTGTTCGATTACCGATTATGTCGTAAAAATAATTGTTTTACTGTCACGATTCTTTTAATAATATTTATGCAGATTTCAAAGATTTTTTATTGTGATTTTTTTAATTAAAGTAAAAAGAACAAAGTTACTTTTTAATTTACAGATAAATTTACACCTTACGGCCTTTTGATACGCAATAGTTTTCCTTGCAGCTAATTACTCTATTGTTGGGTCAGTAAAAACGTATTTATTCAAACCTAAGTAATTGCAAGTAAACGTCTTGTATAGAATTTATTAACTTGTAATTGACAGAAGTAACAGCTAACTGTCAAGCGAGGCACCTGCCTGTTTGTTTTGTGAAATAAATGTGTGAAAAATATTTAATATTTATAATAAGTATTTGTATTGTTATTTAGCTATGTAAAAATTACAAAAAGTGCAAATACTGCCATCTGCGGCCGAATGCATTATTTGTGTCAAATGTAAAAGTGAGTAAATACAATTCAATTTTATAACATGATTTTATCATACTAACTTAACTGCCCAAGCTTTTTTAAACCAATATTTTTTCAAAAATAAAAAAAACTTGAAGTTGTAAAATTATTACTAGCTTCACTAGCTTCAACCCAGGTGTTCGCTCGCGTGATACTTTGTTAAACTATAATATGCTATTCCAGACTAAAATCTATCTCTGTGCCAAATTTCATTCAGATCCGTTCAGCAGTTTCATCGTGATTGAGGAACAAACTTCCATACATCCATACATAATTTCACATTTATAATTATTAGTGGATATAATCAACAAATTGTACAAACAATAACCTGAATTATATTTTAAATCAAATTTAATCAATTATCATAATATCTTCTAACTTCACTCATCTAGAAGTGAAACTGCGATGCTCACCCACACTACTTGTCTTCACTATTTCAAAAGACTGTGGAATGCGCATTATCGTCAATACAACGCAACATTTTAAAATATAAATATAAACATTAGATTTAAATTACACACCATAAAAATGTAAAAACAATAGATAACTAAAATCTCTATTCATAGCAATAATTTACGAGGTATTTTAATTGCACGATTATGATGTTTGATTAAAATCTCAAAGCTTAATTGTAACAAATTGTCAGTTTTGTGTGAAATTTAGCATAGCCAACGAGCTGTGTAATACTTTTATTGTTGTAATCCTTTAATTTGAGATTTATGTTCCGAATTAACTAATATAACATAAATATAATAAGTTGCGTTTTTGCTAAGTTTCAAGTTTACTAATAATGCTTAGATATTACTTATAATAGCTTAGGCTTTGCACGTGTATAGAAAAGCCTAAAAAATATTTCAGCTCATAGGCTACACATTTCCAAATTTTATCCAAATCCATCAACCTCATTTATACCCGTTTAAGCTACTAACAAACATTGAGTAGGATGACTTTTTAGTTGTTTTTACATAATAAAATAACTTCTTGTAGTTACGACATAACAGATGATGTAGGTATGTTGTAGGTACTACCTAAGTTAAATATTTAATATTTAAAAAATCTGAATTTTTAAAATAAATGAAATAGTAATAATGCTTACATGTTAAATATTTTAAAACAATTTTCTATCCACTTATACCTCGGTTGTAATGAATATTCGAATTCTTCAACTCGCTCATGGAATTCTTTGCATTTAGCTAAACGTGGCTTGAAATTTGGAGAATTTTACTGTTTTTCTGCTTTATTCCTTACGAAATCCGATGTTATTTACTTTAAGCTTGCTTGTTCATAAAAAACAAGCTGTTGGCCGCGACTTTGTCCGCATTTTTTTTTTACAAAATGTTGCTTATGTCCTTTCTCAAGCTCTAGATTATCTCTATACCAAATTTCATTTAAATCGGTTCAGTAGTTTAGGCGTGATTGCGCAATGCCTACACAGAGTTACTTTCACATTTATAATACTATATTAAGGATTATTTTAGTATTTTGCTAATTTAAAATTGTACTTAGATTTTAAAATTAAATAACAAACTTGAAAAAGTGCAGATACCATCTTATCTTCCCAGACACTAAATTTGTATTTCGAAATTATCATCGAACGATTCGAACATCGAACGTAAATCATTAAAAAATATGCAGATAGGTAGGTAAGTACACCTACTTCATAATTTTATGAACGGGACAATTAGTTCGCTTATTTCGCGCACGTACCCAACCGACTCCGTGGCGCAACGGTAGCGCGTCTGACTCCAGATCAGAAGGTTGCGTGTTCAAATCACGTCGGGGTCAAACTTTTTGAAGTTTTATTTTTGTTTTTTTATTAATATTTATGCATTTTAGTGTTTGAATGATGTTTTTTTTATTAGTTTTAAGTTTAAACAATTTTGCCCACAAATTTTATTTGTTGACTCGGGTGAAGCGGCCAAGGGTGTGGGTTCACGTATCTTCTACGTATCAATCAAAACAATGAATGGTAAATTAAAAAAAATCACGTTTCCTTACCTACATTCCAATTTTAAATTAATTTTATGGAGTACTTAAAGATAGATCTACATTTACAGATGTACCTACCTAACTTAAAAAATATAGAAAAGGCTTAACGGATTATCGACAAAAAATCAGATAAATAAATAAAAAAAAAACTTGAAAAAACACGCAAAAGCAAAATCGTAATTTTCATCCCCAACGACCATGACAGATTTTTTTAATTATTAATATGATTTAAGGTTGATGGATTATTAATGGTGGATTTTAATAGTGTAAGTAGGTACCTAAGTATTAAAAAAAATGATCACGACTGTAATCCCGAGACTCGGTAGATATCTCCTCAGATCTTTAGTTACTTAGATCTTTGAGGATATCTAAAAAGGGTAGTCAGAGGCAAGTCCAAACATGACATTTGGTACATGCCCACATTTTGCACAGTAGTTAGTATTCCGTACATGACAGGTTGCAAGCCCATCGCCGCTTATAAGAATACTAACCTATTACACATACCTTCGAATTTTTGGTTTTAGGGTATGCCTAAGTATTTTATTTTATCGATTATGAATTTTAAATTCGTACGTGACAGGTTGCAAGCCCATCGCCGCTTATAAGAATACTAACCTATTACACATACCTTCGAATTTTTGGTTCTAGGGTATGCCTAAGTATTTTATTTTATCGATTATGAATTTTAAATTCGTACGTGACAGGTTGCAAGCCCATCGCCGCTTATAAGAATACTAACCTATTACACATACCTTCGAATTTTTGGTTCTAGGGTATGCCTAAGTATTTTATTTTATCGATTATGAATTTTAAATTCGTACGTGACAGGTTGCAAGCCCATCGCCGCTTATAAGAATACTAACCTATTACTCATACCTTCGAATTTTTGGTGGGGTATGCCTAAGTATTTTATTTTATCGATTATGAATTTTAAATTGTATACTGTAAGGTGTTTTTTAAGTGAATGTAAGATGTGTGACCTCCGAATGTTGGGTGCAAGCAGCGCCCTCGGATGGACGCGGTTCTGCGTGCTGCCTCTATAATTGATGTGCATAAACACGGTGTGTACAGGGTGTTTTTTTATATATTACAGTTTATACGTTTTTTTTACTTTAATTGTCAATAAGAATAAATACTTTAATTAAGTATATTCAATTAATAATTTATAGTCTTTTTATTTTCGTCAGGTCAATAAAAAACTGATTTTTAATGTAGACTTAAAAGTTTTTGTGGTTAACTCTTTTACTTGAATTGCATTTAATTTTGCTTTTAACTATTTTAGTTTAGTAATAGAATATTTTAGAATCCTATAAAAGATATTTTTTAGAATTGTTTTGTAATGATTATTTTAATATTACTTAAAACTTGTAAAATACACAGTAATTGATACTTTCTTCATCTTCTCTTCTTCTTCCTGCCCTTGTTTCACGTTATATGGGGTCAACACGACACATTTTCTTCTTTCATTTCCTTCTATCATCTCCTTAAATGAAGAGTAATAGGTTGGCGTGGTATGGGCATGTTATGCGGCGGGAGGAAAGCCATGTCACAAGAAGGGTTATGAATTTGATTGTGGATGAATATAAGAGTAGAGGTAGACCTAAGAAAAGATGGATGGACTGTGTGAAAGACGATATGTGTAAGAAGGGAGTGACTACTGAGATGTCGGATGATAGGGGAGAGTGGAGGAAGAGAACCTGTTGTGCCGACCCCACCAGTGGGATAAGGACAGGAAGATGATGATGATGATGATGATCTCCTATCATAATACATTCCTCATAAACCTCAAAACACTATGTTTACTAATGAAAACAAAACGATAATTACAAAAACAAATAAAAAAAAAACGTGCTATACATACATCGTAAATTTAGAAAGCAACTAAGTACTATTAATCAATCATGAACAAGCATCCTATATTCACGCACACATACAACGCATCCTCACACACACAGACAGACGCGGTCATCAGTGCGTGAATAAATTTTGTACCGACAAAACTGTTATTTTAAAACATAATTCATGTTCGTATTGTTAGCAATTGTCAATTTTTCTTTTGTAAGCATCCACAAAAGAAAAATATTACGTACTTGCTACCTGTTCCGTATTTAATACTAGGGTTAAACATTTTTATTTGTTGTATACGTTATTATGCGCGGGAGCCAAGGTCTTTGAAGTTATGCAGATGATGGGATTTTTATTGTTTGCTTATGTTAATGAATTGCTGTGCAGTTCCTATGTTCTGGTCTAGTAAAGTACTATACTTAAGTAAGTACCATCCAACATACTTATTCAATGTTGAGAGAACTACATAATATTAAGCTTGCTCACTGAAACTAAAGTACCGAGCATTGCCTATTCAAATCTCGAATGAAAGAGGATTTCTGGCCGAAGGGTGTCATATTTCGGTGATTCCGTGGAAGGCTTGGTGACACCCCCCCACTTCCAGCTCCCAATAATTAGTTTATTATATAATGTATGTTAGACTGTAAGGTATATATTTTATATGGGCCGTAGTTTTTAAGTATTTTCCATCTTGTACACTTAGACTAATGTTGCCTGAAATAAAGTTATTATTAATTATTTTGCTCGGTTTTTTTTGGGAACGAAGTTTTCTAAAAATGGAACCTAGCTAGATCACTTATCGCCCCCTAAACCATCTGCATACTAAATTTAATGCAAATCGCCGTTTCAGAGATTATATAATATATACAAGGATTGCTCGTTTAAAATAATAAGATTATAGAAATTAGCTGGTGCACGCTGTTCCTTAGCTTCGTTCTTCATAGGATACAATCTATCTCCTTGTCGAACTTCATTAAGATCGGTCCAGCCGTTTAGTCTTGAAGTGGTGGGAAACAAACAGTAAAAAATATTATGCTCACAAGTTAAATTTAAAATTAGTTCATAAGAGAACCTTAACACGAAGACCTTACCAGAAAGTATCCGTATTATTCTTAAATTTAAATGGTACAGTTCAAAATGTCACTCAAATACCCAACTGCCACAAAAAAAATAAAAAAATATGATCACTACTGTAATCCCCGGGCTCGGTAGATATCTTCCTCAGATCTTTAGTTACTTAGATCTTTGAGGATATCTAAAGAGGGTAGTCAAAGGCACGTCCAAACATGACATTTGGTACATGCCCACATTTTGCACAGTAGTTAGTATTCCATACGTGACAGGTTGCAAGCCCATCGCCGCTTATAAGAATACTAACCTATGACACACACCTTCGAATTTTTGGTTCTAGGGTGTGCCGGTTTCCTCACGATGTTTTCCTTCACCGTTTAAGAGCACTGGCATTGCGCACATAAATTTTTCGAATGGAAAAACTCATTGGTGCACGACCAGGTTTGAACCCACGACCTTCGGATCGTGAGGCCGGGGTACAGTAGGTAAGTATATAATATAATAAAGTCAAAGTATCTCGAGCGCGATTTAACAAAGTAACACTGTTAAATATTACCATCTGCCGTATAAAAACAGGAATTAGTGAAATAAAGTTAATTGCAAAGCGATTTCCGAAAGTAATCTTCAAAATACCAATGCTTAGCTTGCGAATGGGGCAGATGCGAAAGACAAACAAATTGTCAGACTGCGAAATACTCCAGGGCCTATGTCCACTGAACATTCGCACTCTAACGTAACACACGACCATGTATTTCTTCATACTACTTATATAAAGACGAACCTACCGAAGTAAGTTCGATTTTTAAATCACATTTAGTACAATTTGCAGCTTTCTACGGCATTAAAATTACAACTTTCATTAACAACATAGTCGACATACTAAGGTGCTTTAGTTGACAGTGGGCTTCATAAAAAACGTGTAATACATAAAAATAGGAATTAACCTTTAGTTTTAATCCAATTTATACATTCCCTTTATTGGTTAGAGATGTTAAACAGAGCGGTGTTGCAAACTAAAAAATTGTTATTACATTAAAATAAATGTACCTATAGAATTCAAAACGATACATTTGCCGCGACAATCAAATCTATCATGGCGGGAAAAAATATCTTAAACTACATTTATTTACAAATGCCCTGTCGTTAAACTAGCTGATTTAAATTTAAACGATAAAAATATTGTAAATACTATAAAAGAACATTGATAGACTTAAAAAAACTTGAGAGGTGTCAAGGGACACCCGGATGGAACGAAGTTCCTTTCCTTGTTTTCTATGAGAGAGAGAGAGAGAGAGACAGAATAACACGCGCACGCCGCACGGCTTACAACTATAGCAAAAAGTGTCGTGAGATTTTTTTCCGTCTAGCCCCCTTTCACAACGCGCGATAAGGAACTTCGTTCCTAAATTCTTTATTTTATTTATGATACTATATGATAGCGCGCACGAGTTACTTTGGTCACCGTGACTGTTTCGTCACTCTTAACAAGTCCATGGTTATTACACGCACGTTACGACGTGACACTGAGTGACATCTCCATACATTAACCTAAGAGTGACGAAACAATCACGGTGACAAAAGTAACTCGTGCGCGCAATCACTACGGACGTTTAATTAAAAAAAATATCTAATTTTTAAAACGAAAGCACCTATTCCTTTTTTAAAAAAATAAGTTTTTTTTAAATTAGCATAACACCCAAAGCGCACGCGTGGCGCATTCGATAACTCATTAAAAACCAATAAATAAGGTCGATTGCTGACATCTGTTGCGTCGACAGGCGGTTGTGCACAGAATAAGCAATAGTAAGAACTTGACATACGGGTCCGAGGAGCTGGGGTTCGAAAGCTATTGGAAAAAACTGTATTGTGTCCAAACCGCGACTATTTTCAAACCTTCTAACAGTACGAAAAAGATCGCCTGGATTTTTTATTGTCTGTTTCTCGATATCTCCCTTGCTAACTGATTTTTTTGCTACTTTGACTGGTATAATGTTCCTCTCGATATTTCCCTCAATTTGCTATCTGATTTAGTTGCTACTTTGACTTTTGTTATAATGTCTCTTTTGATATCTCCCTCAATTAATTGCTAACTGATTTTGTGACTACTTTATAACAATATTTATAAAACCACAATCAAATGTAAATAAGCACTTTTTTATTTTTCATCACCTTATTAAGAAATTTTATTTAGGTATCACCAATTACCATAAAACTCTTTAAGTCCTCATAAACCTTATCAATTATCCTACAACAATGTGTCTAATAAGGTATTGAGCTTTATATTTAATTTTAATAATTCTAAGCTACGGTATTTATTTTTCAATGTTAAGGCTTAGCACAAAGGGCACACATCGTTAAATTTATCAAAATTTATTCCCGCTTCAATTTCTCTGGTCACATTATAATAGTAAATGGTGCAAAAACTCGAGATTCGTGAAAACGATATCGTGAAAACTTGGTTTGAAAATCATTACTGGGACTGCCGATTAGATATTTTCGATATTATCAACCTTATTTTAGTTCCTTAACATTCCCGATGAAAGTAAATGTATGAAAGGATACCATTCGAAAAAAGTTTTCATAAATTATCAAAAACTCATACTAAGGGTGCTGAAATCGTCAGTTTTGAATGTAGCCCGTGCAATTTATATATTGTATTTAACTGTTGTTTTAATTGGTATCGATCGTAAAGTGTGAACGATAAAAAATAAGTAATTCGGCAACGTTTGAAAAGTTGGAAAATGCGCGTACCACCTTATACAGCAAGACCATTTGAGCGAGACAATAAAAATTCTATGCGTAGCCGCGTTTATTTGAGGACGTAAATGGGATATTTTTAATTAATCTATATCTATATAAGAGCTTAACCTGACTGACTGACTGACTGATTGATCATCGCCGAGCCGAAACCGCTGAAGCTAGAAATCTGAAATTTGGAAGGTGGTTTCCTTTTATAACAAAACCACCCAATAAGGCGGGGTTTTTGGAAATTCCACCTTAAAGGGGGTGAAAAAGGGTGAAAACGTTTGTATGAAACTTTTTAACGCGTGGAGCGATTTTCATGAAACTTTGTTTGTGTACTCTAAATGCAAAACAAATGGACACGTGTTTCAGGATTTTTCAATATAACCTTCATAAAGGGGTCAAATGGGGTGTCAAAGTTAGCATGGGATTTTTATGAGTTGTGTGATGTGTTTGAAACTCAGTTTAGATACTTTAAGTGAACGAAGTCGCTGGCGGGACAGCTAGTCCTATTATATTTATCTTCAATCAAGACAATCCTGTTTTATTTATTGTTGAACCATTTTGTATTTTTTTTGTTTATCCTTTATGGTGAATTTTATGTAGCTTTGCAAAGCCGAGTTTATCTTAATGAGTTAAAACTGTCTCAATGGTATTTTTATTCACTCTTAATACTTTATAATCAACTAGTTGATGCCGGCGGCTTTGCCCGCGTGCATCAGTTCAAAACCTTCCTCAAGAACCACTCTATCCATTGTTGAAAACAGCATGAAAATTGGTGCAGTAGTTTTTGAGTTTATTGCGAACAGACGGACAGACGGGCGCGGCGAATAACTTTGTTTTATAATATTTAGTGATGCTGATTTTTAATTTATTTCAATGTTTATTATTTTTTATTTCGTGGAATTTCATAACGTTATTTATACTAAAATCATAAAAAAAATTGTATACAGTACTTAAGTTAAACATCAACTTAATACAATCCATACTAATATTACAAATGTGAAAGTCACTCTGTCTGTTACGCTCTCACGCTTAAATCGCTAAACCTATTTTGATGAAATTTGGTGCCAAAGATGGACTAGAGCTTGAGAAAGGAAATAGGCTACCCTAAAAACTGCTTAAAAGGGTTGAAAGTTAAGTGCAAAATAAGTATCTTAAAAAAATAAAAATACTGCCTAAAGTACCTAACTATTCCACGCGGACGAAGCCGCGGGTAAAGCTAGTATCATATACTTACCAACCTAAGTTTTATAAAATAATACAAAAGTGCATTAACAATGAAGAAAAAACAATTTTCTAAGGCCAAGATCGCCACGGATGCATCTAAGGCCGATGCCACACTTAAGATAACCCCGTCATTAACGTGTGTGTCACCCGTGACGCCGCCATTTTGTCTATTAACTACGCTAGCGTGTAGTGGGAAATTGTGGCGAAACAGAAAATTGTATTTTATATAATTTTTCAATAGGTTTCACGGACGAATTGAATTTTTTGACAGGATGTACGATAACAGAATGCTGGGAAGCTTAGCGAAACAATGAAACGAATATAAAATTTGCGATGGGTCGAATGAGACAGCAATATTTTTTTTATAGTACTGTCATTGTCATTACAAGCACTTATTTTTTATTGCATTCATATGTAAAGTCTTCGAATTTGTGGTTTTAGGTTTATACTTAACTAACAATGGAATAGCTAGGTACCCTAAACCGACGCGCATGTATGAAGAATGTAATGAGAGTGAATGAAGAGAGGTATGTCAGGATCGTAGCAAGTGGAGATCCGTAACTCTGTCTACCCCGTCGGGAAACAAGTGTGATTTTATGTATATGTAGGTAATTAGAAAGTAAATAAACAGATCAAATGCCATCTTACCGAATCGCAGAAGTGTCAACAAGGTTGTAAAACATACCTGAAAAATAAAGAAAAAAAAGATTACAACACAATCCACAGACAAAAGACGTTTGGCGCCAAAAGGGAACTGGCCGCCATAAATTGTAGCCCAATAAAAAAGCAATTTAAAAAACATTCGAACTTTGAAAAGAACTACTCGAAATCGTTGATCTAACGACCACTTTATCAAGACACGTGTTCGGAGTAAGTCGTTTGATTTTCCCCTAGGACAGGGAGAGATGGGGGGTCGCTGTAAGTTTGTCGCGTCGGGGGCATGGAAGCATGACGTCATCGTTCGGTAACCACGGTCTGCGCACAATGTTATAACTTCACTATCGTGAGATTATCGATACTTGTTTCGCACGTAGAGTTTTATTAACAAAAATACTTTGTGAAGTTTGATGAGATTGTTATAATTTATACAAAGTTATAGGAGTACCTAACTGCATGCGTGTGAGCGCCGTTCTCAAGCAAGCGATTCTCTCTCTCTATGGTCTTCTAAGAAAGACGAAGTAACATTGATTTGTCTATGGTCACAAAATGTCACTTTGTCAGTGTCACCCTGTGTTCTGACCTTATTTTAGTTCCTTCACATTACCGTTGGAGGTAAATGTATGAAAGTATATAATCGAAAAAAGTTTTTGTAAGCTCATAGGTACTAGGGGTACAGATAGAGGCTGGAATTAGATAGAGAAACAAGATGGCGATTGCTTGCTGTCATATAACAGCTACTCTGATTTTAGTTACCTACTAAGGGTAAAACAAAGTTTAGTTCGTAATAAATCTGTGATTTACACCAACAAAAGTAGGTTTTACCTACTTTTTATTCTGTAGCTAAGTATTTTTCGTCGAGTTTTTAGTTTTATCAAATTATTAGATAAAAAACATTTTATAAAAACAATAAAGAAATATCATAAATATTAAAAAAATGGTTTATATAAAGCTTTATTTTGAGAAAATGAAACACGAACGGTGAGCCAAAGTACCGTGTTTTGTTACTAAATAAGTGTGTAAAATAAACTGTGTTTGGTCAAACTTTATATTTTTTATATCAACATAAAACTAAGAAATAATAAAATAACAGTTACAATATTCACGGCGCGGGCGCATCACGCGAACGTCGAAAACTAACGTTTTGACATTTCCGGTTCCTAAAAACTTGACAGCAGACAAAAATTACACGCGTTCATACTCATGCAAACATCATTCCTATCTCAGTACCAATAAGGCTTGAAGTAGGATGACGATGTTTTATTGATGGTAGAGATAATTTGGTAAGTCACAGGTTTCATCATAAAGGCGCCGTCTTATTTTGATTTGGGTCTGTTATTTCACCAACAAAGTGTATTAAAAATTACTTCTTTTGTCTGTTATTTCAACAGTTGCATAGCATTACTAGAAGCCATAACCACATTTCTTATGTCATTTTTATTTTTCACCAATAAAGTTTGCGTTATTTCCTACATAAAAACAAAGTTGTGTTACTATTTTTTTAATCACAACAAAAAATATTTTGAACGAAAATTGCGAAATTGCAATTACTGACATATTACATACGACCTTAACAAAACAAAGCCCATGACCCCAGTCGAATTTCGAAATTCAAATACCGTAGTACAAATTCAAATTTGGAATTACAAGTGGCCAGTCCGAGTGAGTTTTATTCTTCCATTCGTTCCGTAGAATAATTTCGTTATAGAAATGATTGATAGAAAAGTTTTGATGTCTTTTTTGTGTGAGTCATTAGTAGTTAATTACTTGTGAAGTCGTTCATTTGTAACCTTGTGGTGCGTGAGCTGGGAACACTGCTACTGTGGATGTGGCATTATTATCATAGATAAGGAACATTTAGGTTGGAAGCACCTATTATTTTCTAACTTAATACTATTATTTTCTACATTTTTTATATTGCAAATAGCATGTTAAAATGTGCAGTTTTGGTAATAAATTTTGACTCTACCACACTCTATCGTCTTGATTTAGGAACTATTAAAAGGATTTTAAAGCAACTATCATAGTTTTATCTCTAAAAGTAATAAAATAATAGAATTATCTAAGTAATAGCTAAAGATACCAATAAAAATGCGAGATTTAGAGTTTTTTTCTTAAATTACCACCTCCTTTTTATTCTATCATCTAAAGGGATCATACATTCGAATAGCAGGTGGTACAAATTATGATTTATGGCAACACCAAAACAAATCGATCATACTAATTGGTACGATTCGATAATAATAATCGATTGCGCAATACTATCGAGTCTCAATAACGAACGTTATGGCGGTAATCCGGCTTAAGAGGTATTCATTTTATTTGGTATTCGTTAATTTAAGTCATAATATTTATTTGAGTTTTACGGGCACAAAGTTTATAAAAAATAAAACCGACCAAGTGCGAGTCGGACTCGCGCACAAAGGGTTCCGTTTCATTATCTATAAAAACAACAACAAATCATGTCTTTTGTATGGGAGCCCCCTTTAAATATTTAGTTTATTTTGTTTTTTAGTATTTGTTGTTATAGCGGCAACAGAAATACATCATCAGTGAAACTTCCAACTGTCTAACTATCCCGGCTCATGAGATACAGTCTGGTGACAGACGGACAGACAGCGGAGTCTTACGCTTTGGATACGGAGCCCTAAAAACATGATCACGACTGTAATCCCCAGGCTCGGTAGATATCTCCTCAGATCTCTAGTTACTTGGATCTTTGAGGATATCTAAAGATAGTCAAAGGCTATAATAATAAAAATGCGCTACGATTTTGTTACAACTGTTTAAAGTAAAAACTTGCCCTAAACAATTCTTAGTACGGCCAATGTACGAAATTATAGAGTTGAGAAAATAATTCTTTGGCGGCAAAACTAAGCTCTGATTTTATAGTGTTTAACTAAATGCTTTAGCCAGGTAAAATAAAAGTTAGAATAAAACAAAACAAGATTGATGTCTTCTTCTTCTTCTTAAAATATCACTAGTTCTTTCAAAACAGTGCGGTGAAAGAATTACAATGTGTTTGTAGTAAGTACTCGTATTACTCATTATTTTTATTTGTAAATAAAAACTTATTCTAATAAAACCTTTTTTACTGTAAACGTCAAGTTGGTTATTGTCTCGAACAAAAAGAGCAAAAATTTTAATTCAAATAAAAAGAAAAAGGTTTTATTAGAATAAGTTTTTATTTACAAATAAAAATATAGAGTAATGCTAGTTTCAGAGACTCATTTTGTGCAAAGTTTAGGAACTTTTGAGGTTCTGCAACATAATCCCAGATAATTTCGAAAATAAAAAGGAAAATTAGGATCTTAAGGCGAAGTCAGTTGCTTTCGGTTTGATAGTCTAGACTTGACAAAATAGGTATTACAAATAACAAAACCGTCCAACTAGTAACACACCAACCGTCTTGAGCAAGCATCCGGTGGGCCAATCGAGCCAATATACTCACCAGCGCATCCTGACCCCCAATGCCGGTGGTGCCCGCCTAAATTTCACCTGGGTTCAAGAGACAGCGGGGTCAAGTGGGGCTGGTTAGGACGAACGTCACTTGAGCATATTACGGCTAATCGGGACTTCCTACTTACAGAGCCGTGCGTACCGGCCGCTGAGATTTGTTCCAATTTTAAAAGTTTGGGTTTCTCGTTTGACTTTGACGTTTGACATTGACGTGATTGATTCAACTCACTGCGAACATTCTAGCAATTCGCTAGAATAGCACTAAGTTCAGTGTACCTATAAACTTATTCATGTAGGTAATTATATTACCTATATTCGTATCTTAAGAATGTTCCTTGCTTAAAAGTAAAAAGCTGATAATACTACAAATAAAGATAGGTATTCGTTTTTCGTATTATAAAATAAATAAATAAATATGATCACGACTGTAATATCCCAGGCTCGGTAGATATCTCCTCAGATCTTTAGTTACTTAGATCTTATTATTCTAAGATCCAATTTCAACAATTTTTTATTAACAAAGCATCATTACCTACCTGATCGGGCTTCAAAATTAACATGTTAAAGTATGATTAACTATTTTACGTCATTTCATTTTACGGAAGGTAATCCTTTGTCAAGGCATGGTGGGACGTAAAACAACTTTAACAGGCGATCAAAAGGCTAACAAGCTGTTAGTTTAATTAACTAGTCGTAAGTGATAACGAAATAATTAACACAAAAAGTTCACTCTGACTCGTACTGATTTTTTTAATTTACGTTACTTGATGAGTAAAACAAAGATTTTAGGTAAGCATTCTACCTTGGCATATTGCATTGGAAATTTCGAATTATTTTCAAATATGGAAGTTTCAAATGATTTTCAAATATAGAATCATTAGGGTAGTGACTTTGTATACTGTACCGGTATTTCTGACCAAAGATAAAATTGTTACAAGCTGTAAAGTTTTTATTTTCTGTTGCCGACGACTTTGTCCGATTGAATATCAGTTATCGCGGAACCCATAAACATTTTTTAAGGGAAAAATCATTGGAAAATAGTTTTATATTTTATTTTATTTTTTCGTCAATTTTCCAATGTTTTTAATAGTTATTTTGGGATGGAGACAAATCCAACAAAACAAAAACAATGAAAATCGGTCCAGCCGTTCTAGAGTTAAAAGTGTTCGAGCAAACCCGACTTTGTTTTAAATATTAAGATAAATAAAATGATTACAAAATTTATTTTAAATTAAAAATGCTATAATATCCTCTATAATACTGCAATGTCATATAATATATTCCAAAGCCCGCACGCGGAGTTGATTAAAAAGTAATAAGTAATGTTATAAAACGCACATAAAAACCACATTACCCACGCACTCGCAACAAGACGGGTTGCAACTTTTACTCACTATTTTTACTTTCCATGGACTATAATATAAGTTCACCTTTGACAACCTCAGTGGCGCAGCGGGCGAGAGTCCGCCTGCGACGCAAAAGGTTGCGGGTTCGTTTTCCGCCGCGGAACAAATTTGTGTATGATCTGCAGAAATTTGTTCCGTTGGTCTGGGTGTTTTCTATGTATAATAAAAAATATCTATCTAAATATATAATGTATTAAATATATCAGTTATCTAGTACCCATAACACAAGCTTAGAGTAACTTACTTTGGGCTAGATAATGCTGTGTGGATTGTCCAGCATTATTTATTATTTATATTTATTTACCTTCAAAATAAACGCCATAATATTACGTATACTCCTGTGCAAAATGTGGGCATGTGCCAAATATCATGTTTGGACGTGCCTCTGACTCTTTAGATATCCTCAAAGATCTAAGTAACTAGAGATCTGAGGAGATATCTACCGAGCCTGGGGATTACAGTAATGATATTTTTTTTTAATTAAAAATTACAATTTTTTTATTCATATTCATTACTAGCTGATGCCCGCAGCTTCGCCCGCGTGATGTCGATTATCGCGACTTTTCATACAAACTTTCATCCCCTATTTTATCCCCTTGGGGGTAGAATTAATCAAAATCCTTTCTTAGCGGATGCCTACGTCATAACATCTACCTGCATGCCAAATTTCAGCCCGATCCGTCCAGTGGTTTGGGCTGTGCGTTGATAGATCACTATGTCAGTCAGTCAGTCACCTTTGAGTTATATATATTTAGATATACCGTTATTACGTTTAATAACGTTATATCGTTTTGAGCGCTGGTGGTGTAGTGGTAGCACACCTGCCTCACGATCCGAAGGTCGTGGGTTCAAACCTGGTCGTGCACCTATGAGTTTTTCCACTCGAAAAATTTATGTGCGCAATGCCAGTGCTCTTAAACGGTGAAGGAAAACATCGTGAGGAAACCGGCATACCCTAGAACCAAAAATTCGAAGGTATGTGTCATAGGTTAGTATTCTTATAGGCGGCGATGGGCTTGCAACCTGTCACGTACGGAATACTAACTACTGTGCAAAATGTGGGCATGTACCAAATGTCATGTTTGGACGTGCCTCTGACTACTTTAGATATCCTCAAAGATCTAAGTAACTAAAGATCTGAGGAGATATCTACCGATACTGGGGATTACAGTCGTGATCATATATATCGTTGTGCGCAAATACCTAAACTTGTCGAATCAAGCAGGTTACTTAAGACAGTTACCTCTGACATTCACGGTATGAGTCAATGTAATAATATTACTCGTATTTATAAGTATATTAACATTATCCCTGTAGGTTAACTACATGATTCAATATTAAAATGTCAAGGACGTTATGCACGTGGGATAAAAAAATTCTTTAAACTAAATTTCATCCAAATCTTAACACAGTAAGGCGCTGGTGGTGTAGTGGTAGCACCCCTGCCTCACGATCCGAAGGTCGTGGGTTCAAACCTGGTCGTGCACCAATGAGTTTTTTCATTCGAAAAATGTTTGTGCGCAATGCCAGTGCTCTTAAACGGTGAAGGAAAACATCGTGAGGAAACCGGCATACCCTAGAACTAAAAATTTTCTAAACACAGTAACGAAAAATTGAGGTTGTAAGAGACACGTCCAAACATTGTAGGTGCAACTTATTTGACAGTATCTTAACGCTTTGTTTAATATTCCGTACGTGACAGGTGGCAAGACTCACACCTTCGAGTTTTTAGTTTTAGGGTTTTTTGATTCGAAAAGTTTAGGTATTTGCGCAATAACGTTTTGCGATTTAATGATTAGGAAAAATAAATAATCCCCAGGCTCGGTAGACATCTCTTCAGATCTGTAGCTACTTAGATCTTTGAGGATATCTAAAGTAGTGAGAGGCACGTCCGAACATGACATTTGGCACATGCCCACATTTTGCACAGTAGTTAGTATTCCGTACGTGACAGGTTGCAAGCCCATCGCCGCTTATAAGAATACTAACCTATGACACACACCTTCGAATTTTTGGTTCTGGTTTCCTTCACCGTTTAGCTCTGGCATTGCGCACATACATTTTTCAAATACTAATTGATATTCAAAAGTAACAAAATGGCTCTTAAATAAATTTTAAATTATAAACGATAATGCAAAATGACATAAAACTAGTTTAATGAGTGGAAGCAATTATAGTTGTTTATAAAAAACGTCTATGAATAAAGAAATCGCATAAAAAGTGTCTTAGGGCTGCAAAACCAGTTAACCAAGACCTCTCGGTCTTATTTTGGCTCTTTAGTCGACCGGCCCCGCTCGGACTGGCCCCTCGAGTCCAGTTGACCTAATGCATGTTTTGAATTGGTCAACTGGCCCCGCTTACAGAATTTATTGTTAGAATAGTCAAGAAGAAAAGTGTTTCAACTTTTGTCGATATACTATATTGTTGATTTTGACTAGTTCTAAGCAAAATAACCCAATAAACACAAGTATCATATTTATAAAAATGGTGTTTCATTTTTTTCTCTGAGTACGTTTTGTACACATCTGTACATGGATTTGAAATAGACAATAGATTTTTTGTTCAAATTAGTAATGGGCCAGCCCAGTCGACTAAAAAAAAGTAATAAATTAAATGCATAAGGTCAACTGGCCTCGTAGGTCCGGTTTTTTCCGGGGCCAGTCGACTAAAGAGCCCTTATTTTTTAATTCTTACATTTCTAGACCTAGAAAGAAACCTACTTTCCAAATTTGTACATGACTAGCATTTACCCGCGACTTTGTCCGCAAAAATCTAGCAATAAACATAACGATTGGGAAATTTCTATGGAGGGCAAAATAACGCGGTCACCCGCATTCGAAGGTGTGTTAGCTAGTATTCTTATAAGCAGCGATGGGTTTGCAACCTGTCACGTACGGAATACTAATCACTGTGTAAATTATGGTCTGTGCTAAATATAATGTTCGGACGTGCCTCTGACTCTTTAGATATCCTCAAAGATATAGGTAACTAGAGATCTGAGGAGATATCTACCGAGCCTGGGGATTACAGTCGTGATCATTTCCAATAGAACAATATTCAACAACTGATCAGAGTGATACTGTTAAGAAATCAAATTTAAAGTACTTAAATCTAAAAAAAAACGATGCTAAGGTCAAATTTAACCATACTTTTCTTAACAAAGCGTTACCAGATCAGGCATCAAAATTAACAAGAATGTTATAGTGACGTTACTATTTTACGTCATTTCACTTTACGGAAGATAATCCTTTGTAGGTACAAGGTGGAAGACAAAACAACTTTAACAGGCGATTAACGGTCGGTAGGTATATATATTCTATCTATCTGCGGTTTTTGGATTTTGGATAAGTATTTGACATTAATCCTATAGAAGTAATGTCAAATACTTATCCAAAATCCAGCGCATAGCTCAGTTGGTAGTAGCTGTGCCTTCTGTGCTGTAGGTTGTAAATAAATAAATAATGCTGGACAGTCCACACAGCATCATCTAGCCCCAAAGTAAGCTACTCAAAGCTTGTGTTATGGGTACTCGATAATTGATATATTTAATACATTATATACATAGATAGATACTTTTTTATTATACATAGAAAACACCCAGACCAACGGAACAAATTTCTGCAGATCGTACACAAGTTTGTTCCGAGGCGGGAATCGAACCCGCAACCTCTAGCGTCGCAGGCGGACTCTCGCCCGCTGCGCCACTGAGGTCGTCAAGTGAGTCGTTGTGGGTTCGATCCCCACCCAGGACTGACATTTGTGTGATGAACGCAAATGTTTGTTCTGAGTCTGGGTGTTACTATGTATTCTATGTATTTATTTACAAAAAAAGTACTTATTTAATTAATCTCTAAGCTATCTGGTTTCCATAGTACAAGCTTTGCTTAGTTTGGGGCTAGATGGCGTTGTGTGAACTGTCCAACAATATTTATATTTATAGAAACCGGCTGTTAAAGGCTAACAAGCTGATAAATTAATTAACAGAGCATGGTGAAACTAGCCCTAAGTATAAAAATAGGAATTACAAGATACATATTGTAAGTACATGCATTCATACCATCTGATTCATTTTATAAAATCTCAGTGACGTCAACGCGTCAATGTAAAAAATGCCTGGGATTTTCCACAACGTGTTCAAACCACACTTTACTGATGAAAAACGTGATATTGTTAAAGAAAATCAAATAACTTAGTTTTTAACATCATTTTGTACAATTGGTACTATTTGTATGATTTTTTTTTCGAAACTAAAAATTTTGCGAATCAGTAAAATAAAATTTATTGATTTATTTTTTCATAAAAACTTTTTTTATCTCGATATAACGCATAATTAGTACTTACTACTTGTTTGGTAATTATTTTTCGGAATATTTCAATCTTGCAAATATTTATACCTACTAATTATTATAAAGAGGAAAGTTTTTATTTTTGTTTGTAACGAATAAACTCAAAAAATACAGGACCGATTTCAAAAATTCTTTCACCAGCTACATTATCTTTAATTACCACATAGGCTATAATTATATTACTAGAAAAAAATTAGGGATCCCTACTAAAACTTCAATAATGTAACCCAAGGTGTAATAACAATGATTATGTTTTATTGATGAATTTTTGCAAACTAAATCGCGGGTAACAGCTAGTTAGATATATAATTAATGAATTATTTAAAAAAAAACTTGCTTTATCTAGATATAGCGTAAAAGACTTGTCCTTCATAAAACACAAGTACTGTATCGAAAGTGTATGACTATATAGTATCTACAGCAGTAAGTACTTAGTATTGAATGAAACAGGCGGGTTCTTTGACCCCAATACAAGTAGGTAGGTGCTGTTGCGTTAACGAGTTTATACTATGCTTCGTTCAAAACCTTTTTTCATAGTTTTATGGTTATTTTAAAGAATGTTACGTTAAAAACATTTTTTTGTAATGTAACATTTTCCTTAAAAAATAACTTAAAAAAGTTTTTTATAACTTTTCCTGATATCTTTTAAATCATTATTTTAAAGAAAAATTGTAAAAAAATTTGTTAGGTAAAAGGTATAGGTATTTACATAGGTAAGTACCTATACTTATCTTACTTAACGTAACATTTTCTTTAAAAAAAACTTAAAAAAGTTTTTTCATAACATTAAGTACCTGGTATCTTTTAAAAAAACTGTGTATAAAAAACTGTTTATTACAATCACAATAACACCTAATCACAATAAAAAAATCGCAAGTAAAAAAGCAATTACAAAAGAATCTTATTCACAAAAGTTTCGACAAAAAACAGCGTTCACTGACAGTCAGACCTTTTACCTTTAACCGTGTTCACTTTTAATCAATGTCAATTAAAAGTCAGTGCAGCAACAGGTTGGTTTACCCTACATTGAAAAAATATACCACTTTCTCTCGTCGGCTGCGAGTCGCTTATGCAAATAAATGCGAGATTATAATTTCAAAACGTATGAAATATGAATACTTCGCTAAACTAAAATGTTGAGGGTAAAAATTGCAATTGAATTAAGAATGCTTGACGGACAAGTAAAAGTTGAGAAATTAAATGGTTTACGAGTTTTGAAATTCGAATTTCGAACGTGTTAGTTGAATTTTTTGGTTGCCAGTTTGGTTTTCGAATTTAAAAAGTACAAAAACACTTGCTGGATATTTTGAAATTCGAACATGAATTCATAACAGGAGCGTTAAAATGTATAACTAACCATACTAGTATCTATAATAAACTTTTACATAACTAACTGATTATAACGCACAGATTGAACAAAAATCCTAAAAATCTTAATTTAAAACTTTTCGTACGAACTTGTTGAAATGTCAAGAAAAAAAACAAACATGATCACGATTATAATCCCCAGGCTCGGTAGATATCTCGTCAGACATCTAGTGACTTCAATCTTCGTGGATATCTAAAGAGTGTAGCCAGAGGCACGTTCGATGACATTTGGCCACATACCCACATTTTGCACAGTAGTTAGTATTCCGTATAAAGAACAAATCTAGAATAATGTTGTACGTAAGTATATACTATACCTATTGAAATGAACTTCAAATCCAGTTACGATTCAAATCCTTAATTAGCAAAAGAAATTAATCGAAATAGAGTAATTAATAAAATTTCGCTGAGTAACAAAAAACACGGCCACGCTTGGCGGCCTGTTGCGTAGCATGTAAAAACTGATTCTGCTGATATGAACGTAAAAAGTATTGCCAACGGTACTTATACAACGTAGCAACGAAATATTAATTTGTAAGAGCATTTTTAAGTAAGGTCGCGAGTAACGGAACGTGTTTTGTTTTCTTTTTGGCATAACGCGATCATTTCATTATACCTGTGATCAAAATTAAAAATAACAGTTTTTAAAAAAAGAAAAAAGGAAAAAAAGGTTTATAAAACTGTTTATGTTAGATTATGTAGAAAACGGAAGAATTTTTTAACGTAAGACTAGGCAGTATGGTCTTTAGGCTTTAGCCTGCTCAAATGGGCGAATAATGAAACAAACAAACGACAAATAAAAAATAATAAAGTCATGTCAATTCAAATAGTAGGAAGTATTATTATTGTAGGTATACTTAATATGTAGGTATAACATACACACAGGATGCAAGCCCGTCGCTACTCATCGAAATACCTAAGGTTTACTTATATAATATACTTATAGGTAAGTAATACATAACTAGAAATAATCAAAGCACATATAAATATGGCTGTGGTATTGATATAAGATTCAAAATCGAATAGCTCACCTAATTTAGCTTCCTGTCTGGGTGTTTGTTTGTTATGAAACATTCAGAACGCTCAAATTTTTATGGGTGACCCGTAAAATGAGCGTGCAACTTGGCAACTCAAACTACATTAACTTATCTAGGTATGTACATCGCCACAAAATACTGAGCGTATCTGATCTTACTATCTTTAAACGAACCGAAGAACATTAAAAAATATGCAAATCGCTTTAAAAATAACATCTCACGCGTCTAATTCAAGTGCAGTCGGGAAAAATAACACCAAAAGTAGAGAATTATCACAAGGTCAGCTATTCGCGTGTAACGGAACGTTATTCTTTTTGATTTATTTGTTTTAGCAATTGCAAGCATCGCTCGTTGTTGCATTCTACCAGGTGTTTTTCAACTCATTACTAAATCGATCTGTCATATAAAATTCCAATTTTAAATTGTAACTGGCAGTAAATGAAAGCTAAAGTTGTAATTTGATTATTTTAAAGCGTGTCTTCTGTATCTTTAGACTGCACACGTTTTTTTAATTTTTACAGATTAATCTTGTTCCAAACTGATATTATTCTTATAAAAATGTGTAAGTAGGTACTTACTTATTTTGTTAAGACGCTACTGTATAATAAGTGCGACTTATTTTTACAGAACAATATTCCCAATAATAAAAACAATACTTTTTTAACTCTTGCACTTTTTTTTTACGTAACTTTGCATCAAGCTGATAAAAGTACCTAATAAAACTATGTTAATTAATAACGAAAGTGGTTTTTTATTTAAATAAATTAAAAAAACGAGGCGAGTGTAGAAAACGTAGTTGTTTTTTTGGTCGAATGAAGAGATTTTAATAAATATGGCGACCACACCCCGCGCTTATACCAAAGGGCTTACAGTCACACCGTTACAAAATCTAGATATTTTTCTTCTTCTTCATATATTACCAGTTCTCTCTAACAGGTGAGGTAAAAGGATTAAAGTACCTACATCTCAGTCGGTAGCTCTTTTCGTGCACCCGACATCTTTTAACTGTTTTAGTTTCTATTACATTCATGTCGAGGTTTTAAAAAAGTAACCTATGTGTTATTCCCGGTCACAAACTACGCGTATTCCAAGTTTCATCCAGATCCATCCATCCAACAAGTTTCATCCAGATCCAACTTTTGCATTTACAATATTAGTAAGATTAGGTATTAGGATAAACGGGAGAGATTTTATTAATAAGATAAGTTAATACGTAGGTAAACTCAACTATAAATAGCCTAATCTAAATAAAAATATACATATTTTCTTGTTGTTTTCGGCTAAGAGCAGTAAAAACATTTGACAGCTGAATAAGGCAGTGACGTGACAGTGATAGGTACGAGTAAGTATTAGGTACCACTGCCTATAAATAAATATGAGGAAAATAGTTGTAAACTTTTCCATGCGACAAACATAACACGATAAACAAGAGGATCAAGTTATAAAACATTTTTGTCTCAAATTTCTCTTATTTTGTTATTTCTCGATTTACTACAACGTTTAGTCATTTTTTAGTCATACCGTATTTATTGAACCAGTGAGAAAACCTTCAAGAAGTCTAAAGGTTGGTTCTTAAACCTTAGTAGGTATCTCCTTAGGAATTAAATTGTATAATATTATTATCATTGACTAGATTTCGCCCGTTAGTTCAATTTAAAGATGATGAAAGCATTTTAGAAATCGGATGGGTACTTTCGGTGATTACCTTCTACACGCAAATAAACAAACTTTTTTTTATAAGTGTCGATTACCTACGTAATGTTATGCGTAATAAATAAATAATTCTGTTTCCGAAAAAAAAGTTTATGTTTATTTTTTATTATTGATTTTTTTGGAAATTTTTGGAATTTTAGATTTATTACACTTTAGTAGATTACTCCCGAAATTACCGCGAAGGCTCGATACGGTGTGACGCGCGGTCATTAGTGTGAATGTGTCAGTAACAGCGTAGGGACGCAAAATTAATAAATAATAAGAATCCACGCCTTTTCCTTTACGACGCTATAAATAATATTTAAATATATTTTTAT
Source organism: Cosmorhoe ocellata (assembly GCA_963675405.1). Classification (NCBI taxonomy): domain Eukaryota; kingdom Metazoa; phylum Arthropoda; class Insecta; order Lepidoptera; family Geometridae; genus Cosmorhoe; species Cosmorhoe ocellata. The sequence goes on from OY776272.1 coordinate 3,336,654, forward strand.
TGAGTGACGATCTGGCAGATGGTGTCTGTACTAAAGTACACGCCAAAATACTGTAAGGTTGTCTGGATGAACCAGCTTTTAGCTATAAAATTGCCCATAACAAGAAGGTACTTACCTAGCTTTAAAATATGATATACCTATTATACTTATAATGATGCATTTATTGCAATAGCAATTGGAACAACGTGTGCGAAAATACAAAATGCAATAACTTTGATCAACGGAAAATTAAAACATTTTATGGGCAGAAGAAACGTAAAAAAAAAAAAAAAAAAATATGATCACGACTGTAATCCCCGGGCTCGGTAGATATCTCCTCAGATCTTTGGTTACTTAAATCTTTTGAGGATATCTAAAGGGGATAGTCAGAGGCAAGTCCAAACATGACATTTGGTACATGCCCACATTTTGCACAGTGGTTAGTATTCCGTACGTGACAGGTTGCAAGCCCATCGCCGCTTATAAGAATACTAACCTATGACGCACACCTTCGAATTTTTTGGTTCCTCACGATGTTTTCCTTCACCGTTTAAGAGCACTGGCATTGCGCACATAAATTTTTCGAATGGAAAAACTCATTGGTGCACGACCAGGTTTGAACCCACGACCTTCGGATCGTGAAGCCGGGGTGCTACCACTACACCACCAGCGCTCTTAAACGTGTTACAAGATAAGTTAAAAAACCTTTGTTTCATGTTAACTTTTGAAAATCAATTTTTGCAAACAAAAGACATCAACGCGCTTGCTACGCGAGTGAAGATATTTTTAGCAAGTTTCGTTTCTTAAAAAAATACAATTCAATATTAATTTTATTCAAAACGATGCAGCATTTTATCAACTTTTGAAAAATTATATTAAAAAAATATTGTATTTATAAAAAAATACTTTATTTTCATCATCACAGGACGAAAATAATAACCAATACAAAAGGATATTCGCACAATACAAGTACCAGGAGTTCATAGCTTGTACGAAGCTTTGTACTTGGAAATCAAGAAAACCTGGCCCACCCAAACGAAAATGAACCTTATCTCTACCGGTGTAGAGCATGATGCTCATTAACATTTAGCGTGCCTAGTGTTTGCAATGGAAAACGTTGATTGCCTTGAAACCTGCATGGAATTTCTCACTCGCACTCGAATGCCACTGCTATGTCTATCCTTGTCTCTGTTACGCAAAGGTTTGCTGTATGATGGTTTGGATTTAATTTATAACTATTATTGTGTTGTACGTTAAAATATTTTGTTAAATATATTAACTTTTCTTTCGACTTAATTATTTTGGTCGTAGAAAAAGATGTGTTTTTAAATTTTAAAGGAAATAGATTTAAAATAGTACCCTAAGTAAGGCACAACATGTTTTCTTCTTCCACTCTCTCCTATCAGTGTAACAGAAAATAGATTTTTACATCCTCCATATTAGTTTTTTTGACGTTTTGTATAGACTATGTTAGTCTTTTAATCTAGACAAATCCAACGGCACCTCATTTGTCAAAATCTGTTCAGCCGTTTGGATTACAGCGACAGCCAAAGGAACTCGCATGCGTGGTTAAGCAATGCAGGGCGCAGTCAGTTTTTGGATGGGTGACCGCCTCTTTTTGCACTCCATAAAAATTTTCCAATATTATTTTATTGTACCTACTTCAAAAAGAAGGTTCTCAATTCAACTGTATTTTTAGTTTAAAAACGTTATTATTGTGTAAGTACCTAATAACATAACAGAAATACAAACATAAATTCAACATTCAAAATAATAAATTAAATACAGTAGCTGTGAAATACCATCGAATTTTAAACGGTCAACGGGTTATCTCTAGACATATCTCTAGATATATCTTAAGATCACGACCTCGCAAATACACATCCGTAAGTCATAATATCACAGAGTGATGATAAGCTATAGAGCTGTTGAACACAGGTGTCGTAAGCAAACCTGCTTGAGTTTTAAATTCGTGGTAATTCTATGACTGATTTTAAATCCTACTAATATAATATACTTAGTATATTATAATATTAAATTAATATTATATAATATTAATTATATTAATATATAATATTATTATCTATATCTATACTAATATTATAAAGAGGAAAGTTTTGTATTTTTGTTTGTAACGAATAAACTCAAAAACTATTGGTCCGATTTCAAAAATTCTTTCACCGTTAGAATGCTACGTTATCCCTGAGTAACATAGGCTATATTTTATGTAGGTACCTCGCGAGCAACGCCGTGAACGGAAGCTAGTAACTAATAATAATATTAAACGCGAAAGTTTGTAATATATGGATGTACGTTTGTTTCTCTTTCACGCAAAAACTACTGAACGGATCTGAATGAAATTTGGCACAGAGATAGATTATAGTCTGCAATAGCACATAAGCTACTTTTTATCTTGGAAAAATGTACGGTTCCTGTAGGATAGATATTATTTTTGTTTTTTTTTTCAAGGTCCCACGTGATAAAAAGCTTGTCGTTCATATTATTCATACTCTAATTAATATTACTACTCTCAGAATTCATATCATTTGCAACGGAAATGCCTTCGTCTGTGCAAAAAATGTCACGCCCTGCCGCTTATGACTCAAAACATTGAATTGCTTTTATGTATCTCGCTTAGTCGTTCAACAGGGCTAAGCAAAGTTCAACGCGGTCATCATCTAAATATATATAACTCAAAGGTGACTGACTGACTGACATAGTGATCTATCAACGCACAGCTCAAACCACTGGACGGATCGGGCTGACATTTGGCATGCAGGTAGATGTTATGACGTAGGCATCCGCTAAGAAAGGATTTCGATTAATTCTACCCCCAAGGGCATAAAATAGGGGATGAAAGTTTGTATGAAAAGTCGCGATAATCGACATTCACGCGGGTGAAGCTGCGGGCATCAGCTAGTTTAGTTATAAAAGCTGCGCAAAAGGCAAAGCTACTACCAGCTGGGCCTTACCACAATCTCTTACAAACTATCATGTTTCAGAAACATCAAAGTTTCAAGCTCGAAATAACACTACTTCAATACATTTTTTTATGTGTCATGTATTTATTTATGTGCGCAATGCCAGTGCTCTTAAACGGTGATGGAAAACATCGTGAGGAAACCGGCATACCCTTGAACTAAAAATTCAAAAGTGTGTCATATGTATTCTAACTACTGTAGTTTGCGCTTCATTCATTTGCTTAGAATTTGGAACCATGAGTAACAATGGCAGATGTCATAGTAACGTACTATTACTACTGTAGTAACGTCAGCCGATCTAAATGTGACAACTCATGGTAGACGTACTGCCATGTGATTCTGTATGACCTCATTCTAAACTTCGAATCTGAATCCGCTGTGAGTTTCTTGATTGGCATTCTAAAAACTCGGTTGATAATTCGAATTCACACTAGCGCCACTCTTGCGAGCGTGTCAGCGAGTTGAACTAAATTGACGGGAAGATTTTGACAGAAAAAGTATGAAATGACGTAAGTTCCAAGTCACTTCGACGCTCGCTTCGCACTCGAACCCGATTCAAAGTGTCAAATAAAAAGGTCAATGTCAAGTGTCATTTTGAACCCTAGGCGAAGTGAGAGTGAATTGCGATGTGAGATGCGAGTTGATGTTTGAATTTTACAGAATCGACGTACTGAGCTGTGAGGGTAGTCAGAAGAAGGTAGATTGTGAGATTTGCCTCTGCCCAGCCGTTGCGTTTCTCCTTGGCCGACACGAACTTACTTTCTTGGCACCTACTAAGCCATCAGGCGAGACGAATGCTGTGACCATGATTTTGAAATCACTATCTTAAGCGGGTATTACACTACCCAATTTTAAGGGTAACTTATTTAGGGTACATAATTTACCCAATATACCCTTACGCTCTAACTCCTATTACACCACTCTTAGTTAGGGCTAGGGTAAGGGTCCCTTAAAATTGGGTAGTGTAATACCCGCTACACTAATACTAGCTGAAGCCCGCGGCTTAACAAATCCTACTAATATTATAAACGCGAAAATTTGTAAGAATGTATGGATGTATGTTTGTTACTCTTTCACGCTGAAACGGCTGCGGCTGAACGGATCTGGATGAAATTTGGCTTCCGCCCACGGCTTCACCCGCGTGGTACATTGAAAAACAACAATAATCCCACGGGAACCGTAAATGTTTCCGGGATATAAAGTAGCCTATGTGCTATTCCAGACTACAATCTATATCTGTGCTAAATTTAATCCAGATCCGTTCAGCCGTTTCAGCTTAAAAGAGTAACAAACATACACCCACACACCCTCACATTCTTACAAAATTTCGCGTTTTTACATTAGTAGGATTTAAATTTGATTTGACGGAATACTAACTACTGTGCAAAATGTGGGCAGGTACCAAATGTCATGTTTGGACGTGCCTTTGACTACCCTCTTTAGATATCCTCAAAGATCAAAGATCTGAGGAAGATATCTACCGAGCCCGGTCATTACAGTCGTGATCATATTTATTTTTATTTCTAAAAAGTAGCCTATGTGCTATTCCAAACTATAATCTATATCTGTGCCGAATTTCATCTAGATCCGTTCAGCGGTTTCAGCGTGAAAGAGTAACAAACATATATCCAAACCTACGCGTTATAATATTATTAGTAGGATTTAAATTGTATTTGTTAAAAGTGTGGTCACCCATCCGTTTCAGATTAGCATACAATAGCTCCGGACGTCCTTGTCTCTGTTATCTGCTTATCGTTTTTCTATTTCGCGGTTATTCTCAATGGAATACCTACCTAGGTAACCTAGGCACCTAGCTAGACTTAACCTTAAAACGGAATTAATTAAACCAAAAAACAAAGATCACGACTTCAATCCTCAGACTCGGTAGATCAGTACCCATAGTATGAGTTTTTGATAGTTTACGAAAACTTTTGTCGAATAGTATCCTTTCATACATTAACCTCCATCGGAAATGTTATGAACTAAAATAAGGTCGATAATATCGAAAATTTATGTAATAGGCAGTCCCAGCAATGATTGTCAAACCAAGTTTTCACGATATCGATCTTATTTTAGTTTCTTAACATTTCCGATGGAGGTAAATGTATGAAAGGATAATACTTTTTGAAAAAAGTTTTCGTCAACTATCAAAAACTCATACTAGGGATACTGATCTCTAGTTACTAAGATCTAAAGAGGGTAGTCAGAGGCAATCAAGATACTAACATTTTGCACAGTAGATTTCCTTTCGTTCCAGTACATCGCCGCCTATAATAATACTAGCTGCGCCCCACAGTTTCACACGCTTATCTTTATAAATTATAGCCTATGTGTTATTTAAATGTGTAAGCTATATTATTGTAAAGTTTCATCCAAATCCATTCAGTAGTTTTTGCATGAAAGAGTAACAAACATACATCTATACATTCTTACAAACTTTTGCGTTTATAATATTAGTAGGATATATTTAGGATATATTAGTCTGCATATATTTGTTTCAAGAGTATGTCGGTTTCCTCGCGATGTTTTCCTTCACTGTTTAAGAGCACTGGCATCTTTTTGTGTCTCCAGTTCTTCAGAAACCAGTGTGTTGAAAGGATTAGTGCGCCTTAGAGACACCTTTAGTACACTTGACGTAATAATGTTCCTCATAGGTCGTAAAATAAGTCGTAAAACATTAAATACTTATAAATAGGGGCAAAATAAACCAGTAGCTAGTGATTGTAATTTCCTCTTAGCATCCTGTCAAACCTGTTTCATGACATAAATATAACTAAATAATTTAATTATTAGAAATACCTACACAGATCTATCTTAATAAACACACTATTTAAAATCCTACTAAGTCATCATCATCTTCCTGCCCTTATCCCACGTTATGTGGGTCGGCACAACATGTGATCTTCTTCCATTTCCCTCTGTCATTCGTCATCTCAGTGCTCACTACTTTCTTACCCATGTCATCTTTCACACAGTCCGTCCATCTTTTCTTTGGCCTACCTCTACCCCTGTATCCATCTTCATTCATACCTAACACTCTCCTCGTCACATGACATTCATCTCTTCTCATAACATGTCCATACCACGCTAACCTATTACTCCTCATCTTTTCTGTCACCTAAAATCCTACTAAGTAATAATTATAAACGCGAAAGTTTGTAAGAATTTTTTTGTAAAGGTATAGATGTATGTTTGTTACTCTTTCACGCTGAACCGGCTGGATAGATTTTGACAAATGAGATGTCGTTGGCTCTTCTTCTTCTTCTTCAATTATGGCATCTGTCTCTTAGAGAACAATTTTGCCAGTGTCAAGTGTATTTATTTATAAGTATTGTCAACGTCACAGAGTCATAGTCAAGTTGTCAAGTCAATTTTAAACAAAAGATGGCTGTTTTGTTGAAAATTCTTGGGATTTCCTCCGATGGAATTTGAAGAGAACTATTCACTCTAATTCACATACTTTACACTCGCGTCAAGAACCCGGGCTTTATTGGCAAAATAACCACCAAAATTACGCAATAAAACTCAAAATAACACGAGAAAACATATAAAAACCAGAGCGACGTAGTTGTCAGGCAAACGCACCGCAGAAAATCGTCGTTGGCTCTATCTGGATCACAAGAGTGACATAAACTATATAACTGTCAAAAAATCTAATATGGTGGCTGTAAATTTGATTATTAGTTACGTTCAATCGGTTTTTTTTATTTTTCCTATAAATACTAGTAAGTATATTTATATACTTAACTAGCTGATGCCCGCAGCTTCGCCCGGGTGAATGTCGATTATCGCGACTATTCATACAAACTTGCATCCCCTTTTTTATCCCCTTGGGGGTAGAATTAATCAAAATCCTTTCTTAGCGGATGCCTACGTCATAACATCTACCTGCAATTTCAGCCCGATCCGTCCAGTGGTTTGGGCTGTGCGTTGATAGATCACTATGTCAGTCAGTCAGTCAGTCAGTCACCTTTGAGTTATATATATTTAGATACATAACTATTAGTGATAGCGCGCACGAGTTACTTTTGTCGCCGTGACTGTTTCGTGTTTGTTAACCCGTGCGCGCTATCTCTTAGTGCATTTGGAGACCATTAGTTTCGCTAGCGTGTCAATGTATTGATTGGCTTGTAAATGGTTTATTTATATATTTTATTACTTCTGCAGAGGTCATCTGTGAGAATGAACTTTAATGCAATTTAGACTGACAAAAATAAAAACAATAATGCCTTGTTTACACTATTCGAGAGCTCATATTGAGCTAACGTCACGTCACTAACTAACAGAAAATATGAGGAGTAAATAGGTAAGCGTGGTATGGGCATGTTATGAGAAGAGATGAATGTCATGTGACGAGGAGAGTGTTAGGTATGAATGAAGATGGATACAGGGGTAGAGGTAGGCCAAAGAAAAGATGGACGGACTGTGTGAAAGATGACATGGATAGGAAAGGAGTGAGAGAGATGACGAATGATAGAGGGAAATGGAAGAAGATCACATGTTGTGCCGATCACATAACGTGGAAAGGGCAGGAAGATGATGATATTGAGCTAACGTGACAGATCAGGGGGCTTACCACGAAGTCTTCCAGAACGATTTCGTAACGATTCCATTTTAGAAACGTCACTACTTCCATACAATTTGCATAGGTCATGGGACGAAATAACTATGTAATACTAATTCGGTAATGTATTATGAATTCGTGGTGAGGCCCTGACCACAAGCTCTTACAAACTATCATGTTTCAGAAACGTCACGTTTCAAGCTTGAAGTAGTATTGTTAAAAACGGCGATGGGCTTGCAACCTGTCACGTACGGAATACTAACTACTGTGCAAAATGTAGGCATATACCAAATATCATGTTTGGACGTACCTCTGACTCTTTAGATATCCTCAAAGATCTAAGTAACTAGAGATCTGAAGAGATATCTACCGAGCCTGGGGATTACAGTCGTGTGAGTGTTTTTTTCATAGATATAGGTTAAATTGATACGTCTCCAAGCTTTGAATAATCAGTACTAGCCTAGCGGTAACAAGCCTAGATTTCAACCGCTGATAGGCGAGTCATATCCCGTTGCTAATAACTGCTATAACTCAGCGACAAAATACTGGTTCTAGATATTTTAAATCTAGACGCTAAAGCCCTTTTCCGCTTATATTTATCAACACTAACTTCTTCTACACTTAACTGACTTCTACATAAACTAGACACTAAGGGCCTTTTCATACCAATACTTGACTGACTGACTGATTGATTCAATCGACAGTCCAAACCGTAAGTCCACTCATATTCTCGAAATTTACCATAAGTTACGAGCAAGGGGTTTGAAAGAAAAATCATGTCGTAAAAAAGTCGTGTCAAGCACGACTGACGTAAATCATCAAGTATGACTGACGTAAATTGTAATGTAAGACTAAATAAATAAATAAATAACACCCAACAGTCACATTATATACTTCTGTATAAGAAATACCGGGAATCGAACCAGCCGTTTAACCACCAACGGTTTAAGTACCAGAATGATTAGTTTGTTTAAATCATTTAATCTTGAACCCTTATTTATGGAACCAACTAGAATAACTGCTACTTCAGCCAATTGTATAGATAATATTTTTACGAATATAAAAGAAATAAGGAAAAATTTAATTAGCAATATTCAATCAGATCATCTTGGTCAATTAGTCACTATAGAAACAATAGTCAAAATAAACACTAAAAAAAAATAACTTACATACCAGTTACCACAAATCGTTTGGAAAAAATGAAATTGAACCTTGCTACAACCTTACCTCGCTTATTATATAATGATGACAATCCAAATGATTTATATAATAATTTTTTCAATGAGTTTAATCAAACGTTCAATGAAATTTTTAAATCCAAAACGGTTGTGGTCTCTAGCAGTACTAAATTTTGTGAGTGGGCAACAGCAGGTATTCATAAAAGCAGGCGCACTTTGTATGAACTATACAGCGAAAAACAGTATAATTTTAGTGAAGAGTTTAAAACTAGAGTAAAAAATTATTCAAAAATTTTTAAGAATGTTTGTAGAGTTGCAAAATCACAACATATAAGTTCTAAAATTAAAACCAGTCAGGATAAAATTAAGGCTACTTGGAAAATAATTAATAGTGAGACTGGAAAAATCAAAACTCAAAGTAATGTATTAAATTTAAACATTAACAATAAAATAATTAACCAAGATACTGATGTAACACAGGCATTTGAAACATTCTTTACTGATATTCCAGTCTCTACTACTAAATCTTTAAAATCTTCACCTGTAATAGCTCAATCTATATTAAAAGATAGTTTACCGGAATGTGATGTAACATTTCATTTTGATTATGTGAACAATAACGACATCATTAAAGCATTTAAACAGATTAATGTAAAAAAAACCACTGACCTCTGGGGCATTTCTGTTAGCGTTGTAAAATCATTGATTGAAATTATTGCACCTGACTTAGCTTTCATATTTAACAAATGTATTGACAGTGGTGTCTTTCCTAACTTAATGAAACATAGCAAGATTACACCTCTGTTCAAATCTGGTAGTCATTCAGATCCTTGTAATTTTCGACCAATATCAGTGTTACCTACATTTAGTAAAATATTTGAAAAACTTATTCTTCATCAATTACAAAAACACTTTAACAGTAATAATATACTTGATAAAAAACAATTCGGATTTACAAAGGGCCGCTCAACAACTGATGCCGGTGTTGAGTTGGTATCACATATCTTCGATAACTGGGAGGAATCTCTCGATACCTTAGGTATTTTTTGTGATATGTCTAAAGCATTTGATTGTGTTCACCATGAAACATTAATCATGAAACTCCATCACTATGGTGTAAGGGGAGTTGCACTTAATCTTTTAAAATCTTACCTCAGTGACAGACTTCAACGAGTTGACGTAAATGGGAAACGTTCTCCGGGGTCAGTGGTAACAATGGGTGTACCACAAGGATCAATATTAGGACCATTTTTGTTTTTAATATATATAAACGATCTACCCAAACTTGTCAGGGATGATCAGGAGATTGTACTGTTTGCTGATGACACGTCACTTTTATTTAAACAAAAGCGGCGTATGACTAATTTTGACGAAGTGAATAATGCAATCTCTAAAATTGTAAAATGGTTTAATGTAAACAACTTATTACTAAATGAAAAGAAAACGAAATGTGTTCGTTTTGTACTACCAAATGTTCGACATTTAGATACCAATATAAAAATAAATAACGAAAATATAGATCTTGTAGACACCACAGTATTCTTGGGCATAACTTTAGATAATAAGCTTCAATGGGGCCCGCACATTGATAAATTGTCGAAGAGACTTAGCTCTGCAGCATATGCAGTTAAAAAGATCCGTCATTTCACTGACGTAGAAACTGCTAGACTTGTATATTTCAGCTACTTTCATAGCATTATGTCTTACGGCATTTTGTTATGGGGGAGTGCTGCAGATATTAATACTATATTTGTGTTACAGAAGAGGGTTGTTCGTGCAATTTATAACATGGGTCCTAGAGAATCTCTTAGAGATAAGTTTAAAAAAATAAACGTCATGACAATGCCATGTCAGTATATATATGAAAACTTGATTTATGTTCACAAAAACATTAATTTATTTAGGAAAAATAGTGATAATCATAATGTTAATACTAGACTTAAAAATAAACTCGCTGTTCCCACGGTTAGGCTCACTAAAGTAAGTAAATCCTTTAAAGGGCAATGTGTACGCTTCTATAACAAGATCCCAAGTGACATGCTTGATTTTTCAATTGGAAAATTCAAAAATGTAATTAAACAGAAACTGTCTAGAAAAGCTTATTATAAAATATCAGAGTATTTAGATGATAAAAAAGCTTGGGATGAATCAGCTCCAACTCTGCTAGGTATTCCTTACAAAATTAACAAGGATCATACAAAAAAAGCGCTAGGGCCCAGCGAGTTTCTTGCCAGTTCTTCTCGCACTGGGGATAGGACTGGAATTGGCACTTAGACTCACCTAGTATGTAAGACGTTTCAAAGTGATCCCTGTGATTCTATTGAAAATAAACATATTTTGATTTTGATTTTGATTTTGATTTTGAGCACCTCTCACGTATAAGCCGGATTTTCACCCACTAAGTTATCGAGGTCGTCGTTATGATGTATAACTGACGAAAACCGTCAAGTATGACTGACGTAAACCGTCAAGCAGGAAATTAATGTTGAGCAAATAGTGATTTCCTTTGAATGTTTTCTAATTGTACCTAACAATAATTGTAGGTTGTAACTTTAGGTTAAAAATCTGTTTATTCAAACTTCGTATTCAAAATAAGCTCAAGTTTTGAAATGTAAATAGTTTTCAAAGTTGCACTGCACTAATTATTAAAGTTTTCAAAACTTTAAGTTTTCAGTTTTAATTACTAGTACAAATTAAGTATTCCGTTTTAATTACTGCCCTAGTTAGAAGAACAAATTTAATTATTTAATCCATTTATACTTAACAAGTATCTTCTATAAAAAACTTGTTGAGATCGAAAAAAATAGTAGGTAAGTACCTACATGTACTCGTGTATAAAATACTTCGTTATTATCTGACTGACTGTCATTATAATAAAGTAATTAAGGAACACCTTGGTTCACCTGAATATAGATAGGTACTTAGTAAGTCTTGGGTAGGGCGCTACTGTGCCATTGTTTACATCGGCTCCGTATAATTTCTATAAAATAAATGTTTATCACCAGTATTTCACATAAATAAAGTACTAAGTCAGTGCACCAGGCTGGGACTCGCATGCAGAATCGTTTTCCGCGACGAAAATACGACATTTATAACACTTTTTCGTTCAAGACAGTATGTAACGAATTTTCGCCGACAGCTGGAATTACACCGAAGATAGTGAAAACAAACTCTAAAATAGAAGTGAGCAGGTCAGTCAACGTGAATGCTTTCACGGAAATCTTCTTGAGATCAATTTTGGACAAAAATTGCAAATCCTAACCTAAGTAACACCAAAAATAAATAGTCATCGCAACATACAAAATTGAAATAAGCGCCATCTACCGACTAGTAGCAAAACTACGAGTTGGGACACCAAAACAAGAACCTAACTACATCGATAGTTGACAGACCAACCACCGCTAGAGGGCACTGTCTCCTTAAAATGGACGAAATAATGAAAGCACTGCAAAATATTCAATGCGAACTAGCACAACAAAAGCAAGATATGAAAAATATGGAAGAAAACATTAAGGAGGCCATTAACAAAAAGATAGACGAGAAATTCAACCTCATGGAAATCCGCACAAATCAGTTAGAAAAGAAAATTGAACAGCAGCAGAAAACTATCGATATTTTGGATAGGCAAACAAGGAAGAAAAACCTACTTTTTTTTGGAGTTGAAGAAACAGAGAGGAATTACGAAGATCTGCTTAAAATAGTTCTGGACACCATCAACATTAAGATGGGAGCATCCTGCCCGAAATGGGAAATAGAATCAATTGCAAGATTAGGAAAGAACAACGGGAAAACCAGACCAATAATAGTCACCATTACAACAACAAGTAGAAAACTAGAACTCCTCCGTAAAAAGAAAATGCTTGAAAATTCCGATGTTTACATCAAAGAGGACTTCTCACCCGCTGTACTACAAAAGCGAAAAGATCTTCAAGAAGAGCTGAAGCGGGCGCGTGATTCCGGAAAAAAGGTAGCTCTACGTTACGATAGAATTGTCACATTAGACTCTCGTATTCGAATAAATCAACCATCGGAGGAGAAATCCTACTCCAATAAACGAAACCTTTCTGAATCACCGGAGTCATCGGAAAGTGTGATGGATGCTGGCTACGAATACAGAACAAAACAAGCTCAAAAGAAGAACAAAACAATAACAAGCTATTTACGCCCTTCACAATTGAACACTACAGCCCGCGCCTCAACCAGTCGGGATGTCCAAGAAAATAAAAAAAACTAGATAGCGTCCCTCCACCTCCTCCAAGCCGGCCGGTCACCGTGGAGGAGCAAGACCAAAACCCCCCGAATCATGAGAAAAATCACAAAATCATAGAAAAAAGAGATACAAAAGAAAAAAGGTCTGATATCTTATTTATAGCTTGCCTAAATGTCAAAACCTTAATATCAGATACCAGAATAATAGAACTAAATAAAGCCATTAGATCGCTCAACTACGACATTTTAGGCTTGAGTGAAACTAGAAGAAGAAAAGAGGCAATAGAAGAGTACTCTGAATTCATCCTCTACCATAGTGCCACAGAAAAAGGAAGAAACGGAGTTGGATTCATAGTGAAAAAATATCTGAAAAACAACATAATCAGCTTCAGATCATTCTCGGACAGAGTAGCAACTCTAGTCATTCAAATATCAGAGAGCTCTACCTGGTCATTAGTACAAGTGTATGCTCCAACTGAGGCACACCCGAAAGAGGATATGGACTCATTTTACAACTCAATTGAATCAGCTCTCGACTCACTTGACACAAAAAATATAGTACTACTTGGAGATTTTAACGCAAAAGTAGGAAAAATGCAAAAGTTTGAAGAGCATACCTTCGGAAAATTTTCAAATGGCGAACGAAGCAAGCATGGACAAAGGCTAGTAGAGTTTGCACTAGAAAAACAATTCAAAATTATAAATAGTATGTTTAAAGTAAGAAAGAATAGAAAATGGACTTGGCGGCACCCAAACGGAAGAAACCTAAACGAAATCGATTATATACTAACTAATCAACCATCCCATGTTTCTCAATTCGATGTAATAAACAATTTGAATTTCCAAACCGACCACAGGATGATTCGATGCAAGCTATCAATACATAAGAGCCGAACAAAAAGACATAGTAAACCCATAACTAAATACACAAGAGACCTGCCTGTTGTCACAGGTGAAGGCGGTAAATACTGGGAGAATAAATTTATGGAATCGCTTAACTTGACAAACACAATTCAACAACAATACAACAACCTAGAACAAGAGATAAAACTATTACTACAACAATTACCCCGAGAGAAAAAAGAAGGAAAAAATTATATAAATCAAGAAACTGAAGAGCTTTTTCAACGACGGAAACTATTGTACAAACAAAAAAGAACAAAAGAAATACAAAAACAAATAACAATAATCAGCAAACAAATAAACAGAAAAATAAAATACGAAAAGATAAAGCAAAGACAAGAGACTTTCGAAAAATTCATTACCGAGTCCGGAGCTCTTAATAAAGCATACAAAATGCTTCGTGAAAAATCAGAGTGGGCAGAGAATCTGAAAACAAAACAGGGTAGAGTAATATCGAATCGTCCAGACATAATAAAGGAGGCCACTTTGTTCTACAAGGAACTGTACAAAGAAGAGAAACAACAATACGAGGATAATCCTTTCCTACTAGGCTCTACTACAAAACCAGAACCACAAAGTATACTAACTTCAGAAATAGAATATGCTATAAAAACACAAAAGAATAACAAATCTTCAGGCAATGACAACATTGCAAATGAAGTCCTTAAATCTATTTGCGAACCACTACTAAAACCTCTACAACTATTGTTTGACAATATACTGCTGAAAGAAACGACACCAGAACAATGGTCAAAATCGACAATTACACTGATCCACAAGAAAGGGGACCGCTCAGATTTAGCTAACTATAGGCCGATTAGCCTCATGACCAATATTTATAAAATATTCTCAAAAGTCATACTACAAAGATTGACAAAAACCTTGGATGAAAACCAACCACGCGAACAAGCAGGATTTCGGAAAAATTACTCTACGATGGATCACATCCAAGTCGTCACACAATTAATAGAAAAAGCAAACGAATACGGCATTACTCTTTACTTGTGCTTTATTGACTTCAAAAAAGCTTTTGACTCGCTAAATCATGACGCAATATGGAAGGCATTAACGCATCAAGGTATCGATTCATACTATATAAACCTGCTTAGAAGCATTTACTCAAGGTGTAATGCTAAAATACGGCTGGAACGCGAAGGCAAGGAGTTCCCGGTACAAAGAGGAGTACGACAAGGTGACCCATTATCACCGAAGATATTTTCAGCAGTACTGGAATTTGTCTTCAGAGAACTTAAATGGGAGAGCAAGGGTATTCAAGTTGACGGAGAACTAATGAGTCATCTACGCTTCGCAGACGACATTGTTGTGTTTGCAGAAACGGCATCAGAGCTAGAGACGATGGTAAATGAGCTGGTCATAGTAAGCAGAAAGGTTGGGCTGACACTAAACGGTTCCAAAACCAAGGTAATAACAAACGGAGAGATGAGAGATGTTATAATAGAAGGAGAAAAAATAGAGTATGTCAAAGACTATATTTATTTAGGGCAACTAGTATCATTCGAAAACTCTACGGAAAAGGATATTCAAAGAAGAATTGCATTAGCGTGGAAAAAATACTGGAGTCTAAAAGAAATTATGAAGAATAAAGACATTAAAATAGACATTAAGAAAAAAGTCTATGATACAACGATACTCCCTTGCCTAACATATGGTTGCCAAACCTGGGCCTTAAGAAAAGAAGACGAAGAAAAACTAGCAATTTGTCAAAGAAAAATGGAACGGAGTATGCTTGGCATAAAAATATCTGACCAAATAAGAAACAAAACGATAAGGAACAAAACGAAGATTACAGACCTAAAGAAAAGAATAAGACAACTAAAATGGAATTGGGCTGGGCACATCTGCAGGCAAGAGAACACTAAATGGACTAAGAGAGTGACGGAGTGGATTCCACTAGATGGGAAAAGAAAACAAGGGAGACCAAAGATGAGGTGGAGAGACCTATTTACACAGCGATGCGGACCGGAATGGATGAGAAAGGCGAGAAAAAGAGATGAATGGAGGGATTTAGGGGAGGCCTACGTCACAGAAGCGACTACTGCTGAGGAGCTGGAAAACTAAAAGTACCTAGTAAAAGTGTATAGTTCATAAGTAAAATATATAAATTAGAATAACTTTAGTTTTGCTATTGTGATAAGATTAGTATGTAGTAGAATAAAGGCTTTTTTTTTTTTTTTTTTTTTTTTATTTTTATTTTTATTTTATTTTATTTTTATTAAGTCTTGGGTAGGAATCGAACCCACAGCGTAAAATATAAACTTACCAAGAAGACGACAAATCGACATTCGAAGTTCTAACATCACTATGGGATGAAAAATAATCATTCGGACGGGTATATTAGAACTAGTAATAATTATCATTCGATTATGAAAATGGATATTTACTAATTTCGAAATCGATTACTTATCAATATTAGTTGTTTGTACTAAGTTTGTATATGTTTCGATTATGTGAATCATTCATAATCGCTTAACATCAAAAATGTGTAGAAGTGACCACGTGACTATAATTAATAGACTATAGTTACTAGTATTATCATTCGATTATGCAGAACTACTAATATCGTTTGATTATGAAAATTGATGTAAGTATTGCTTATTTTGTGATCGATTATCAATATTTGTAGTTAGTAGGTACCTAAATGTTTCGATTATGTGAATCATTCATAATCGTCCACCTCTAACGTCAAAAATGTATGAGAGTGACCACGTGACTTATGGATTAGAAATGTCATTGTTATACATCTTTCTCTTTTACTCTAACTTACACCTATAAGTACATCGCTAGTAGAATGTCAGTTTCCGTTGACAGTTTCAAAACGCACTTTTATATTTGTGTTCGAATTTCGAACGCACTTTATCTTCGAATTTCAAATGGATTAGTGATGCGACATTAACAACACAATTATCGATAAAATGAACATCAGAAGCTACCGCGTATCGACTCGCCGTATCATTTCAAAAGTGTCACTTATCGGTAATGCAATAAGGTTTTATTTGCCATTACCGGTATAAACGGCGTAAATGGCCGTAATGTATGTACGGCGCCACCTGCCGGTACCTCGTTAGTTTACTACTGGAAATGGATCAGGTACTGTTGTTGACAGAAGTGCTTTGAAATTTAATTTTTAATTAATTTTCTTTACATCTATTTACGACTAGCTTTCGCCCGCAGCTTTGTCTAGTGCCTTGAAAAATCAAAACATTTTTTCGAGATGAAAAGTGGTCTATGTGCTATTTCAGATTACAATCTGTCTGTGCTAATTTTATCCAGATCCGTTCAGCCGATCCAGCTTGATTCTTTTAGTAAAATTATAACAAAATTGCTTTTTCGAACGTATTTCGCGATTTTAAAGTTATGACGTAGTATTTTTTTTTTTAATAATACATTTTTACATAATACTTCTAACAGTTTTTCCACTGTCATTACCAGTTTTAGTGCACTGTTGCATGTTTATTTAAATGACGCGTCATACAACGTCAAATGTCTTTTTACGCCGTGAAAACTACTCATCCACTAACCATACGTAGGGTTTAATCATAATAAAATCAAAATAGAACTCCCGCCATGAAGGAAAAACGAGATGGTATGTGAAAGTGGTTTTCTAGTTTGCATCTGTACGTCCACATTTGTGACATTCCGTGACCGTGGCATGAAGTTTAACAAAGTTGACAATCCGTCTGATTGTCACGCGTCTGACGGTATGCCACGGTCATGACGGAATGACGTAAACGGAAGGCAAGGCCACAAGGGGCCGTTTTAGAAACGTCACATTTGAAGCTTGAAGTCAATACAATTTACATAGGTCATGGTACGAAATAAGAATGAATATTAATTCGGTAATGTATTATGAATTCGTGGTGAAGCCCCAATACTCTCGGGAGTAGAAGAGACAGCTATGGTGATCAAAGATCCTAGATATCTTAGAGAATTGAAAACTACAGTTGTAATCATATTTGATTCAGCTTTAAGAGTAAATACTTACTCGGCCATAGCGTAGAACTTAAAAACAATAAAACAAAGTTGGCGTAAATTGGAAAATTGTTTCCAATTGCCAACAATTGGGGACAATCGAACATTGCCTTGCTCTTAATTCTTTTAAATCGTGATACCATCTGTTCGTAAGCTATCGTAGGGTTTTGTAGCACAGAGCAAAATATACTCACTCTAAGCTGTCATCCAAACTAGACATTAATAATCCAAATTGCGTTTAGGAAGGTAATGTTTTATGTAAATATTTTATTTTTTTACGGTGTGAAAAGTCCTTTTAATTTGTATTTGTTCACATTATAATATTTTGCTTTACAACATAATTTAAAAAAAAGATTAAGTACTTAAAAGTGTACAAATACTTATGTCTTTTTAACGCTATTGTGAGAAATTAATAGGATTTTCTGCGGTGCATTTGCCTGACAACTACATCGCTCTGGTTTTTATATGTTTTCTCGTGTTATTTTGAGTTTTATTGCGTAATTTTGGTGGTTATTTTGCCAATAAAGCCCGGGTTCTTGACGCGAGTGTAAAGTATGTGAATTAGAGTGAATAGTTCTCTTCAAATTCCATCGGAGGAAATCCCGAGAATTTTCAACAAAACAGCCATCTTTTGTTTAAAATTGACTTGACAACTTGACTATGACTCTGTGACGTTGACAATACTTATAAATAAACACTTGACACTGGCAAAATTGTTCTCTAAGAGACAGATGCCATAATTGAAGAAGAAGAAGAAGAAGAAGAGAAATTAATATAGACCTTTATGAAGATACACCTCTTTTGGATCATATTTATGAATAGAGACAAAAATACCATTGTTAGTTTGGTAGAAAGAGAACGAAATACTCATTACCACTATAACTGATGAGGAGTATTAAGCCTTATTATTATTATTTTTTTATAACTCTAAAGGAGTATTAAGCCTTATTTATAAAAAGTTGCCAGCTTGCAAATTTATTTTAATACCAACCGTCTTTGGCTAAACACGTTTAAAACGAAGTCTAAACAATAGAATTAACTGTCGTAAAAATATCTGCATGCCTTAATTACCCTCATGGCATTTGTATATAAAACTAGCTATAACCCGTGACTTTGCACGCGGAACAGCTTTACAAAGCAGTCTTCTATTTTTCCAAGCTATTTATAACTGTTTCCCGCTATTTTGTCCGCATTATTCATTTTCAAATATTTTTACTTATTCTGCTACTTATTTGGGGCGGAGACAAATCTAACGAATTAATAATCATGATAATCTGTCCAGCCATTCTCGAATAATGGTGTAACTAACACGACTTTATTTTATTTATTACTACTTGTTTCCCGCGACTTTGTCCTCGTGAATATCAGTTATCGCGAAACCCATGGTCAAACGAACTATTGGAAAATCAAGGGAAAATGTTTTTTTTTTTTCGTCAATTTTCCTGTTTTTAATAGTTATCCCGCTATTCAGGATGGAGACAAACACGAAAAATAAAAAACCTTAAAAATCGACCCAAATCGAACAAACCTGACTTTGTTTTATATACTAAAGAAGATAAGGATATAAGATATAGATGTAGGAAATAAGATAGTGTCTACTTGCTTGTGTATATTTTAAGACACAAAGGTATCGACTTACCGCTGGAACTCAACACCGTCTTAATACATTATATCCCGAGCGGACCAATGACGCCAGACACATTTCTACGAGTCACCATCTCAAATGTTAAGAAAGATGACTTTCCATTTTCGAAATAACGGCCCTGATTGGCTGTCAAACTCTAACCGTCAACCAATGCCCGCTCGTCAAATGTCATGACTTGCGGTTAGAACAATTGTCTTGGAATATAAAAAAAATTCGGCTTCTGTTAAAGTGGCATTGCTTCTGTCTTTTTGTTCTTCCATTCGGTCAGCCTTTGTGACTTACTGACGCCTGTCAGAGATACGATTGAGATTTTTGTGTCGATGATTTGGATATATTTTTTATCGATATGCATCATGCACCGCACTAATGAGAAAATCTAGTGTAGGTGTTCTAAGTAGAGCGACTTTACGTAATTTTATTAAATAACGTTAAAAACACACGTTTTTTCACCTCCCTACCTTCCAAATTTAAGATTATAAAAATAAAAATGTTACTGTCCATTGTCTATTTAAAATAAGAACTGCATTGTTTTACTTCTAAAAAAAATATTCAAATAAGTTCGAATTAAAATGAATGAAACCTTATTATTCTCATAAAAACCATAGAGTACGTATATAAAGCACACTGTAGATCTATACGGTCGGTGAAAATGGTTACAAATCTCATTTCGATCACCGCGTCCGTCGCACAGAACGAAATGATGATGGATGGTGACTACCGCGCTTTAATTCGTATGTGGTGTGACGAATGAAAACGTATTTTGTTGTACTAGCTTTTTATTGGGACAGAAGAAACTTTTTGTTGAAAGACTTTTAAAAATATGAAAGTTCATTTCGTTGGAAATAAAAACTTGTTCCAATTTCAAAAAAAATCTACGTTCACAATTCAAACATTCAACTTTGACTCACAATAAAAATTATAGATATAAAAATAAAATGTAAATTGTAAAGCTTGATTAGAATTTCTTTTTAATTTCGAAGGCTAGAGGCGTGACCGATTCCGGCGGGACGTGGGAATCGATGACATGGTTATAAAAATTGTATATTCGATATTATTTTTAGGCAACAATAATTTGAAGAACTTGATGTTCGAACGTGTATTACTTTAATGATATTTCTCTGTTTTCATCGTTTCAAAGTTTTATTCTAAAAATTAGTAAGTACTTATTTATTGACGAGCAATGCAATTTACAAAAAAAAATGTTCTAAGTTAGATCATAGGTACTCTGTAAAAATTAATCTTTCTGAAATTTGATGCAAACTACATATTTCTTACTTAAAATCACTACATAATGACAAAGTTCTCCACCACGTCTGCCTATCTGTTCGCGATAAACCAAAAACTACTGCACCGATTTTTATGCTGTTTTCACTAATAGATAGAGTGGTTCTCGAGGAAAGTTTTAGTATATAATTTGTCAAGTTTAAGTTGCGATAACCGACATTTACGCAGGTGAAGCCGCGGGCATCAGCTAGTTTAAAAAATAATTTGATCAAACAAAAAAAAGTTAAGCTTTTTGTCATAATATAAACTGACTGACAATTTAGTTCTAGATAACATAAGAATGAACTAGTAGGTACTTATTATGCTCACCTCGTTGCAACGTCCGAGTCCAATCAATCATGAAACGTTTTTATCGACTCTTTTTATCGATATTTTGCAAATTACAAAAAGCACAACCCTCTTGACCTTATAAGCTTAATCCTATTGCATAAAAACGTAAAAAAAACAAATAACGTACTGGGAAACTGTATGTGGAGAGTCTGAGAGGCACTAATATTACCATAGCCAGTGCTATGATTAGCGTCAATAGGAATATAAAGTAACCAGAAAAAAAAAACAAACATCAAATTTATTGACATACAAAAAGATGTATTGTAATCTAAAATAAAGATCACTGCTAGAAATTATAAAAGTGAAAAAAAAAATATTCAAAACATAAACCTGTGATTTAATTATCTGTAAAAAAATAATCAATATCAATTTCTTTCAACTGAAGTTTAAAAAATTATGCCAGCGTGGAATATAAATAAATTTCCAAACAACTAAAATCAGTATCTTTCTATTTAAAACCACCCTTAATAAGGAATAGGGGTATGAACTGTATGATATGGCCATGTATCATAGCTTACATTTAGTAGCCTGTTCATACCCGCTGTATAGTTTGCTCTATATTACCTCCAGTAGGAAACAATAGCTAATAAATAGCACGTCAAGACAAATGTTATAATTTACGACGTGGCTAGCTTTTTACCGCGGGTTCGCTCGCGTTTTTTGCAGTAATTGTTTCAACAAATCTGTTGCTCTCCATTGTCAGATGAATCGCTCAATCAATCGATTGGTTTTGTGAATTTGTCTCTTACTCACGGAACTGATATTTTGTTTTTTAAAATAGAATGGCAATAACGGAAATTAATGTATTTTTTTACTAAATTTGCATTAATCATGTACCTACATACCTAGTTATAAATCTTAAGAAGCCGTGTCTGTACTTTTGATATTTTCAAATAAAAATTAGTGCTATCTAAAGAGGAGAGATGCTACTTAGCCTAAAATAACAGATTTTGAAAAAAAAATACTGTTTATCTGTTTGTGTGTGCGTTCGTTCGCGCTAATCGCCAAAATGGATAAACCAAATTGAATGCAGTTTTCACTAATGTATTGAGATAAGCTTAGGTTAAAACTTAAGCTTTGTTTCATCGAAATCGATTGACAAGTTAAAAATATATGCTTGTTTTACTTATTTTTCACGCGCGCTGGACGCTAGTATAAAAGTAAACTAACGCGTACGAAGTCAGGGGTAAAATACTTTATCTTAAAACAATAAAGTTACAAACAGATAAACAATCGAACTTTAAATAAAACTAGTAAAATGATAACAGAAACATGTCATTCTAAAATCAATGTTACACGTAAACAAATAAGGTTAATTTTTCCAAAGCCAAAAGAACGTTCAACGTAAATTGGATTGTCCGTTTTTGTTGGAGAGAAAGGAATATAAAGTTCTTACATCGAGTTCTGTTCCGATTTTTTCGTTAATGAGGAATCAAATCGATAGTGTTGGGAAAATATACATTTATATCATTCAAATAACTTAATTACTTGTTTAAATCTTTAAAACTCGTATTTTAACATTTTTAAATTCAATTCCTAATGAAACCTACAAATGTAAAATCATACAAAAAAATATTTTAAAAGTTAATGTTTGAAGTTTGATATTTATAATTTAAAACGTTATAGCGAACGATAAAAATATTTGTTGTAATTTGCAAATATATCTATATATCTATCGATACATTTTTTATCGACCACGGCGCATCACTAACGCGGGCTCATCAAAGTGCGGTACCACAGACAATAACTGAGAAATATTAAATTATAATAAAATTAACTCAGACGCACTTTTTATACAGTTAGCATTATAGAGCTAGGAACTTCTAGAACTCTATTTAAATTAATAAGATTAAAACTTTTCCTAGACATACCTATATTTTATTTCATTCTAAAGCAATGTCAAAGTTTTGTTTTAATGTAAGAATTAAAATCAAGTTATTTGATACAAACAATATGAATAAGAATTAAGATTTACATAACATTATTTTAAGATAATATCTACGATTAAAATTCATCAAACACTAATCCAAACAGCTTTCACATTAGTTTTTCTTGATTTTATCAAAAAACAATCGTGTTTTTCGAGTAGGTATATCTTTATTTTTAAACTTTGAAACCTAATAAATGTAAAATTATTAAGATGGTAATTGAAAATGTAAAACCTATGTTACTTGCAACATAGCAAACCGCAATTATATTAACTTTTAGACTGTTTCGTCTGTACTTTTGACATTGACATTTAGTACGCTCAATGACAGCTCTGCACTTCGCCGCTCTTTGTCAAAGCCGATACGACGATTATTCATTGCTCACGGTGACATTATAACGAATCAATCAGTTACAGAGTAGTACCTACTGACTTGATATACTGTTTGTTGGTATACAATGGTGATTTATTATTATCTACTAGTGGCCAACGCATCGCTCTTGTGTTACAGTGTAATTTAATATAAAAACACGAAAAAATTTGCATAATATTTTTTTACGACTGTGTGAAAATCGATTCATAAAAATATCTTGTATTTTTTTATAAGTTACAGTGATTTGGTAGATATAACAGAGCAAAATAATTAGGCACAGATTATAAGTAGGTATTACTTAAAGATTGTCAAAAAAATCGAAACATTTTAATATTTTTACGTTGGAAACATTATCAAGAATTTTTTACTGCAGTTGGAAGCATTATTTTTTTGCTATTACTTACCTTACCATTGGATGGTTACAGAAAGGTAATTAGGTAAATAGTATTTTTCTTTTTATCGTAAAAGTTGACGTTTACGTTTGAATATCCGCTAAAGTAAAATATGTTCTATGGTAAAACAGACACTTAAAATTACCGCCTGGAATCGGCAGTCCACTATCAGCACAGATAAAAAAACTTCTTGTCTTTTAATTATAGTGCTGGCAATCAACAGACAGCACGGTAGCGCCAGATTTTCTATTTTATATGCTTAGATTTAAAGTCTATATTAGTATAGCACAGATTTTTAGATAAAAAATAAAGTGAACGGACACACTCGGCGCTAATTATAGGGTATGTGACATAATTACAGTACAAGAACGTGTGTCTTTTATATTTTTTTCTTTTAATTTTCGGGTGCTAAGGAGAAAAAGTATTTTTCACTAATAGCCAATCATTATTGGAAATTAAAACGCTTCTGATTAATATTTATCAATGTCCAAATCCAACATGGATAAATTATGTACACACTTACTTTATTTATCTTTATTTGAAATAATGGCATGATTCATTCAAGTCACATTTTATTTTTCACACACAATAGTCTTTTTTAGATTTGTGTAATGTTTGGCATTACCTACTTTGAATAAGTAATTTCTATTTTCTAGCTAACTCAAAGTAGTTCTAGTAAATTCGAAATACCTTACCGTTCTGGATATATTTGGGAATTACTAAATATCAATTAGAGGTTTTCTAATTATTCATATTTTACCTTCGATCAATTTATCACTATATATCCTTGAGTATCGTATTGTTCAATTTCAATGTAATCTATTATGCGGTAATAGAATAATTTGGGTTGCAATATTCAAAATTCCGCCCCTTAAATACGAAAGTTATTTATTTTTTACAGTTTTTTTACTTTTTATCGGTAAGCCCCACCGCGTTATAATTACCAAAGGCATTTATATTCCAAATGAACATTATATTTTTACTTTAAATGTAAAAACTGAAATACTATAGCAAAATTATTTTTTTACAGTTTTTTTACTTTTATCGGTAAACCTCACCACGTTATATTCCAAATGACCACCAAAGGCATTTATATTCCAAATGACCATTATATTTTTACTTTATATGTAAAATTTGCAAAATCCTAAACTCACCTGTGTCTGCGTGAGTCCTAAGCTCGCAGCCAGCTCTGCCCTCTCCGGGAGCGCGAGGTACTGCGTCCTCTGAAACCGTCTGTTCAGTTGCTGCAGCTGGAGACTGGAGTATATCGTCCTGGGTTTCCTCATCTTCTTCCCTTTGCCGTTCACTCGAAGACCAGGGTCGTCTGATAAGCCACATTTTTCTGAAAATAATTTTTTTTTTGACAAAATTACTAGTATTTATTACTACATAATAGATGATAGGCGCCATTTTTCTGGAAATAAATAATTTTTTGACTAAGACTAGTATTTAATACTACATAATAGACGCTTTAACAGTTTTTGTAAACATCGTGGTGAAATATGTTACAGTGTGCCTTAAATGGCTCTTATCATGTTTTACCTATTTATATTTATCAAACGGATGTTTGATTACTATGTACATAATTTTCTAGTTAAATCTATACTTACCAACCCTTATTATGTTTTAAAGTAAAACTTAATAAGTAGGTAAAAACCAAAATTATGGTGCATTTCATAAAATCACGCTGTCCCTGATGTTTGATTCTAATGTAATTTCCATAAGAATTCGATGCCTAGCAAAACTTGAATTTAAATACTTAATTTAAAAAAAATATCTATAAATCGATCTAAGTAGGTACCTACATTAATTACTCTATGACAATTCTAATCGTAATAAATTCTACTACCAAATCTGTGCATTACCGAATTTGAATTTAGAACGAGCGCGATAACACGTTCCAAACTCAAACATTGCGCCACAAAAAGTTGAGAATTTTTCGACACACCTCCACTATATCATCGTACTCACAAAACAATAAATCTACAATATAAATATTCTACCAGGCCTCGTGGATACTGGCCATCCATTTTGTAAAATATATGAAAGCTACTCGCTACTTGATAATAGTCAGTGGTAAGTCGTAATTGCCGGGTTCGTATCGCTACATCTGATCTGTACCGACACCCGACGGTCAGTTTTTGGCGGTAACTCTTGAATATTAATAATACAACCTCTTTGAATACGCACTTCGTTTCCAAACGAGCGTGGAGAATTTTTGAATTTAGAATCTGTGCGGCTTTTAAGGAGTTTGAGTGATCTTTGAGGTTTATTATCTGATTGATTTTATAATCATTTTGTAAAGGTAATAAAACTCGTTACTGATAGATCAAAACACAGTCTAATCTTAATCATAGATCCTAGAGAGTATAATATTTGGATGTTAGGTTGTTTTCTGGCCAGAAATGCCTAATAAAAGAATAACTGAAAGAAATTCAACCTCTGGTGACTGCGGACTGAAGTTTGAAAAAACTATCTTTAATGGGAGGCCATCTTTGATTTAAAATTGACTTAACAGTTTGTTTGTGACTCTGTTCTTCTTAAAGTGCGTCTCAAAGGCTCATTTCGTCAAAGGACACTGTCTTCAAACTTTTTATGTTCTTCGACATGTCAGTTTCATGATGTTTTCCTTCATTTGTTACTCTGTGAAGATTACATTAAATAAAAAACATTTGACATTGACAACATTGGTGTTAAAGAAGACAGATGACGTAAAAAAAGACATAGACAAGATTTTTTAAAACAGGTTACTTATAAAACCAAGGAAACACCAACGGAAGCTATAGACAATATTTGAATTAAATTGAAAAAGACGAAACGCGTACGCAAAATTAAAAATAACTCCGTTCTAAATTCAAATAGCGCGCGAATTCAAAATTATATGCAAAGCAAGTCGCCATTTATCATGTTTGATTATGATCACTAGGGTAAACTATACGGCTTATTACAACGTCAAAATATTAGCTATCTTTGTGCAAATATTGTTTTAACACCCTTTCGTGTTACTAGTAGAAAACTAGTGTGGTGGAAGGGTAAAAGTATCAGGCCTCTTTCGTCCACTCGCATTAACCCCTATTCTCAGTAGTTCGGTCGTTTAGTCCGACCTGTTGAGACTTTTTATCAAATTGTGTATTTTATTTTTCTTTTTGAAGACATTTGCCGGGAGATATTTGTATAGGTACAGAGACAGTAATAGAGCCCCACGGATTCACCTGCGGTTATGCAGTTTTCATCCCTTGAGGGTTTTTCCGGGATTAAACAAAAATAATCTATTAATTAATCCATGGTTTACTCTACATTAATACAAAATTGCATCCAAATGCGTCCAGACGTTTGAACATGGAATACCTTGTAACAAAAAACACGCACAAACTTTCGCATTTATTCATCGAATCTTTTGATTAACATAAAATAAGCTAAGTAAACTTGCATCTTATTTTTATTACGCAACGCCATTGCTTTATAAAATGTATGTAGGTACTTACTTACATTGCTAAACGAATTCGTGAAATAAGAAAATACGTTTTTAAAATCCCATTTCTTAAGACGCCCGCAACTTTACTGAGAATCTTCCCATACATACATACAGACATACATACACGTTGTGTCGGCATCCGTCAGTTGAACAGACAAAACAATGCTCGCCCGAGGTACTGACACACCCCTAGCTAGTGATGGGACGTGTCGATTAGTGATGTGTAGTGACGAGACTTATCGACAGCAATCGATAAAAATAAAACAATAAATAATCCAGATCGAAAACGGAATTCAGATCACTAAGCTCAGATAACTCAAAAGGCTATGTTACCTCGTTGGATAATACTAATCTTCTGAGATGAACACCAGCTTTTTGGTCTGTGGTTTCATTCATGCATTCGTTCTTCAATCTCGTTCACTAGTCTTTTGAAAAATTATTACAAAATTTTATAAAATACTTACATTTATAGGTATCAATAACACTTAATTTTATTCACTTAGTTTCATAACTATATTTTCTGGTAATCTCATGACTTTGCGTAATATTTCGGGTCATGATTTTTCAATCTCGCCCTGCTCTATGATCTAACAGTCAGTAACTAAAGCAAATTTTTAAAATTTAATAATATAAAAAAAAAACAGTAGAAAGTAGAGGTAAGTACTTGGACAGTTTTAACTGGTCTCATTAATGGGACAAAAGGGGACATTGAAAAATCCCTAAAAAAACCCATAGTTTTCCATGATCGAGTAAAAAATCGATTTTAACTATTACTATACAAACATCGAATATCAGATAACAGATTCCGAGTAGAGCTACATGCGAACCGCATCACTTTGGGCAACTCCGCCCCCCAAAACGCCAACTGATGATAAAAAGCTAACTTAAAAAACAATATACCCCTTTCGACGATAAAAAGGTTAAAAAAAGTTGCGGGGCGTACAGACGGGCGACAGGACAGCTTCTTTTTCTTCGACTTTCTTTTCTTTTTTTTCTTTTTATCCTGTCATTAGTTCTTCCAGACCAGTGTGGTGAAAGGATCAAGCGCAAGCTAGTAACACTCACACGTAATCCCCAGGCTCGGTAGATATCTCCTCAGATCTCTAGTTACTTAGATCTTTGAGGATATCTAAAGAGACAGAGGCAGGAGTAGTGGACAGAGAGTATAAGAGAGCGGAGGATCTCTTCAACACGTTTTCTTCTTCCATCTCCCTCTATCATCCGTCATCTCAGTACTCGCACCTTTCTTACTCAATCATCTTTCGCATAGTCCATCCATCTTTTCTTTGTGATTCGCGTTTCGAAGATCGGGTTTTTTGATAGCCATTCCTTCTAATCTCTAGTTACTAAGATCATTTAGGGGGTAGTCAGAGGCACGTCCACACTTTTTAGGCACGTGTCTATGCACAGTTGTTATCATTTTACACATGACTTTAACCCTATAGTCGACTACAATGTATTAAGGTACATTTTATACCGGGCGATAATAAAAATATACATTTTTACTTAAAAAACTTCCTTAAACAGCTTTTTTACATAAAACCTTATCGTTCTGTAGACCCTAGGGGTGTGGTCGACACTTCGCCTAAGGGACCCTTATCTCCAGATCTCAGCTGGTTTAGGAATAGATACAGTTGTGTGGACAAGTTAATATCAATTGAAAAAAAATTGATTACGACTTTCATCGAAAATAATCTAGAACATCTACGCAGATTTCAAGTTACTTAAGTCCTTGAGTATTTCCTAAAAAGCAAATCCAAAATATTTATATTCTACTAGCTGTCCCGGCAAACTTCGTACCGCCTTCTACATTGCTTACAACAGTGAGTGATTATAATTTAATATGAACTTTATTAAATAGTACTTAATAAAGTTCAAATTGACTCTACATTTTATTTAGAAAACATTTGTATGGGAAATAGAAAAGGGCTATTTTTAGGGTTTTCCCGGCAGTTATTCGAATTTTTCATACTTTTTAAACCTTCCCTAGACCTCCACGAACATTTCAAGACCAAGATAAGATAAATCCGTTTAGCCGTTCTCGAGTTTTAGCGAGACTAACGAACAGCAATTCATTTTTATATATATAGATAATTTAAACTAAAACAAAACATGCTTCACGTTGTCCTAAATGCATAATAGATGTACAGAATTATATTAAACTAGCTTCTGCACGCGGCGTCGCCCGCGAAGTACCTACATAAATTATAGCCTATGTTCATCCTGAAAGTTCATTCTACACATTGGTGAAAGAATTTTTCAAATCGGTTTAGTAGTTTCGGAGCCTATTCAATTCAAACAAACAAACAAACAAACAAACAATCAAACAATCAAATATTTCCTCTTTATAATATTAGTATAGATAAAATTATTAAAATATTGTTATGTCATTGGTCTTTGATTTGTGCAAATTTTTAAGTAAATCAGACGATTTGAAAGTGCTGACAGATACAAGTAAAGCATGTAAAAAATACATGCAGATTATTGATAAGCTTACTGACAGCATGGTCACCTACCTAACATTCAAAGACTTTTGAACCATCATTAGCGGTCACATCTTCAAATGATAACTGCACTGAACGTTCCATACTAATAATAATAGTTGATTTGTTAAATACGACTTGATTACGAGTTTCTATTTCAAAAAGACAAGATTTAATTAATCTTAAAGCTTGAAATATAATAAAAAGCCAAATTTACTCAAGGAACGTATGATGTAATTAAAAACTGCAAATTATTCGATTTTTACACCCGACCGAGACGAACTACTTTATATTAAACGACATGAAAGCGATCTTTTCTTCTATGGCTCATGTAAAGAAATAAAAGAATGTACTTATTACTTATTGTTATTAATCACCACGATAACTGCAAACATTTAGAAATCTAAGATTTTGTATTTTTTGTAGGTATTTTCTTTATTCTATTACTTTTACATGATGTTCTTAAGGTAATTGTAATAAATTCCATTTTCCCTTTTCAACTTTGAATGGTTTTCACCAAAACACTTTTTTAAACACCTAAACGTCAGAAATAAGAGTTATAGTGAACTGTAATTAGAACGCAATGCCAGTGGCTACCATCTGACATTTTACGACAGCACTTACTTTTCCCTGTCAATTATTGTTTTAATTGAAATGGCAGGTAAAAATACTCATGTCAGATAATAACATACAGGGCTTGAGTTTGGCAGTTGCGTAATATTATTATTGCAATTGACTGCATAGGTGCCAAAAGAATTGATAGCATTGTTTTTGATATTTTTACGTGGGAATTATAGTTTTTTATTGCAGACGTTTACATTTTTAGCGTCTAAGAAAGATGTCTAACCAAATTTTCTGAAAATATAAATACGCATCATTAATTTTATTTTTAGAGATTTATAAAAAACATTTTCAGATAAAATGTTTTTAAGTTCTACTTTTCTAGTTTTTTAACAACTTTTCCAGATGACTGTCCAACGCCCGCAATACAAACTACTACCTTATCTACGTCGTTACGCCCTCGAGTCGTACGACTTTAAAAATGTATTTAAAATAAAAATTTCGTAGAAAATCCATAAGTTATAATTAAAAAGGACGATGTACTGTCATTATGTCTATCGTGACGCCTCAGGGCTAGCAGTTGGGTGATGCCTTGTTCCGGGATAAAAAAAAGTAGAATAATTGGGGTGTCCTTTACCACATTCGAATAGTAGGTAGCCACTTTTTATTTCGTCACACAGGAATCTGCGGTTGGGCTAATAAGGCCTATCGTTATGTAATAGAGCACAGAGGGGTTGAACCATTTGCAACAATGTGGCCCAATTTAACCTTATGGTAAAACACTTTTGAGGTTAGATACTTGGTAAAATAGACGCGAAAAATATATTTTTCTTTTTTTAGATTTATTTCAATATTCTAATTTATGTTATAATTATTTCAAATTAATAAAGTAGAGCATATGACCCATCGTATCAGTAAGTGGGAGGGAGTCCTAACCTCGAACCGAGTCTGATAAGCAGTTTTTAACACGAATATACCGAACATAGCCTTTTCATGGTTAAAAAACTATAAAAAACACTGGCCATATGGATAAATCGTATTACCAAATTCAAAATAGGAATACTGCATTTAAAAATAAACTTATTTGAAAATCGCGATCATTTTAAATTCGGATTTAGAATGGAATGCAATAAAACGAAATAATAAAAACGTTGTTCCAATTTCAAAATACTTATTCAAATCTGTACATAATATTAAGTTCTAGACTAGTTGTACTGGTATTAAGCAATGTTAAAGTATTTCCGCGCATAATAATGAATACTTTTTCTGGTTGTTAGTTCTAAATTTAATAATAAAATATCTAAGTAGTTCTTTTAGAATATTTACTCCATTATGCATAACTAAAACAACGATTAACGCCATCAAACAAACTCTCAAACCTACTAATTTGGTTATAAATAATCTCAAAATTAGGTATGAATTGTATGTGTCTCATAATAATTAAATATTCAATGTAACGAGATCTACGAACTCAAACAAAACATTTAATCTCATAGATCTCTTTAAATTGGACAAGAAATAATAATTTAAATAGATTAGCCATTATAAACTGACCTCTAATGCTTAAATGAATGCAGGTTAGATAGGGTCTAATTAAAATGTATCGCTGCATTCACGCTATATTGAATGAAAATTTATTGAGATAGTTAAATTTGTCACTATTAGATAATTGTAGTGTTGTCTGTTTGTTTTAGTTAGATTTATAGTGAGAGCAATTTAAGTAAAAGATTATTAGGTAGGTAGGTACATTAAATAAAAAGTTGTTTTTAGGAAATGGTAATTTCTTTGACCAGTACGTCGATTCTGTAAAATTCAAACATCAACTCGTATCTCACATCGCTATTCACTCTCACTTCGCATAAGACGCTTTTTATTTGACACTTTGAATCGGGTTCGAGTGCGAAGCAAGCGTCGAAGTGACTTGGGAATTACCGTATAGAATGCCACTTCTTAGTCATCTCATACTTTATCTGTCAAAATCTCTCCGTCAATTTAGTTCAACTCGCTGACACGCTCGCAAGAGTGGCGCTAGTGTACATTCGAATTATCGACCGAGTTTTTAGAATGCCAATCAAGAAACTCACAGCGGATTCAGATTCGAATTTTAGAATGAGGTCTTACAGAATCACACGGCAGGTAATCTCTGTGTTTATTTGATCTATACTTAAATCATTTCAAATGGTTGCAATAAAATTAATATTTTCATACCATAAAAAAAATATTAATCCTAATAATATTATAAACGTTAAACGATGAAATTTGTCACAGAGATAGATGATAGTCTGGAATAGCACATAGGCTACTTTTTATCCCGGAAAATGTACGGTTCCCGTGTGATAGATTTGTTTTTGTTTTTCAAGGTATGCGGGCGAAGCCGTGGGCGGAAGCTAGTGGGAAATAATTTTGTTTTGTTAACTTTTGTATAAAACTGCTTTCAAAAACCTAAATCCTTGAAACGGGAAAGCGTAGTGAAACCCCACATTTGGGAAATCTCAGCCACAGGAAAAACGACCTTGCCTACATACTAAGCCAGAGGAAAACCTGTGTCGGAAAACATCAATTTAGCTCAGTTTCCTTTGCAGTTGAAAAAGTTATCGGTTTTTTTTGCGTTGCGTGCGCAGACCGACATTCTCACCGGCGAAATCGTATTTGTAGTTTGTTTACACTTTGTAAGAGACTATTATGAAATATATTTTACTATAAACATTTTCAACTAAATTTAAGCATTATATAAAGCCTTTAAGGTTAGTTTTACAATAAACAAAAACGCGTAACTGATAAAAAAGGGAATAAATAAAAAATAAACGTTCTTATTTCAAATTTCTTTGATACAAATACTGAAATGAGGAACTGTATATTGAAAATTCGACCTAAATACAAAGATTTTAGAACGATTCTTGCATACAATAATGTTTAATAAAACCAAAATTCAAATTTACGAAAAATAAAAATGTCACAAAAATATTTGAGATTTATTTTAAAAGGTATTTATTTATAAAAACCTAAGAGTAATTATTTATAATTTAAACTTTTTATTAGAAAAACATTTATTTTTACATAATTGATAAATAACGTGTAACAAAATTATTATTTCGTCACTCACAATCAAAGTAAAATAAAATCAAAAATCGAAAAAGTATTTCTTTGTTCAAATGTATCCTACGTACTGATGTGAAACTTTAATGCGGCGAGTCGTTAGGTGGCGCTATTGAAAAATTCACGCCAGCTAAATGTTAGCGGCAAGCGAAGGCTCATCATTTATTCACTAAAACGTTCATAGTTTGTGATGTTACGTTTTGTTTGGACTGTGGCGATTTATATTCACAGCTCACACGTTGAATGACATTAAAGATGGTATTTTTAACTAGCCTCTTTACCAAGCTCACATAAAGAAAACCTTTTTTTTAATTGATAATTTAAAGTGGTCAAGAGTTGAAATTGAAATTAGAACTGTCATTGTCAATTTGACGTATGCCATGATGTTGTATCAATTCTAATATGAAAGTAAGTAATGCTTTATTTTATCAATAAAATTGTTTTTCAAATACAAGACAAGAAAAAAAACAATGCGTGACTTTCCAAAGTCTGTCTTGTCTGGTCAAATCAATTACTAAACTTTTCCAAGAATAAATGTCTACTCTAGTGTCTACTTATGCCATTAGAAGCTAAAAAGTATCGTGACAATAACGCGGGAAACTTTTACTTCGAAATTCGAATTCAAAAATGGAACGTCGTAAACTCTGTTCTTTCGATCATATTCACGCCCACTTCGACGCGAAAGGTGATAATATGAGGGTAGATAAAAGCTGAAAAAGTCAAATAGTTCTATGAAAAAAAGTTGTAAGTAATGAAAATGGTAAATGTAAGTAAGTAATAGATTAACGGTGTAAAAAAATACTATTCGTAGGAATTACATATTAATGATGGAACTTGGTGTGAAAATAATATGTTCTTATCTTTTGACTTTTTGATCAACTTTTAAAATTGTAAGTACTTACAAAAGTAGTAAGTCTTTGTCACAATTGGTGATTTCAATAAAAACAAAAAAAATTTTGAAATCCTACTAATATTATAAACGCGAAAGTTTGTATGGATGTCTGGATGTATGTTTGTTACCCTTTCACGCTGAAACGGCTGAACAGATCTAGATGAAATTTAGCACAGATAGAGATTACAGTCTGGAATAACACTTTTTATCCCGAAAAAATGTACGGTTCCCGCGGGATAGATTTGTTTTTGTTTAATAAGGTACCACGCAGGCGAAGCCGTGGGCGGAAGCTAGTAGTATCATAATTTTACACTAAGCCCGATTCTGGCTGTGTAACGGGAGAAAAGTTTAAGGTGTACACTGTCTCTTTCATTTATTTAAAGAGTGAAAGAGAAAGCAGACTGACAAATTTTTGAGAATTTTCTTAAGAATTTTCATTTTTTTTCATGATACTTTGATAGCTAAGTATGTATGACAAAGGAGACTTTGCTATAGCTGCTGCCTAAACATTATATACCTAGTAAAGTTATAAAATAGCATTATATTATGACAATAGAAATAACATAAAAATAACCTTATATCTAAAGTAACTTACCATCTTTAGGCGGACTTGAACATTGTTGCGCGTACGATCCTAAGTGGTAGCCATACGTGTTCTGATGCATAGGAGGAAAAGGATAACCTAACGATCTAGGACTGGGGAACCCTGACGCCTCATGGGGGTTCTGCTGACCCCCCGGCGAACCAAAATGATGGGGGTGCTGATAACCCCCCTTAAAAGCCCCATAACCATGCTGCTGCAACTCAATAAAAGCAGATTTTGACGAGTTTGTGGGGGTAGAGTTAGCAGAGTTTTGGTCGTGGGGGGTCTGACTCCCCCCTAAGTGGTGGTGGTGGTCGATCTCTTGGGAGGTCATGGCTGGTTGGGGGGTGGACGGGCCCCCCCCTTCAGAAGGGGGCCCAAATGGATCTGAGAAACTCAGGTTGGATGGTTTGTTGTTTGGTGATTGAATTCGTGTAATTTTGAGGTTTTGAGGTATCCTGGTGTAGATTGCGCCGCTTTTTTGAGCCTGCAACAAGAGGAAAGTATCATCATAAACGGCTCAGCATAATTATTACAGCATATTTTTTACGCGCGAAACGACATTGAGAAGTGTGATCATAACAGTCCATGACATTGATATAGTATGGATATTATAATCTAAAAAATAACATTTCAAGAGAAAATAATCTTCAAAGATGATAAACTAATATTAAAAAATAATGGTTTACGTTAAAAATATTTTTTCCTAAGTCAAATTGAGCACTAATAGATTACGAGTACAAGCGCGTTGAAATCTTTTGTATGAAAAAACAGTGTAGCCATAAAAAAAACAAATTCAATAACATTCACTGGCCATTCCGGCCAGTATTTAAAAACAAAGCAACAATATTCAAATTAAATCGAATTCCTTCTAAAATTCCGACCAATCAAGCGCAACGAAAGGGTTTTTTGAAATTTCAAAATAAGAACTCCCACGGGGTCGTTGGGGTCATGCGTTTTCTGTACAATGTCGCGTTCCGATTGTTCGTTTGAGATCAATTGATTTCGATCGTGTGGGTTTGAAAGCTTGACAGTGGACAAGATAGATGTCTTTTAGCATTTTAACATTTTGTTTTCTGCCTTTTATAACTTGACGTTAAACGTTTAGGTAGCAAAATTAGTTTCTATCAAACTGGGTAAGTACCTATACGATATGATTGATACGCGTAAAGGGTTGGGTGTTGTTTTGTAGTACCCAAGCTTTATATCAAAAGTCAAATTGAATATTCGCTTTGCCTAAATCTAAGTCAAAAAGAGAGTCAGTCAAGATCAAGCCTTTGAGCAAATGCTGATTGACTGATTCTGAGGGACTGTTTAGTCC
Organism: Cosmorhoe ocellata; assembly: GCA_963675405.1. NCBI lineage: Eukaryota > Metazoa > Arthropoda > Insecta > Lepidoptera > Geometridae > Cosmorhoe > Cosmorhoe ocellata. The sequence continues at coordinate 3,372,820 of OY776272.1, forward strand.
CTTATTATGAATGCATTAGCATTTTATGACATTTTGTTTTCTGCTTTTTTTAACGTCAATCGTGTACCAAACTTATTTACAACCATTTCACTGTTTGATCTTAAAGAATATAATAAATATGCACTGTGATTGACTGTTTTATAATATTTTCCCGTTTCTCTATCAAATCTATGAAATCTAATTGTCTCGACAATTTGACAATGTCTTTGTGACATTGACAATAAATTTAAACACTTGACACTGGCAAACCTGTTTAAAATACAGATACCATACACAGAAGAACATAAACAAAGAAGAAAACTAAGATATGTTGTAAATGCCACAACTCATTTAATATGTGAAAAGAGTTATAAAATGAATCTAAAATCGCTCTAGATAACGTTCCCAAAGAAACAGTACTTGAAGTAATACAGTCAATAATTTTCAATAAAAATTTACACCAATTAGTTCATCCTAAACATTATTATTACAACGAGCAATCAACGAACAAACAAACAAACGAAAAAACAAAACTACAAAACGTTTTGACCCGACCTTTTACAAGCGCCGGCGAACTAAAAAGAACTTAATGAGTGAACGGGATAGCTTAATCCAATAGCCTACAAGTGTGAAAAGGACAGCGGCATTAGTAATTAACACAAAGCGGTCGCCGAAAAGAGTTTTTATTCCCAACTCTTCAGGTCATTTGTTTTAATACCGACAGAGTTCGTTTGTGAGAAATTGTTATAAAGATGGACTACTTGGGCGATATCCAATTATTTTTTCTAATGAATAGCGAGAAATGGAACTATAAAATCTATTGGAATGGGGTAACACGGGCGAATTACGTCATCGCTAGGTTTTTGATCTCTTTATTTGACCTCATGAAACATCGTGAGGAAACTGGCATTTCGCAAAACCTACAAAGTTCAAAAACATGTCAAAATGTACAAATGACACCCCCTTTCAGCACACTGGTATAAACTAGTGACAATATAAGATCTTTTAATTTATTTTTAACAGCTATTATAAGCATGCTTATCTCATTTTTACTCTTACCTTTTGTGAGTACCGTGGTCAATGAAAAAATGGGGCAAAGTTGAAAATCAAAATATTCCCAAGGAAATATGGAACTTTTGACTTTTTACTCTTCGAATAAAAACGAGAACAATAGGGGTCTACTACCAGGTTTGCAAATTGCACAAACTATGAAGTTTTTATTGTCTCACTGAACTAATCCTTTATTATTTAAGTGGTTTACTTACTTTATTATTTACTAGCTTCCACTCGCGACTTTGCTCGCGAGGTACCTACATAAAATATAGCTTATGTTACTCAGGGATAACGTAGCATTCTAATGGCGAAAGAAATTTTGAAATCGGACCAGTAGTTTTTGAGATTATTCGTTACAAACAAAAATATAAAAATACAAATTTTTCCTTTTTATAATATTAGTATAGATTTATATATTTGTAAGTACTATCATTCGATTTACCTTAGTGTCATAATACCTTTATACGATTTTAGTTCCTTAACATTTACTAGGTGCGGAGGTAAATGTATGAAAGGAAACTACTTAAATACGAAAAAAGTTTTCGAAAACTATCAAAAACCTACACTAGGGCTACAGTGTTGAGGGGTAAAACTGTCTCTTGAATTTGTAGTTCACCCCCTTTTAGGGTATATTGAGCTTATCACGTTTAAAAGTATAGACAAAATTGTTTGTGGATAGATAAATTTATCAATATCTTCATCGTATCACGTCACCAGTGAACCGCGACCGGGGGCCATGGGAAAGCATGCACCATAGATATATGGAGCCCCATAAAATACATTAAGTATTCATTAAAGACAGGCGCAACGGCTCAGTGCTTGCGACTTGTTACTTCGGGAATTACAAATGCAAATTTTGCTTAAAGTTTAAAATCTATAAATATAATTTTAAAAAGTCGGGTTTGTTAAAAACTTATAAACTCGAGAACGGATGGACCGATTTTCATGATTTTTGATTTGTTTAATTTGTCTCCGTCCTGAATAGCAGGATAATTATTAAAACATTTGAAAATAAATTGAATAAAGACGAGGTCGCGGCAACAGCTAGTATTATTATAAATGCGAAAGTAGTTCTTCCCTGTCCGTCTGTTACGCTTTCACGCTTCAGCCGCTGAACCGATTTTGATGAAATTACATGGTACAAAGATAGAGTAGAGTTTCAGAAAGGGCATAGGCTACCTTATATCGCGAAAAAATGCTGGAAGGGGTTAAATAAGTGATGAAAGTTAAGTGCAAAATAAGAATTAAAAAAAAATACTGCCTAAAGTAACTATTCCAAGCGAATGAAGTCGCGCACTAAAGCTAGTCTATACTAATATTTTAAAGAGAAAAAATTTACTGGTCCGATTTCAAATTTTTTTTTTACCATTAGAATGCTACATTACTCCTGAGTAACATAGGTTTATTTTATGTAGGTACCTCGCGAGCAAAGCTGCGAACGAAAGCTAGTTTTTAATAAATCGAATAATTTCAATACATACGACAGTATTGGCAAGGCACTACAATTCATTCTACCAAGCGTGGTGCAAATCAGCCATTAATGGATTCTCTTTTTCTTGTTCCATCTAATTAGAAGTGTGCTAGGTATTAAAATGGAGATGTCTTTATGGTTCAGTCAGCTTTCGTCTTCAATTTGCTTTTTTCCGTCTGTAATTGCGTATTTATGAATGCTGGCTGAATAACAGAGAATGTATGCCATAAATAAAGAAAAAAATAGAGTAGGTTTGTCTATTAGTTGAGGAACCTAGCTGGTAAAATAGTTTGAGTAATCTGTGCTAGCTAAAATGACATAGTAGGTACTTAACCTTAAAAAAATAGAAAAAAACAGTAAAAAAATCATGATTAATGCAATTTTATACAATACTAGATGGCGCCACAGAGAACACGTTACAAGTTAAAATCATAGTGCGAATTAATATACCAAATACCCTGTTAAATATAATATGGACTTTTTACTGTTGAGTGAATGAAAGCGTGTTCGGTATTGTCATTTGAATTTTGAACAAGTTCCAATTTCAATGTTTTTTTCCAGAATCTATGATTTATAAAAAAAATATCTAAATGCTTTGACTATGCTTTAGGTAGGTAGGTATATATACCAATATTCTGTGTTAAAAGCGATTTAATTTGTAAAGATATGAATAATACTTATTCCAGATGATGACTGTAATCCCCAGGCTCGGTAGATTTCTCCTCAGATCTCTAGTTACTTAGATCTATGAGGATATCTAAAGAGTCAGAGACGTCAGAACATGACATGGCACATGCCCACATTTTACACATTCCATGTACCTACCTATACTTGCATTTTTACATTTATAAGTACTTACCTACTCGTATTAACCAATAGTATCTGGATAACAGAGCTTTACTCGGTTTTTTTTGAGAAATCGTGTTTTTTGGAAAATGGAACCTAGCTAGATCGATTTATCGCCCCTGAAACCCCCTGCATACTAAATTTCATGAAAATCGTTGAAGTCTTTTCCGATATAAAAAATATCTATCTATGTACCTACATCATGTATTAAATATATCAGTTATCTAGTACCCATAACACAAGCTTTGAGTAGCTTACTTTGGGGCTAGATGATGCTGTGTGGATTGTCCAGCATTATTTATTTATTTATTTATTTTATGATATTTACATTATAAATACATATAAGTAATACAAAAATTGTTTTAATAAAATAACCTTACGTAAATAGTAAAAATACTTACTTAATCCTTTTGATTTTCAGAAACCGTTATTTTAATTCCTGCAACAATTGATTGACTCAACTTCGTTCATTTCACTCATAAATTATTACAAGTCTTAAAAAACCAAGTTATAATTCTCACAATGTTGCCAGTGATAGGAAAAGGGAAAAAGTAGGCGCCACACCGATGTCTACGAATAATAATGTAACTAACATTTATACCTTTAAACGAGCAATTCTTGTATATTTATATATATATATATATATATAATCGGAATCTCGGAAACGGCTCCAGCGATTTTCATGAAATTTAGTATAGTTAGGGGTTTAGAGGGCGATAAATCGATCTTCAAAAAAACTCAATTCTCAAAAAAAACTTTGCTCGGTCACCCAGGTACTACATTATTATATATGTACTTACCTACTTACTCACCTACTATTGATTTGGAACCTTATTCATATTAGCGTCATTATTAAAGTACACCTAAAAGACTACTTTCGAGTACTTTTCCATTTATTATAACTAGCTGTTATCTTTGACTTTGTCCACGAAAATCCATCAATATAAACTAGTTATTACACCTTGGGTTACCTAATGGAAGTTTTTGTAAGGATCCCTAATTGTTTCTAATAATAAATATAGCCCATGTTACTCGGGGATAATGTAAAATTCTAATGGTGGACACTTTACAAATCAGTTAAAGGTAGGTACCTACTTTTAAAAAAGTTAAACCAAAATACTAGTGAGATAAGTAAACTTAATAACTACATATTTTTTAAACATTATAATAACTTTGATAAAATAAAAACAAAATTGTTTTTTGGTTGATGGAAAATACGCGAAACTACTCTAGCCAGCCAACTACAGTGAAATGAATGAATGATTGACAGTGGCGTCATAGACACAGCGAGCCGTTCACTCCAACTTGACCCCACAAAAAATACATCCGTTTAAATTTCCAAGAAATTAAATATCAAAAAAGAAAACGCGCCGAAACCGGATAATCTAGCGGTACACAACCATAGACAAGAATCAAGAGCCAAGATCCATAGACCACAGGTCCGTGACGAATCGACTATTTTGGATCGTAAAATAAGCACGCGATCATCTGAATATTCAAAAAAGTTTTATTGTTCGATAATTATTTTTACGGCTTGCTGTTGCAATACTGTTTAGACGTATTTTCTATTTTGTTTGATTGGAAAATTCTGGAAAATTTTCCGTTACGCGCAGCATTTTGCGACATTGGACTGCGACAAAGAATTTAAACTTTGTCTATGACCTAAGTTATTTTTTTTCAGTGTGTAAGTAAATACTTATGGTTGATACAAAAGTAAGTTAACAGATATTTAAGGTAGATGTTCAAGTAAGTTTTTTAAATTAAATAAAGATGTCATAAATCTTACCTACATAGTAATAAATAGATTAAACACAATTCCTCATTTTTGCGCCCTTTCCATTGTGTGTGAGCTAAACGCCATTACGCAACTGTCAACGTAACAACTAATTCAAAATGGCCGCGGCCACGCGACTTCGCTGTTTGATTTGTATTGTAATTATTATGTGTATCGAGGGTTGGGTTAGTAAGGTTAATCTTTGGAATTAGAGCGTAATAACTATTTTTGTAAAACGTATTCACGCGTTTTATTATTATATTTGACATCCTTCCTTATAATAACTTACGCATTTTAAGTTAACTATCAATAATATATAGGTACCTACACATTTACCAAGATATCTTTTGAATTTTGAATTAAGAATGTTCTAAATAAAACAAGAAGTTTGGCAAACTTATTTTAAAACAATGAAGAATAATGTTTAGTTCAAATTTTCGAATTTAGAATTAGAAAAACAGTAAGTATCTAATGTTGAGTTTGAAAAAAATAGTGTTGTACCGATACCAAATAAAGTTTTAGTTCGATAAATAATTTACTTTGCTTAGCTTGAAGCTGTATCTTAGTTAAATTTAAATAGATAACGATTCGTCGCGGCTCCCCCGCAATGAACCAAGGCCAAGTAACTAGCAATAAGAAACTTGTCTTTTAAGCATGATTTAAGCTTAACCCATGAATTTTCTAGTCATTTTCTAAACCTGTTCATTTAATCGATGGAAAAACGACTAGGTACTGTCACTCTGACGTATAACTTTACCTTGGACCAAATCGTTGCATACCAAGTAGAATGGCTGCAGTTGTGGTGGGCAGCTAAAAATATAATACTTATTTGCATCAATAATCAGATCGGAGAGTCTATATTATTTGCAAAAAGCTCACACACTTGTTGAGCCGCAATCATAATTATGATTTATTATTATGCTATAATAAAAAACATAATTAAATAATCCAGAAAAACGTTTTGACAAGTCGCTAGATGACTTTTAAGTACTTATTCAGTTTTACGCCAATAGCAGCATTACTTAAAAAAACAGTCAAAGAATTTTACTGACACAGATAGCTAATTCCAAAAAAAGTCGTTATCTACTTACTGTCTCTGATTCTACAAAATAATTGTTGTATAATATTATTATAGTACATAATTATTGCATTTGTAGATCTAACATTTACCAAAGTGTAGGTTTAAGATAGATAAAACCTTTTTCAACCAACGAAAACCAGAAGAGGTGACGCAAAACGACGCGCATAACTGATACTTTTTAAAGTTAAGAGAGAAAATGATTGTATGACATTGACATTCAAGACATTTGAATATTCCTTGTATCGATTACTTACCACATCACTAATTGACTATTGTTTTTCATCTGTCGTGTGTCACGCATCTACGAAAGCAGGCATGCGAATCACAAACGTAATAAAAACTCAATCCGCTGGACAAAATAAAAGAGTACATTCACGAATTATCTCAATTAAAAAATCATTTGAATTAGGAATGTGCAACTTTGTGTAATTTGAAATAAAGATTTACTAAACATTTTATTTGAAATTCGAACTACGTATTTCAAATGTTTCGAATACCATAGCTAAACGTAACTCTATGACGTGACGTCAAAAACTTCACTAGTATAGGTAAAACCTACCCAATAGTTAATTCTAACCGAATTATGCGACCGCAAATCGCAATAAAATGTAAGTAAAAACAAAGAAACAATGTTAACTTTTTGTCTGTCCGTCTGTCGGTATCTCACGCCAATCTCACACGCCACTGTGTACTTGGAAAATGCGATTCTTATCTATTTCTTTTGTATTGAAGTTAATGCGGTGGATGTTGTGATTGAGGCGCGGGCGCAACTTAAGTAGTTTTGGTGAGGAAAGGAAGTCATGAAACTTACCCAACGAATAACCCGTAAGGCATGCCGCACACCAAGCATACACCAAAGATTTAAATCGTAGATATGCCCGGACACCAAAAACTGTGGCACTTTTTACTTGTGTGTTAACAAAATGCCGATGCACGCACACTAATGATTAGTAAAAAATGAACCAAACAGTTATTTCACGATTTATTGTGCAATTATATTGCACGACCTTTCGTAAAAAAATATACTTATCCCTTTTGTACCCTGAAATTGAAAATATTTGGTGTGCGTAATGAGCGAGCTATCTCATTTCGTGTGGCAACAAAACGGCGCGGTCTCAGTACCGTACGGGCATATACGATTTAAATCTTTGGCATACACTTGTATCTTGATAATTGTGGCACCACATTTGAAACGCGACACATCTAACGCCCCCGTATATCTGTGCGGGAGCACGCACACTAAGGACACATTTGTAGCGGGCGCGAATGTATGTATTAATTGTAGCGCAATGATTGTGCCGACGTACATGTGCGATGCGTGTAGCATGTGGCGCTGGTGTGCGGCCGGCCTAACGACGAGAGAAGGGTAATGTTTAAGCAGATAGTTGAGGGGAAAAAAGCAGGTTTTAATGAAAAAAAAAGTTTATTAAACACACTACTAACAAGCGAATACTTTGGGCGGTAAAAATAACGGAATATTCGATTTTTGACAGCAATATTTATGTCTACCTACATCATAAGAAAACTAGCTTTCGCCTGCGGCTTTTACCGAACCGTACTATCTCGAAGTCGAAAAATTGTATAATTATGTGCATAAATGTATTATATAGGTAGTAAAATCGTGATTGTCAGGACAATCCTACTTCCTATTAGTATTATGATTTGGATGGGTGGATGCATGTTTGTTACTCTTTCACGCTGAAACAGCTTGACAGATCTGAATGAAATTTAGCATATACCTAGATAGATTATAATCTCTTTTTATTGCGAAGAAATATACGGTTCCCGTGGTACGTATTGTTATTCTTTTTCAAGGTAGCACGCCAGCAAAGCCGTGGGCGGAAGCTAGTAACTTTATATAAAAGAAGTCAAAGGCATTTCAATGTTAATAATACTTAGGCTATGAACCCTCATTTCATAGATCTAGGAATAGGTCTCCCTACCTACGCCAAGCCATCAGACAATGACATTAAAAAACTGTCAGCTGTCACTATAAAAAGCCGGCAACGCACCAAATTCTTGCCAGCAAAAAAAAAACAGAAATGGCGGGAGGTGCGTTCCATAGACAAGAAAAAAGGCGGGAGTTATGACATTTGCCACAGCGACAATCATCAATCATTTGTCAAAGCCGCCGTCGCCATTTTGTCTTATTAGCCGTAGAAGGAAAGTGGTACAATTACTGCGACTCGATTGAGTCGTGACTGATAAACTAATATCACTAGTGTTGATGACATTTCTATTGTTGCCATGGAATAGAAGAATTACACAAAGTGAGTTTCTTTTCCGTTCTTCTCGGACTTGGGTTAGGCGGCATCATTATTAGTTCAAGAAAGTCCACTAAATGACAACCAATCAGAGACATACAACCCAATAACACTAAAATAAAATAAAAATAAAATAAATATGATCACGACTGTAATCCCCAGGCTCGGTAGATATCTCCTCAGATCTTTAGTTACTTAGATCTTTGAGGATATGTCCAAATATGACATTTGGTACATGCCCACATTTTGCACAGTAGTTAGTATTCCGTACGTGACAGGTTGCAAGCCCATCGCCGCTTATAAGAATACTAACCTATGACACATACCTTCGAACTTTTGGTTCTATTGTATGCCGGTTTCCTCACGATGTTTTCCTTCACCGTTTAAGAGCACTGGCATTGCGCACATAAATTTTTCGAATGGAAAAATTCATTGGTGCACGACCAGGTTTGAACCCACGACCTTCGGATCGTGAGGCAGGGGTGCTACCACTACACCACCAGCGCTCTCTCCAATAACACTAAAAACCAAAAAAACTAGCTCTATTATACCTACTTAGTTCGTCCCTAGTGGCCAACTTTGGAAATAATATTTGAACGGCCTATAAACTCAAAATGTACCTAATACCTACTTACATAATATAAAATAATAATAATTATAAAGACAAGTGCTTTCCAAACGATAGCTTCTTGAAAACGCTTTTCTAAGTCAAGTGATCTGGATTGGTTTAGTTAGATATACATAGATCGTTTGTAGCGGATTCCCAGATAGCTCAAATGATTCAATAATATCTTAAGAATATTACTATAATATTTGTGCATAGCTATTAATTTAAGTTATATTTAATTTCAAATAATGAGTAAATAATGTCTTTGCTCATAAAAAAATATCGGATGATACAATAAAAATGTATTCGTAAAGGTATATCGGAAGTTCCAAATGCTCACTACCTACATAAAAAGAGCCAAACAGATCCGCTACCTTTTGGGTTTCCTAACGACCAACAATAAAAAATCAATCACACTTTTGCCCGGAGTTTGATCAAAGGGACCATAGAGGTTGCACTTTGAAACCAAACTTTTTGTCAATGACGTTTCCGGCAGAAGAAAAACATTATGAATTAAACAAAATAAAAAGCTTTTATAGGTAGCCAGAAAACAACTGTTTATAGGCAAATGAAACGTACCTAGTTCCAATTTCAAATTAATATGACCGTCAAATTATTGAACTATTTAATAATTGAATGTGAAAAAACAATGAATGAAACAAAATAAAAAGCTTTTATAAAATATTCGAAAACAAATGAAAACGTCGTTACGATTTCAAATGAACATTGAAATTATTAAACTATTTAAAAATCGAATGTGGAAAAAAAGTGAATGAAAAAATATGAAATCTTTTTAAAGGTAGCCAGGAAAAATATATTCGAAAACAAATGGAAACGTCGTTCCAATTTCAAATTAAGCTGACAGTTAAAATTATCAAGCTATTTATAAATCGAACGTGAAAATGACAGAAAATCAAGGAAAGCCATTTCAACAACATACCTTGGACTACGGCATTTGTCAAATTGGCACCAAGCAAAGGTATAATATTAAAGCACTGCTTTATGACTGTGACACTTGACACTTTCAATACTATCCACTTTCATAAATTGACGTGTAAAATACAAAGGGTTTTGAAAACACTCGTACTATGATAATAGCATACACTTAGTATTTATTAGCTAATATTATTAGCGCTGTACGAAAATGGACGTATAATTTTAACAATTGACTATTATGTCTTTTAAAATGTGGATGAATTAGCCATTGATGCTTTGATATTGAAGAAAAACGAATATAGTAGAAATATGTATCTCTACTACTAGTATCTCTACTACTCTATGTATCTGACTACCCCTTTTAGATATTATTATCCGCAAAGATCTAAGTAACTAGAGATCGGAGGAGATAATCTAACAAGTAAAAGATTACAGTCGTGATCATGAATGTTGGTTTTCATGTTAAAAATGGGGAGATTTTTAGTCTCTCTTCCTCTCACCTCACTGGTTTCAATAATGATAGTTTTGTTTAAAGGCTTTTAAGATATCCTAAGACTTATTTGCTCATAGAGAAGATCATTCATCATTCAATGAAGAACTGACTATTTATAAATAAATAATGTTGGACAGTCCACACAGCATCATCTAGCCCAAAGTAAGCTACTTAAAGCTTGTGTTATGGGTACTAGATAACTGATATATTTAATACATTATATACATAGATAGATATTTTTTTTAGTATACATAGAAAACACCCAGACCAACGGAACAAATTTCTGCAGATCATACACAAATTTGTTCCGCGGCGGGAATCGAACCCGCAACCTCTTGCGTCGCAGGTGGACTCTCGCCCGCTGCGCCACTGAGGTTGTCAAATATTTATATATTATATAGTTATATTTATGTCGATGATAATATTGTAATTGTATATCATCTTTGAAAGTTTTCACTGATATTTTTGTAAGAAAAAAGTGTCTGAGGTGCAATTAATTTCTTTTGCCACACTAGTTCAAAAGAAATAGTAACAAGATAAGAAGAAAACAATATAATATAGCTAATATTGCGTTGTGACTATTTTTAGTTGTATTGTCTAAAGATCAACTGACTGCTATGCAAGTAAATTGAAAATATTATGTAACTTCTTACATCATCATCTTCCTGCCCTTATCCCACGTTATGTGTGGTCGGCACAACATGTGATCTTCTTCCATTTCCCTCTATCATTCGTCATCTCAGTACTCACTCCTTTCTTACCCATGTCATCTTTCACACAGTCCATCCATCTTTTCTTTGTCCTACCTCTACCCCTGTATCCATCTACATTCATACCTAACACTCTCCTTGTCACATGGCATTCATCTCTTCTCATAACATGTCCATACCACGCTAACCTATTACTCCTCATCTTTTTTGTAACTTCTTACATGCGGTAAATATAAGTGCCAACTACAACTTAACCCAAGTTCGAGAGGAATGGACAAGAATCTCGTCTCGGTAATGCTTCCGTACTTCAAATAGCGTTGTACTGTCAGTTCTGATAGCCATGACGTAGTGACAGAGGCCTATTTAGGTACTGTGGCCAGGTTTTATCACATATGGATAGAAAGAAGAAAAAGATATCTTCCCTGTTTTGTTTTATATCAGTTTTGACTTTACCTGGCTAAAGCATTTAGTTAAAGACTATAAAATCAGAGCTTAGTTTTGCGCCCAAGGATTTATTTTCTCAACTCTATGATTTGGTACATTGGCCGTACTAAGAATTGTTTATGGCAAATTCTTATTTTTTAGACAATTGTAAGAAAAATCGTTGCTCATTTTTTTTTATTATTGCCTCTGACTGCCCTCTTTAGATATTCTCAAAGATCTAAGTACCTAACTAGAAATCTGAAATGTCTAACAGACTAGGGATTAGTTTAAAAAAGAAAATAAATAACGTAATGGATGTTGGAATTGTGTGGAAATTACAAAGGACACAAAAGGAGCCTTAGAGACGCACTCCTATCGCTGATTTGGATAATAATCACCCGAAACCCGATAAAAAGAACGAAAACATAGATAATAATAAAATAATTAGTATGGTTGAACTCGCTTAAAGCAAAATGGAATCAATACAAAACCATAAAGCCATTGATACTTACACAGAACCATAGACAAGTGTCATAGACAGTCACATTAATTATTACAGAGGTTAAGGCGGACGGGTTACAAATAAAAGTTTAATCGCTATCGATCTGTGCCTGTTCTACGTGGATGCTATGATAATTGCCATAGTAAAATAATAATCATGACTTTTGTGAAATCGCTTGTTGAATTTCAAGTTTTGTGTAAAACATCCAATAGACACAATATACACTTGACTTTTTCAATGTTCGAAAAAATTAATTATGTGCGTTATAAAATCACCTTATCCACAAACGGTGAAAGAAAATCATCAACATCATTCTCCTGCCCTTATCCCACGCTAAGTGGGGTCGGCACAATATGTTTTCTTCCTCCACTCACTCCTATCATTCGTCAACTCTGAGTCTACTCCTCTTACATTCCATAAACAACTTTTTCTTTGGCCTTCCTCTACTTGCATACCCAGATACACTCATACACATACCTAACTCTTTTGGTGACATGGTTTTCATCCCTCCTCATCACGTGTCTACTGTCTATACCATGCTAATCTAGCACTCCTCATCTTTTCAGTTACAGGCGCCACTTTCAAACTTCCTCTAAATATTGCGGTGAAAGAAAATATTGTGAAGAAACTGGCATGACGGATCTAGAAAGTTCGATGAGTGAGTGTACGAAAGATGTCTCAAAGGCGCACTATTATCTTTTCACGACCCTGGTAAAAACTAGTGAAAAGATGAAAAAACACGATTCATTTGTTACGGAAATCTACGTTATTACTTGTGCTAGCCTCTGAAGTTTTGAGGCAAAATTACGTTTGGGATGATGTACCTACTTAATAGACGCTAAAAAACACTAGGTACCTTTCTGGAAATCTGCAGTACCTATAACTTTTGCTAGCCTCTGAAGATTTGAGGCAAAATGATGGAAGTTTTGGGATGATGTATTTGACGCTAAATCTCTAAAACGCTACTTTTCTGGAAATCTGCTAATACTTTTGCTTCTAAGTTTTGGGGAAAAATTACGTTTGGGATGATAAAATTGACGCTAAAATTCCTTTTAAAAACACGACTTTTCTTCTGGGTCAACAATTCTCTCAATTTTCTTGTGGTTAGAATTATTTCTTATGGCTTTTGAATTGGTCTTACCTTCTTAAGCCTTTGTTGTCAGAATTATCTACATTTAAATCAAGAGCCAGCCAGATGTATGGGATTTGTGGAATTGTGGATTCTTCTTTGGATCTCATATAAATAATTGATTATCCTCAAAGACAAGTAACAAGATATCTGAGGAGATTTCTGCCTGGGGATTATATCACGTCTGTTTGTTTTTCGTTTTAATATAAAAAAGCTAATGTTACCTATCTTTGTAAATATAGTGCATTATTATTCTTATTTTGGACAGTAAATAGATTTTTTGATCATAATTTTTACAATCCCTATTCTCTATAGTCTTAAATTTAGTTGTGGTTGTATTTTTTCTGTTTTCATGTTTTATTTTCTCTCAGCTTCTCAGAATTCATTTACCTTGTACAGTAAACCAAGACCATGTAATAAGGCCATGCTGATTACCATCTTTATAATATAGACCTTAATATTATCTTTATTATATATATCTTGTTGAATTGTATTTGTATAAGCTTGGGTATGGTGATATAGATAAATATATCTATATGGTGTTGTAGAACGTGGATTGAGGAAAAATTACTAGTTTTTAATATTTATTATTTCTTGCATGAATTCTTACTTAAACAAAGTCATTATAATCAACATGGCGTTATGATTATTAAATAAACTGGTTTGCTATTATTTCCTTGTAACAGGTTAATTCAATCAGTTTTTGCTCTTCGTCTTCATCAATTGTTAGAAACACCATCATTTTCTTATTAGTATATTAGTTCTATAATCGAATCTGTCGTTTTGAATCAAGATTAACTATTTTACGTTATAGAAATTCAATCCTATCAGCTATCTGGTTATCACAATACAAGCTCAGTTTGGAACTAGATGGCGTTATGTGAAATGCATTTATATTTACCTATTTATCGAGGTAATTATTACTTTACTGAGCCTAATATCGAGTAATAGTTGCTTAAGCTAATTTCAAAGTAGGTAGGTACCTATTCTCTATCTAGCTAGTCTCTATCGTTTATTCTCTGTCAGAGTGAATAAGAAAGCAGTTATATCAACGGTTTTATACCTAATTAATGCCATATCAATCAAATATTCGTTTATTTTCATAGTATTTTTTTGGGATCCGTTAATATCTCACCTAAAAGTTAAAATTTTATTTCAAAGTTAGCTGTAGCGACTGATACCCAAAATTAGGGCAAATGTTCTCATTGAAGACTTGTAGATTCGATTTCTGTATTAGGACAAATATTTAGCTATGATAGATGGATCTATTAGACCTAGGTGTCTTGTTGCAGTTCTTAAAGGTTAAAAAAGTCATAAAATAGGCGGTTAAAAATATTGTTCAAAATTAGAAGGACCAAGATTCGAACATTGATGTTCTAATTTTAAATTTAAAAAAAAAAATTTGTTGTGAGAATAATTTTATAAAACCGATTCTTATAAGCGTCTTGTTAGGCCTAAATAACCAAACCTCGTAGTACATTTTTAATTCAATTTAAAATTACACATTCTTTATATTTGGTATTGTTTTAGATTTAGGGTTGCCAGTTTCAAAAAATCGTCAACTTTATAGCCGTTTTCACCAAATTTTCGTTTGCAGTACTTATGCCTACTTAATTATATTCTTTGATAGTTCATATATTTTAGTTTTAGTGTAAACTTAGTACTTACAAAGTTTATGAATAGACTAAGTAGGTAGGTAGGTACTTACGGTTTAGGAAAAAATCAACAGGATAAGCACAGCATCACTTGTCACAAATATTTAGAAACACCACAATAAAATCGTCACACAGTTCAAATTTCGAACACACTTTCTGTTTGAACACACGTTCTGTTTTTAAAACACGTTCCGTTTTCGAACACGAGAAACTTTTTCAATCAATTGTTATTTTCGAACGGGCTAACTTTTGAATTTAGAACATAGACGCACTGAGTACTGAGGCGGAGCAATCGAAATTATGATTGGCAGCAATTAGAAAGAACAGGACAGAGATATAATGAGAGCAATTAACGATCCACGCATAATTCAGCGATCACCGGCACGTGGCATCGTTTTCCAATTTTTAGTTTTACTTGCCCCAGTTTTGGGTGCTGAAAACTACGTCACCGGGGTCATTGTGGCACTTGCACTGGCAGAGTTAATGAAACGTCTAACCGCGGAGACAGCAATCAAATCAGAGGAGCGCCGCGCACTAAACACAACCTGATAACAGTCATCAAACTTCGAAAAAACGGAATCTTCACTGAGCGCGGGAAAAAAAAAGCCACAGACGCACACAAGCACAAAACTCTGTCCAATTAAAGATAATGTTTGTGGATATTTTAATAGCGTACCCCTCCGAAGAAACCCGACACAACCAACTCGCGATGAATTTAAACACTTAATGATCGGTTGGAGGAAATTGTCCGAGAAACGAACGGCCCAGCGTCTCTCCGTCTCGCTCTAATTAGTTCCTCGAACCGCCACTTGTATAGGCCGAGTGGCGCTAGCATCGGCGGATGGGAGGAGCGTATTTTGGGGAGGAATTTAATTTGGGAGGGACTTAGGTTTGATTGGTTGGTGGTTATGGCGCGATTTTTTTCGTTCGTACGTGCAAAGCGCGCGGGTTGGCACTGCGGGATCGATTGAAGGCGCCAGGGTTACCATTATATGTTTTTTATGGGTATTTTTTGGCGCTGCTTCGTGCTTTGGTAACCTGTTATGCCGCCACGCCCATAAAATTCAGTTTATACGTGAGGACTGTACACTAGCTATCAATTCTGCCTGTGGGCCTGCGTTTTTTATTTTCAAATAAAAGTGTTCTTTTTTTGAAATTTTCGTGACGGTGTCTTTGTGCGGTGTCAGTTTCAAGGTTAATGAACCCGGTGTGTCACCGCGCTTTGTTGACTGTACCCGGTGTGTGGGAGGTTTTATATCGTCAGTTCCATTATGCAATGTGAACCTAATATTGTTTTACAAGTCTGAACATGGAAAATCTATTTTGGTCGGTCCAGCTAAAAAAATATACTTAAATAGTCAAATATTATAACGATAAAAATAGCGTGATATTATACTATTTTACAGTTTTAAATAAGCAGATAATAAGATTTTTCTTAGTTTAAAAATTTTATCATACGAATGTCAGTTAAATTATTCAGTGCTTATTGATAATGTAATAGGAGTCATGACAATGTGTAATGTGTAGTGTGTATGTAGGTAATCGGGATTTTCTGCGGTGTATTTGCCTGACAACTACGTCGCTCTGGTTTTTATATGTTTTCTCGTGTTATTTTGAGTTTTATTGCGTAATTTTGGTGGTTATTTTGCCAATAAAGCCTGGGTTCTTGACGCGAGTGTAAAGTATGTGAATTAGAGTGAATAGTTCTCTTCAAATCCCGAAAATTTTCAACAAAACAGCCATCTTTTGTTTAAAATTGACTTGACTACTTGACTATGACTCTGTGACGTTGACAATACTTATAAATAAGTACACTTGACACTGGCAAAATTGTTCTCTAAGAGACAGATGCCATAATTGAAGAAGAAGAAGAAGATGTAGGTAATCACGATATTTGTTACTCAAATTTTACATCTAATTTGTGTGCTATTGAACAGATTTTTCAATAATCCGATAATTTTCATACCTAGGTACTAAGTATCGATTACCTATATATTTATATAAAAACGAGGTACCTAGGTACTTAGATAGGCACTTAGGGAATACAGTAATAGTACCTACGACCTACATTATTATTAAAAATAGCAATATAATCAATTTCGCGCTTAAGCGAAAGGAACACAATGATTCCTTTAAAATTTATCGAGCTTCTGGCTACCCCCTTTAAATATTTTACTTAGGTAAGTAATTAAAAATCCAAATACCTAGTCTGTTAACTTTGATGGTATCAAATTATCGACTTACTAGATTTTAATCCATACTAATATTATAAATGCGAAAGTATCTCTGTCTGTTACGCCTTCACGCTTAAACCGCTGAACCGATTTTGATGAAATTTGATAAAATATAAACTAGAGCTCGAGATAGGACCTAATACATTTTATGTAGGTACCTTGTGGGTGAAGCTGTGGGCGGAAGCTAGTTTCCTATAACTTTTAGTTTTTTTCTCATTTTTTTAGGTAAGTCACTAACTAACGGCTTAGAATCTTAAAACTTAGGTAAATTATAATTAAATAAAATATCTACCGAGTAATAATCTAAGTAGGTAGGTAATTATTATCAGTAGGTATTAAAAAAAAAAAAATATGATCACGACTGTAATCCCCAGGCTCGGTAGATATCTCCTCAGACCTTTAGTTACTTAGATCTTTGAGGATATCTAAAGAGGGTAGTCAGAGGCAAGTCCAAACATGACATTTGGTACATGCCCACATTTTGCACAATAGTTAGTATTCCTTACGTGACAGGTTGCAAGCCCATCGCCGCTTATAAGAATACTAACCTATGACACATACCTTCGAATTTTTGGTTCTAGGGCATGCCGGTTTCCTCACGATGTTTTCCTTCACCGTATTATATTAAACGGGTATTTATCGCGTTTTATTTACTTACTTTTTTATTACCTACCCGTTTAATACTAAGTAGGTACCTATCTATTAATGTGTTCAGATCGCGTAAGTTTAAAGATTATTATAGAACTTTTAAATACTTTCCTATGTGCTCAATGTACCTACCTATCTATGAAGTCGGTCAGCTATTTTTAAATTTTTGAAAAAAAAAATTGTCCTTTTCATAGAATAGCGCGTGTCTTCAATCAAGTATTACCGATTTGCATTTCAAATTAGAATGACGCCATTTTGAAATTCGTTTTACGATTCAAAAACTATCATTGATTGACCAATTATTTGTTAAAACAACCCATTGATTTATTGTAAAAACAGGTATTTCCCAAAATAAAACACAATTAAACAATACCTTAATAATGACATAATTTAACGCCAATTTTAAATAATTAGCCCACACCTTGAGTTTTTATAATTAATTTGAAAAATAACGGTTTAATGGTCGTAATGCGTATTGTAAACCACAGTTCTGGGTAAAATAAATAAATAATAAATAAAAAACACACTGCCTATTAGAGCTTCTTGGAAAACATTAAAATATAAACAGAAAAAAATATCTTCGTTTTGGGAACGCTTTATAAGACTATAAAGCCGATACAGAAAACTCTAACAGATTATTATGTTAAAAGCTGTAGCATTTTTGATAATAAAAGTTTAAGCTCATCATGACTTTTAATGATGCGGGTTCGAATCTCGAGTTTAGGACAGGTGATATCAAAACGGTAGGTATAGAAAAAATATTTTGATAACATAATTAGTAGAATATACGTTAGAAACAGCATTTTTAGGTACTTTTATCTAAAGTAAATCTTTAATCTGAAAACTTAGAAAATATAATTAAATATCTTTTTATTTTCTAAAGAGGGTAGTCAGCACGTCCAAACATGATATTCGGCACATGCCAACATTTTGAACAGTAGTTAGTATTCCGTACGTGACAGGTTGCAAGCCCATAAATAGGAAGACAAATCTAGGTATATTTTTTTAAAATTTTGCTCCCTATTTCCAATCTAAATCACACTAACAAAAGAAAGCGATAAAATCCCAAAGGACTATGTTCACGCCTCGTCAGAAGATTAAAAAAACAACGATGGGTATTTTTACGAGTGGCAACAAACGATAAATGTCACTCGGACGTAAACACCGACCTGACTACCGTTCGAATGGTTCGATTTTCAAATTTTTACGTTTTAATTATTTTTAGAATGTTCCATTATTTCTAATACCACGCGATTCGATTTTCAAATTTTTGCTTTTTACATTAGGTAGGTATTTTTCGAATGTTCCATAGTAAGTAGATACTTACATATATCAAAAACCACGCGGTTCTATTTTCAAATTTTTGCTTTTAAACTATTTTTCGAATGTTCTATTTTATCTCTAAAAACCGCGGCATAGTAAGTACCTACATTACTTATTACAGATGTCTCAGTATTATAGTTATCTAGCTTTTGTTCGAAAAAAAGTCTTTAATATAAAAGGGTTTAAAAACATCAAGTCAATTGCACAAAAGAAGCCTCTGAGGGACACTTTAATCCTTTCACCACACTGGTTCCAAATAATCCTACTAATATTATAAACGTGTAAGTTTGTAAATTACTATGGAAGTTTTCCACTCCTTCACGCTGAAACGGCTGAACGGATCTAGATGAAATTTGGCACAGATATAGACTCAGTACTTATAACAGTTTGGAATAGCACATAGGCTACTTTTTATCCCGGAAAAATGTACGGTTCCCGTGGGATAGATTTATTTTTGTTTACCGAGGTACCACGCAGGCAAAGCTGTGGGCGGAAGCTAGTCAGTTATATAAACCTTCTTCTTCTTCTTCTTCTTCAATTATGGCATCTGTCTCTTAGAGAACAATTTTGCCAGTGTCAAGTGTATTTATTTATAAGTATAATATTGTCAACGTCAGAGTCATAGTCAAGTAGTCAAGTCAATTTTAAACAAAAGATGGCTGTTTTGTTGAAAATTTTCGGGATTTCCTCCGATGGAATTTGAAGAGAACTATTCACTCTAATTCACATACTTTACACTCGCGTCAAGAACCAGGGCTTTATTGGCAAAATAACCACCAAAATTACGCAATAAAACTCAAAATAACACGAGAAAACATATAAAAACCAGAGCGACGTAGTTGTCAGGCAAATACACCGCAGAAAATGCCTATATAAAACTTATTAGTTTTCAACATTTTTTATGACCATAAAACTAAGTGTCAAACAACAAGTCATTTTGCGTTGACATTTGAACTCTATCGTAGAAATTACGTTAAGAATTACTCATAATTACGCGGGCTATCTCTCGGTGTTATCAGCGAAGCAAATAATTAAAAAGTGTTTGTTTTATGTATTTTTTTATTGTATAACGGAAGTCAAATGAGCGATTATAAAATTGCATAACCTAGAGTAAAATTTGCAAAGAGCTTCTATTGATACGAACGAATATTTACATTATTATTCATTTAATGTTATTTTATTATCTAAGTCTAACTATTATTTATGTTTTATTGTTTAATTGATTTTTATATTTTATTTATTATGTAGGTATCTACCTAATATCTATCTAATGGATTGACATGTTTTAGTAAGCAGGTAGGTACCTAATTTTTATTTAATTCGAAGATTTTTTTGTTTTTATATCTACCTAATGTTTCATATTTTTTTAGAATTGTAGATATTATGTATAGCTGAGTTTATTAACGCGTGGTCCGATTACATTCATTCTTTTTTGATAGAAAGGAGGTAAGTACCTACATACTTTATGAAATGTAAAATAAAAATAAAAAATATTTCAAGGACATCCATCGGTATAGTAGTTTAAAATTGCAGACATCAAAACCCTCAGTATTAAAAATAGTGTTACTTTTAATAAATAAATAAATATGTTTAAACTGTATTAATAAACGATTGTATTCGCTGTGGTTTTGAGCGAATCTTTTTTATTTTTCACTAAACGAATAGTCCAATAAAACCTTCTTACAAATTCAAATTTGGAAGCGCCGTGCGCCAACGACAACACTCCAACATTTCACAAATGTCAATCCGGTCGGCTCCTTTCTGTTTCGCATTGTACATCATTTTTTACACTTGAAATGACAGGCAGAATAGAGCGCGCCTCTTTGCCATTTTTTTTTTAATAATGGGGTCCTATTCAGCTATTGTTACGGGGGGTCTAATAGGCCTCTTTGCGATTTTTTTTCTTCTTTTGCACAGGTGAACTCGTGGGTCTAATTTTATTGTTATAAATGATCTTTTATTGTTGAATAATAGCTAATTATTTGTTTATTGTAACCCGTTATTGTAAAATCCTGCTATGCCTTTTATTATTGTAAAATAAACAAGTGAAAATGATTTTTTTGTTTTATTTTTATCACGTTTAGATACAATTTGTAGGATATTATGTAAGTACCTAATAAACATGGCATGTGAAACAAGTGAGCTATCTGAGGACCGTTACAATCGATCTATAGATAGCTCAACTGATAACTAAATAACTAGGTAACTACTTGATTAATATCCTAGTAGGTACCTACCTACCCAAGACAGGTGAATTATTGGAAATTTAATCTTATTTATAATAATATAATTTATAATAAGTATAAATACCTAGGTATATCATGACATAATGTCATCACAGGAATGCTTAGGTTTGTCAGGAACTCTATGTAGGTATGGTAGGAATGCGGGCGAAGTCACCGGCAACAGCTAGTAATTAATAAAAATTCTGAAAAATTTTTTTGGATTTTTTTTGCATTTTTTTAGTACTTACTTAGGTGTTTATCTAAGGACTCTAGTATGTATTAGTATTATTAGTATGATTAAGTATCTACCTAATGTAGGTCATCATCATCATCATCAACATCCTGCCCTTATCCCACTAATGGGATCGGCACAACAGGTTCCCTTCCTCCACTCTCCCCTATCATCCGTCATCTCAGTACTCACTCTAGTCTCTCACACAGTCCATCTAAGTAGGTATTAGGCAAAAAATAAAACGCTGCTTTATTTTACTAAACTAAACTCAGCTTCTATTATAAATGTGGCAATTTCTTTGACCGGAAACGTCAAATACCAATTATAATTATCAAATAAATAAATTGTCCTACATGCCACTAACGGCGCTAACATGCCATTTTACAAATTATACAAAAGAAAAAAAAACAAAGACGCCGCTAAGCAAAGGCTCGCCGCTCTATTCTACCGAAAAAAAACGAAATTAACACAGACTTTAAATAATTAAAAACCTCCTTGTTAGCCCCTACGTTTTTATAGCACTATAACAGGTAGATAGTTAAAAGGTTTTAAAGTCTATGGTATAGAGTTTGATTCTATTTGACTGAGGTTTAAATCTCTATTTTACTTCCATATTAATATTATGAATGCGATAGTAACTCGGTCTGTTACGCTTTCACGCTTAAACCACTGAACCGATTTTGATGAAATTTGGTACAAAGATAGATTAGAGCTTAAAAAAGGACATAGGCTACTTTTCATTGCGAAAAAAATGCTTGAAGGGTTTGAAATATGGGATGAAATCTCAGACAAAATCGCGAGCAAAAGCTAGTGGTATCTTCAAACTAGCGGTGGTGGCGAAGGTCGTGGGTTCAAACCTGAACGTGCACCAAAACTAACCACAGTAAAAATGTGGACATCATGACAAATTATGGTTTGAAAATCATTGCGAAAATCATTGGAACTCCCGATCAGATATTTTCGATATTATCGACCTTATTTTAGTTCCTTAACATTTCCGATGGAGGTAAATGTATGTTAAGTATTTTGAGTTTAATATCTAAACTGAATTTGAATTTGAATGAAAGTGATACTATTCGATACCATTCGAAAAAAGTTTACGTAACTATAAAAAACTCATAGGTAGGGTAGGTACTGACCTAGTCAATTTTGAGTACTTAGGTATCCGCTAGGTGACCAAGAAATGACAAGTGTGTCATGACAACAGTCACATGACAACACAAGCTAGATACAGTTCATCGGAGTGTGACCAAGGCTTGCAAAATAACAATGATTGTCATGACAAATTGCATGTTTTACAAAATGACGGCAAATCGACAGTGATCATAGTAAATTATTGACATGCATGCAATATGAAAATATGTCAACAATTAGATTGGATTTGGAAAATTATGTGAATTAGTGAATAGTTTCCTTCAAAATCCATCGGAGGAAATCCCTAGAATTTTGAACAAAACGGCCATCTTTTGTTTAAAATTGACTTGACAACTAGACTATGACTCTGTGACGTTGACAATCTATACCTATATATAAAAATGAATAGCTGTTCGTTAGTCTCGCTAAAACCCGAGAACGGCTAAACGGATTTATCTTATCTTGGTCTTGAAATGTTTGTGGAGGTCTAGGGAAGGTTTAAAAGGTAAGAAAAAATCGAATAACTGCCGGGAAAACCCTAAAAATAGCCCTTTTCTGTTTCCCATACAAACGTTTTCTAAATAAGTACGAAGTCTGCCGGGTCAGCTAGTACTTAAATAAAAATACACTTGACACTGGCAAAATTGTTCTCTAAGAGACAGATGCCATAATTGAAGAAGAAGAAAACGGGGATTTTTCGCGATGAATTTGACTGTCAAATATCGCTCTAGTTTTGAATTTTAGAGCGGTTACGCACTGCGTCCGATCCGAATCCGATCCGAACCCGTGAAAATATGGTCCGGAGTAGTTATAGAACTATTTCTATGGTAACTTACGCCAAAGATTTAAATCGTAGATATGCCCGAACGCCAAAAACTGTGGCACTGATTTTGCTCAAAATGCCGATGCACGCACACTAATGATTAGTAAAAAATTAACCAAACAGTTATTTCACCATTTATTGTGCAATTATACTGCACGATCTGTCGTAAAGAAGTATACTTATTCCTTTTGTACCCTGAAATTGAAAATATTTGGTGTGACAAATGAGCGAGCTATCTCATTTCGTGTGGCAACAAAACGGCGCGGTCTCAGTACCGTACGGGCATATCTTCGATTTAAATCTTTGACTTACGCACTACATCCGATTTCCGTCATCCGATTTCTTTCTGTCATTCGTCATTTCCGTCACGTAAAATAACGTATGGCAAAAGGTGGCTCCTGAATTGCTTGGATTTGTATCAGAGATCGGACTAGTGCGTAAACAAATATCCGAATTCGGTTCGAGTTTTCTAGATCCATATTTTCACGGGTTCGGATCGGATTTGGATCGGACGCAGTGCGTAACCGCTCTTATTGTAAATCTTTGGTGGTAAGTTTAAGTGACTTTACATAAGTTTGAAGGCGAATTAATGTATTTAAGACTGGTGTAGAGATGATTCAATCTAAAAATGCACGGCCCTCCACTTGTATAAAAATATCATCAATATTGTCATTCTCATCTACCAATCTGCATTTTAATCTTTCACCGATTCGAACTAACTAGCAAAACGTAAAAATATCGACCAATAATATATTATCTATCATTGCGTCTGTGCATATGATTGCAACAAATACTTACTCATTTATCATGTTAATAGAGTAAAGAATATAAAAGTATTTTGACTTAGTTAGACAAGTCACAATAAGATGTTAGAATTCAATATTGCAACTCATGCAACAAATAATATATCTATCATTGCGTCTGCGCATAATGATTGCAATACAAACTCATTTATAATTTGAATAAAGTAAAGAATAAAAGTATTTTGACTTAAAGTCACAATAAGATGTTAGAATCCAATATTGCAACTCATGCAACTAATGCATTGGTGAATCCATTTTGTATTTTGTCCTGTCATCACTTAGCAAATGGATTCCGGTAGCGATGTCTCGACTTGTCAAAATATGACGTCTTATTATTTACCCGACTGCGAATAAGGGTAAGGTTTTTGGGGTTTTTTTTGTATAGTAGGTATAATATATTTTTTGTTTTAAATATGTTTATTTTTTTGTATATCTGTCTCTTTCGATAAATGATGATTTGTCAATAAATGTTTAAATTAGTAGTACCTAGGTATTATAAGTCACAAAGTCAGTCAAATTGTCAAGTCAATTTTAAGCAAAAGATAGCTGGTTTGTTCAAAGTCTCGGGATTTCCTCCGATGGATTTAGAAAGGAATTATTCACTTTAATTCACATACACTCGCGTCAAGAACTCGGGCTCTATAACTATCAAAACTACACAATAAAACTCAAAAAATTTCAAAACTAGAGCGACAAAGTTGACAGTCGAATGCATCGTAAAAAGTCCCCGTATTTGGGTTATGTACCTATAAGGTAGTTATAATCAAGCATAATATCTGCACTAATATTATGAAGACAAAAGATTTGTATCTTTGTAACAAATAAACTCAAAAACTACTAAATTAATTTCAAAAATTCTATCACCATTAAAATACTACATTATACATGAGAAAGGTTAGGTATATTAGGTTATATTGATGGATTTGTGTGGCCGAAGTAGCGAGTAACAACTAGTAACTATACCACTTATTATGTCCAAAAAATATTTTCAATTTTTTTCAAGACACGCACGCCGCATACAGACAAAGGTTTTTAAACGAAATAAAATTAGCAAAATGTGATGGTAGTGTGCCAATTCTTTCAACCTTTTCCACCTTTCTCTCAGTGAAATGGTCACAATGCTTACCTGTTGGGCCGGACAATGCCGCCAAAGAGCTAAAGATGATTGATGGTATGTCTTTGATCTGTAATGTACCGTTGTTTATGGTTTTTTTGGTTGTGCAAATCCATGGTGGCTTAGTGGTAGAACCCCTGCCTGATGATCTGAAGATCGTGGATTTGAACTTGGGGCCTTACCAAGCCTTACCACGAGCTTCAAACCATCATGTCTAGGTACATATACAAACACCACACGACTGTAATCCCCGGGCTCGGTAGATATCTCCTCAGATCTCTTGTTACTTAGGTACATCTTTGAGGATATCTAAAGAGGGTAGTCAGAGGGATGAGGTAGCAGTCCAAACATGACATGCCACATTCCCATCGCCGCATATCTATTCCAAATTGTATTAAAATCTGTTCAGCCGTTTAAGCGTGATTAAGTCACAAACATTCAAACATCTACAAACCTTCGTATTTATAGATTTAAACGTATCTAATACCTATTAAAGAGCATTGGTGGTGAAGTGGTTGCATGCCTCATGATCCGGAGATTGTGAGCTCAAACCTGGTCGTGAACCAATGAGTTTTTCCATTCGAAAAATGTACATGCACAATGCCACGGTGAAGGAAAACATCGTGAGGAAACCGGCATACCCTGCTACTAAAAACTCGAAGGTGTGTGTCATAGGTTAGTATTCTTATAAGCGGCGATGGGCTTGCAACCTGTCACGTACGGAGTACTAACTACTGTGCAAAATGTTGGCATGTGCTAAATATCATGTTTGGACGTGCCTCTGACTCACTAGATATCCTCAAAGAACTAAGTAACTAGAGATCTGAGGAGATATCTACCGAGCCCGGGGATTACAGTCGTGCGAGTGTTTTTTTTTTTGTTGTATATATTATGAGGTTTATAAAGCAATTTTGTATAAAAATCAAGTCTCGTTTTAACTTATTTACAACCATAGACAAAATATTTTATTTTTTCAAACAAATCCCATTTCGTACGGTATTTTCGATCCCGTCAAGTCAAGTGTAAAATCTACTTTGTATCACACTAATACTATTATACGTCTGAGGGCACCTTTAGGGGTTGAATGAACAATGGTTTGTGTAAACAATAGCCTTTTATGTAGATTTTGACTACCGTTTCTGTGGGTTCGAATCTCGAAGTGCACCAAAATTTTTCTGTTTAAAAAAATGTGTTGTACCGCTCAAACGGTGAAGGAAAACATCGTGAAGAACTTTTTAAGTAAGTGCCTACTATTTTAAAGCCTTACCACAAAATCTTCGGGCAACATCAAAGTAATACCTATTTTATAACTTTGATACATATTTCGTTCTATGACCTATAAAAAATGTATTGAAATAGTGTTGCTTCAAGCTTGAAATGTAACATTTTTGAAACATTATGGTTTGTAAGAGTTTGTCAGGGGCCTATTCAAAGTTATATTACTTTAATATTGCCTGAAAAACTTGTGGTAAAGCCTTTGTATACGCGAATCGATACTATAGTATTTTTTTTCGAAGTTGAATGCAATTTTCTCTTCCAAAGTTTTCGGTCGAGCCGAATTCAAGACTTTTTCGGCAAGTTGATATAATAATTTCGGCTTTAACATTATTTTTAGAGATGACATTGTTTTTTTGTTTCATCCGTCGTCTCATTCCCACGAAAAGCTCAAAGAATTCAAGTTCTAACATAAAAAAGATTGCATGTAGGTAACTACATAGCGAAGGTTGTATTTGAGGTTGTATCACTGTGAGATTGGCCTCACAGCTCAGTTGGTAGTCTATCTATACTAATATTATAAAGAGGAAAGTTTTGTACTTTTGTTTGTAACGAATAAACTCAAAAACTACCGGTCCGATTTCAAAAATTCTTTCACCGCTATAATGCTACATTATCCCTGAGTAACATAGGCTATATTTTATGTAGTTACCTCGCGAGCAAAGCCGCTAGAGGAAGCTAGTAGTAAAATAAAGGGGGAAAAAATGGCGGTTAGGTTAGGTTAGATTTTATAGAAAACGGAAGAAATTAATTTACGTAAGACTAGGCAGTATGGTCTATAGACTTTAGCCTGCTCAAATGAGCGAATAATGTAACAGCTCAGTCTCGGTAGTAGCTCTGCCTTCTGCGCTGCAGGTTGTGGGTTCGATCCCCACCCAGGACTAACATTTGTGTGATAAACGCAGATGTTTGTTCTGCGTCTGGGTGTTATTATGTATTCTAAGTAGTTATGCACCTATTTACAAAAAAGTAGTTATTTAATTAAACTATCAGCTACCTATCTCGTTCCCTTGATACTGAAAAAATCTCTACCAATATTTTTATAAAAAATCAAAAATCAAAAATCAAAATATGTTTATTTTCAATAGAATCACAGGGATCACTTTGAAACGTCTTACATACTAGGTAAGTCTAAGTGCCAGTTCCAGTCCTATCCCCAGTCCGCGAAGAACTGACAAGAAACTCGCTGGGCCCTAGCGCTTTTTTATTTATATCTTCCATTAATGTATAAAACAAAGTCGGGTTTGTTGTAACACTTATAACTCTAGAACAAATAAAAAACCATGAAACTAACAAACATTTTCATGGTTTTTTATTTGTTATATTTGTCTCCGTCCCAAATAACAGGATAACTATTAAAACATTGGAAAATTGACGAAAAAATAAAATTAAAAACATAAAACGATAAAAACATTTGAAAATGAATTAGGTACATGTGCTGGGCAAAAACTAGTTTACGATATTTATTGATTTTTGGTGTACCTACTTAGTACGTACTACGGGATACTCACTACTGGGTCAAAATGTGGGCATGTGCCAAATATCATGTTTGGACGTGCCTCTGACTCTTTAGATATCCACAAAGATCTAAGTAACTAGAGATCTGAGGAGATATCTACCGAGCCTGGGGATTACAGTCGTGATCATAATAAGTTTGGTAAGTATTAGATATTTTTATGGTTTTGTAGTTAACAGACAGAAATTTTGAATTTTATTGTGTAAAGTAGTGGTTATTTTTCCAATAAAGCCTTAGTTTTTGTGTGAGATTGTGAATAAAAGTTTATTTCCTAAAGTGTAATTCTATAGCTGAGGAGATATCTACCGAGCCGGGGATTACAGTCGTGTGAGTGTTTTTGTATAGAAGTGAATGTTATACAGAGACACTGTTATGTACTCTGTCGTATAATTGTACATAATGTCTATGTGCCCGTAATATAATTTGAGCCGGTCAGTAATGACAGAGTAGGTAGCACGCATGCGCCCAACGAACACACGGGTTCATAATCTTATTAGTTGTATTTGTATTGTATTTATTTTATTATTCATTGGCATTTTACAATTGAGACAATTTTAAGTAGTTAGTAACAATATTCTTGTATAACCTTGTCAGTCGTTGGAGCCTTATTATACCATAATATCTATACTAATATTATAAAAATGAAAGTTACATTTTTGTTTGAAACGAATAAACTCAAAAACTTCTGGACCGATATCAAAAATTCTTTTACCATTTAGAATGCTACATTATCCCTGAGTAACATAGGCTATATTTTATGTAGGTACCTCGCGAGCAAAGCCGTGAGCGGTAGCTATCTGTATATTTATATAATCTAAATCTCGGAAACGGCTCCAACGATTTTCATTAAATTTAGTACTTATGCAGGGGGTTTGAAGGGCGATAAAAAGTCGTTATAAAAAAAACAGAGCAAAGCTAAATATATTGCAATATTTACAAATACCCAGATTTTTCTTAAACAATAATAATATGTTTTCGTATACAAAACACTTAAAAAACAATAATTAACATACAGAGTTTAACATTAGCCCAATTCCCATATCATATAAGTACAGTGCAAAGAATCCGCAAGCAAAGGCAAAAGCGAGCTAAAATAACCAATTATTATTAGTATTAGACGGGTATTTATCGCGTTTAAATTACCTTATATTTTCCCGTCTAATACTAATAATAATGTGTTCAGATCGCGTAAGTTTAAAAGTACATAAAATAACCAAGCATCAACTAACAACCTACTTTTAGGGTCTCAAAAGTTTTCACACAAGAAAATCGCACACATCAAAAGGAAGACGGGAATCTGCGTTTGCGCATCTTATAAAAGCTCGCCCTGTGTGCGCCGACGACAGTCAAAGACGTAAAAACAATCGCGTTTCCTTGAGACGCGATTCAAACCTCTATTGCGTACAGACAGACACACAAATGGAAATTATTCTAATATATTTATATTTATCGAAGATAGATGTAGGTAGGTATATTTCAGTAAAAATATTTTTTTTTTTAAATATTGTTAAAGTAGGTACTTAACATGATTGGGTTGCCTGGTAGAAAATGCCCCCTTGGCATTAAGCCCTCCTTATGTCACATTTATATTTGTGTAAAAAAATAAATAAATAAAATAGAACTAACTGCGCCCCGTTGCTTTATGCCGTTTTCAACACTAAAGCCTCTTTTCATGAAAAAAAAAGTACCTAGACTACTTATGTAGGTACTTGTCTAGTGTCAAAATGAAAATATAATACTTACTATTTTTTATATAAGTTTAAATAGTAGGTACCTTTGCCCAATGCTCAGCAGTGGGAAATTAATGGTTAAATCTTCTATAAAAAATGAATCCCTATTTTCCTTGGTCACAGCATCACGCGTGAACGGTTGGTCAGATTTCGATAATTCTTTTTTTTTGTGTTTGCTATTGTAACTGTAAGAAGGTTTTAAGAAAGGACAACGTCTGTCGTCTCAGCTAGTAAAAATAAAAAAAAAACTGATTTAAATAAATAAAAAAAGAAAATACTAAAGATACCTACCTACATAAGTTTGCAGAACATTTATTTTATACCTAGTAAGTATTTAATCTAATCTATATAATATAAAAATGAATTGCTGTTCGTTAGTCGCGCTAAAACTCGAAAACGGCTAATCGGATTTATCTTATCTTGGTCTTGAAATGTTCGTGGAGGTATAGGGAAGGTTTAAAAGGTAAGAAAAATTCGAATAACTGCCGGGAAAACCCTAAAAATAGCCCTTTTCTATTACCCATACAAACGTTTTCTAAATAAAATGTACCTAGAGTAAATTTGAAAAAATAAAAAATAAATATGATCACGACTGTAATCCCCAGGCTCGGTAGATATCTCCTCAGATCTTTAGTTACTTAGATCTTTGAGGAAATCTAAAGGGGGTAGTCAGAGGCAAGTCCAAACATGACATTTGATATATGCCCACATTTTGCACAGTTAGTTAGTATTCCGTACGTGACAGGTTGCAAGCCCATCGCCGCTTATAAGAATACTAACCTATGACACATACCGGTATGCCGGTTTCCTCACGATGTTTTCCTTCACCGTTTAAGAGCACTGGCATTGCGCACATAAATTTTTCGAATGGAAAAACTCATTGGTGCACGACCAGGTTTGAATCCACGACCTTCGGATCGTGAGGCAGGGGTGCTACCACTACACCACCAGCGCTCTGCTACCACTACACCACCAGCGCTCTTTTGAACTTTATTACTATTTAATAAAGTTAATATTAAATTATAATCACTCACTGTTGTCTAAGCAATGTAGAAGGCGGTACGAAGTTTGCCGGGACAGCTAGTAGGTACCTACTTAAATAAAAGTAGTCAGTAAACCTAAGGTTTTCTTATGTTTGTATAAATTATGCCGAATAAATTTACCACGCTTGGAAATTTACCATTCATTACCTTTACAGATGGTCTGAACGCGCTTGGCCGTTTTTTCTCAAAAATACTCGATGGGACATTCCGATATCTTGTCAATGACCATATTGGATGGACTGGTAAGGAGCAGACGGGACAGACACAGCTGGTTCATTCACAACAGTGCCTCCAAATCACCTTTTAGGGGGATAATCTGACCCCTATTTAGGGACTATTGGAACAAAGTTCCTTATTGCGCGTTGTGAAAGGGCTAGACGGAAAAAATTCTCACGAAAAGTTGTAACGACACTTTTTGCTATAGTTGTAAGCCGTGCGGCGTGCGCGTGTTTCTCTGTCTGTCTCTCTCTCTCATAGAAAGCAAGGAAAGGAACTTCGTTCCATCCGGGCGTCCCTTGACACCTCTCAATTTTTTTTATTGTTCAATGATTTTCTCAATTTATATTTTGTCGTTACTTATCTAATAAATAAAAATTAATCCCCATTTCCCTTGGTCACGGCATAACGTCTGAAAACTCAGTTACCTAGTTTAAAAAAAAATCTATCCTTGATTTTAGAGCTCGTCTTTCAAGCTCGAGATAACTAAAATTTGTTTGTTGCGAATAATGACGAATAGTGAAAACAATGATAAAAATATTGAGGAGAATCGTCCTAATCCAGACTATTGTAGGATATTTACCTACATGTTAATTCAACTATAATAACGGGGACAGGACTCGGGGACAAAGGGAAGTCATTTTAAATATTTAATTAAAGTTCCGCTGTCCCCGTTATTCGGGGACACGGAATTTGGGGACAACGAGAACATGAAATAAAATGACTTCAGGAACTAACCTACAAAATCCTATGTAGCCAGTTGTCAGTAGATAAAATGTCTTTGAGCCAGTTAGTATCTAAGTACCTAGCAAACAAGAATTATCGTGTGCGTGTTGTGCAATCTGTCAGACGTCACTGTCATCTTGACATTGACATATCACGCAGGTTGACAGCTGCGTGGACCACAGATAATATAGACACCCTATGATGTAATGTACCAGCTATTTTCTAGAGGCTGTGTCGGGCCCATTAGCCATATAAACTAATAATTAAACATTATCTTTCCACACGATCTATGACAAGTGTCATACATTACCATAACAACAGAAAACAATTCATTTAGTTAATTTAAATGTTATTGACAGAAAAAGTTTTTATTGACCGTTATTGCCAGTTTCGGAATAAAAATGCCAGTTAAAATCGAATTATGGCAAGTATTTAAATTGTCTTGCAAAATACCTGGGTGAGTAACATTACAACACTATTCTTTACCCGACTGCGAAGAAGAAGGGCATGTGTTCGGGGTGTAGGTAAGTAGGTATGTATGTATGTAGAGATCGCTTTTAGCGATAAGGTCGCCCATTGTCACGTTAATTTTAAGTTTGTTTCTCTTTTGTAATTTTTCTTAAGGTGTACCTACAATAAAGTGATATTCTATTATATTCTATTATATTCTATTATATTCTATTCTATTCTATTCTATTCTATTCTATTCTATGCGAGTTCCTTTGGTTGTCACTGTAGCCCAAACGGCTGGACATATTTTGACAAAATTAGGTCGTTGGATTTATCTGGATCACAAGAGTGACCTAAGCTACAAAAAATCGAATACGGCGGCGGTAAGAAACTATTTTTAATTAGGTAAGTACCTACTTAATTTAGTGGGGTTTTTTGATTTTGTAATAAGTACGTAAAAATAAATTAATAATTCATTAAGTACCTACTAATTAATGATTATAATAAATTTAATATAACAATTAATACTTAGGTATGAAAAGTTAATTGGTTGTTTGGCAACGATGTACGGTGTTTCCTTGTGAATTTACGTATACCTACAGAAAAATTTGAGCCACTTTTGACCACATATGTACACTAGGGGCGCCTCGGACCAACCTGTGGCTCTCGACTTAATTCTTGCACTTTCTTCACTAGCGGACACACGCGATTTCGTCTACAAGTCAAACCACCTTAATTATTGTTTCAAGCTTAGCAGCTGTCAGGCGGTTTTTAAATAAGTTCTTCTTCTTCTTTGTTAATGTCATCTGTCTCTTTTGATCAATTTTGCCAATGTCAAGTGTTTTATTTAGTAGTATTGTCAATGTCACAAAGCCAGTCAAATTGTCAAGTCAATTTTTAAACAAAAGATGGCTGTTTTCATAGCTGATTGAAAGTCACTTATTTTACATTCGCGTCAAGAACTCGGGCTTTATTTGAAAAATAACCACCAAAATTACACAAAATAACACGAGAAAAAATATAAAAACCAGAGCGACAAAGTTGACAGCCAAATGCATTACAGAAAATCCTTGAAATATTTTTGTTCGATGTCATTTAGGTATTTCTAAAACCCTAAGAACAAAGATTCAAAACCGTAGATTTCAAAAATTTAGAGAGCGTTGTAGGTGTAGTGACAGCACGCCTGCCTCACGATCCGAAGGTCGTGGGTTCAAACCTGGTCGTGCACCAATGAGTTTTTCCATTTGAAAAATGCTCCTAAACGGTCCATACATAGTATATTTACACAGGTAATAATAATAGCACCCAGACACAAAACAAACATCTGCGTTCATCACACAAAATGTTTGTCCTGGGTGGGGATCGAACCCACAACCTACAGCGCAGAAGGCAGAGCTACTTCCGACTGAGCTGTGAGGCCAGTCAGTATGGTAAGTAGGCAGGCATTCAATAAGTTATGTAACTTTTCAACAAGTGTGATAAATGGATTAAATATACTGTAGAAACTCTTTTCCTGTAGGTCTACCATGAGTTTTCACAATCTACACTCGCTAGCGACTGTAGTTGAAAATTTTTATGAAAACTTGTACAGCGCCTCTAGCGGATAGTTGGGTACTAAAACGTCACGTAGTTAACTATCCTAAGTAACAGTACTACAGCGACTGTAGTTTGCGCTCATAATTTGCTTAGAGTTTGGTACCATGAGTAACAATTGTGACAGATGTCATAGTAACGTACTATTACTACTGTAGTAACGTCAGCCAATCTAAATGTGACAACTCATGGTAGACGTAGGTACTGCACTGGGCATTCACAATGTTTTACGTAGTAGGTACACACTGATTGTATAATAAAAGGCGTTTAATTAATTGAATGAACTGTATTTTAATGAATTTAGGAATAATTATTTACAAAAGTACGTCTCATCAGAAGGGAATTTTAAACAGGAAGCCCGGAAGTAGTTTTTTTTATACAAAGCTGTCAAATTAAGAATAAACATTGCCATAGCAAAATAATCATTCTATGTTAAGAAGTTTTCTGAACATAGTTGGGCCGGGGCCGGTGAACAATTCAAATAAGAGCAATCATAGCAAAATTAGATACAAATTTTATAAGATTAAAGATTATTATTATCAGGTTAAATTATATGACAATTACACATTTTTTTTTATATTAATCAATTTAGTTTTTATTCTTTACATTATAACAAAAATTAAATTATATTATTTTTAAAGACAACATTATGAAATAAATTTTAATCAAGTGGGAGCGGACATAACTTTCTAAGAGATCTTGTGTACATTTTATTGTTAGGCATTTTTATATGGGCTACTCTGACATGTCCATCTGGTCCAGGGACTATCTTTTCAATTCTAGCCATTGGCCAAGTTAATGGTGCAGTGTTGTCACTGCGCACAATCACAAGGTCACCTTCTTTAAGATCAGGATGTACTTGTTTCCATTTTGGTCTACTTTGTAATTGGGTGAGATAGTCTCTAGACCAGACAGCCCAAAAGTCTTGCTTTATTTTGGACAATATTTTCCAAAATTTAAGTCTATTCATAGGAACATTTTGATAATTTATATCAGGAAAAGCAGTCATAGGTGTACCTATCATAAAATGCCCAGGTGTAAGATATTCAAAGTTAGACACATCAGAACTCAGTGGCAACAGAGGCCTAGAGTTCAAAACAGCTTCTACCTCTACAATGACAGTGTAAAGAGCCTCAAATGTTAAAGCAATATTACCAACAATTCTTTTAAAATGATATTTCAAACTCTTTACACCTGCCTCCCATAGGCCGCCAAACTCTGGAGAGTAGCTGGGTATGAATTTAAATTTAATATAGTTAGGTACACAATAGCTTTGAACTTCGTCTACATGTTTTTTAGAGTTAAACAAATCATATAATTTATTTAGTTCATTTTCAGCACCTTTAAAGGTCTTAGCATTGTCACAGAATATTGTGACAGGCATTCCACGTCTGGCAATAAATCGCTTGAGGCATGCCAAAAACGCCTCTGTGGTGAGGTCACTAACCAGTTCAGCGTGAATGGCTTTTGTTGCAAAGCAGACAAACAGAGCAATGTAACCTTTTGTTATAATGGGTCTCCTAAGCCGCGACACCTTTATATTGAATGGCCCACAAAAGTCCACCCCTGCAATGTGAAATGGCCTCACAGCAGTTAGTCTCTCCTCAGGTAGGGAACCCATTAGCTGCACAGCAGCTGCAGCCTTCAAACGTGCGCATTTAATGCAGCGGTTCACAACCTTCTTAACCTCACGAATGGCACTTATGATCCAAAACCTCTGAGAAAGAGAACCTATGACCAACTTTGCTCCAGCATGCAACAAACGTAGGTGCTCTTTATGAATAATAATATTAGTGACATGAGAGCCTTTTGGCAAAATGACAGGGTGTTTTTTATCATATGGAATGTCTGTAGCATTTTGAAGACGACCACCCACACGAAGCAAACCAACTTTATCAATGAATGGATGCAAACTGGACAAGCCTGACTTTATATTGGAACTGTTACCCTTTAGCAAATTAATCTCATTTGAAAAATAAAATTGTTGAGTACAGCGTATGATGACCAAAAGTGCATCATGAATTTCCTTTGGAGATAGAGTACCAGTTAATCTAACATTGTTTTTGTTTGAGTTATTGCGAAAACGCAGAATATAAGCTACTACTCTTTGAAGCCTATTTATATCAGAGAATCTTTCAAAAAAGTTGTTGCAAAATGTGTCTTTATGACTGGAGGATGTATGACCTAAATTACAGCTGTTTGCAACAGGATCAACCTCATCAATTTCAGCATCAAGGGGAATGGGTAATTTTGGCTCTGATATAGAGTGGTTATAGTCCACATTTAAAAGTTCTTTCGGACCATGCCACCAGAGTTTATTAGACTGTAGCTTTTTTGGATTGCAACCCCTAGACAACAGATCAGCAGGGTTGTCAGCTGTGCAGACATAATGCCAACTGACACCTTTAGTTAGTTCTCTGATTTGGTTGACACGCCTAGAAACATAAGGATTTGACCTAAGATTAGTGGATTTTATCCAGGCTAAAACTATTTGTGAATCACTATACAAAAATGATTTCAATGGAATTCTTTCTTTTAAGACTTTAGTTACTCTACCTGCAAGCTCTGAAAGAAGTAGAGCACTATTTAATTCAAGTTTTGGGATAGTTATAGATTTGTTCAATGGAGCAACCCTTGATTTGGAACACAAAAGGTTTACCATAACCGTTCCATCTGCATTAAATACTCTTAAATACAAGCAACAACCTAATGCTTTGAAGGAAGCATCAGCATATCCTACCAGTTCTGCATGTACTTTAGTAGTTGAAGTTACACTTCTAGGGATGTTAATAGTGCCCATTTTCATTAAACTATCTAAGAAACCTTTCCATGAGCAGAGCTCTTCATCAGGCATTATAGAGTCCCAATCAATTTTTATTGCCCACAGTTTTTGCATAAAAAGCTTTGCAGTGACTATGATTGGACCAATCAATCCGAGGGGATCAAACATCTTTCCTATGAAACTTAACACCTTTCTTTTGGTGTTAATATCATCTTTTTCAATGAGTGGGGCTGTAAAACTAAGCTGATCTAACAAAATGTCACATTTCAGACCTAGTGTTTTTATAATATGATTTTTATTAATATCAAGTTTTTCAAAATATTTGACTTCCTTTGGAAGATCATCAAGAAGTTGGGGACTGTTTGAACAACATTTGTGCAGAATGAAGCTACCTTTTCCTAATAGTTCAATCAACTGACCTTTAAGCTGGTGAAGCTGCTCCAGATTGTCGGAACCACAAATTATATCATCAATATAGGTACTTGAGCGCAATGCTTCAGCTGCAAGGGGGTATGACTCACCATACCTGTTGACCAATTCAATTAGGCACCGTGTTGCTAAGAAGGTAGAAGCTTTTAAACCATACGTAACAGTCTGCAGCTGCATGCAGACAATGGGTCCCTGAGAATTATGGCGCCAAAGTATGTTTTGTAGTTTAGTTTGGGAAGAGTCTACATTTATTGAGCGGAACATCTTCTGAATGTCACATATGAGGGTGAAGATAAAAGTCCTCCACAAAATGAGTATATCTAAGAGTTCACTTTGGACTACTGGACCATTCAACATAACATCATTCAGTGAAACCCCTGACCTTGACCTCATGCTACCATCAAAAACCACTCGCAATTTGGTAGTTAAACTTTCCTCATTAAATACTGCATGATGAGCTAAAAAGTAAGTAGACCCATCCAGAATATTGTAGTCACTAATGTCAACAATTTTGGCATGCCCCAACTCTATATATTCATCAATGAATTTTTTATATTTTTCTAAATACATAGTATTCTTTTTAAATTTTCTCTCCAGTGTTAAAAGTCTTTGGTGTGCTACTGAGAATGAATCCCCAAGCTGCAAGTCTGTTTCCTCGGCTGTTAATGGCATTTTAACAGTAAACTTGTTGTCTTGTAGCTGTACAGACCTTTGAAAGCAGCTTTCAGCCTTTTTGAATTCTTGGGAATGTTTAGTTGCAGCCTGAGGTATACTCTCAGATAGCCAAAACTGTTCCATAACATCCTCTAATTTATTGCTATTGCAAATGGCAAAATTCACAACTCTACTTTTATATTGACCTTTTGCAGGTATACTGCCAGCAACAGTATACCCGAACAAAGTGTTTTGCAATACAGGACCATTTTTAATTTTGACCTGCCCATCCAGCAATATGTTGAAATATATTTCAGCACTTAATAGTATTGATATGACATCACTAATGTTGAATTTATCATCAGCCAAACAAATATTGTTTGGAATTTTCAGCTTTGATATATCAAATGATTGCTGAGGCAGACAGGATGTAATGGTATCCACCACATTACATTTGACTTTTATTTTTACATCATTTACTGGAGAGTGTATAGTTAAATCTACACATTTATTTATTTTTTGATTTTTATTTCCAATTCCAACAATATTGCTGTTTTGGAATTTAGTTGTCAAGCCTAACCTTTCTACAAGCTCTGTTGTCACAAAAGAAACTTGGCTTGCAGAATCAAGAAGCCCTCTGACAAATATTTCAGACCCGTGTCTGTCTATTAATTTAACCTTTATAGAAGGTAATAGAACATTTACTGAAGCATCATGTGAATGCATGCTAACTGATTGTTCAGTAGCTGGAATGCTGTCCTTATGCAGGAGAGTATTGTGACCTGCTTTACAGACTTTGCATGTAAAATTAAATCTACACTTACCGGTGTGACTTTTTAAACAAATTGTGCACAACTTTTTGTCCTCAACAAATTTATTACGATCTTCTATAGGAGCCGTTTTAAAGCGAGGGCAAACATGCATAGCATGGTCTGTCCCATTACAGTAGAGACATTTAGTAGTGCTTTTATTTTTAGTGGCAACATTGGTCACTTTATTTTTCTTAGTTTCAGGACAAGTGTCTTCAAGAGCTATAGCGCGCTTTTCTAAGAATGATATGAATTCCTCCATCGTTGGAAGAACTTCTGAGTCCCTATCAAGTTGATAGGCACGACATGTATACTGATCTAACTTCTTAGTTAAAATAGTAATTAATAGCATGTCCCATCTATCGATGGGCTGTTCTAAGTTTTTTAATGCATGCAACTGTTGTTGCAATTGTGATATAAATGCCCTTATAGCAGTGGCAGTACCCTTTTGCATGGACGGCAATTCCAATATGACATTTATGTGAGTTGAAATTAACCTTGCTTTATTGTCAAAGCGCTTCTTTAAGAGTAGCAGAGCTTCCTTGTATGACTGGTTGATCAGAGGTAAGTTCACAATAACTGATAGGGCATCCTCAGTTACAAATTTCCGCAGATAAAAAAGTTTTTGAACATCAGACAATGCACTATTATTGTCAATTACTGCAGTGAACAAGTCCATAAATGAGGTGTATTTTGTGTAGTCCTTACCAGTGAATATTGGAATATCCAAGGCAGGCAATTTTGAAGTTGAAACATTGCTACTTTCTCGCACCTCATTTTTGTTCAAGTTCTTTAAAGCAGCATTTAATTTAGAAATTACTGCAAAATATTTATCCTCTAACTTAGCTATATCCTCAGAATCATTAGGATCAAGTGACAAAATGTCTAGTTGGACAGCCTCATACTCTTTGAATGTCGCAATTAACTTTTCTTTTCTAGCTTCTAGCATCTCAGTACTAGAAGACGCAAGGTTTATGGGATCACTAATAAAATTTTCAATGCGAGTTACAGTACCTTTTAGCTGCCCGCGCGAGAGCCGAAGCTTCTTTATGTCTTCAGACATATTTGTTTACGCACTGCACTACTTATTCTAGGCCGTAAACACTTCACTGCACTATTCACTTTATACTGCTGCTATGACGTTTGGAACGGATGAGCCATCACGTATGGAGCTGAAGGAGTTATGTCGAACCCGTAGAAGTTACTCCGATCCCGTAGATAGTACGCCAAACCCGCGGAAAGTTGTAGAATTCGTTCCGGTGAAAACGTAAACAAACCCTGTTTGTTTTGATGAGTGACAGATACGAAAATTGACGTAATTGAAGTTGACAGTAGTCTGACGTCGTAGAAGCAATGGTACCAACACCTCAGGCAAAATTCAAATGCCAACTCGCGCGCTTCCCGCTGAATGATTGATGATCGATTTTCCAATATGGCTTCCTTGCCCTTTGATGAAAAAATGCCGGTGTAACAAAAATGGAATGATGCAACTATAGCTTGCAATCCACTATGGACACCAAATATTGATAAAATGAAGTGTATAAGCAGGTTTCTTTGCGTCTTCTTGGCGTTTTTTGTAGCGAGAAGTCGTAAATTTCTCGTACAAAGTTCGCCCAGCGGCCACGAACGATAGCTTCGTAAACACAATTTTCGCACAAAGTAATGTTCCCGCACAACATACACTGACTTCGAAGGACCACGCTCGCCTATGTATAATAAAAGGCGTTTAATTAATTGAATGAACTGTATTTTAATGAATTTAGGAATAATTATTTACAAAAGTACGTCTCATCAGAAGGGAATTTTAAACAGGAAGCCCGGAAGTAGTTTTTTTTATACAAAGCTGTCAAATTAAGAATAAACATTGCCATAGCAAAATAATCATTCTATGTTAAGAAGTTTTCTGAACACTGATGTTTTCCTTCACCGGTGTTAGCATGTGACGGGAATCATCAAACAAATCATAAAAATACCTTGATGCCCACCACAAAGTCTACTTCCGGGAATCAAGGTCCTGACCCAATGAATCATAAATCGGTTTTACTAAGAAGCAATAGGTACTACCTACCTACCTTAATCCTACTCATAATTGTAAACGCGAAAGTTTGTAAGAATAGACCATGGATGTAGGTAGAAATGATTCAGTCTAAAAATGCACGCCCCTCCAATGTATTTACCTCTACATGCGGTACAAGTACAAGTGGAGGGGCGTGCATTTTTAGACCGAATCATCTCTACCTATGTTTGTACTCATTCACGCTGAAACGGCTGAACGGATCTGGATGAAATTTGGCACAAATATAGATTAAAGTCTGGAATAGCGCATAGGTTACTTTTTATCCTGGAAAAATTTACGGTTCCCGTGGATAGAATTATTTTTGTTTATCAAGACCAAGTTGTTGAAACACGAAACTACCAGAAACACATAATGAAGATACACAATTTAAATACAGACATGTGCAGACGCTGCAACAGCTCATCTGAAACTATACAGCATATTACGGGGGCATGTAAATCCATAGCTCAGACGGACTATAAGTACAGGCACGACCAGGTAGCTAACATCATACACCAACGATTAGCCACCAAATATAATCTAATAGAAACTACGTCGAGACCTACTCCGTACTATAAATATAACCCCCAAACTGTGCTGGAAAACTCAACCCATAAACTATATTTCGATAGAGCTATCCTAACAGTTAAA
The DNA here is from genome assembly GCA_963675405.1 of Cosmorhoe ocellata. NCBI lineage: Eukaryota > Metazoa > Arthropoda > Insecta > Lepidoptera > Geometridae > Cosmorhoe > Cosmorhoe ocellata. Next base: position 3,414,209 of record OY776272.1, read on the forward strand.
CCATTCACTACAATAGACCGGACCTAACACTAATTGACAAAACCAACAAAAGTGCACTCCTCATAGATATAGCCATCCCCAACACACACAATTTGCAAAGTACAATAGCTGAAAAACTTTCCAAGTATGTAGAATTAAAAAATGAAATAACTCGCATGTGGAGACTGGAGAAAGTGTCAATCATCCCAATAGTTTTGTCTTCAACAGGTGTAATTCCGAACCATCTATTCCAATCACTCACTCTTCTTCATCTCCCGAAACACACATTTGCCCTACTACAAAAATCAGTAATCTTGAATACATGCAGAATTGTCCGAAAGTTTCTGCAAACAGACCTTTCAGACGTACAACTTAATCATCGTAGCCTAACTGATGCGCACTTGGCCTAGGCCCGTGTGTATCTTTTAATTACCGGTTCTACTGAGCCGAGCTGATGAAAATCGAAATGCAATAATAATAATAATAATAATAATAATAATAATTTACGAGATAACCGAAATTGTTTATTGCGAACAATGACGATAGTGAGAACAATTATGAAACAGTTGAGTAGAATGGCCAAATACCTATTTAAGGTACCTTTTGATGTCAGTATTAAGCTTTTTGTAAAAAGTAAGTATTTTATTAAGGCGCTGTCGTCACTTTATAAAAGCCAAAACAAATAAAATCGTCAAGTAGCTGAGATGGAGATATGTATCTATCGCTAATTAAATGAACAATGTAATATACTGCGAAAGAAAATAAACTTTAAATTAAAAAAATAACGGTGATTTTGGAATGGCAGTTGTTAAAAATATTATGTTAGAATTATAACAAAGAGATTGCTGAGTAAGCGTGATGTTAGATACACTTCAGTGCAAAATAATTAGATAAATAATAATAATAGTTAATAAATAATATTTTTTATTGCAATGAATTAAAAACTATAGATACAGGTTCTGGAGTCACCCAATAAGCAACATTTGCTTGTGTTATGAGACCCCGCTCTTACCATTAATACTTAAAATAACAATATTTAAGTATTTGAGTAAGAAATTGTTTATAAAAACTCAGTTTTTTTTTGAGGTTAGGTTAACGTTTTTTATTACTTACCTACCTATTTTACTTACGTTTATTAAAAATTAAAAGTCTCGTATCTTGTGTGTTAATAATTATTAATTTAGAAGCTGAGTAAAATAGGAACTTAAACTATACCTACTTACCAAAAATACCTACATAAGTACCTAACTGCTGCTGCTCCATAGAGCTATTATTTCTCTCTGGGCTCTTACTCTGAGTATTATAATTAGTCACAGTTGTGTATAAATATGAATAGTATAATTACATGTTAAAAGGCAATACGGAGTGATTAAATAAAGAAATCAAACGTTCCTTATTAACAAAAATCTCTTAAACCAAATAAAGTAAAATTCTTGACAAATAATTTAATTTAAACCGATGCTAATAATAGAAAAAGGTGAATTAATAATGGATTCCATTGCTTTTACGTAAAGAGCGCTGCAAAAAGATATTTTACCGGCTTTTAATTTAAATATGTGTATGGCTCGGACTCAGTTCGCCTTGTTTCCATATGACTACGCACCTACTGAGTTCAATCTCGTTTAGAAATACACATTAAATCTAAATTATTATGAAACTCTTATTGAGTGACCGAAAGACAGCTTAAAAAGCCTTAAGTCCTTGAAATTTGGTTGGTTTTTTTCTGGCTCTTATTACTAAAAATCAGCATCTAATATGAAAATAATAAAACAAAACTATTATTATTAATCAAAACATGTTTACTATGATTTAACATTAACAAAAATCTTATGGATAAAATTTAATGTAAGTATAGTTTGCGTAGTACAGTAGGTAACTTAAATTTAACTTTACTTTCTTAGTAAAATATACTTAGACTATGTTTTTTTTTTTATTTTCAAACTTGGTAAGTATAGAAAATGTATTCAAAAAAATATCCCAGCAATACATAAACGCACTTAATAAGGTCAATTATATAAATCTTATACCTTTTTTTCCAGTGATTAAATATAACAAAGTGTATAATATATTTTACATATACATTTCAATTCATTAACAGCGTGTTTACAAGTTATTCAAATATATGCAGCGTTTTATTGATAAATTGTTTTCATTTCTTATTTCGTTTGCATCAGAATTTGCTAATTTTTTTACTGAATTCTTAACGCGGTATAGTAGGGTACCAGTTTTAGTTCTTTATCTGCTTTTGAAGGCATCTCGTCAGCAGCTGATGAGATCGTTATCTGGATATCTATAAGGAACACCATAAATTAGGTGCTGACAGTAAGTTTAATAAGTAAAAAGTAATTTATTATTATAATAACAAAATTCATAAATATTTAGTTGTAACAGCACTGGCAGTGTAGGGTAGCAAGCAACCTGACTTCAAATTATTGAAACCATGTCGTGCGTGCATATTTTTTATTCCTATATTACTATGACGGCAAAATAAATCATTTATTATTAACACCTAAGTTAAAAAAATGCTAAGGAGATTATCATCATCACAACATCACTTTGTCAAATGACAACATAATTTTAAATACTTTCATAAATTTGGGGTTGACATTTTTATTTGTCCTCCAGTACACGGCGCCTGCGCACTCTAGACAGAAACCTACAGTCACGCTGACTTGTAACTGCGGTGTAAATGCACGCTAATGTAATTTATTAATACTGACATCATCCAGAGATTTTTATTAAGTTGTAGGAACTATATTATTGAATGAAATGAGTAATAGTAGAAATATTTAAGATTTTTTTAAAGTGGTTTAAATTATTATTAGAAACAAACCTTGAAAAATAATTGAGAAAAATTAAAATAAAAAAGAAAGTCTTGTTAGTTACACTATTTATAACTCAAAAACGGCTGAACCGATTTGGCTGAAAATTGGTGGAGAGGTAGCTTAGAGCCAGGAGACGGACATAGGATACTTACTTTATATCTAAAGTGGTAGGTACGAAGTCAGCCGAGACAGCTAGTTATTAATAAAGAAAGGAATATTATTAAGAATACAGATCTGGTGTAGTGTTAAATAGGTAGACTTCATGGCTTCTATGTTGGTACAATAAAAGTAGGGTCATATGAGGCGGCGCGGCCAACTTTGTTAATTTAGTGATAAGGCCGCCCTCAGGCCTCCATAGCGATATAAAGCTGGCCTGGTAGTAGTGCATCATAGCCCTTTGAGTAAAAATCCAAGATTCATCATTCCTGTAAAAAGTATAATAATATTGGCATAAAGTCGCGATTTTATCATTTACTCAACATAGTTTGTTTTATTAGGTATCAGATTCTGCACCTACCATAAAATTATTACCTACTGTAGGTTAAGTATGGTATGTAATCACAGCATCCATTTTATGTTACTTGTTTCCTGTGGGCCGTCTCTGCATCAAGTTATCTGAAAAATATGATAATTCAATGGTTTCGTGGTCACTCAAATCTAATTCTATTTTTAAAAATACATTTCAAAGCCATCAGTGGCGTCCTCTATGAGTCATTTGGTCTCAACCAGCCGCGGGCGCCGCACGCGTTACAGACCAGAAATTATAATTTTTTATTTTTTAAATCCTCTTATAATTATACGTATGAGCCAGTTTTACGTATTCCAGGGGTAATCTAATTATAGGCGGCAGCTTTTTCGGCTTTGAAACGGCTTGACCTTGCCTCACTTAATGGGTCCGTCTAAGTTTATTTATTTTGAAACAACAGTTAGGTACCTACATGCACCGTGCAGTTTGAGCACCTACCTTGACCATAAAAAAGTATACAGGGGCCTTACCTTACCACGAAGTTTTCCAGAACGATTCCGTTTTAGAAACGTCACATTTGAAGCTTGAAGTCAATACAATTTGCATAGGTCATGGTACGAAACAACAATACCTATAATATTAACTTGGTAATGTAGGTAGGTATTATGAATTCGTGGTGAAGCCCCAGGCCTTTTACATCTTTGCAAGATGGTGTAGCCATGTGCAGGTAAAACTGTTCCTTTCAGCACACTGGTCCCTGCGACATCATTCTTACCTACAGGTTCATCAGCCATATCCCTAAGCCGCTGGTTGCCTCTCGATGTTTTCCTTCACCGTTTGAGAGTACCTAGGTACTTAGCATACCGCATTATAATGTTTTGGAACAGAAAATCTATGTGCACGAGCGAATTCAAACTTACGATCTTAGGATCGGAAGGTAAAGTCACTAAGTATCACTACACCACCAGGAGCCTCACCTACCACAAGCTTCACAAGCTCTCCGGTCAATATCAAAGTATTAAAGCTTTGATATTTCGTACATAGGTACTATTAAAGTAGGTATTACTTTGTTACTACTTCAAGCTTGAAATGTGACCTTTTTGAAACTTGATGATTGTAAGAGCAAGGCCCCAGTGCTCTCATACTTATTGGTAAACTTATAGCTCGTAGCAAATTGACTCTACCAACACTTTTTTTAATTTTACACTCTGAAATGTTAACAAATCATTATAACTCAGATATTTACGACTGTTTACAAGAATTAAACATTTTATAACCTAATTAAATTATCCTTTTAGTCGGCAAAATACTAACGCCTGCCGCGGCTCGTCTCGTAAAAAAAAATTAAAAAATTAAGAAAAAGTATAAAACGTCAATCGAAAAGCATTGGCGCCACTGACACTTCGTTTCGTGGTTGGGCCACGCCCCCCGCGCCGGCGCCGGCTCTAGCCTATTTTTTTTGCTCGTGAGTTTAGCTTTTATTGACGGTGAAGGTAGACAAAAGAAAGTGCTTTAATTTTTTTTATTTTTTTTTCTATATTTGATTATTTCTATGGCTGAATTATTATTGCACTTATCTAAGTGTTAGGAATTTTGTTCAAAGGACTGAATTTGAAACTTTCGAGTTTTTTACATAATACTTAGGTTATTATTTATTATATTAATTATGCAGGTATTTTTTTGCAAAATCTTAAAATAAAGTAAAAATTAAACGAGTAGCCTCATTTCCTTCCAATAATTGCAATTATTATTGTCCATAGAAAGGTAACTATAATTATGAACATAGAAGTGAAACTCAGCAATCTGATTATTAAAGAAATAAGTAAGAAATAGCGCCTACTCTCATTTGCCTTGGTACTTTCGCATTAGCCTAATACTAATTATAACTGGGTAACAAAAAATAGTAAAATTTTTGGTTTGTTTGTACCTATACGAACTAAATTACTAAAATACCCAACAGTTTTAAGTAAATAACACAACAACTAATACTAAGTACTTAATACTTATTATTATTTATGTTTAAACTTTTAAATCCGTTCTTCAATGAGAATTAAACCCGCACGCTTGCATTTACGACGCATATATATCAGTACCTGGATGACCGAGCTTTGGCTTTTTTTGTTGGTAAATTGTGTTTTTTGGAAAATGAAACCTAGCTAGATCGATTTTTCGCCCCCAAAAGCCCCTGCATACTAAATTTCATGTAAATCGCTGGAGCCGTTTCCGAGATTCCGATTATATAGGTATATATAATTATTATATACAAGAATTGCTCGTTTTAGCTCGTTGCATGTTGCTCGTTTAAGTTTAAGTTGAGTTTATGCTGTCGGTACTGGATCAGTTATTTTATCAATGCAAGGTAATTGTTAAAAAAAGCTACTTTTGTAACCAGATTGAAGTATTTTTATCTTAAACAATAAGGCTAAAGGATTTTATTCAAATTATTCGCATATCATTACATGCCTTAACAATTCAAAGCATGATGAGTTACGTTTCTATACCAACATTTAAATTCCTACTCTATGGTATGATCTAGGAAAAATCGCGCGCTTTAACAATAGACAATGGAGGTAAGAAAAACTTTGAATTAGTTATATTCGATCGATTTAAAAAACTGAATCGCATGTCAATTGTCCACAAACAACAATGGGGTAAAAAGGAATGCTGTTCTAGTGTACCTAGAGTCTAGACGTACCTAGACCTAGACACTAGGTACCAAGATAGGCAGGTAAATAAGAATTCAATAGATTAATTACTTAATTTATTATAGGTTGGTACCTACCTACCTATATAATTTTATAGTTAGGTACAAGGGTGGATCCAGGGGGGGGGGGTCAAGGGATCATGACCCCCCCCCCTGGGCTGGGTCCAGGACCTAGGTGGACCACTAATTAAAATTGTTAAGCATAATGTTTTTATACTTACCTACCTAGGTAGGTATTATTTTTTTGTCACAATATAGATTTTACTAGCTGTCCCGCCCGCGACTTTGTTCACTTAAAGTAGGTATCTAAACTGAGTTTCAAACAAATCACACTAGTAAAAAAATCCCATAAATAACTTTGAGACCCATTTTACCTATTTTAGGGGGCTATTTTGTAATATCCAGGAATACGTTTCCATTTATTTTGCATTTAAAGTATCCAAATAAAAACTAAGACCAATCGCACCACCATTTAAAAAGTAAGTAGGTACCCATAGTAACATTGACCCCACATTTGACCCCTTTTTGAAGGTCATATTTTAAAATACTAAAACACTTGTCGATTCATTTTGTATTTACAGTACCTACACAAAGTTTCAGACCAATCGCACCACCCGTTAAAATAATCCCATACAAACATTGATTCCCCTCATTTTATCCCCTTTTTTAGAGTTATATTGAAAAATCCTGAAACAGAAAACAAAGTTCCAGGTCAATCGCACCACCCGTTAAAAAAATTTCATACAAACATTGACCCCACATTTGACCCCTTTTTGAAGGTTATATTGAAAAATCCTGAAACACGTGTTCATTTATTTTGCATTTACAGTACACAAAGTTTCAGGCCAATCGCATTACCCGTTAAAAAGTTCCTATACAAAAATTGACCCCACATTTGACCCCTTTTTGATGGTTATATTGAAAAATCCTGAAACACGTGTCCATTCATTTTGTGTTCACAGTGCACAAACAAAGTTTCATGAAAATCGCTCCACGCGTTAAAAAGTTTCATACAAACGTTTTTACCCTTTTTCACCCTCTTAGAGGTGGAATTTCCAAAATGAAAAGTGAAATCCCGTCTTAGTGGGTGGTTTTGTTATAAAAGGAAACCATTTTCCAAATTTCAGCTTTCTAGCTTTAGCGGTTTCGGCTGGGCGATGATGAATCAGTCAGTCAGTCAGTCAGTCAGGTTAAGCTCTTATATAGATATAGATAGATTAATTAATGTAAGTACCTACTTACTTACATACACTAAAAAACTTTGTTTTACTTGTATCTATGATTATAAAAATAAATTATAACTTCTTGTGACTTGACCACGACTATGCAAACCCCCTCCCCCCCCCCCCCACCCTGGTACCAAGCTGGATCCACCCTTAGTTAGGTACCAAGTAAGCAGGTAGGTACGTAAAGTAGGTAAGTAGGTAATTTCTATTTAGTAAATTAGGATTTATTGAATGTTTGATACTTACAATGTTTTATAACTGTGTTTTAGTTTTCATATCTCTAGTGCTTTGAACCAGTGTGGTCAAAGGCCAAAAGTTAATTGTCTTTGACTGATGTGCAGATGGAAATAGATAGGGTACCTACTTAGGTAAGTAGATAGGGATTTATTCTACCTACCTGAACTAGGTATTTATAATGAAAATTTCTTCACTTGAAAATTATGTTTTCACATTTATTTTTATTTCTTAACACTTTTTATTTTAATATGTATTATTATAATACTTAAGTACCTAAAATTAAGTACTTACTTTAGTAAATTTATCTCTATGACTTACGCAGCCACGCAGGTAAGCTACAGTTGAAAGTTACATTTCCGAAGTTTTTTTCCAAAGCCCTTCCCGCCAAAACGGAGCACGCGATCTCCGGCGCCATTGTTTTGTTTTTTTTTAAACCGCAGACTAGGAAAGGCCGCGGGCTGCAACAGTCAGTCAAAAGTCACGCTTGAAAAATAATAAAAAAATTCAAAAAGGTACCGAATGATACAGTTTTTTCGGTAAATTAGAGATTGGGGCATTGTTTTTTGGGAGAAATTGCGTGTTGGCCCAACGTAATGATATAGGCTGCGCCGGCGCAGGTTTAGTTTTTGGAACGAGCTTTGTTTTTAATTTTATTCTGGGTATTGTGATGGAGGGTGCAATTATTTTTATGTTTCCCTTGCTTTTGGTAGCAGCCATTTCCTGAGGTAGGTAGGTAGCTGGTAAGTAGGTATACCTAGGTAGGTTTTTTTTTTATATGTTTCGCTTTAAGTTTTTATTCTCATTTATTTTTAATTTGGTTTTCGCATTTGGATAATTTAGCACGAACGTTTAGCAGAACTTGCGATTTGATACTAGTTTGCTAAAACGATGTTAAGAAAATAGATATTTTTTATAATAATTTTATATATTATATAAATAAATAAATAATACGTTTTATATATATATATATATATATATTTGCATACATTTAATATCAATTTAGTCGTTAACCAGTGTACTCTGATATAGGATCTTAAGATCCTAGTCTTTCCACTTTCAACGTTATATTTTTATTCCAAATTATAGATTAATTAGTCACTAAATTTAACATCTTAAAACTAAGAACTTGCACCTATTTTATAACTAGGTATTATTAAATTTCTTAAGGCTATACCTAGGTAGGTAGGTACTCTCTATGGTTTTAATTTAATTATGCTTTTAATTTTAAGTAGGTAGATATACCTACCTACTTAAGTACTGCGTAGCTACATCATTCAAAATAGAACTTAAACCTCTTAAGAAAATAATCAAATAACTAATGATAAGTAGGCACTTTTTAGGTACCTACCTACCTACATTATTTTTCACCAGCAGTAATAATGTAGCAATATAATTATTACCAACTTAGGTACATGTAGATAGTAGGAACTCGTACCTAAAAGGCAGTAGGTAATAGGTAGCACTGCCTGTAGTGGGTTCAAACCTGGTCGTGAATGTCTAGGTACTTGGTAAAAAAAAATACCTACCTAATACCTAGTATATAAGTAGAACTAAAAAATTTCCACGCGACCTCCCATGCGTATTGTTTTTTCATAAAAATACGTACCTACGAAACTTCAACTAACTATTGCACCCATCTTTAAAAGTTTTTCGGCAATTTCTTTTTCTTCGTTTTCGTTATGATAATTGTCAATTTTGATTTGCCAGTATCAAGACTTTGAAATGAATCGTTATTATATTACTAATGTCACAAAGTTAGTCAAATTATCGTCAAGGTTCTACGTCTATCTTTACTCTGAGGTTCTACGTCAGTAGATAGAATGTCTTTGTGGTCAAGTCATTATTACGAAAGATGGCTCTTCTGTTTATATTCATGGAAAACTTTTCGATGGATTAAAAAACTGACTTTTACTCGCATTATCTTACATAAGAACTCAGGCTTTAATGGAAAAATTACCATTAATTATATACACCATAGACTTTAAGGAAAAAAATTGAAAAACTAAAGCAATAAATTCTCGGTCTAAATTTTTTGTCAATGTCACAATTCTTCACAAGTCAACAGATGACACTGACAATAACACTTCAGTAATGTCAAAGTCAGGAACCGGCTCAAACAATCAGCTGTTTTTGTTATCATTTCTTTGACCTAGCCTTCTAAATATTCGATCAAATTCCAATTTCTTCAGTGTATAGTAACATAACAGTGGTTAATACGATGGCTGCTAGAAATATCTTGAAACTAGGGGCACTGGATGCCCCCAAGACGGCGTTTCTCCTGTGTGATATTCAAGAAACTTTCCGACCGCATATCAAGCATTTCGGCGAAGTTGTAAAAGTCGCGAACAAAATGGTTTGTTGAGACTGTTACGTAATAATTTGATTAGAAGAAAGTAATACATATTACCCAGTCGATATACCTAGTAAATCTATTCTAAATGAATTTAAACAGTGTCAAGTGGAAGTTTCACTCCCTGCATGTTGTAATGTATGGGACATGGAGTATACTCGCCTAGCTCATCACTAGTCGGCCTTATCCACATGAAAGACACTTTATTAATTATCAAAAAAACCTTATAAGTACTGCAAAAGTCTTTTGCGAGGCTTAGGTACCTACTTTATCTATTTCTTTAAGTACAATCTTACCAATACTTTTCGCTACATCTTTTTAAGATATCCTCAAAGATCTGAAAAGGTATCTACCGAGCCTAGGGATTACAGTCGTGATTTATTTTATTTTTTATTTAATATAACATTCTATTCAATACTTTACAGGTAGAAGCAGCAAAGCATTTTAAAATACCTGTGTATGTCTCCGAGCAGTACCCTAAAGGTCTCGGACCCACCACAAAAGATATCAAGTTGGATGATGCAGCATTGGTTTACCCCAAGACGAAATTCTCAATGTACACTCCGGAATTACAAGAGCGGTTGAAAAAGGATATACCAGATTTGAAGTCTGTTGTGCTTTTTGGAATTGAGGTTAGCATAATGTTTTTGTAGCATTTTCTATTTATCAAGTTCTATTTAGCAAGTCCATCCACATGATGATAATGGTAAATGATAAATTTTGCATTGTGGTGGTGATATATTATATTTGTGACAAAATGGAAAAACCAAACCATAAAAGCAATGTGAAGACCTGCTACTAGTAATTTGTTACGCGCCAGATAATTTCGCCAAAAATCATGGAGTAATTTACTAGTTTACGAAAGTTCAAAACCTATTATCACAAAGGTAAACTAAGTTGTAGGCGTTGTGGTTAGTGTTTCTGGTTCAGACAATTTCCGTGAGATGGAACTGTCTGAGAAAAACCGATGAAATTTTATAATCATAAAAATTCATCATCATCATCATCATCAGCCTATAGCAGTCCACTGCTGCTGGACATAGGCCTCCCCTAATGAGCGCCATTGCGCCCTGTCTTCAGCTCGACGCATCCATATAAAAATTGAGTGATATTTTTTTGTAAGAAGCTTAGGATATTTAAACTCGCGATCTCCCCTTACCGCCCTAGACAAAGACGAGAATTCAATTCCCTTTAAATCTCCCTAAAGTTCACTTGTATTTCAGGCACACGTGTGTATTGAGCAAACCGTGATAGACCTGTTAAACGAAGACATCTCCGTCCATGTCTTGGCTGATGGAGTATCTTCCCGGTCGCTTATGGACCGAGGACTGGCATTGCAGGTAAATATCACCTAAATGCTAATTACGGGCTAATAATACACAATTATTATCATAGTTTTCGCAATAGCGCCATCTATGAGTAACTAGAGGAACTAATGATTTTATAAATTAACCAAAGATGGCAGTAGTATAAAGTAAACTGGCTGTGAATATTTGCTTCAACGATGTTCCTTATGCATTTTGAGGGGTTACCAGTTGTATTTTAAAGTACTTTGACCTGTTTGTACAGTTTTACTGGATCTTAGTGTATGGTGTGTCTGCACCACCAGTTCTATTTTTAACCCCCGACGAAAAAAGAGGGGTGTTAATAAGTGTCTGTCTCTGTATTATGTGTATCTGTCTGTGGCATTGTAGCTCCCAAACGGATAAACCGATTTTCCTTAAGTTTTTTTGTGTCATAGATTATTTTATCCCAAGTGTTCTTAGCCATGTTTCATGAAAATCTGTTCAGCCGTTTGAAGATCATCAGCTCTTTTCTAGTGGATGAGGGAATCTGGCTAACTTCCTTATGTCCGATCGATTCGAAATTTGGTACTGTATTACTTCAATATTGAAAGAACATGGCAAGGTAACCATGACTAATATGACATGTTAGGGTAAGGTTTAGGTGTCGGGGGGTTTTTTTTTTTATATTTTATTGAGATGAGTTCAATTGTCTTTCAGCGCATGCAATCAATAGGATGCTTCATCACGACCTCAGAATGTGTCCTCTTCAAGATCATGAAGGATAAACAACATCCACAGTTCAAGCATGTTTCCAAGCTGAACAGGGAACCCACTGTAGATACTCTTGGGTTTACCTCCAAGCTTTAGGGAATTCTAAATTCTGTCAGACTAACATGAACAAAATTTTGTCTACACTTTTGTCGCGCTCTTGCGAATACTTACAAGTAATATTTTTGACAAAATTTTGTCGCTACAGTGTTATTAGTTGATGGCATTTTTGTAAATTTATACACATTTAGAAATAGATATACAAATGTCTTTTCAACTGGTAAAGTAACCGCTTATACGAGCAAAATTTTTAACAACAATTGGCAATGGCATATTTTGTTAATTTAGACACATTAAAAAATGGAATATACAATGCTTTTGCATGGTTTCAGCTGGTCTAATAGCCGCTTTAGGTTTACTAATTGAAATTCGTTTTAAAACCGTTTTTTAAGTTATGAATATCATCAAATTGAGGTCGTCATTTTAAGATGATAATTCCTGTGTTTTAACACTTATTACTAACAAATTAAAGCTTGTTTTAACTAAATCAGTCCTTACTTTGGTTCCAGCGCCTACAAACCATCGGTTGCTTTGTCGGTACTTCGGAAAACGTACTTTTCAAACTATTGAAGGACAAAAATAACCCAGCTTTCAAAGCTGTGTCCAAACTGAACACAACTCCGACTGCGGATGAATTTGGCAAGGTGCAACTGATCGATCAACTCTCCTAATCATAATTATTATTGTAAAAGCCAAAATTGCCTGCGCTTAATGGATGGTATAAAATCAAAATAAGCCTGCAAAATTAATAAATTATACGAACTTGATTAAACGCCATCTATGAGAGTTTTGTGGAACTATGTTGCAATTGAAGCGCTGTTTTGCTAGCGCTGTTTTAGCGCCATCTGTTCCTTTTATTTGGTACTTTTTTAGAAGCTGCTTTTTTCTCTCACTAGATGTCGCTGGTAGTAAAATAAATTGTTAATTTTTTGGTCTGATTTTTTGTAAAATCGGGGTTTTTTTTAATATAGTAGGTATTAAGTTGAACAAAATCAAAGGTTTAAAATAATTTTGAACAGATTACTAGCTGTTAGTCTTTAAAAAACATGGTGTATAGATTTTTTTACTATTAACATACTAATTCTACAAAACAAGGCATTTCTTGAACTTATTTATTTTCTATAATGGTAAGTATGTAAGAATAAAACCAATTTATTTTATTATTCTTACTTCATGCTACACAAAAATATACAAAGAGTTGTTATACATAAATTTAGACTGCTCAAGAATTTGATAAAGGTATTGTTATTTAAAGTATTTATGTAAATACTGTAATTTTTAATATATAAATTAAATGTTGTATTTAAATATTTAAATGTTCATTTCATCAAAGACCACTTCAGCTGTTCCCTTGCTGACTGCAGCACCTGCAGAAAACGTTTGAATTGCATCAGGAAGATTACAGTCACCAATGAAAGTCAAAACATGCTGAACACTTTACACATTTATACATGTACATGATGTCACCAATAAAAGTCAAAACATGCTAAACTTTATATAAAATGTAAGTACATTTATAATATTCAGCATATTTTGTCATTTGTGCAGTTACTTTTGAAGTTATTAAAATGTTCATTAACTTTTGTTGGTGACTAATTATCTAATAAAAATATTACTGGAAACGATAGATTAGATATTCATTAATTTCTTGTTATTTATAGTTAATTATTTGTGCCAGTGTTGGTTTTTTAGAAAAAGTTGTTTATATTGATGGGTACTTTAACCCCCTGAAGTTTTCAGAAGTAGTCTCGTAACACCCTGTATATTTTTTATACTTAGACAACAAACCTTAAAATAGACCCAAATATCTGCGCAAACGCACGGACGTTTTTGGCGTAGCGGTCAATAGGTAACTTAACATAACGCTTCGGCTATATTCGGAAACCCGAACTGAGCAACCAATGAGAAACTAGCATTCTTACACCATAGACCAGTGAACGAAAATACATGGAAGCATTTCTTGAGCTAAAAATGACCCCACAAAATAGAGCCCTGGTAGGCGTGGCTTGTCAATTATGCCAAAGAATTATATCAAAAGTTTACAGAAGTTTATTACACGGTACACGGCAATTGAAACCCAAACGTCGAGGGAATAAAGTCAACATTAATACTTTTTTTCAAATTTTTTGCAAATTTGGTGTCAATTTTACCTTGAAGAAATATTTCTATGCTTTTTCCCGTTCACTGCCATTAACCAAACCAGAAAAGCATCAAGCAAATAATTTTAAAAGGGGTAGCCAATACCAGAAAAATAAAAAAAATAATTTCAGAAAATATAATTTTAATATACAATCTAAATTACATAACAATACTATAGTAGCTATTTACTTTAAAGTAATGTAGGTTATATATTATATAAAATGTTCCCATGGATTTCTATATATTCATTAAGCTGTTGAGTATCTGAAATTATTAATAAAAATAAATTTAAAAATACTTTTTGACTGTAATGCGTTCTATTGCAGATAAGTGCACAAAAACCCAATAAACTTAAAAAAATATCTTTTATATTAGTAAACCCATGTAGTGACAAAATATTTGTTAATATTATAAACTAGTAAAGTTCCCTGTGCCTTTGTTCATGTTTTTTCATACTAAGTTGTACCTCCCTGTACTCCTTCGAGCATTGATGGGCAAACTACGGCCCGCGGGCAAACTACGGCCCGGAAACCGTTTAAATCCGACCCGCCGCACCTATATGCGTACTCAATCCACAAACGTAAACTATAGATACAATTTTAGTACTTTTTTGTTTACTTATTTACTGAGATGACGGATGATAGAGGGAAATGGAGGAAGAAAACATGTTGTGCCGACCCCACTTAGCATGGGAAAAGGGCAGGAAGAAGAAGAAGAAGAAGTTACTTATTTATCAAAGAAACTTAACATGAATTTCTCCATATTTTTTTTATTTTAATGTTCCATCCGACTTAACAATGACAAAGTAAAAAATAGTTAAAAATCTGGCTCCCAGTACATTATTTCTTTGGCCCTTGATGAAATAAGTTTGACCAACCCTGCCTTAGAGGGTAAATTTTTGGGAATAATTTATCTAGTACACCTAGAATGGTACCTAGCATCCAAATTTTAGCTCTCTATTGTTTGATATACGCCAGTCAGTGAGTCAGTAAAGAGTTAGATATTAAGATATTCTGTTAGTTTACATTATGTTAGCTTGTACTTACAATGTTTTAATTATGAAACATTTAAACACCACGCAACTGTAACTTATAAACACAAGGAATGTTAAGCTAAAAGTTAACAGTACGGCTACCATGAGTTGTCACATTTAGATCGGCTGACGTTACTACAGTAGTAATAGTACGTTACTATGACATCTGTCGAAATTGTTACTCATGGTACCAAATTCTAAGCAAATTAATGAAGCGCAAACTACAGTCGCTGTAGTACGCTGTGACGTAGGATAGTTAACTACGTGACGTTTTAGTACCCAACTATCCGCTAGGGGCGCTGTACAAGTTTTCATACATTTTTTTAACTACAGTCGCTAGCGAGTGTATATTGTGAAAACTCATGGTAAACCAACTGCTTAGTCAGCCATATGCAGAAACATATGCTCAATGATCTGACTAAGTTTCTGTATTTTGTGGGTTCGATTCTCACTCAGGACAAACATTTATGCGATGCACATAACGATAGATGTAAATTATAATCTATTTTGTGTGTATGTATTTACAGATTCTGGTACCTAAGCTTTGCTTAGTTTGGGGATAGATGGCGTTGTTTTAAATTACCACACACAATGTTAAATACTGCAACACAGAAAGCGAACATATTGAATATTCGGAAATTAAGCCGACGACTATTATTTGGCAAAAATAATCGACTTTTTTTGCCATCTTTGCCGAATAGTTTCTTTTTTGGGTTTCATGAAGTTTATCAATATACCTATTTGTTACCTAAGTACCCTAAATAACTAAATTCCTACGTTTTTTATTTTAATTTTTATGTGTGAAGTGCTTTTTTGTACTTTGTTTTTGTTGTTGTATAGTATATTTTTTTGTTCTAGAAAGATTTAAAAAACCATTCACACACAAATATGAATATGCATAGATAAGTGCGCAACAAAAATATCTTTATGATGTAAGGTGCAGTTTACTCGGCATGCACAACGTTTGCCGACTATTCGAATACTACGCCGACTAATTGCCGAATAATTTTCGACAAAAATACTCACTTACGATTCTATTTGACGTGTTACCGTTATTTTAAAAACTTTTTCAACCTTGATTTTAGAGTTCGTCTTTTAAGCTGATAGCTTGAAGATAGAGCAATGAAAGATTGGTTGATATTAGTTATTTCATTCAACGGGATAGCCAAAAATGTTTGTTGACGATAGTGAGAACACATATAGAATGGATTAATTACGACTTTAAGCCATTTTTACTACCTGACAGTCTACAATTTTAGAATGGCAACTATTAAAACTAAGACTAATACTGCATTGGCTACATAGGGCAGATTCGACCAAAGCAATTTAAGCACATCTCGAGAATAAATCGTAATGATTGAAGAATAAACTGTTATTTTCATTGCATTTGACATTAAATTACTTATTCTGAGAATAGTTAAATCAGAAGTTGGTAAAATTTACTCTTTTCTTGTGTCTAAATTAGAATTTTCTATTGACATAACATTATTCCGAAAATACTTACATCAGAAGTCTAACGGCCGATTTCGGTTGTGGTTTTTGGATTTTGGATAGGTATTTGACATTACTTCTATACTATTAATGTCAAATACCTATCCAAAATCCAAAAACCACAGACAGATAGAATATAGAAATCATATATTTTTGACATTACTTCTATACTATTAATGTCAAATACCTATCCAAAAACCACAGACAGAATATAGAAATCGGCCGTAAATTAGTCAGTAAGTAATCGACTATTATTCGGCAAATCGGCTATTATTCGGCAAGTCGGCTACTATCCGGCCACTATCCGGTGCTACCAGAACATCTTATTAATCTGCTCTACTACCTGTGACACGGTTTGCTCGCCCAGCGGTACGTCCTCAGAGCGCAGGGCCGCCCGCCCGACTATAGATGTGGGATCAGCATCCAAGATTACTCTGGAATTTAATATTTGATTATAGTGGTGTAGTGGTAGCACCCCTGCCTCACGATCCGAAGGTCGTGGGTTCAAACCTGGTCGCGCACCAATGAGTTTTTCCATTCAAAAAATTTATGTGCGCAATGCTAATGCTCTTAAACGGTGAAGGAAAACATCGTGAGGATACCGGCATACCCTAGAACCAAAAATTCGAAGGTATGTGTCATAGGTTAAGTATTCTTATAAGCGGCGATGGGCTTGCAACCTGTCACGTACGGAATACTAACTACTGTGCATAATGTGGGCATGTGCCAAATGTCATGTTTGGATTTGCCTCTGACTACCCCCGTTAGATATCCTCAATGATCTAAGTAACTAAAGATCTGAAGAGATATCTACCGAGCCTGGGGATTACAGTCGTGATCATATTTTTATTTTTTTTATTTTATGTTAGGGTAAGGTTAGACAGGGGTTTTTAAAATTTTTATTTTTGTATTATAGAAAAATGGTTCAGTCAACACATACCCTCCATCACAGATCTCGTCAGCGGCTAACATCACCGAGTCCAGGTTATCTAACAGCACCCGTCTCTCCACGTTCCTCCTCACCAGGATACTGACCGACTCGTACAGAGCGTTCAGGACTGACATCAGGATCAACTGGAAATTATCATGTTTCAGAATAGAGCGCTGGTGGTGTAGTGGTAGTTAACTTCTTTTTACCACTTCATTTTCCTGACCTGTCCCCACGTTTTGTGGGATTGGCACAATGTGTTTTTAAAAAAAATGTTTTTAGTAATATGCGTTAAATACCCGTTTAATACTAAATACCTGGGTAACCAAGCTTTGCTCCATTTTTTTTGGTAATCCACGTTTTCTGAAAATGAAACCTAGCTATATCGATTTATCGCCCCCGAAACCCCGTGCATACTAAATTTCATGAAAATCCTTGGAGCCGTTTCTGAGATTTAGATTATAATATTTATATACATACATATATACAAGAATTGCTTGTTTAAAGATATAAGATAATAATGGAACAATGTGCAATCATCAGTGATTGGAATTGGGTGAGCTAATACTTATACCTTAACTTCAAAGAATAGTGGAGATTTCCATAAAACTAATTTCTTTTCCAGGTCTTTTTTTCAGGTTCGAAATATTACGTAAGTGTACCTTACTAAAATTAGTACAGTAAAAGAACTATTGAATAAATGATTATCTGTTTCTTAAAAAAAATCAGGATTTTTATTGAAGTCATTTAGTAAGGAAAGAGAATTTAATCAGTTTACTGTATTAATAAAAGTAATATTCAATGTTCCTAAGTAATGTCTTGAATCCCGGAAGAAAAGGTTTAGTCATAAGGAAGTCTCCACTTTTAATGTCTTTCTTTGAACTTTAGGTATATTAGCTCATCCAATTCCGATCAATGGTAATCATCCATCTCCCTCTATCACTTGTCATCTTACAATCTCATCTTTCACACAGTCCATCCATCTTTTCTTTGGCATACCCCCCTGTATTCTAATAGTAAGATAATATGTACCTCATTCTCATGCGAGCTACCCATGATATAGAAGAACAGGTCCACATTACTCTTGTAGACACAAGTTAAACCTTCCAGCATTATGATCTCGGCATTCGCTCTGCAAATACAAACCATTTATTTTTATTTTTACTCAACTAAGGCGAGAGTTATGATTTTGACTGCTATGTATGTGATATATTGTATGTTGTGGGCCAATTGTGGTGGCAGGGGAATGTCCAGCTGAGAAGCTGAAGATGCGGGTTCGAATCTAGTGGCTAAGGCAATGGTTACAAGTTCTACAGATATTACTTCCGGATCTGAGTACTGTGGGACTATGGTAAGTACTCAAAGTTCTGTAGGTCTACCATGAGTTTTCACAGTCTACACTCACTAGCGAATGTAGTTAAAAAATTATGTACTTTTAAACTTACGCGATCTGAACACATTATTATTAGTATTAGACGGGTATTTATCGCGTTTAAATTACCTTATATTTTCCCGACGTTTCGACAGGTTTGCACGCTGTCACGGGTAGACAGTCTACCCGTGACCACGACAGCGTGCAAACCTGTCGAAACGTCGGGAAAATATAAGGTAATTTAAACGCGATAAATACCCGTCTAATACTAATAATAGTTAAAAAATTGTATGAAACCTTTTACAGCACTTCTAGCGGATAGTTGGGTACTAAAATGTCACATAGTTAACTATCCTACGTCACAGTGTACTACAGCGACTGTAGTTTGCGCTTAATTCATTTGCTTAGAATTTGGTACCATGTGTAACAATTTTGACAGATGTCATAGTAACGTACTATTACTACTGTAGTAACGTCAGCCGATTTAAATGTGACAACTCATGGTAGACGTACTGGGGAATGCTAGTGTGGTGTCAGAACTATGTACCTAAGAGACGATTGGGTGTTATTTATTTATTTACCGACCTATGTGTCTTGTTGAAAAGATTTTTCTCAAATGCCTTCTGCTCCTTAGTGGTTGGTAGGACATTCTTATCATAATACTTGGCAAGGATCCTGTTGCCCTCTGTGTCTAGTATACACATGCCCTTCACTATGTACAGAGTTGGCTCCTGAAATGGGAAAAATGAAATTTTGAGAGCAATATATTTTTTTATTTTCCTTTGAGATTTGATAGTTAAAAGGGCCAAAAGGGTCTTAGGACCTGTATAGAAATAACTATTTCTTGCCACTAGAAATGTTTGGGACTCCAAAATCCAATAAAACATTAATTTTCATCATACATTTGTTCTGTTCAAACTAAGGTTATTTATTTACTAAAGTGTTGTCAGAACAGTATTTACTTACAAAGAGCGAGCCTTCCATAGTTGTGTGAACCATTTTAGATGAAAAATATGGAATGTTTTAATATAAATATGGTAGTTATTTTACGAGAAACACAAACAACCGCAATTTGATGATGCTGTGTCTTGCTGTGTTGTTGTTATGACGTGTTGACAATTTGAATTTTGTCATTGATTTGATTGATATGTCAGAAGTGGCGTGACATTGATTAATGATTACAGTTTGACAGTGACATTAAATGTATAGTGAAGGTTAAATTTACGACAACAAGATAAATTGATAGATTTTATTATTTGCGCAAAAAATCTTACATAAATTGATTACTTATGTAACAAACAATGAGATTGGGTACCTACATAACTTAATCACGCTGAAATAGCTGAACAGATCTGGATAAAATTTGGCACAGAAATACAGATTAGATTAAAATAGAAAATTACTATCAATCAAGGTAGGTAGGTACCTGCCACGATGAAGCCACGGGCGGAAGCAGGTATTTCATAATTCCGTCTGAAGACTGAGAGTTAAGCATCACAGTTCCTTTTGTAATTTGATTCGGTAACATCAAAGAGAAACTAGTTAATGTTAACTAAATCCGTGTCGTCCATTTGTTAAAATGTGGCGCGAAAAATGATCAAAGTGATGTATTTTGGCTTACTTGGCTTTTATGTAGGAGTAGGAATTTAATAGATAAATAAAAAAAAATGATTACGACTGTAATCCCGGGCTCGGTAGATGTCTTCTCAGATCTGTACCTACCTACTTACCTATAAATAAAAAAAAAAATAATGCTGGACAATCCACTCAGCATCATCTAGCCCCAAAGTAGGGGAGAGGGGGGCACAGTGAATCACTTGTTTTTTTAAGAGCTCTAACTCCATTAACATTTAGGTTTGCTTTGAACTACTTAGAGTGACACGTAGGCTGTTGTTTTAGCTACAATAACGCGTGATAATATTGTCAATAAAACAAAAGAGTCGTAACTTACGAGCATTTGAAAAAAAAAACGGAAAGTTATCCACTGTGCCCCTTTATGGGGGTACATTGGATATTGACTAGGGGTACAGTGGATAACACTGGGGTGGTACAGTGGATAGTTGCCTTCATTTTGTCAAGAAGTTATTATAGGGGCACTATGAACCAACTGGTAAGTTTTAAAAATAAAAAAATTAAAAAAATGTTCAAAACTTTTACTAAGAATATACGAATATACTCAATCTTTGAAGTAAAACTATTTTTTTTGTTCGTATAATATAAAGTTGTTTATGGAATCTCCAAATATTTTGCCACTTCTCAAATTTTCTTTCCATCTAAAATGAAATCTATTCCGTTCTTCATCAAATCTGCCCTATGTAGACCGATAGTGGTCTTCCTCGTTCGGTCACGAACCATTAACAAATAAATAATAGTTGGTCTCTTTGAACAATACAAAGATAGTACCTAATCCACTGCACCCCCAGACGGATCGGCCCAGAGTGCCCCACAAGGTGAATTTGAAAACATTTTGTAAAAAATGGTAGGTTTTTAAGTGATACGTAATATTTGAACAACAATTTATATACTTATTGAAAATGTTGGTTATAATAAATAAAGGCCAGAGCAATATTTCCATTGGGTTTTGACAAAAACGTTCGTTAAATTGATCAAAAGTTAAGAAATGGCCTCTTATTGGTCACGTAGTAGCCGTAGCGTGTGTTCTCGCCTTCGAAGCCCAGCGGTCGCTGGCGCGGGACATGGGCATTGGGTAAGCCGTCGCTTGGCTTGTGTTTGCGTATGTGTGCGAGTCATAGTTAATGAGATATAGGTATTTATCCACTGTGCCCCTTGATCCAATGTGCCCCCCGTTCCCCTAAGCTACTCAAAGCTTGTGTTATGGGTATTAGATAACTGACATATTTAATACACTATATACATAGATATTTTTTATTATATATAGAAAACACCCAGACCAACGGAACAAATTTCTGCAGATCATACACAAATTTGTTCCGCGGCAAGAATCGAACCCGCAACCTCTTGCGTCGCAGGTGGACTCTCGCCCGCTGCGCCACAGAGGTCGTCAAGTAGGTAGGTACTTAGACCTTTTGAGGATATCAAAGAGGGTAGTCAGAGGCACGTTCGAACATGACATTTGGTCGGTACCTACATGCCAACATTTTGCACAGTACTTAGTATTCCCTACGTGACAGGTTGCAAGCCCATCGCCGCTTATAAGAATACTAACCCACACCTTCGAATTTTTTGTTCGATATGCCGGTTTCCTCACGATGTTTTCCTTCGCCGTTTAAGAGCACATAATTTTTCGAACGGAAAAACTCATTGGTGCACGACCGGGTTTGAACCCACGACCTTCGGGTCGTGAGGCGGGGGTGCTACCACTACACCACCAGCGCTCTGTATAGATACCTAAGTATTTCCAAACTGAGCCCTCACTCGTTGTCTTCTCACGTTGCATCATTTAATTGCTTCCAAAATACTCTTATACCTACGGCTGAAAATATTAACCGTAACGACCTCTGAAAACTGCTACTTTTAGAAAAAAGTTTAAACGGGTCGACCTCTGTAAACGTGCTTCAAATAAAAAAAAACTAGACTTAATTATGTAGAGCTTTGTCAGGGTAATATTTCGAGGGCTTGGCAGCTCAAACTGAATTGGTTGGTGTAAATATTGACCAGTATTGAAAGAGCTCCGTTTACCTACAAGCGTCTAGGTGGGAAGGGTCTACTGAAAATTGCTGTCTATTTCGGTGTAGTAGGTAGGTATAATACATAAATTTTCAGAGGACAGTGAGTTCGTCTAAATCATTTTAACGCCAAAACTGAATTTGGATTAGGGTTTATTTTCTTTACGACTCACGACACGATTTATTTTCTATTATGTATTTTGTAGGTAAATACCTACGTCATATTTATGTAGGTACTTATTGTACGAATACCTACGTACCTACCTACCAATTTACACCTAGGAACTAGTAAGTGCCTACCTATGTTAGGAAAAAATATTTACCTACAAAATTAGGTAGGTAGGTACTTACCTATGTAATAATAGTTTAGTATACCTAGGTATTAATTGACAATACTTAAGTATAACAGATAAGTTGGTCGACACTTCACACAACGCCATCTAGCCCCAAACTAAGCAAAATAGCTTGTAAGTATAAGTAGGTAGTACTATGAGAACCGATAGTTGATACACTAATTATGTACTTATATTTTGTAAATACATAGGTACCTACATAGAATACATTTAATAACATCCAGACACAGAACAAAATCAGTGTTCATGACACAAAATATTTGTCCTGGGTGGGGATCGAACCCCCAACCTGAAGCGCAGAAGGCGACCTATTACCATGCTGTGAGGCCAGTCAATAAACTATAACCCTAAGGGATAGTTTCGCCATGCTCTGTTAATTAAACTAACAGCTTGTTAGACTCTTAATCGCCTGTTAAAGTTGTTTTATATTCCACCATGTCATAACAAAGGATTATCTTCCGTAAAATGAAATGAGACGTAAAATAGATTACGATACTTTAACTTTCTTGTCAATTTTGATGTCCGATCAGATAATTTTGCTAACGAAAGTTTGGTGAAATTGGACCTAAAAATCGTATAGTATAAAATGCTTCGGGTTGGAACATTTATGTAAGTACCTACTCGTATACTGACAGACAGACGACACGTCTCAAATAGAGGTAGGTAGATAGTTTCATGTTCGGATATTAATGTTTACTTCGGATATTAAAGTTCGATTCGATTATCCGAATGACAGGTTAAGACGTAGGTAGAAGGTATTCTATCGATTTAATTTAACCTAATATTTATCTATAAGGACAATCATATAAATTTTACCAAACTTTTGTTAACAAAGCATCTTCAAAATTAACAAGAATGTTAAAGTATCGTTAAGTATCAATTTTACCGTAAAATTTTTACGTCATTTCATTTTACGGATGATAATCCTTTGTCATTATTGGTGGAACACAAAACAATTTAACAGGTGATAAAAAGGTCAACAATCTGTTAGTTTAATTAACGGAGCATTGTGAAACTAGGCGGTTACGCACTGCGTCTGATCCGAATCCGATCCGAACCCGTGAAAATATGGTCCAGAGTCTGTAGAACTATTTCTATGGTAACTTACGCACTGCATCCGATTTATTTCCGTCTTAGGTCATTTCCGTCACGTAAAATAACGTACCTACCTATACCAGAAGGTGGCTCCTGAATTTCTTGGATTTGTATCAGAGATCGGACTAGTGTGTAAGCAATATCCGATTTCGGTTCGAGTTTTCTAGATACATATTTTCACGGGTTCGGATCGGATTCGGATCGGACGCAGTGCGTAACCGCTCTGGCTGATTTTTGGCTTACGTTGATCTGTCCGTCTACCATGAGTTGTCAGTGTCACATTTAGATCGGCTGACGTTACTACATAGTAATAGTACGTTACTATGACATCTGTAGGTCTACCATGAGTTTTCACAATCTACACACGCTAGCGACTGTAGTAAAAAAAATTTATGAAAACTTGCCTACAGCGCCTCTAGCGGATAGTTGGGTACTAAAACCTCACGTAGTTAACTATCCTACGTCACAGCGTAGGTACTACAGCGACTGTAGTTTGCGCTCATAATTTGCTTACAATTTGGTACCATGAGTAACAGTTTTGACAAATGTCATAGTAACGTACTATTACTACTGTAGTAACGTCAGCTAATCTAAATGTGACAACTCATGGTAGACCTACTGTCAATAACAAGAGTTTTATATAAATTCTAAGTGTCATGAACAAAGTTTAAAGCTCTATGACCATAAAGTAATAATTATCAGGGCACAGTAGGTACAAATCGATTGGGCACGCTGTTCAATTTGCAAGTAGGGTTCCGTAGGTACTATGGAGAAACCGCAGAGGGATAATAGGTAACTAGACATCTACATGTGAAGATATTAACCGACTTCAAAATAAGGAGGTTCTCAATTCGGCTTTATTTTTTTGTTTTGTCCAGTGATCTGTTATAGTTACTACGTAGTAATTTATCGATGGTTTTGTCTATGTTACTAGATACCTAATCTTCAAAATTGTTGACTGATTTTGATGATATTTTAACTGTTTTACCTATAGACAATGATTTCCCGGTGGTCCCGTATAAATTTAATTCCCATGGGATTGTTAATTTCTCTGTAGGTAAAACTTTAAAAAAACATACCTACCCTCTCGGTGAATCATTTTTGAGAACGATTTTACTTTCTTTTTCTAACAAAATGACTGATTGTGACAATAATAAGTTAAT
This sequence comes from Cosmorhoe ocellata, assembly GCA_963675405.1. NCBI lineage: Eukaryota > Metazoa > Arthropoda > Insecta > Lepidoptera > Geometridae > Cosmorhoe > Cosmorhoe ocellata. The sequence goes on from OY776272.1 coordinate 3,439,331, forward strand.
GTAGGTCCCTAATTATTAATTATTAATAACTTATTAATTAGTTAATTAATGTCAATAAGGATTCGTCTGGGAGTAGGTAAGTACAAATTTTTCAAAATACATTATGGCGGCTGAAAAACCTTTTTTTAATTATTTCAGTCAGTTTTATTTAAATTTAGCAATTAGTACCTACCTATGTAATAAATAGTTTATACCTAGAATCTAGACTGAGGTAATCTATGGTCTAGCTGTTTCGTTCATACCCTAGCCTGCTTACAGTTTCAAAACTCGTTAGCCCGAGCGTTGTTACACTTTTAGAGTTCCGTGTGCAATAACGCAGACCCTTATTTATGGTGGCCATAAACGTTATTGTTTCGATTAATAGGGTTGCTTTAGTGGTTTTCGGGATGATGGATTTTGGCTGGAGAATGGAAATTAATTAAAAACCAGCAAAATGTATTGATGTCGAAAGGTCTTAACTTTATAATGGCGATGATTCTGTTTCTTCGTTACTAGTTAAAATTTCCTACAGTTATTAAACTAATAGAGGTAAATTTCCTACAGTTAGGTCTAAATTAATACCTAGAGGTAAACCTACAGCTAAGTCTAAACTAATATTTAATAGGGTAGACTGGGTACGTTTGTGCCAGGGTACGGTAGTGACAGTCGTCATATTGGCGAAACTATAAGGAATACGGGGTTGGGTGCAAGGGAAGAAAGAAACGGCGTGCCTGTCCGAATGTGCTTCACAGTATTGCGTCATCCGGCGCGCGACGTAGCGGCTTGCAGAGTACCACATTACTATTTTTCGATGGAAAGTAAGTTTTTTTGTTCGATTTCTTTGTGTGATTGTTGTTTTATGTGTACAGATAGAGTGATAAGTGTTTATTGTCGTAAAAACTTAAACATTAGTGGTTAAATAGCAGTGATTACTTTGAACGTAGATTAATCGGTATATTCATAGCAATTGTTTTTTTGCGAATGGATACCATGGGTACGTTTGTGCCAAATTTTCTGGGTACGGTTGTGACATAATTAAACAATTTTTTTTTGCTTTTAGATGCCGCAGCAACATCTAAAGAAGACGGAAAGAGGTCATTGTTACCTGCAAGAATATGAAAACGCTTATCAAGCAGTGAAACTTGTCATAACTGTGAAAAATCCGACTAAATTTCAGTAGGTTACATTTTTAAAAGCAAGAACTTCCTTAGATTTTGTTGATTTTGTTGTTGCATGTTTAAGCACCTACAAAAATGTTTATTTAAGCTGTTATATACCTGATTAGAATTAATATGAAGACTTTTACCTAATAATTAAAGATGCTAAAGAGCCTTATTTTATAAAGTGATACAAATGTTACTGTTTTCTATATATTATCATAAATTTATTGTATAAAATTTATAGGTGATTGTATGACATACAATACGTGCAATAAAGTTGGTTTACGACCGTTTAGTGCGTTTTTGAACCTGTCACATTCGACTCCAGGCACTGTCACAACCGTCCTTGGGGTGGGGACGATTGTGACATTTTTTTCTTTTTTTTCAAATGGCTGCTATGGGTTAACCTTTGCCTTTATGGAAAAAATTAAAGTATTTATATGTAGACAAATGTCCATTTTACTATAAAATACACCTTTCCTCCAGCTAACTGGAATACTTATGAAATTATGGACGATCAAATGAAAATTGGCACAACCGTACCCAGTCTCCCCTAATAATAATAATAATAATCAGAGATTATATACCAGAATAGAGACCCTTTATCAGTTTTATCAGTGTTTTATTTTATGTTACTGTATAATAAATCATTATTGTAATAATAATATTTTATTTGTTTTAACATATTATCAAAACTTAAAAGTCTTATATCTTTGAACGGACAGCTGTGACTGCAAAGCTGTCTAGGCAATAGTTGTTCCGGTTGATTAGACCTATCAAACGACATAATATTTTATGTCTATTGGAGGGTGGTCCCAGGTTCCATACATTTTTGCCCATTGTCCTTTCCTACAGTTAAGTTTATAATAATTAGAGGTAAATTTTGTATGATTAATGAACTATCCAACACGAAAATAATTTTTCAATTCATACCTACCAGTAGTTCCTGAGATTAGCGCGTTCAAACAAACAAAGAAACTCTTCTGCTTTATAATATTTTAGTCTAGATAAAAATCATCATCATTATCATGGTCTTCCTGCCCTTTTCCCACGTTATGTGGGGTCGGCACAAAATGTGATCTTTTCCATTTCCCCCTATCATCATCTCAGTACTCACTCCTAGAAAGTCTAGATAAAAATAATACTTACTAAAAACTGATACGGAACCATTATTCTTAGAAATAGCGTTACTTAGCGGCCATTTTTAAAAGAGGTATGCATGTATAGTACAATTGTCTATGCTCAGTCTGATTCAAGTTGATACAATAAGTACAATGCTACAAAGAGTACCAAATGGAAAGCCGCTCGCTTTTGAATAAACACGGTCACAACAGAACGAACTTTACATTGTACAAAATGTATGTAAGTACATTTAAAAACTCATGGCTGTTGTAACTTATCTATCAATTTTTTGTAAGAAGGATCATACAAAAAAGCGCTAGGACCGAGACGAGTTTCTTGCCTGTTCTTCTCGTACTTGAGTTAGATTGGAATTGGCACATAGATTCACCGCATGTAAGACGTTTCAAAGTGATCCTTGTGATTTTATTGAATAAATTATTTTTCTTTCTTTCTTTCTTTCAATTCACAATATTACCTGTGGTTAGAACAATGTCACACGCAGCTTTTATCCCGCGCTAAATGTAAATGTCAACAGATCGCACTCAATAAAAATAACTTGACCACTGGTAAAAGATCTCAAAAAGCTACAAGCCAATTGTAAGAATTAGTCTACTTCTTACAATTGGCTTCTATTAAAAATGTATGAAACAGCTGATTTTTCTTCTCTCTCTAAAAAGTAGCAGTCTTCTACTTCAAGTAGAATTTTCCTTTTTTTCTGCTACCTTTTAGAGAGAGAAGAAAAAACAGCTGTTTCATACATTTTAGCCAATAGTAGTCAGTAGTCTATACCTATATATAAAAATGAATTGCTGTTCGTTATTCTCGCTAAAACTCGAAAACGGCGAAACGGATTTATCTTATCTTGGTCTTGAAACGTTCGTGGAGGTCTAGGGAAGGTTTAAAAGGTAAGAAAAAATCGAATAACTGCCGGGAAAACCCTAAAAATAGCCCTTTTCTATTTCCCATACAAACGTGGTGGTACGAAGTTTGCCGGGACAGCTAGTTGTTTATATATTGATGGGTAGGTACTCTAACCCCCTGAAGTTTTCGGTAGGTAGTAGTCTGGTAACACCCTGTACCTACGATTGCTCATACTACGGGGTGTTACAAAACAGTGTAAATGCAGTTGGGTAAGCAAGACATTGTAAGGACGCCGACAGAGTGACGACAGCGAACTTAATGCTGACTATTATATTAAACTGTCATTGTAGAGTTAGATAATATTGACCGATTTCAAAATAGGATGTTTTCAATCCTTCTAATACTATAAACGTGAAAGTTTGTAAGAACGTATGGATGTAAGTTCGTTATTCTTTCACGCTGAAACGGCTGAACTGGATGGAATTTGGGAATTTGGCGTAGGTAAAAAGATAAAAAGTAGCCTATGTGCTATTCCAGACTATAATCTATACCTAGATTATAGTCTGGAATAGCACATAGGCTACTTTTTATCCTGGAAAAATGTACGGTTCCCGCGGGATAGATTCGTTTTTGTTTTACAAGGTACCACGCGGGCGAAGCCGTGGATGGAAGCTAGTTTGGCGATATTTTTATCATTTTTTGTTTATGTAAGACGAGTTTCTTGCTTGTTCTTCTCGGAGTGAGCGCTGGTGGTGTAGCCTTGCCTCACGATCCGAAGGTCGTGGGTTCAAACCTGGTCGTGCATTAATAAGTTTTTCTATTCGAAAAATTTATGCGCTTACCTAAAAGGAAACCGGTCTACCCTAGAACTAGAAATTCAAAGGTGTGTCATTCTTATAAGCGGCGATGGACTTGCAACCTGTCACGTACGGAATATTAACTACTGCGCAAAATGGGCATGTGCCAAATGTCATGTTCGGACGTGCCTCTGACTCTTTAGATATCCTCAAAGATGTAGGTAAGTAACTAGAGATCTGAGGAGATATCTACCGAGCCTGGGGATTACAGTCGTGTGAGTGTTTTTTAATTATCAAGGTACGTATTTATAATAGTTTTACGTAACTAAATTTTAATTGCCCCTCGTTAGGCACAATGGCTACACCGATTTTGATGCGTTTAAGTTTAATCGATAGGTTATTTTTATTTAAATTGGGGTTATAGCGTGAAACTCTTCACTTTTTGATTTGATTTGATTTTTCTAATGGTCCTTTTTTTTGTTACTAATGAACAAGTGTAACATGTATGCAAATGCCCTAAAATATAAGGCATGTTATACACTTTTTCCTGGCTCCAAAATGATTACAAAATATTTGAAAAAACCTGTTAATTACCTACCTACTTGCATTTACCACCTAAAATTTTTATTTAGAAATGGTAATAAATAATCTACTTATGTAGATAAGTAGGTATACCTACTTACTTAGGAACTGAGATTCGTTTTCAAAAAATATTTTCTAGAAATTTTTACAATGGTATTTACCTAGGTACTTAGTACTTGTCTGTAGATACCTAAGTATAGCTTCTGACTAGAACACGTTATATTTTTCTAGTTAGGAAGGTACCACAAACCAAGCAAGGTGCGAACTACTTGTTAATAAACCCACTTTATAGTCTAACAGAGACAAAAGATAAGAACACTGGAAAGATAAAAGAAGAAAGTATTACTACAAAAGAATGTGAATAAATCCATGGCCCCACCTACGTTGCCTACTAAAAACCCGGTTTTATAGATTGTCGTCAACGCTATATCATCTAAGTAGGTACTAGCTTCCGCCCACGGCTTCGCCCGTGCGGTACCTTGAAAAACAAAAACAAATCCATCCCACGGTAGCCGTAAATTGCCAATGTGCTATTCCAGACTACAATCTATAGGTACCTAGGTACCTACCTGTGCAAAATTTCATCCAGATCCGTTCAGCCGTTTCAGCGAGAAAGAGTAACATACATCCAGACATCCATACATTCTTACAAACTTTCGCGTTTATAATATTAGTAGGTAGGATACTATAAGTAGGTACAATCATAAATAACCTATCCTACTAAGTAATATTATAAACGTGAAAATTGACGATGTATGGATATTTGTTACTCTTTCACGCTGAAACGGATTGACGGATCTGGATGAAATTTAGCACAGAGATAGAATATAGGCCGCAATAGCACATAGACTACGGTTCCCGTGGGATGAAGTTGTTTACCTATGTTTTCCAAAGTAGAACGAAAATAATGTCTCCCGTAATGATGCGGTTGCCGCTTTTCCAAAACCTAAACTTAACTAACGGATATTACACCATTTACACCTTGTCCTGTTGACTGTACATTTGTGATTTGGATGGTGTAATGTCACATGTTATAATTCAAAATATTTTTTTTATTATTGAAAAAAATCTTGCTAGTTTTTTAACTGGTCTAGCATTAGAATCTTTACACAAATTGAACATCATTATCATCGTAAAGGCTGACTTTGATTTGTAATCACATCAAATAAAAAAAAAAATTTAAGATACGTACAATAATTCTCTGGAAAGGACTAAATAAGGGGTTGAAAGTTTATATGGACAATGAATGGTTAAGCAACGCTGGGCGCAGTCAGTTTTTGGATGGGTGACCGCTTCTTTTTGCACTCCATAGAAATTTCCTAACCCATATCAACAATTTTTGAATTAATTGTTATTATTGGTGAATTTAAGCGAACGAAGTCGCGGGTAACAGTTAGTAAAAAGTAAAATAAGAAAAAAAAGTAGGTACATAAAAAAACCACCTATGTAGGAAGGTAAAATGAAATGAAATGAAATGAAATGAAATGAAATGAGTACTACTAACTTTAAAAAGGCGAGTTAAAGATCGATAATTCATTCGGAAAACAAATTGAAATTTCGATAGAACTGGTTATAAATAAACAAACCATAGACAAGTAATCGAAACGAGGTGATTTCCAACCACAAAAACCGCCTATCGCAGATTTTATAAACGATTTTATGAAATGCGGTTGTGGCTATCATTCAAAGTTTAATTTTACTGATTCAACTGTTGGTCACTATCAGAATGTTAAAACCTACTTATTACCTACGAGTAATATTATAAACGCGAAAGTTTGTAGGAATGTGTGGATGTGTGGATGTATGTACCTATGTTTGTTACTCTTTCACGCTGAAACGGCTGAACGGATCTGGATGAAATTTGGCACAAATATAGATTATAGACTGGAATAGCACATAGGCTATTTTTAATACCGGAAAAATGTACGGTTCCCGTGGAATATATTGAATGATTCAAGGAAAACATCGTGAGGAAACTGACGGCTCAGTCACGTATTGAGAATGACATGTGTTTGTGCATACGGCTGACTAAGCGGAGAGGAATAGCCCAGGTGCTGGGCTCCTACACGCGAAATTGGTATCAACGTTTTAATGTATTTACAATAAAAAAAAATATAAGTAATTTGTCAGCTATTTGTGCCCATAGTACAAGCTATTGAAGCTTTGCTTAGTTTGGGGCTAGATGGCGTTGTGTGAAATGTCTACCAATATCTATTTATCTACCATCATCAGCCCTTCCATCCCCCTGCACTTTTTACAAGATTAACTGATACCTACGAATAAAATTTGTATTTTTATTTTTTGCTGATCACATCTTGGATAACACCGTCCAACGATCAAAACACGCAATCAGTCGCCTCATTCAGCATAACGCGGTCCATCTTTTAACACTTTGTGCTTTGTAACGTTTCTTTTGTGTGTCGCTTATTGATAGGTTATGTGCAAGGCTGGCTATTCACGGGGTGACCTGAGAACAAGTAGGTACCTAGTACCTACCTAAGAGAGTCCAAAAAATATAGGTTATGCGAAAGGCTGGCTCTTCCTTCACAGCGCGATCTGCGAAAAAGTTGTTTTTACAAGTGTACAAAAACTATTATAAGTTATTTAAAAGGCTGGCTATTCACGACGCATTCTCAGAGCAAGTTGTTTATACAAGGGTATATTTTGTTATGTGAATGGCTTGTTATGCTGCCGTCCTTAAGCTAAAATGCCGTTATCCAACATTCGGTCAAATTCGACTTTTTTATGCCATCGTAATCAGGAAAAAAAGCTCTATCGACCAATCTTACCAGAACTCAAATAGCTCTTATAGTTTTCGAGTTATGAAAAGTAAAAAATGCCGTTACCAGAATCCAAATTTACATCACTTCAATGCTTAAATGTTGTTTAGTGTATTGCTAAGCTTAAAAGTGGCTAATGGCTTTTAACTTTATTTTTATGTAAACAAAAATAGTAACTTAACTATTAATAACTTCAATAATACTAGGCTAGATTGCGGCAAAGTGACTTTAACTACAGTTATTTGCAGTTATATATTAATCGTGCTAAAATATAAATGGTTTTTCCCTTTTAATTCAAAAAGTGGATTTTGTATTTAACGGCATTCTAGCTTTAGGACGGCAGTATGGACAACGGGACCTGAAATAAGTTTTGTTTTGCGGTATTTGTCAACAATTTTTATAAATCTCTCTTAACTAATTGGGATGTGCCTCCCGACTATCTCTCAGATATCCTCAGAAATTAAGGTAACTAGAGACCTGAGGATGAAATTTATAAACTTGGATATTGCAGGTATTATCATATTTATTTGGTTTTCTAGCTTAATGAAGAATCATAAGAGAGGAAGCTAGAAAGCTCCTTTCTTTATAAACGTAGAAACTTCGTTTCATAAAATTTCAACGTAAGGCGCTGGTCTCGCCATGAATAGCTAGCTTTAACACTCGCATTCACACGACCCCCATGATTGTACCAAATAATTGTAAAATTCGTTTAATCTGATATTAATTATACTGAACAACCATTATCTTTTAACTACCTCACACAGCTCAGTTGGTACTAGCTCTGCCTTCTGCGCTGTAGGTTGTGAGTTTGATCTCCACCCAGGACATATTATATTTATGTGAACACAGATTTTTTTTGTATCTGAGTGTTATCTTTTCTATTTATGTATTTACAAAAAAAAGTCTAATGAATGTATTATTAGCTATCTGGTTCCCATAGTACAATAGCTAAGTTTGAAGCTAGATGGCGTTGTGTGAAATGTGTCTTTTTTGAAAATATCTTACAGCCATATTGGATTTTTTTAATTTTGTACAGCCTATGTCACTCTTGTAATCCGGACAAATCCGACGACACTTTGACTTAATTTTGTCAAAATCTGTCCTGCCGTTTGGACTCCAGCGACAACCAAAGAAACTCGCATACCTAGGTACATACATACAGACAACCCAAAGACATTACCCTCTTTCGATTCGCAGTCGGGTAAAAAACTAGAACCAAAGTACAGTCAGCAACATAAGTCAATGAACACTCTTTAGTCTCTGTGTCCACTTAATAATTTTAGTATTGTCTCAAAATGTTACAATGGAATGTAATACAAGAAATGAATACCTAATATCTAATACAGAATGTCGGTCCGTCTGTTGGTCTGTATTCTACGATCACGTGACACCGTGATGGATAGCCAAGGCTGGATTATTAATGTATTTCAAGCTGTTATATACAGGGTGTGCTTTTAGTTACAACTTAGTCTTTTTCTTCTTTATCGTGTCGCATGGTCTTTTGAACTAGTGTGGTGAAAGGATTCAAGGTCACCTCAGGAATTGGAATATTACAATTTATAACATAGTCAATTTTGTTAATTGTAACTAGTAGGTTAGGTATTAGGTGCTTTACCTAGTTTGGGGGTTTTATAACTAGAATTGAAAGTACTTTGTAGTTAGCGATCGTTCCGTTATAGCGACTTTTCATATAATTTGACTCAATAGAAAAAATAAGTAGAAAAAAAGTCGCCAAGTTACCTAACTCAAAATCTCTATAATTTTAGGGAGAAAAAACCATTTACCTATATTCGATATCAGTTAATATTTACTTTTAATTAATACTTTAATAATGCTTTATTTACTGAAATATAGGTACCTACCTTCATGATTCTATCTTAATACACATTTATCTATAAATATAGATTTGCAGAGAAAATTCATTAATAATCATAGTAATAATTATAAATAGGAAAGAATTGATTGTTTGTTTGCATTGAATAGGCTCCGAAACTACTGAACCGATTTGTATTTGAGTTTTTTCTTTAAATAAATAAAATTCGGTCTAATATTATTGAAACATGCTGTAGAAACCTAAGTACGTCAATAAATACAATATTATAAAATACTCTGTCGTGACTGTCTGAATAACCTATTGACAGACAACGCAGAGCCTAAACCGCTGGTTCTAGAGAGCTGAAATTTTCAGGGTAGGTTCCTTTCAAGATCTAAAGGTGCACTTTGAATGGAATTTCCGAAACTCAACCTTTAAGAGGAGCAGTGGAGGTATAAAAAAATAGTGGGTGGAGTGAAGAGTCTTCCGCGCGGAATAAGTGAATCCTGTCTTTGCTAACGCTCGCGCTGGCATACTACGCGCATGCGTTCGAGTGCCACGCTTTCACTCTCGCTCTGTCTCTTTCATACCCCCTCCATGGTAGCGTTAAACGTTTAACGCAACCTTGTTGGAAGTCGCGAAGAACCACTTCAAAAATTTTGTCAAACAAAGTCGCGGGAATATGAACTAGTGATCAATGATGTACCTATCTCTGTATTCCATCGTAAAATATCGTCATAGGTTGACCAGGCAATGTTCTGTGGACTAATTCGCGAGTTATAGTCTAGATTAGAGTATATCGATCTATGTATTTGGATCTTTGACTGTCCTCACAGCTCAGTTGGTAGTAGCTCTGCCTTCTGCGCTGCAGGTTGTGGGTTCGATCCCCAGGATAAACATTTGTGTGATGAACACAGATGTTTGTTCTGTGTCTGGGTGTTAGTATTGTATTCAATGTAATGTGTATTTATAAAAAAAAAGTATTATATTAATCTATCAGCTATTTGGTTCCCATAGTACAAGCTTTGCTTAGTTTGGGGCTAGATAGTGTTGGGTGAATTCTTCATCAATATTTATTTATTTATACGCAGGTGTGTGTCATGTTAGTATTCTTATGAGCGGCGATGGGCTTGCAACCTGTTATGTATGGAATACTAACTACTGTGCAAAATGTGGGCATGTGCCAAATATCATGTTTAGACGTGCCGCTAGAGATCCTGAGGAGATGTTTACCGAGCCTGGGGATTACAGTCGTGATCATATTTGTTTGTGTAAAAATTGTATACCACGGTGTTGCCAGCTTAATTTGGGGGCTTAAATCGGCCACATTAAAAGGCTCTGACACCTACAGTTAGTAGTTAGCGTAAGATTGAGACGTCTTTACGATATAATATGGAAACACATAAATTAAGTTAATGTTGACTATATTTCACGATAATAGACCTATCTGTTGGATGAACTGGTTTTGGGTGGCATTTAACTGACTGCGGAGAGTTAAGATGAAAAAATAGTAGGTAGGTAGGTACTATGGTAAAATGTTAAAAAGACATCACAAAGTTCGACGACCTCAGTGGCGCAGCGGGCAAGAGTCCGCCTGCGAAGCAAGAGGTTACGGGTTCGATTCCCGCCTCGGAACAAATTTGTGTACGATCTGCAGAAATTTGTTCCGTTGGTCTGGGTGTTTTCTATGTATAATAAAAAATATCTATCTATGTACCTATTATGTATTAAATATATCAGTTATCTAGTACCCATAACACAAGCTTTGAGTAGCTTACTTTGGGGCTAGATGATACTGTGTGGATTGTCCAGCATTATTTATTATTATTATTAAAGTTACTACATAAAAAACCCGACTTAACGTAAGTAACTGAAAATAGATTGTTTCAGCTGCCATAACAGATTTTTTGATATTATGTAGGTACCTATAGCCTATGTCACTCTTGTGATCCAGAAAAGTTCAATGACAACTCATTTGTCAAAATCCGTCAAGCCGTTTGGGCTACACAACACAGCCAAAGTAGAAGTTTGTATGAAAAAACATTCGGGGAGTCACTCTAGTCTAAACTATAAGCCCTCCTTTTTTCTGCTGATTCCGATGAGGAAGTGTTCGAGTTTGCGCAAAATGGATTCAATGAGGTTAACAAATGGCTGCAGCACAACCTACTAACATTAAATGCTGAGAAGACTAATTATACTAAGTTTTCGATGCGCAAACAGACGACAACAATTACCAATACTAAATTATACGCACATCATTGCTATAGCCCTAACAACACCCAATGCTTGTGTCCCGTGATTAAAAGTACTAATCAAATAAAATACTTAGGTATCATACTAGATGATAATCTTACGTTTAAGCCCCACATAAAAGTCTTATGTGGTAGAGTGCGTAAGTTAATATTTATCTTTAAAAAGCTACGCCATATTGCAGATCATAAAATAATTAGACAAGTTTACTTTGCCCTGTGTCAATCGATTTTAACTTATTGCATTACCACTTGGGGTGGAGCGGGTAAGACAGTGTTACTAACAGTAGAAAGAGCACAAAGAGCAATACTTAAAGTGGCTACCTTTCGCCCTTTCATGTTCCCTACTAATCTCTTATACGAGGCCTGTGATGTGTTAACAGTCCGGCAGCTATTTATAATGAACACAGTGCTAAGACAGCACGCAGCCCTTCCCTACAGCACTAAGTTTACTAATAAGAGACGGAATGATAATGTTTGCCCTCAACCAACAACCCTAAAATTTGCCTTTACGAACAAATTTTATCTTTTTCTTGGTCCGTTCCTATACAACAGACTAAATTCAATGTCTAATTTTTACGCACTTAACTATAATAATTGTAAAACTGCTATTAAACTCACACTACAAAGTCTATCCTACGATGATACAGAGAAGCTATTAGATATTATCAAGTAAAATATATTTTATAAGTTCATAAATAATAGTAACCTAGTTAGTATCATTAGTATAGTGATTTTCCTAGATATTATACTCAATGTAAGTTAATACCATGCACAAATTGTTTCTAACTTAAACAACATGTATAATATGCCTTAATAGTAATAGTAAATGATTATTTTATAATATAGCACTGTTATCGCCTGAAACACAGGATTACCTAGTTCAGGCTCAATTAGTTTACTTAGCTTTGTTTAGTCGTTTAGTGCACCTTATGTACCCTTTGTCTTATTATGTTTTTTTTGAATAAATTTTATTTTATTATTTATTATAATATAACTCTTAAAACAGTGAAGGAAAACATCATGCGGAAACCAGCATTATTCTAGAACCAAAAATTCTAAAATGTGTCATTGGTTGTTACTACTACAAGCGGCGATGGGCTTGCAACCTGTCACGTGCGGAATAACCTTGCAAGAAGTGGGCATGTGTCAAATAATGTTTTAACTATATGTAACTAGAGATCTGAGGAGATATCTACCGAGCCTGGGGATTACAGTCGTGTGAGTGTTTGTTTTTTGGTTAAGCGCAAAAAACTATATTAGCCAACTTCATTAATCTAATGCAACTCTTTGATGTCCAATGTTGCCAGCTAAAAAAAAAAGTAAAACATCGAACTTGCATCTGGCAATTTTGTAAAAGCCACCACGCCTTCTTCCGATGGACCTGTCTATTTTGATGTGTGACTAAGAAGGCATAGACACGGCATAGTATTGAATATTATAAAACTGAATATCAAAACTAGAAATACCAAAGAACAGATTCAGAAAGTACAGGTAACCTAAAATAAGATAAGTAGTGTTTATCACAAAAAATACTACTGAAAGTAATCGTAAATTAGCTTCTTAAAGCCGCCATATTGAATTTTTTTCATTTTTTGTAGCCTATGTCACTCTTGGGTTCCAGAATAGCCGAATAAACTCGCAATACACCGCAAACACTCATGACATGACCCTTCTTGACAAGACATTATTCATACTTAGTCGGGTAAAATAAGAAAAGTTTTCAGAAAAATTAGAGGATACCTACCTACGGGAAAAACTGAAACTGTAGTTTTTTATGGGATTTATGAAAATTTGGAAAGGACAAGATCAGGCAGATCAGCTAGTTTGTTAAGATAGTAGGTATAGATAATACGATTTTTATTAAGTAGGTAGGTACTAACTACTTCCGCTCGCGGCGACGCGCGCGAAGTACCTACATAAAATATAATATAGCCTAGGTATGTTTATTCTGAAAGTTCATTTACACATTGGTGAAATAATTTTTCAAATCTGTTCAGTAGTTTCGGAGCCTATTCAATGCAAACAAACAAACAATTAAATCTTTCCTCTTTATAATATTCGTTTATATAATACTTTGAAGATAACACAGAAAAAATGCAAAAAAAGTTAATTAAATAACGTATCTATAAAACTAGTAGGTAAAGTCTAAAACTTCGAAGCTCTACAATCAATCGGTGACGCCTCAAAATGGCTACATCCGGTCGCGCAAAGATGGCCGGCGCGTACTTCCGGCCCGTCAAACTCCACTGAGGGTAGGTGACGGTGTTTGTTTATGGCTTGTGTTTGGTTATTCAGACATGGGGCCTTACCACAAACTCTTACAAACCATAGTGTTTTAGAAACGTCATGTTTTAAGCTTGAAGTAACACTACTGTTATTAAAATGTTAGTATGGTACGAAATATCAATGTTACATTACTTTGATATTGCCCGAGAGTTTCTAGTAAGGCCCCTGGTTTTACATCATTCCAGAATGTACATACTCATATCTAAAATAAAAACACTCACACGACTGTAATCCCCAGGCTCGGTAGGTACCTATCTCCTCAGATCTCTAGTTACCTACTTAGATCTTAGAAGATAATGTAAGGACCTACAAAATTATATCCGTTTCGTATAATATATAAATTATATTCGTCATTATAGTTCTGATTCATAAGCTGATTCATAAAACGCTAAACGATGGCAGGGTAAACCTAGTCACTTTGGTAACAAACCAAATTAAATAAATAAATAAATAATTTGTTTAATATTCTCGTGTAGAATGTCCGCCAATATTCATTCAAATTATTTATTTTTGTGTTTTTTTCGTGTTAATAATCCGGTTGAGAGTTTGGTGCTATATTATAAGGAGCTTATAAAATGAAAAAAAATCTATGACTTTGACCACTGATAAACGTTAAGTCTAGTCGTACCAAAACAAACCTACACAACATCTTTTTGAAGTTTAATAAGTAGGTATAACTGCTGTCATTAATCATTAGGCAATAATTATATACAATATTATTCGTACTTTTATTATTTATACTATTTTAGATTACTTCGAATTGTTATGTAACCTGTGACGTCACCTAAACCATCTTTATTAAATACAATTATGATGATGAAGATTCGTACGATCTAATACCTACATGCTAAAACTAAAAAAAAAACACTCAAATGACTGTAATCCTCAGGCTCGGTAGACATCTCCTCAGATCTCTAGTTCCTTAGATCTTTGAGGTTATAAGAAAAGAAAAGAAAGAAAGAAAAATATTTATTTTGTTTACAAAATGACTTAAAATCTAAATTGCACAATTATAATTATAGTTACAAATATAGTTATCAGAATAAGGTAGTCAGAGGCACGTCCGAACAGGTAATTTGGTACATGCCCACATTTTGTACAGTGGTTAGTATTCCGTACGTAACAGGTTGCAAGCCCATCGCCGCTTATAAGAATATTAACATGACACACACCTTCGAATTTATGGTTCTAGGTTAGGTATGCCACTTTCGTCGCAATGTTTTCCTTCACCGTTTAAGAGCACTAGCATTGCACATATAAAAATAAATAGCTAAATAAGTATCTGCTTATATCCTATTAAAATTTTGTAATGTGAATTAAATAAATTGTATAAATATTAGGTAATTATACGATGCCCAAACTGAACGTCTTGCCCTAATTCCTTCCCACAATGTTTGCACAGCGGGACATTTAAAACTTATCTAAACTCATTAAGTATTTTTAGTTTTTTGCGACTTTGTTATAGGAAATACCGAACTTATTGATTTTAATGATGATTCAATGTAACAGTCATCTTAAAACAGCTAGCATTAGTACCGTGGAGAGAGTTTATCATAATTATTAGTATTACGGGTATTTATCGCGTTTTATTTACCTATTTTTCTCGACGTTTCGACAGGTTTACACACTGCCGTGGTCACGATAATAATAATGTGTTAATTATTTCAATACCTATCCTACTAATATTATAAACGCGAAAGTTTGTATGAATGTATGGATGGATGGATGTCTGGATGTATGTTTGTTACTCTTTCACGCTAAAACGGCTGAACAGATCTGAATGAAATTTGACACAGATATAGATTATGGTCTGGAATAACACATAGGCTACATTTTATCCCGAAAAAATGTACGGTTCCCGTGGGATAGCGATGTTTTTGTTTTTTAAGGTATCACGCGGGCGAAGCCGCGGCCGGAAGCTAGTGTGTTATAATAATGTGTTCAGATCGCGTAAATTTAAAAACACAATATTATATAGTTTATCACAAGGAAGATAACTCGTAATACTGTTCATCAATTTATAGGTACTTATAAAACTGTAACAGGTCAGTGGTCAAGAGCACTGGGTGGTGTAGTGCTAGCACCCCTGCCTCACGATCTGAAGGTCGTGGGTTCAAACCTGGTCGTGCACCAATGAGATTTTCCATTCGAAAAATTTAGGTGCGCAATGCCTGTGTTCTTAAACGGTGATGGAAAACATCGTGAGGAAACCGGCATAACTTAGAACTAAAAATTCGAAGGTGTGTGTCATGTTAGTATTCCTATAAGCGGCGATGGGCTTGCAACCCGTCACGTAGGTACGGAATATCAACTAGGTAGGTACTGTGCAAAATGTGGGCATGTGCCAAATGTCATGTTTGGACGTGCCTCTGACTCTTTAGATATCCTCAAAGATCTAAGTAACTAGAGATCTGAGGAGATGTCTACCGAGCCAAGGGATTACAGTCGTGAGGCTTATTCCCAAAGTACTCCATTTTTTTGTTCAAAAAAGTTAAGAATCTCATTTTTAGTTCCCAATCTACATACTCCAAAGAAATTTTATTTATTAAAAAGAGGTAGGTGCTTCAAATAAAAATAGTGCGTTTGTGTTTTTTTTTTAACTTGAAAACCCCGTTATAAAATCCCCAACAAGACGTAGCAAAAGTTAATATTAAAAGGCACCTTGGGTAGGTACAAGTAGGTAGGTAGGTACCTACATTACAAAGACTAATCTGATCTTAGTGCTGATTGTAATAATTGAACGATTGCAACTTTCAATGGATTTGCTTCGTCACTGCCGAATCTTGAAGTCTTAAGAATATTCAGACATGGCCTTTTTAACTATGTTTAAGTTGTTCAAAATTGTATTTTTCAGAAACTTGTTGAGAGTGAGTAATGTCTAATTAAATCAATGTTGTGTTTGGCTTTAATTTCTGTAAAGAAATATATATTACATAGTTTGTATCTTTGTTATAAAAGTGAAAAAAAAAACCGTCAGATTGTCACTCGTATTTGACGGTACATAGCCAGGTCACGGTGTAATGTCACGAGTTTGGACATACGTACGCTAAAACACAGTCCTCAGTATCTGTGAAGTGGTAAGTTACCTACCTATTATAATTGATGACATTTATTAATTTTATTAACATATGAATTAACATTTGTGCAACAGACGTGACATATAAATGTATGTAGGTATTTATTATTCTTTTAGAAACCCTTCACCACATCTGATATTTCTTGGATCTTTTTCCATTGTACCTATCTATATTTTATATTCTTATTTTATTATTCTTCTTACGTCTTTTCCAAGAGACGTTTATATCTCCAATACTTTTTAATTCGATTCAACGTCATAAAAAGAGGTCTGATTGCAGGTGAGTGATTATTTTAAATATGACATTTCTAATCCTTCTTACATCTACAGTTCAACAGTTCTCGATTACAACAGCAGTTATTGTGCCATGTGATCCGATTATATCGATATAAGATCGATACTATTCGAGACAATGACAGGTACACCACTATTGTGGTGATAGCTAAGTACTTACATGAAATGTAATCTACGATCGTTTTGTACTTGTGACCTCTTTAGTGAAGTGGAGAAAAAAATGCGGGTTCGATTCCCACGTTGAAACAAAATCATAAAGGAAGTTGTTTCTTCAATTATCGCACCGTGAGAATAGAAGTGACTCAATTAAGAAAACATGATTTTTGGGAAATGCGATTTAAAGATTTTGTGATTGTGTGTTTTTTACTAAATTGTGCTATGACATAACCAAATTATGACTTATCTTCATTTTTTTACAAATTATGGGATACTTTAGGGTTTTATCTAAATTTTAAACTTATTACTGATTCAAAATAAATTTAATTAATTACTCTATTTACCATTTCAAAGAAACCTTCCGACATTTAAGTCGGTTTTGTACTATAGCAATAATTTATTAGTATTTACTAATGACTTAAACCTTAAACGGTCATTAAAATAAGCCTTAATATAGTAATAAACTGATTTAACTCGATTTAAGTCACAATAATTTACTCAACTTAATGCAATAAAATGACACAAAACAAACATCGGTCATTTTATTACTCTAAATTTCAACAAAATTTTACCTAATATTTGCATACAAAACTGTAATATTGAGGTTTAGGTCACATTAATACTAAACACGTGACGTCTCACGGCAATCCTGGCTGACGCAATACTGAATATAATCACTTTTTCACGAGGTGACGGACGAGGGATCGCCGAAATGAAAGAGACTCACCTATTATGTTTTGTCGCATTCTAACCAAAAAGCGGCAGTTTTTTAATCACTAGGCGATGCAGTTTTTTTTTCTGAGTCTTTCTACATATTTAACTCATTTTACCTGTTTTTTGAGATGAGTCACTTCTATTCTCATGGTGCGTTATGTCAGTGAAGAAAAACATCGTGAAGAAACCGGCATAACCTAGAACCGAAAATTCAAAGGTGTGTGTCATAGGTTAGTATTCTTATAAGCGGCTTGAAAATTACTAAGCAAAAGTGTAAGTATAAAACAAGCCATATCCTTGGATGTGCCCTTGACTACCCCCCTTAGCTATCCACAAAGATCTAAGTAACTAACTAAATATCCGAAAAGATGTCTCCCAAACCTTGGGATTACAGTTTTGATATAATTTTGTCAAAATGAATGATCATACATAGCTCTTACGGTAGTCGAGTAGGTTTGTGAGTAGCCTTAGTAACCGTATCGACCCGTCTGTAGCGAGGAGACAAAAGACATCGATATCGATGATTTAAGTAATTGCAGAAATATTAATTACTAGCTGTTACCCGCGACTTCGGTTATAAAAATACACTTTTTATTACACTTTGGGTTACATTATTGAAGTTTTAGTAGGGATCCCTATTTTTTTCTAGTAATAAAAATATTCTATTTTACTAAGGGATATTGTAGCACTCTAATAGTTAAAAAAAATTGAAATTGGACGAGCAGTTTTTGAGTTTATTCGTTACAAACAAAAATACAAAACTTTCCTCATTTTAATATTAGTAGGTACCTATAGAAGTATAAAATAGATTGACATTCAATTCAACCATCCTAATTCATCGTGAGTTTGAAATACGATTTGAAAAATAAATTTATCTATTATTTTTTACGATATAATAATTTCTTTTATTGCAATACTATTTTACTGATAATAAGTTTTCACACTATAATTCGCTTTATAGCTTTATTTCACTAATTTTCTGTCTCTTAGCTTGAAACTACTATTTACATAGTTTTTATAAACATAAGACCATCTAACTTGAATATAAATAAAGCATTTAGTATTAACTAGCAATTACTATTACCTATAATATGGGTTTGGTAAATGTTAAACTACCGCAATTGCCCCCCCGAGCTTTGAAATCGATATTAAAACTATCGATAAGAATCAGACAATGTTGTCACATCCCTAGTCTATGGTTTATTTTGATAATTAGCGTCCGTTCGATCGCTCCGAGGGATTTCAGCAGCCATTCACAACATTACACCCCTTTTAATAAGGGTTTAAGATCCAATTAGGCTTGTTTCATACTCATTTGATACAAAATGAAAAGGTAGAGCATGTTTTTACTGAAGTGCCTAGATTGATAACTAGATAGGCACCTAGATTAGTGATTTTAACCACATCCTGTGTGTTTAAAGTCGGCAAAAGTTGAATATTATGATCACGACTAATCCCCAAGCTCGGTAGATATCTCCTCAGATCTCTAGTTACTTAGATCTTTGAGGATATCTAAAGAGTCAGAGGCACGTCCAAACATGACATTTGGCACACGCCCACATTTTGCAAATTAGTTTCTACGTACCTACATTTGAAAATTAATTGAATGTGGACGAAGTCGCAGGAAACAGCTAGTTTTAATAACAGTGAGTAGGTATAATTGGATCATCTCAATCTACCATTTTCATTTTAACCAACTTTGACTAAAAAAAAGTTGTAAAATTCACTAAGAATATTTTGTGAAGCATTTTTTTGCTGCACGGATATAATTTAAGGTGAGGTCTCAAGAATTATTAATAAAGGCTTGTTTATACTTTTGCTTACCTGAAGTTTATCTAAGAAAAAAAACGCGTTTTTCTATGTGTATTACTAACACTTAAGTAGTATAATAGGCAAGTACTTACTTAAAAGTACATTTTTATAAAAGAGCGCTGGTGGTGTTGTGGTAGCACCCCTGCCTCACGATCCGAAGGTCGTGTGTTTGAACCTGAGGCCTTACCACGAATTTATAATACATTACCGAATTAATATTACATTGTTATTTCGTACCATGACCTATGCAAATTGTATGTACCTAGTAGTGACGTTTCTATAATGGAATCGTTACGGAATCGTTCTGGAAGACTTCGTGGTTAGGCCCTAAGTCACCAATGAGTTTTTTTATTTGAAAAATGTACTTGCACTCCAGTACTCTCAAACGGTGAAGGAAAACATCGTGAGGAAACCGGCATGTTGTAGAACCTAAAAATTTCGAAGACATTGTGTCAAGTGCACAAAAGGATTACTTTAATCTTTTCATCACACTGGTTCAAAAGACTAGTGACAATATGTCAAGAAGAAGAAGAAGCCGGTCGTTTGACATCTGCACTGCATACGATAAGGGACTCGATCCTGCAGTACTTTTTCGTGCCAGAAAAGTTAACAGAACTTTCCCCCGCCATTTTGGAAAGTTTCCCAAAATGTCCTACGTAGGAGCTTTTATTTTCGTTTTCACTTTTGAATTTGTTTTTTGACTTTTTCTTGATTTTTTCAAATCATTTTCGGGAAATGGATGTGAGATGTAGGTAGGGAAATTATAAAGTAGGTAAAAATATTTTAGTGCTTCCACATCGTTTAATTTGTTTTACTTACGAGTAAGTAGTACGAATAAAATTATTCATCAATGATTACATTGTAGTTAACCTAAAAGTCTGGTCGACGAGAATAATTATTATCGGGTTAACCTGTCAAAACGTCGGGAAAAATAGGTAAATAAAACACTATAAATACCCGTTTAATACTAATAATAATTGTAATAAGTAGAAGACAGCTATATTAAAACAAGTAATCGCATGTAGATCCGCGGACGAAAGCTAGTGCGGCATTGCTAAAACAATTCCTTAAACCGTTCAACGTTACGTCTAAAGTTACAGTGCAGTGTTGCCCGCTTTGCAAAACTCAGTACTTAGTGCTGCCAGCTCAAAAGAGACAATTTATGCGCAATTAACTATGAGTCGGTGGCAATTAGGTGTTTTTATTATCGTTTAGAATTTGTCCCACTGGCAAGGATTTTTTTGTGTAAAATTGTTAAACAGTTTTTCTTAAAAATTCTATTTTGTAGTTTGCCCTAGTTTTGTGCGCAATGCCAGTGCTCTTAAACGATGAAGAAAAATATCTTAAGAAATAGCTAAGAAAACATATCTTCTACCAAACCTAGGAATTACAATAGATAGTGATCTTTGTTTCTTGATTTTAAACTAGCTTCTGCCCGCGGCTTCACCCGCAATGTACCTACATAAAACAACCTATGTTCTTCCTGAAACTTCACAAAACTTTGGTGAAAAAATGGGTAGTTTCAGAGTTTATCTCTTACATACAAACAAACAAATTTTACCTCTTTATAATTAGTGCAGAAGTGTAGATATTTATATAAAACTAGCTTCCACTCGCAACTTTGCTCGCAAGGTAGGTACCTACATGATATTATATAGACTATGTTACTCAGGGATAATGTAACATTCTAATGGTAAAAAAAAATTTGAAATTTGACCAGTAGTTTTTGAGTATATTCGTTACAAACAAAAATACAAAAATGCAAAACTTTCCTCTTTATAATATTATAGTATATAGGTAGTATATATCTAGTATATAAGTAAAGATCTACTTAGGTGAATAAAAATCAGCGAAATAAGCAAGTGGCCCTTATTTTAAATAAGTATTTTGAGATAGGTACATTCTTAGTATCTATTAGGTACGTGCTTTACAAGCAAATTCACTTCGAAGTTGGCTCAGCCTATTTGAGCGAAACTCGTTCGGTCATCACAAAAGTTTCTGTTTACTGAGTTCCAAATTACCCGTAATTGGGGTAAATTTGCAAAGTCTGCAACACTGCGAGACAACTCAGTATTTTAATAAATACTAACGATTTATGTAAAAACCTTAGTTAGTAGGTTACTAAGTATTTTTTAAACTATAATAATATCTTAGTAAAGTTTGTTTGTTTGTAGGAGGTAATCTTTAAAACAAAAACTATCCGATATTAAAAATTCTAACATTGTCGCTACATAAAAAAATCTACGTGCCTAGGTAAATTGCGGGCGAAGCTGCGGGCGAAAGCTAGTTATCAATAATTCTAATGCAAGAAAATTTATCAATCTTTGTGATTTTACTGAAAATTGACATCATTTCGATTTATTCGCCTTAGTTATTTTATAGTATAAAATATTTTTCAATCTAAAAAAACATTTTGGTATATGACCGGATTTGAACTCACAACCTTTAGCAATGAAAGCAACTATCACTAGACCAATAAACAAGACTAAACATTACACTCTTAATTTCACATGTCTCGTCATGGCCTTCGTGGCGCAATTGGTTAGCGCGTTCGGCTGTTAACCGAAAGGTTGGTGGTTCGAGTCCACCCGGGGGCGCATTTTTGCTTCTTTTGATGACTTCCGTTGAATGTATGGTAATAAAGCAAAAACTTGAGAGGGCTTCGATTCTCGCTGTTTATGAAATTTTTTGCATGTTTTTAGGTAAAAACTCATTGGTGTACGACCAGGTTTGAACTCGCGAGCTTCGGATCGTATAATATAATTATCTGTAAAAAAAATATTGGTGGATATTTTCACACAACGCCATCTATCCAAACATTATATTACTTTTCTTATTAATTTTTAGTAAAATTTGAATATCCTTCTAACCAGTATCTCAAAATGTTCCTCACGAAAGGAACTTTGGAAGATTTTTTTTTGTGAAAAATCTAGGATTTTATCACTATTAGTTCGCCCCAAGCGAAGATCTCACACGTGATGTCCATATTCACGCCCTGAAGTTTTTTGGACACACTTTATGTACTACGCAGTACATAGGTAGGTACTAGGTATACAGGGTGTAATCGTTAAGTGTGCACAGGCGATTATTCCGTAACTATTGCAGATATCAAAAAACTTTAAACTGATATCGAAAGTACTTTACCTAATGAGTAAAATGACATTAATAACTTTTTAAAAATAAAACGAGAAATATCAAAAAAAAAATACATTAATCACTCCCATACATTTAGTATGAGATAGTAGAAGGGTTTTAGTTTCCTTATTTTAAGTGGAATAGTACCTACTCATTTTACCCTTGTCATTTTATAATTATGTACGATATGAAGGTATTAATGAATTTCAAGTAGATACACGTGTAGATTAATTATCTTACCACTTCAAATTTATAAATAATAAACCTTGTTTCAATATTGTATTGATTTGAACTAGCTGAAAAGCAACATACTAAATAAAAACAAAAAGAAAGATACTCTTTGGTGTACGTTCTAAATTCAAATTCTTTATCGCGGGTTCTCGTTCCCGCCAATTTATTGTATTTTTCAATTTGCGTTAATAATCGTGATTGTTGCATTTATTGATTGAAAAATGGCATATTCCAATACAGAAAAGAGGGACATGTTAAAAATGTACTACAAACATGATTGTAACAATAGGGCGGCCATTATCGCCTACAGAAGAGAGTACCCAGATAGAGAAGTTCCTTCTGGTACGTATTTACGTAAGTTGGATAATAATTTGATAAATTATGGATCTTTTAACAGAAAAAAAGGTTCGAGAACAAGAGCTCCGGAATTTGATAATGACTTAGATAACAATATTATTAACTACGTAGTAGATAATCCACAAGAATCAACGCGTTCAGTGGCCCGATCATTTCCAGTGTCCCACAATTATGTACACAAGTTATTAAAAAAACACAACTTCAAAGCATTTAAGATAAAACCTACTCAAACGCTGCACAATGATGATCCTCCTCGTCGGCTGGTCTATTGCAATTGGCTAGTCAATAATTATGTCAATGTAAGGTCAATTTTATGGACCGATGAAAGTAATGTTTCAAACTGCGGCATTTACAATAGAAAAAACTCGCATTATTGGTCAATTGACAATCCTCGCTTAACTACTGAAGTTAGAGCTCAGGTGCGATTCTCAATTAATGTGTGGTGTGGTATTCTTGGAGATCGGATCATTGGGCCATATTTTTACAGTGGAACCTTAAATGGACAGAGATATTTCTCCTTTGTACAAAACGATATGCCAAGTCTCTTAGAACCAATTCCAGACGATGAAAGAAGGTCGATAATTTTTCAACAAGATGGAGCACCTGCACATAATACAAATGTTGTAATGAATTTCTTACGAAACAATTATAATGGCTTAATAGCCAATAATAGTGCAACCCCTTGGCCTGCCAGATCCCCGGATCTCACGCCTTGTGATTTCTTCCTATGGGGATTTGTCAAAGATCACGTGTACGCTGAGAGAGTACACAGCCTAGAAGAGTTACAGAATCGTGTACGTCGTGCAATTGCTTTAATTACTCCGCAAATGTTAAGGAAAGTTCATTTAGAAACTGTAAATAGAGCTCGTCATTGTATTGCACAAGGAGGACGTCACTTCGAACATATGCTTTGAACACAAAATTTTGTACTTACTAAGAAATAAAATGTATGGGAGTGATTAATGTAATTTTTTTGGATATTTCTCGTTTTATTTTTAAAAAGTTATTAATGTCATTTTACTCATTAGGTAAAGTATTTTCGATATCAGTTTAAAGTTTTTTGATATCTGCAATAGTTACGGAATAATCGCCTGTGCCTGCCTGTGCACACTTAACGATTACACCCTGTATAGGGGCCTATGCTTACGTAAGTTGGTCCTAATCACAAACAAATATTTGATTATCCTACCTAGGTAGGTATTTATACCCGTGCTAAGACGTTTACCTAATTTTACTTTTTTCGTTATATCTCAAAAACTATCCATCCTAGAGTAAAAATAAAAACCATTTTGAAATATACAAGTAAAGCCCTTTTATTTGATACCACTCAATGAATATAAATGGTTTTTTTTCTACTTCAGAACCCAATATCTTTACAACCTTTTCACCGATTAAACTCATTATGCTTCAAATCAAATCTACAGCAGAATCTCTAGATTGGATTAACGGTTCTTAAGTTATGCTCTAACAAACATACAACGCCAAATCGCTTTAGTTGCCACTGAAATCGCTCGCTTCACTTGCTCAATCAATAATTGATTGAGCGAGTGAAGCGTACATTATTATAGGTATAATTCTAGGTCCAGTCCGGTAAATATATTTTCATTTATATTCGTGCACCGTGACTGAACAGGCTATGGCCCTGAATGTATAAATGATGTGCCGTACAAGGAGGTTTGATGTATAATGTGGCAACATTCATGATGTCTTTCTTCGAGGAATTTGCGGACTTTTTAGCGCTGGTGGTGTTACATCCATACTTTCACGTTTATAATATTAGTAAGGATTGGTAGAATATAAAAGATTTGTTAAAAAAATCTCGGCAAAAAGTTATCGTCATGCAGACAGAGTTGCTGGCAACAGCTAGTGTATACTAATATTATAAAGAGGAAAGATTTGATTGTTTGGCATTGAATAGGCTCCGAAATTACTGAACCGATTTGAAAAATTCTTTTACTGTTGGGAAGCTACACTATCCCGGGTGACCTATGCTATATAATATTTTCAAAAAAATTAGGGATCCTTACTAAAACTCCAATAATGTAACCCAAGGTGTAAAGAAACGTTACTCAGTGCGTAACCGCTGTTAGTGTGTGTATTATAAATTTTAATTTTGTATTAAATACCCGTGCGAAGCCGGGGCAGACCGCTAGTCTAAATATATATAATTCAAAGGTGACTGACTGACTGACATAGTGATCTATCAACGCACAGCTCAAACCACTGGACGGATCGGGCTGAAATTTGGCATGCAGGTAGATGTTATGACGTAGGCATCCGCTAAGAAAGGATTTTGATTAATTCTACCCCCAAGGGGATAAAATAGGGGAAGAAAGTTTGTATGAAAAGTCGCGATAATCGACATTCACGCGGGCGAAGCTGCGGGCATCAGCTAGTACTAAATAAAGAGGGAGCTATGAACAAGGCACCATACAATACAATCTCAAAGATCATCTATACGATCCCGGTCATTGACCTTCCACAATAAAAGACATCGTTAGGCTGAAAATGCAGTATTTATTTACAAAAATAAAGCACAACTCAAAATATATGTAAAGTCCATTTTACATACAAACACTATGTAAATTTGACGGACGCTCGCGGTGAGCGACGAACGAGTACTGATTTGAATTTGGAATCTTGAAAGGTCTGACGCGAGCGCGGGCGCAGGCGGGCGGCTCTATTCAATTTTATATTTTACCGTTATTTAAAAAAAAATAACCTTGATTTTGTAGCTCGTCTTTCAAGCTGATTGCATGGAGCAATAAAAGATTGGTTGATATTAAGTTATTTCACGAAGGGTACACTTAAAATTAACTTATATTTTAAGAGATGGACAACATTGTTTGTTGCGAACAATGACGATAGTGAGAACAATAACGAAACTGTTGAGTAGAATGGTCCAGGCGCATTGAACGGTGAATAAGTGGACACGACGCAGACTGCGAAATTCAAAGTCTGAGGATTTTAATATTTTCTACGTTTTATGAGTAATATTACTGGCGTAGATGTAGTTTTGCGATAATTATAAACCATTTGCTACTTTGATTAGGTATTAGTTACTTAGGTACTCGTACCTACTTGGGACGCAGGAAATATTTCAGTAGTTCTTTTTAACCAGTGCGGTGAAAAGTTAATACTACAGGATGTTACCTGACTACTCCCGAAAACTTGGGGGTTAAAGTACCCATTAATATAAACAATTTTATATTGATGAGTACTTTAACCCTCTGAAGTTTTCAGTAGTCTGGTAACACCTGTATGTGAATTTCAATCCAAACAGACCGGAATCTCAAAAGAAATTTTAAAAATAGCAAATTGTTTTAATTTTGCATCAGAGCAAAAAACCACCAAACACCTTAACAAAATCCATTGTACTTATGTAATAAGCACGACACGATTGCGGTCACCCAACATAAAGCATTTGCTTTCTAATCAAGTTTGATTAAGTATAGAGTAAATTCAGTTGAAGATAACTATTTTATTTTGTGTAGATAGGTAATTTTTCGTCAAAATGGCGTCACCCTATAAAGCTGTAATCGATGACGTCACGCTTGTATTCCGGAAATGCTCCCGAACCGTACTTGACATACTTTTACAGGATTACTAAGTTGTGGCACACTGGGACTAGGTTGAGAAATGTCTACAAAGACGGCATTTTGGTAAAGGAGGCGTTCTAATACTTTTAAACTTACGCGATCTGAAAACATTATTATTAGTAAGTAGTATTAAACGGGTATATAACACGTTCTAATTACCTATTTATTTTCCCGAAATAATAGGTAATTAGTAGAAGGCGTTCTGGTAAATTGAATATTTTGATTACTCGTTTGTCTGTGGTCTACTTTACTGAGACGGCCATTTTGGTAAAGGAGGCGTTCTGGTAAATTGAATATTTTGATTACTCGGTTGTCTATGGTCTACTTTACCGAGATGGCCATTTTGGTAAAGAAGGCGTTCTGGTAAATTTAATATTTTCATCTGGTAAGTACTTGGTTTTTTAGTGAACGCAATAAAACTTCAAGGGAAATATCCGCGAAACATAACATCGAAACTCCTTCGTGGATTTGCCAAAAATTGTTTAATCGACTTTATTTTCTCGACGTTTGGGTTAAAACGGTTTAAATTATAATAAAATTTGGAATTAATTAATTAAAATTGTAGATAGCATACCTACGTGCTGCTATGTGAATATTTGATAAAAAAAATTGACACCATTGTCAAACCCCGCCTACCAGAGCACATTTTTTGTGTGGTCATTTTTAGCTCAAAAAATGCTTCCATGTATTTTTGGTTCAATGATCTCCCCAGTGTTATTTTTTTTGTTTTTATTTTCCTGTAGTGTCCGTAAGTTCGAATAAAATCCTATTCTATTCTATTCTATGAGCTCGGTGTATCCTCAACATCACTGGAATCACGTTCAAGAGTTCTCCACTGAGCCACCATTCCTGATACTTAACAGTGATTTAAACTTTTGTAAATAAAATCCGGGGTATCATCCTTCTTCTTCCTGCCCTTTTCGGCACAACAGTGATCTTCTATTTCCCTCTATCATTCGTCATCTCACTCACTCCTTTCTTACCCATGTCATCTTTCACACAGTCCATCCATTTTCTTCGTCCTACCTCTCCCCCTGTATCCATCTACATTCATACCTAATACTCTCCTCATCACATGACATTCATCTCTCATAACATGTCCATACCACGCTAACCTATTACTCCTCATCTTTTCCGTCACCGGCGCCACTTTCAAGCTTCTGGGGTATCATGCGGGTGACCGCTTATGTTTATTTAAGAGATTAATATCGCATAGATAAATGTTACTATGTGCGCAATGCCAGTGCTCTTAAACGGTGAAGGAAAACATCGTGAGGAAACCAGCATACCCTAGAACCAAAAATTCGAAGGTATGTGTCATGTTAGTATTCTTATGAGCGGCGATGGGCTTGCAACCTGTCACGTACGGAATACTAACTACTGTGCAAAATGTGGGCATGTGCCAAATGTCATGTTTGGACGTGCCTCTGACTACCCTCTTTAGATATCCTCAAATATAAGTATTATTTTGTTACTATGTATGTAACCCGTGTTTCAGCAGTGCTGAAGCGTGCGATGATATTGTATGTAACCCGTTCATACTTTTAACGTAAATTTTATTATGTATCTACCTAAATTAGTAAAGTGAACTTACTTTGAAGCTACATCAAGTTTTACAAAATTATTATAAGTAGGTTAATACAATTTTCGAGATAAGTAATACTTGTGTAGGTACTTGTAACTTTCCGCGACTTTTTTCACATATTTTTTTAACAAATTCACAAATTTCCACCTCTCCTCTTTAGAGGTTAAATTTTCACATCTCCTATCCTCTTGGAGGTTAAATTTCCACCTCTTTACACTTCTTTCTATCACTATTTCTTACAAACTAGTGGTGAAAGGAGCAAAATGCGTCAAAGTCTCTTTTTCTGCTCTTTTCCTCTTTTCTCTATGACTTCTTCTTCTTCTTCTTCAATTATGGCATCTGTCTCATAAAGAACAATTTTGCCAGTGTCAAGTGTATTTAATTATAAGTATTGTCAACGTCACAGAGTCATAGTCAAGTTGTCAAGTCAATTTTAAACAAAAGATGGCTGTTTTGTTGAAAATTCTCGGGATTTCCTCCGATGGAATTTGAAGAGAACTATTCACTCTAATTCACATATTTTACACTCGCGTCAAGAACCCGGGCTTTATTGGCAAAATAACCACCAAAATTACGCAATAAAACTCAAAATAACACGAGAAATAATATAAAAACCAGAGCGACGTAGTTGTCAGACAAATGCACCGCAGAAAATCCCTTCTCTATGACTTAATGGTTTAGACTGTGCGTTGATCTATCTGTCAGTCAGTCATTGATGGATTTTTTATATAAGTATTTAGATTAAAATATAGTTTTTTTCAACGCGGATGAACTTCGTAATTCCTGATTTTCCCTACGCTACACCCCCATTGGGGACATGGAAAGTTCCCCGTTTCTCCCCACTTCCATTTGTATGGGGTTGAACGGGAATTGATCGTTATTTGATCACTAATAAATATATTATAACTCTATTAATATTATAAACGCGAAAGTTTGTAAGAATGTATGGATGTATGTTTGTTACTCTTTCACGCTGAAACGGCTGAACGGATCTGAATGAAATTTGACACAGATATAAGTTAAAATCTGAAATAGCATATAATGCTACTTTATATCCCGGGAAAATGTACGGTCTGCAGGATAGATTTGTTTTTGTTTATCAAGGTACCACGCGGGCGAAGCCATGGGCGAAAGTTAGTATATAATAAAATAAATATACATTTTTCGAATAGAAAAACTCTTTTGTATACGACCAGGTTTGAATCCACAACCTTCAGATCGTGAGGCAGGGGTTGCTACCACTACACCACGTGCTCAAATTAAATAAGTTAATAAAGTTTTTTAAACTATTAAAACTCTAAGTCCCAAGCTTCGAACTCACGACCTTAGGATCGAAAAGATGCTAACAACGTCACGTAATAATAAAATAATCGTTCCATAAGTTTGGGGGCCGCCCTATACCTCAAACTTCCATTAACAAGACTAACCCAATGAAAATACAAATAATGGAGTAAGTACTTACTTAAAAAGCACTTGTGATATTTTTATATTGGCAACATTGAAGAGTAGTGTTATTATAGATGGCACATTTTCTGTACATACTTCTCATCAGTTATTATAAAAAGATGGTTGTCCGTCTGTACCTAGAAAATTTATTATTTCTGCTGTTGTTTGAAACAACAATGTTTTGGGTTGAAACAAAAAATAACATTTATTTTCCGTATTAAATTATAAAAATCTTGAAAAGAAACTAATTAAATTCTAAGTTACAACAAAATTTGTTCGTCCGTCTGTAAAACATCTATAATTTTGGCTGCGGGTCGAAACGGAACATAGTTTATTTTAATTGTTGTTTTTTGTATTATAATTGTCATTTTTACCTGACTGCGAAAAAGGAGGGTAATTTGTTTGAGTATGCGAGTTCTTTTTGCTGTCGCTGGAGCCCAAACGGCTGAACCGAATTTGATAAATGAGGCGTTGAATTCGAATGAATTACAAGAATGATACAGGCTACAAAGTGTCAAAAAATCCAATAAGGCAGCTGTAAAAACCAATTATTATTTTTTTGTATCTTTCAGTTGGGTTTTTTGTATTGAAATAAATATTATTAAGTATTTACATAATTTATTTGCTGTTGCTATTAGGATCTACGATGCTTAGCCGAAATAAGTACCTATATTATCCAATCCGTTCATACCAACATGATTTGCTTACGCTAGGCTTCGTACACTCCTTACACTTTATTACTCTACCAAATTGACATTATCTTCCAGTGTCCTTGTGATATTTTTTCATTGGCAACACTGTTTATATAACTTCTTCAAAGAAATTTCGACTGTATATCATTGGGATAAGTGTTATTTTAATAATAAAAGAAATTAAATGTAGAGGAAATAGAAGAATAAATAGGATATATACACTTAAATAAATAAAAGTGAAGAACTTTATCGATATACTAGCTTTAGACCGTGGTTTCACTCGCATGGCAACAAAAATGTAGGCACTAGGTACGAAATAGTTAAAACATCGGTCAAGTGCGAGTCTAACTCGCGCACGAAGGGTTCCGTACGTACCATTATATATAAAAATTGCAAAAAAAATATGTTTGTTGTATGAGAGCCCCCTTAAATATTTATTATATTCTGTTTTTTAGTATTTGTTGTTATTTATCGGCTACAGAAATACATCATCTGTGAAAATTTCAACTGTCTAACTAACACAGTTACAGCAGTTACAGTACAGAGGTACAGCCTGGTGACAGACGGACGGACAGTGGAGTTTTAGTAATAGGGTCCCGTTACACCTTTGGGTACAGAACCCTATAAAATACTGAGGTCGTATATTTCTAAACTAGCTGTCCCGTCCGCGACTTCGTTCACATAAAATATCCAAACTGAGTTTTCACACATCACACAACTCATAAAAATCCCATACTACTTTGACACCCCATTTTACCGCTTTTTGAAGATTATATTGAAAAATCCTGAAACAGGTGTCCATTTATTTTGCATTTACAGTACACAATCAAAGTTTCAAACCAATCGCACCACCCGTTAAAAAGTTCCC
Source organism: Cosmorhoe ocellata (assembly GCA_963675405.1). NCBI lineage: Eukaryota > Metazoa > Arthropoda > Insecta > Lepidoptera > Geometridae > Cosmorhoe > Cosmorhoe ocellata. The sequence goes on from OY776272.1 coordinate 3,470,928, forward strand.
ATACTAACTTTGACACCCCATTTTACCCCTTTTTGAAGGTTATATTGAAAAATCCTGAAACACGTGTTCATTCATTTTGTATTTACAGTGCACAAACAAAGTTTCATGAAAATCGCTCCACGCGTTAAAAAGTTTCTTACTAACTTTATCACCCTTTTTCACCCCCTTAGAGGTGGAATTTCCAAAAATCCCGCCTCAGTGGGTGGTTTTGTTATAAAAGGAAACCACCTTCCAAATTTCAGCTTTCTATCTTCAGCGGTTTCGGCTCGGCGATGATCAATCAGTCAGTCAGGTTAAGCTCTTATATAGGTATAGATAGTGTAAACAAACCATAAAAGTACCGCGCTATACGTTGCTAATTTCTGTGATTATGACATTGTGCCCCGCTGTTGTGCCTCGAATTATTTGTCCCACCGAAAGCCCCACTTTTGATAATAACCCTGTGAACACTTCAAATAACAATTTTCTGCTTTTAGTATTAATAATAAGTACTTACCTAATTCCCTAATTCTACCTTTCAAATATTAAAGGTTCTATCAAAAAGCTCTTATTGTAAATTAATCTGCTTAACTTTGTAAACAGGTCCCTAGAGGTAGTCATAAATAGCTGCACAACCTATGCGAACGTAGCTTTACAATCAAAACTAAATACGCACACAACGCCAACAAAAAATGATACACAATATCAACAAAAAGTCTTAAGCATGTTTTTGGGGTGTTATACGAGTATAGATGCTGCCATTATGCTGTTTAAAAATGTTCAAACATTTTCTAACACTAATTCATTTACTAACAAATGTTAGGAATGGTTACATTCTGTTAGAGTTTGTTAAATGTTTTAAGTGCTCCTACACTGATGGAAAATGTTTACAAACATTTATAACATTTGAAAAATCAGCTCGCTCGCAGTTTGGATTTACATTTAAATTTAAATACTTCATGACTTTAGATTTTTTCTTTTTTTCTTTTCTTGTCAGCTTGTTTATGTTGTTACTCTTGTTACATGCCTATACTTATGTACCTATTGTGTGTTGCAGAAGCAAATAAACGTTTATCTATCTATCTATCATTTTGTTACAATTTGAAATGTTTAGGTACTAACATAATCTAACATGAAAACATTTTATAACATTGTGATCGTATGTTTCTTACCAAAATTGTTTACTAAAGTTTGCAAACATTTTTGAAAAGCATTGTGGGCGCAAAAAAATTGCTGTTTCATACATTTTAGACAAGTAGGTATTGATCTTTTGCATGGAATAGCTGTTTTTAACGCTCACAGTGTTGGTTTCTTAGAAAAAATTGTTTATATTGATGGGTACTTTATAACCCCCTGAAGTTTTCGGTAGTACCTAGTCTGGTAGCACCCTGTATAGCCTTAGTTGTGAAGGTAATTATGACCTGTTATAAGATCTTACTCTTGAGACTACTGGTTCTGGCGAGTAGAGAATTATCATCTCGTTACTGTATAGAACAAGGTCATTTTATTTTAAGATAATAGAAACAGACTTTTAATATTTAGGGTACCGTATCTCATAAGAAATTAAGAAACCCTTTTAAGATCGCTGGTGGATTTTGACTAATGAAGTGTATTGTCTGGAGTAAAAGAGTTACTTGTGCTATACAAAATGTCAAAATATATAAAATATACCTACAGCCGCTGTAAATATCTATTTTTAGTTACGTATAGTCGGGTTTTTTTTAATTTTTGTATTAAATGCTATAATAAAAAAAAATACATGATCCCGACTGTAATCCCCAGGCTCAGTAGATATCTCCTCAGATATCTTATTACTTAGATCTAAAGGGGGTAGTCAGAGGCACGTCCGAAGTTGATATTTGGCACAGTATTCCGTACGTGACAGGTCGCAAGCCCATCGCCGCTTATAAGAATACTAAACCTATGTATGACACACACCTTTGAATTTTTAGTTCTAGGCTACGCCGGTTTCCTCACGATGTTTTCCTTCACCGTTCAAGAGCACTGGCATTGCGCACATACATTTTTCGAATAGAAAAACTCATTGGAGCACGACCAGGTTTGAACCCACGACCTTCGAATCGTGAAGCAGGAGTGCTACCACTACACCACCAGTGCTCTTATATAATAATATCATCTTAGTAAATAAATCATGATAAAATAAATGCTTCACTGTTTAACTAATATTAAACTAACATTATTTATTTATACGTTACATAGGAAGTAGGTAAGTACATAGAAGTGATCAGTAAATGTGCCTATGTAAATAAACTGATAAATTATTAATCCTGTAATCATTTAATCCGTAAGCAAAATAGTCCCTTAATAAGGAGAGGTTTCTAAAAAACGGCCGCTATAAAACTGGCCGTAAAATAGCGTTTAATAGTTATTTATTTTTATATTATACTAGCTACCCGCTCGCAACTCCGTTTGTGTTTTTTTTTAAATGAATTTCTTTAAAATACAAAATACGTCAACCATCAATTTTTATTTTTACATCTTATTACGTATCTTGATATATCAATAACTAGCTTATAATAACTAGCAATAACCCACGGCTTCGCCCGCGTGGTACTTTGAAAAATTAAAACAAATCTATCCCGCGGGAACCGTACATTTTCCGGGATAAAATGTAACCTATGTGTTATAATAATATAAATAAATAATAAATAATGCTGGACAATCCACAAAGCATCATCTAGTCCCAAAGTAAGCTACTCAAAGCTTGTGTTATGGGTACTAGATAACTGATATATTTAATACATATTATATACATAGATATATATGTATATATTTTTATTATACATAGAAAACACCCAGACCAACGGAACAAACTTCTGCAGATCGTACACAAATTTGTTCCGCGGCGGGAATCGAACCCGCAACCTCTTGCGTCGCAGGCGGACTCTCGCCCGCTGCGCCACAGAGGTCGTCGTGTTATTCCAGACAATAATCTATATCTGTGCCAAATTTCATTTAGATCCGTTCAGCCGTTTTAGTGTGAAAGAGTAAGGCTGGTTACAGTGCTTGACCGATCGTCGGTGCGCACGGTCGGTCCTGACGATACGCACGGACCGACCGTCAGTTTGTATCATTCAGTGCTCTCCTGACCAACAAACTGACCAAATGAAAATTGATACAGACATCCGTCGTCGGTCCGTACGGTCGGTCCAACGATCGGTGCAGCACTGAACGCGTTCATACGTTTCCATAGCGCGTCGGCCGACCGACGGCCGTATGCGCACGCGCTCGACCGACGGTCCGCGTACGCAGTGCGTAGCAATATACGCGTGCGTACGGTCGGTCCAGCACTGTACGAATTTATGGATTTTCATATTAATGACAAGCGCGACCGACATACGGACCGACGATCGGTCGAGCACTGTAACCAGCCCAAACATACATCCAGACATCCAGACATCCTTACAAACTTTCGCGTTTATAATATTAGTAGGATTATAATAGGAAAATTGACACTAGATTTTCTAGATTACCTAGATTTCCACCCATCACCGCTGTTAAGTAAACACTGGTTTAAGGGTAAAACCTTTCATCCCTTCAAAATACTTACAAATAGTCCTGTCAAGTCTACAGTCCGAATAATCCCTGTTATTTTGACCCTTATTACAAGGGACATAAGGAGTTTTTGTCTGTCTGTACGTAATTAGGCACACGTCAGACAGGTGAAATGGGTAAAATCGGGTGTAATATATAATTACGTTAAATAAAGTGTTCGGTACTAACTGTTCTCGATAGTATCTCTTTGTAGAGTCAAGTTTTAATACATTCTAGTTTGAATCTATTTAGATAAAAAGGTTTTTATTGTCAGTAAGTAATCTTATAAGCGGCGATGGGATTACAACCTATCACGTTCCAAGTACCTTTTAACTGAGCCTCATAACGGATTCGTTCATTATATAAGATTTAAATAGGAAATATCCTAGATTATATTATAATGTATTATAATAAAATATGATCACGACTGTAATCCCCAGGCTCGGTAGATATCTCCTCAGATCTTTAGTTACTTAGATCTTTGAGGATATCTAAAGGGGGTAGTCAGAGGCAAGTCCAAACATGACATTTGGTACATGCCCACATTTTGCACAGTAGTTAGTATTCCGTACGTGACAGGTTGCAAGCCCATCGCCGCTTATAAGAATACTAACCTATGACACATACCTTCGAATTTTTGGTTCTAGGGTATGCCGGTTTCCTCACGATGTTTTCCTTCACCGTTTAAGAGCACTGGCATTGCGCACATAAATTTTTCGAATGGAAAAACTCATTGGTGCACGATCAGGTTTGAACCCACGACCTTCGGATCGTGAGGCAGGGCTGCTACCATTACACCACCAGCGCTCTTAAGAGTATAATAAGAGTAAAATATATTATACATACCTTACTCTTAAGAGTAAAGTATATATTTAGAATTTAGAATATACTTTAATAATATATTTTTTCCCGTTTTTACAACATTTTTTATGGATGCTCCGCTCCTATTGGAGCGTGATGGAGCACGATATAATAATTCAATTCGAACTTATACGGCCGGCGCGCTTTCTAGAGTAGCGAGCGGGAACGCAAGTGAGCGGCATCGAATCTACTTGTGCGTGCGCGGCTAACGGACTTTGATTGTTTTTCGGTGGTAAAAACGTGTGCAAATTGTAATTTTATATGTTTTATCGTGTACTTTCTTTTATAAATATACTCCTAAAGTGTTAGTGAGTGTTTTCCTTCCGAACCCTGAGATAGCCAGTCGGGCAACGTTAAAAACTAGTATTTCCTGAGATTAGTTCAACCAAACAAACAGATAGTACTTATAAAGATTTTAGTACTTTATACATAGTACCTGAATGACCGAGCCTCGCTCGGTGTTTTTTGGTAAATCGTGTTTTTTGAAAATGAAACCTAGTTAGATCGATTCATCGCCCCCAAAACCCTCTGCATACTAAATTTCATGAAAATCGTTGGAGCCGTTTCCGAGATTCAGATTATAACATATTCAAATTCAAATTCAAGTACCTATAAGATAAAAAATAATGCATCAACATTAAAAACTAACGGCTAATAGGTATATTTCTTCTCTTGTTTGAACGATAGCAGTAGTTGGTGGTCGATTTTTATTATATTGTATTTTTCTTATATATCGTCTGTTTTATCGATTCGTTCGAGAACTGATAGTAGGTGCCTCTCTGTCGCCATATTGCCGATCAGTCGGGAAGAAACCGAGATACCGTTGCCATGGCAACGCTACCACCTACCCGCATCCAGCAATTAGTTGAGTCTAACGAAAGGAATGCTGTTTCGGAAAATGTGTTTTTTTGCTACAAGAATCATTATTTTATGTATTTTAACTCTTAAGCCACAGAAAAAATAAATAAAAACTAGCTTCCGCTCGCGGCTTCGCTCACGTGGTACCTATCTATACTAATATTATCTATACTCTATACTAATATTATATAGAGGAAAGTTTTGTAGTTTTGTGTTTTTGTTTTTAACGAATAAATTCAAGAACTACTGGTCCGATTTCAAAAATTCTTTCACTGTTAGAATGCTACGTTAACCCTGAGTAACATAGGCTATATTTTATGTAGGTACGTCGCGAGCAAAGCCGCGTACGGAAGCTAGTATAAAATATAGCCTATGTTTATCCTGAAAGTTCATTCTGCTGTGTGATTCTGTAAGAGCTCATTCTAAACTTCGAATCTGAATCCGCTGTGAGTTTCTTGATTGGCATTCTAAAAACTCGATTGATAATTCGAATTTACACTAGCGCCACTCTTGCGAGCGTGTCGAGCGAGTTGAACTAAATTGACGGCGAGATTTTGACAGATAAAGTATGAGATGACGTAAGAAGTCAAGTCACTTCGACACTCGCTTCGCACTCGAACCCGATTCAAAGTGTCAAATAAAAAGATCAATGTCAAATGTCATTTTGAACCCTAGGCGAAGTGAGAGTGAATAGCGATGTGAGATGCGAGTTGATGTTTGAATTTTACAGAATCGACGTACTGAACGTTGGTGAAAGAATTTTTCAAATCGGTCCAGTAGTTTCGGAGCTAATTTCAAACAAATCTTTTTGATATCAATTAATTGGGAAATATCTATGGAGTGCAAAAAGAGTCATCCATCCTATGACCATGTTAGGGTAGAGTATAAATGTTTTTAAAATTTTTAATTTTGTATTATTATTTTAATCATTTATAATATACTAGCTTCCGCCCACGGCTTCGCCCGCGTGATACCTTGAAAAACAAAAATATATCTATCCCACGGGAACCATACATTTTTTCGGGATAAAATTTCGACTTTCGACACGATTTCGGGCCTATGTGTTATTCCAGACCATAATCTATATCTGTGGTTCAGCCGTTTTAGCGTGAAAGAGTAACAAACATACATCCATCCATACATTCTTTCAAATTTTCACGTTTATAATATTAGTAGGATTCTAAATTTATAATTGAGTGTTATAAATAAATTTAAAAGTTATGTGGCTTTGTCTAGGCATGGTTTGTTGTCTAATAACAATTATGATAATGGTAAAATTTGAGTAGGTATTCATTATAATAAGACGAAGAATATAACTAACTTAAAACCAATATTGAAAAAGGCTAGACTACGCCTAAGCAGATTTTGAGTAGCCAGAAAGAGAGAGAAGTTGATAGACGGAGAGCGGAATACATTTCAGCGTAATTGGAGATCCTTTCGACAAACCAACAAACATCATCTGCATACTTAGATATATATATATATATATTTAAATAATACCATAGAAATGAAACTGCAACTTTGGCTTATTCTCGACTAGCATTTGCCTGCGGTTTCGCCCGCGTGGTAACTTGTTAAATTATAGCATAGGTGCTATTCCAGATTATAATCTAACTCTTTGCTAAATTTCATGCAGATCCGTTCAGCCGTTTTAGCATGATTGAGTAACAAAATTGAGAAGGGTATGCTAAGATGGTTTGGGCATGTAGAAAGGATGGATGAAAGGAGAATGACGAAACAGTTGTATAAGGAGAGTGTGAATGGAACAGTTGGAAGGGGAAGACCACGACGTACGTACCTCGATCAAATTGGGGACGTACTAGAGAAAGGCCAGGTCCAGAGTACCCTTAACCGACGCGCATGTATGAAGAATGTAATGAGAATGAATGAAGCAAAAGAAGTATGTCTGGATCGTAGCAAGTGGAGATCCGTGGTCTCTGCCTACCCCGTTGGGAAACAGGCGTGATTTTATGTATGTATGTATGTATGAGTAACAAACATCCATCCAAACTTTTGCATTTATAATATGAGTAAGATAAGATAAAATAGTAAGAGATAACATGACCCCAAAGACTTATAACCCTCTCTCTTCTTGCGATTTAATTAAATAAATAAATTTTGTTTTTTTTTTTGAGAACATTTTGTTATCATTTTATAATAATTTTATTTATCTACGTAGGTTTTATGGAATTATAAATATGGAATTTATTTAGAACAAGCTTGAAACTTTGACGTTTCTGAAACAGGATGGTTTGTGAGAGCTTGTGGTAAGGTTTCTGGAGTTTCACTTCTAGCCGGTAATAAAAATCTAATTAGGTTTTGAACTAGGGCCGAGCGGGCAAGTAAACATTAATAAACCCAAAATCCTTAAAATAATAAGACCTAGATTAGTTTGATCAGTAAATGTCTGTAGAAGAGAAATTAGAATCTAGATATTAGAATTTACTAGCTTCCGCACGCGGCTCCGCTCCCGTGGCACCTACCCAGATAAAAAGTATGTATTATTCCATGTCGTGAACTACGCGTATTCAAAGTTTCATCCAGATCCGTTCAGCCGTTTCAGGGAGAAAGAGTAACAAACTTCCAAACTTTCGCATGGAATTAGGCAATAACAGATTTGACGTCTTTCTATTTGGACGAATTGCTCACTTGCTAGTTAGACGTTTTGGTACCACTTTTCTTATTCTTTCGAACCAGTGTATCTAGTAAAAGGATTTAAATGCGCCCCTTTGCAATGTCCAATTATGAAAAAGGACAAAATAGTCCAAAAATATCCATTCTTAAAAATGCCCATACACCCCAAAAACATTACCCTCTATTTTCGTTTCACAGTCGGGTAAAAAGAGCAAAGAAATTATCAAGATTTTCGACTTTTTTAATTTGTACCAATTTTCTAAGTCCATTCTAACGAAATTGAAGTCAATAACAGCAAAGTCAATTTGGTCCCGTAATAAAGCCGGTGCCACACTCGGTCATAAATAAATCCACGGCCGAAATCGATAACCAGACGGAGAGGGGCGAACGGGGCCGTTCCTCTTGGCCCCGGAATACATCCCCTTGAAAAAATGATGCCCATCATCTTCCTGTCTTTTTCCCACGTTATGTTTGTTAAGTTCGGCACAACACGTTTTTCGTTCGACGATTACGACGATTCAACGAACGATTTAATAGTCGATTCCACGATCGATTAATTAGTCGATTTCACGGTCGATTTGTTAGTCGATTAGTAAGTCGATTCCGCAATGGATAATTTAGTCGATTCCACGATCGATTATTTAGTCGATTTCACGATCGATTATTTATTCGATTTCACGATCGATTAATAGTCGATTCCACGATCGATTAGTTAGTCGATTAATTAGTCGATTTAACGATCGATTAATTAGTTGATTCCACGATCGATTAGTTAGTCGATTCTACGATAAATTATTTAGTCGATTCCACAATCGACTATTTAGTCGATTCCACAATCGACTATTTAGTTGATTCCAAGATCGATTAGTTAGTCGATTTATTAGTCGATTTTACTATCGATTAGTTAGTCGATTCCATGATCGATTAGTAAGTCGATTCCATGATCGATTATTAAGTCGATTTCACGATCGATTAATTAGTCGATTTCACGAACGATTAGTTAGTCGATTCCACGATGGATTAGTTAGTCGATTCCACGACCGATTATTTAGTCGATTTCACGATCGATTTATTAGTCGATTCCACGATCGATTAGTAAGTCGTTTCCACGATCGATTAGTTAGTCGATTTCACGATCGATTTGTTAGTCGATTCCATGATCGATTAGTTAGTCGATTCCATGATCGATTATTGAGTGGATTTCACGATCGATTAATAGTCGATTTCACGATCGATTTGTTAGTCGATTCCATGATCGATTAGTTAGTCGATTCCATGATCGATTATTGAGTGGATTTCACGATCGATTTATTAGTCGATTCCACGATGGATTAGTTAATCGATACCACGATCGATTATTTAGTCGATTTCACGATCGATTCATTAGTCAATTTCACTTTCGATTATTTAGTCGATTCCACGATCGATTTATTAGTCGATTTCACGATGGATTAGTTAATCGATACCACGATCGATTATTTAGTCGATTTCACGATCGATTCATTAGTCGATTTCACTTTCGATTATTTAGTCGATTCCACGATCGATTAATTAGTTGATTTCACGATGGATTAGTTAATCGATACCACGATCGATTATGTAGTAGATTTCACGATCGATTCATTAGTCGATTTCACTTTCGATTATTTAGTCGATTCCACGATCGATTAATTGGTTGATTTCACGATCGATTAGTTAGTCGATTTCACGATCGATTAATTAGTCGATTCCACGATCGATTAATTAGTTGATTTCACGATCGATTAGTTAGTCGATTTCACGATCGATTAATTAGTTGATTCCACGATCGATTATTTAGTCGATTTCACGATCGATTCATTAGTCGATTCCACGATCGATTAAATAGTTGATTTCACGATCGATTAGTTAATCGATACCACGATCGATTATTTAGTCGATTTCACGATGGATTAGTTAATCGATACCACGATCGATTCATTAGTCGATTCCACGATCGATTAATTTGTTGATTCCACGATCGATTAATTAGTTGATTTCACGATGGATTAGTTAATCGATACCACGATCGATTAATTAGTCGATTTCACGATCGATTCATTAATCGATACCACGATCGATTCATTAGTCGATTCCACGATCGATTAATTAGTTGATTCCACGATCGATTAATTAGTTGATTTCACGATGGATTAGTTAATCGATACCACGATCGATTAATTAGTCGATTTCACGATCGATTCATTAGTCGATTCCACGATCGATTAATTAGTTGATTTCACGATCGATTAGTTAATCGATACCACGATCGATTATTTAGTCGATTTCACGATCGATTCATTAGTCGATTTCACTTTCGATTATTTAGTCGATTCCACGATCGATTTATTAGTCGATTTCACGATGGATTAGTTAATCGATACCACGATCGATTATTTAGTCGATTTCACGATCGATTCATTAGTCGATTCCACTTTCGATTATTTAGTCGATTTCACGATCGATTCATTAGTCGATTTCACTTTCGATTATTTAGTCGATTTCACGATCGATTAGTTAATCGATACCACGATCGATTATTTAGTCGATTTCACGATGGATTAGTTAATCGATACCACGATCGATTCATTAGTCGATTCCACGATCGATTAATTAGTTGATTTCACGATCGATTAGTTAATCGATTCCACGATCGATTAATTAGTTGATTTCACGATCGATTAGTTAATCGATACCACGATCGATTATTTAGTCGATTTCACGATCGATTCATTAGTCAATTTCACTTTCGATTATTTAGTCGATTCCACGATCGATTTATTAGTCGATTTCACGATGGATTAGTTAATCGATACCACGATCGATTATTTAGTCGATTTCACGATCGATTCATTAGTCGATTTCACTTTCGATTATTTAGTCGATTTCACGATCGATTCATTAGTCGATTTCACTTTCGATTATTTAGTCGATTCCACGATCGATTTATTAGTCGATTTCACGATGGATTAGTTAATCGATACCACGATCGATTATGTAGTCGATTTCACGATCGATTAATTGGTTGATTTCACGATCGATTAGTTAGTTGATTCCACGATCGATTAATTAGTTGATTTCACGATCGATTAATTAATCGATACCACGATCGATTATTTAGTCGATTTCACGATCGATTCATTAGTCGATTTCACTTTCGATTATTTAGTCGATTCCACGATCGATTTATTAGTCGATTTCACGATGGATTAGTTAATCGATACCACGATCGATTATTTAGTCGATTTCACGATCGATTCATTAGTCGATTTCACTTTCGATTATTTAGTCGATTTCACGATCGATTCATTAGTCGATTTCACTTTCGATTATTTAGTCGATTCCACGATCGATTTATTAGTCGATTTCACGATGGATTAGTTAATCGATACCACGATCGATTATTTAGTCGATTTCACGATCGATTCATTAGTCGATTTCACTTTCGATTATTTAGTCGATTCCACGATCGATTAATTAGTTGATTTCACGATGGATTAGTTAATCGATACCACGATCGATTATGTAGTCGATTTCACGATCGATTCATTAGTCGATTTCACTTTCGATTATTTAGTCGATTCCACGATCGAATAATTGGTTGATTTCACGATCGATTAGTTAGTCGATTTCACGATCGATTAATTAGTCGATTCCACGATCGATTAATTAGTTGATTTCACGATCGATTAGTTAGTCGATTTCACGATCGATTACTTAGTCGATTCATTAGTCGATTCCACGATCGATTAGTTAGTTGATTCCACGATCGATTATTTAGTCGATTTCACGATCGATTCATTAGTCGATTCCACGATCGATTAAATAGTTGATTTCACGATCGATTAGTTAATCGATACCACGATCGATTATTTAGTCGATTTCACGATGGATTAGTTAATCGATACCACGATCGATTCATTAGTCGATTCCACGATCGATTAATTTGTTGATTCCACGATCGATTAATTAGTTGATTTCACGATGGATTAGTTAATCGATACCACGATCGATTAATTAGTCGATTTCACGATCGATTCATTAATCGATACCACGATCGATTCATTAGTCGATTCCACGATCGATTAATTAGTTGATTCCACGATCGATTAATTAGTTGATTTCACGATGGATTAGTTAATCGATACCACGATCGATTAATTAGTCGATTTCACGATCGATTCATTAGTCGATTCCACGATCGATTAATTAGTTGATTTCACGATCGATTAGTTAATCGATACCACGATCGATTATTTAGTCGATTTCACGATCGATTCATTAGTCGATTTCACTTTCGATTATTTAGTCGATTCCACGATCGATTTATTAGTCGATTTCACGATGGATTAGTTAATCGATACCACGATCGATTATTTAGTCGATTTCACGATCGATTCATTAGTCGATTCCACTTTCGATTATTTAGTCGATTTCACGATCGATTCATTAGTCGATTTCACTTTCGATTATTTAGTCGATTTCACGATCGATTAGTTAATCGATACCACGATCGATTATTTAGTCGATTTCACGATGGATTAGTTAATCGATACCACGATCGATTCATTAGTCGATTCCACGATCGATTAATTAGTTGATTTCACGATCGATTAGTTAATCGATTCCACGATCGATTAATTAGTTGATTTCACGATCGATTAGTTAATCGATACCACGATCGATTATTTAGTCGATTTCACGATCGATTCATTAGTCAATTTCACTTTCGATTATTTAGTCGATTCCACGATCGATTTATTAGTCGATTTCACGATGGATTAGTTAATCGATACCACGATCGATTATTTAGTCGATTTCACGATCGATTCATTAGTCGATTTCACTTTCGATTATTTAGTCGATTTCACGATCGATTCATTAGTCGATTTCACTTTCGATTATTTAGTCGATTCCACGATCGATTTATTAGTCGATTTCACGATGGATTAGTTAATCGATACCACGATCGATTATGTAGTCGATTTCACGATCGATTAATTGGTTGATTTCACGATCGATTAGTTAGTTGATTCCACGATCGATTAATTAGTTGATTTCACGATCGATTAATTAATCGATACCACGATCGATTATTTAGTCGATTTCACGATCGATTCATTAGTCGATTTCACTTTCGATTATTTAGTCGATTCCACGATCGATTTATTAGTCGATTTCACGATGGATTAGTTAATCGATACCACGATCGATTATTTAGTCGATTTCACGATCGATTCATTAGTCGATTTCACTTTCGATTATTTAGTCGATTTCACGATCGATTCATTAGTCGATTTCACTTTCGATTATTTAGTCGATTCCACGATCGATTTATTAGTCGATTTCACGATGGATTAGTTAATCGATACCACGATCGATTATTTAGTCGATTTCACGATCGATTCATTAGTCGATTTCACTTTCGATTATTTAGTCGATTCCACGATCGATTAATTAGTTGATTTCACGATGGATTAGTTAATCGATACCACGATCGATTATGTAGTCGATTTCACGATCGATTCATTAGTCGATTTCACTTTCGATTATTTAGTCGATTCCACGATCGAATAATTGGTTGATTTCACGATCGATTAGTTAGTCGATTTCACGATCGATTAATTAGTCGATTCCACGATCGATTAATTAGTTGATTTCACGATCGATTAGTTAGTCGATTTCACGATCGATTACTTAGTCGATTCATTAGTCGATTCCACGATCGATTAGTTAGTCGATTCCACGATTGATTATTTAGTCGATTTCACGATCTATTAAATGTCGATATCACGATCGATTAGTTAATCGATTTCACGATCGATTAATAGTCGATTTCACGGTCGATTTGTTGGTCGATTAATTGGTCGATTTTACTATCGATTAGTTAGTCGATTCCATGATCGATTAGTAAGTCGATTCCATGATCGATTATTTAGTCGATTTCACGATCGATTCATTAGTCGATTTTACGATCGATTCATTAGTCGATTTCACGATCGATTATTTAGTTATTTCACGATCGATTAGTTAGTCGATTCCACAATCGACTATTTAGTTGATTCCACGATCGATTAGTTAGTCGATTAATTTGTCGATTTTACTATCGATTAGTTAGTCGATTTCACGATCGATTAATAGTCGATTTCACGATCGATTTGTTAGTCGATTAATTAGTCGATTTCACGATGAGAGTGAAATAAAGTCAAATTCGCACTTATAATTGTTTTAAAATCCAAAAATTTATAAAATGTCCGAAATATTCTAAAACCTAACACTAAGTACCTATGTAGTGAAGTTAGATGTTATGATTCAAGTGCTGTTAGGAACACGCCTCAGAGAGAGGATGGCGTCTCGTGTCATTTACCTGTCCTCATTAAGCGTGCTTTAGGTAGTACCTATCTTACTTCCGGTTCGTGCCGGAAGTTCTATGCTCGTTTGTTATCTTACTAAAAACCTACTTAATATCAACTGAACGGATTTTCATGTAATTTCTAACAGTGGACAGTGGAATTAACACCAATATTCTGCTAATATTGGTGTTAATTCTATTCAAATTCAATTCGATTCAAATCAGTATTCGTATTACAAAAAAGGGCAATTCGTGCCATTTACAAAATGAAACCGAGGGACTCTTTAAAAGAAAAATTTTAAGAAATTAATATTCTCACAGTAGCGGCACAATATATATACGAATATTTACTGTACGCTCATAAGAATAGGGATAGACTTCAGAAAAACTGCGTTGTACATGGAATCAATACTAGGAACAAACATAAATTATTAATCCCTAAGTTTCGGTTACAAAAAGTGAACGGGTCATTTATGGGGAACGTGATACGTTTCTATAATAAACTTCCTATAAATGCAACTAAACTTCCAGTTAGAAAATTCAAAGCTTTCATTAAAAATAATCTCTTAAAGAAAGCATATTATAATATAAATGAATATATTGATGATAGGAACTCATGGCCCGATGTCGCTCCGCCCTCCGACAGCTATCCAATTTGCAATGTAAACGCTGTCCTTTTGTTTTATGTATTTATGTTCTGTTTTGTCTTTTGTTTTTATGTTATTATTATGAGATAATCTTGATTACATTTTTTTGTAAGAAGGATCATACAAAAAAGCGCTAGGACCGAGACGAGTTTCTTGCCTGTTCTTCTCGTACTTGGGTTAGGTTGGAATTGGCACATAGATTCACCTAGCATGTAAGACGTTTCAAAGTGATCCTTGTGATTGTACTGAATAAATATTTTTCAATTTCAATTTCAATTAATCTAAAAAGAAATTGATTAGGAGTCGTACCCTTATCAATTTATCGAGATAAATTACTACGTATAACTATTACAGATCACCGGGGTACGACCTTATTTGGTTCACAAGAAAGACCAAATTAGCGTAACAATTCTAAATGACAGTATTAAAAAGCTAAAATTGAAATTTGGGCAGTGAACGGACAATACATGGAAGTATTTCTTCAGCTAAAAAATGACCCTACAATAGAGTCCTGGTAGGCGTGGCGTGTCAGTTTTGCCTAAGAATTATATCCAAAATTTACACAAGCTTATTACACGTTCCACGGCAATTTAAACCCAAACGTCGAGGGAATAAAGTCAAAATTAATCAATTTTTTTAATTGCTTAAAAAAATTCACACTTGAAATTTTGTGTCATTTTTCGTGGATATTTCCCTTGAAGAAATGCTTTCGTTTTTTTCACATACACCTTAAACACATTATCCTCCGTTTTTGCATTCGGGTAAAAAGTATTGAAAACTCGAATAGGTACTTATATTTTTTTGGATTTTTATTAAGTAGGTTTACATTTTTAACGAGCGTCAAAAAATACCACATTTTCATATACTTACAAAAGGTTATTTGGTAATTTTAGAAAAGCCAAATTTCAAAGAGAAAAAATATCCTGAAATTTTTGTTGAAATAAGTAAGTACCTTCCTCATTATGAGATGATGAAATTTCTTGAAATTGTGAATATTTTGTGAAAATTTGATTAAAGCTGATGAAGGGAAACTACTGGACATAAATTATGCAAATAAGGGTTTTCAGGATTTTCAGTACATCGGTTTCCTGAAATACTGAAATACTATGACGGTCGTGCTATTAGCGGCAACGTTATACTCCAGATTAGTGCACTGGTCTTGTAGTGGTAGCCCTGTCTCACAACCTGGGGCCTCACCACGAATTTTTAAATACATTACCGAATTAATATTACATTGTTATTTCGTACTATAACCTATGCAAATTGTATGGAAGTAGTGACGTTTCTATAATGGAATAGTTACGGAATCATTCTGGAAGATTTCGTGGTAACGCCTCTGAAGGTCGTGAAACTTATCAAGCGCCTCTTTTTTTCACGAATCTTCATGTTTCAACTTAAGTACCTACCTATGTCTCGCCTGATACGGCAAAAATTTTAAATTTGGTCTATAAAAGTGGTGTACATTTTTTAGGTTTTATCGATACTCCACTACAAAGAATATGTTGTTGTGTAAGTGTATCAAAACTAATTCGGCGCCTCTATTGTCTTGGCGCCTGTGTGCGCCGCACACTTCGCACATAGGGGCGGCTCGGCCCTGGTCGTGGGTTCAAACTTGGTCGTGCACCAATGAGTTTTTGTATTCAGAAATTTCAGTGCGCAATGTCACGAAGGAAAACATCGTGAGGAAACCGGCATACCCTAGAACCCAAAGTTCGAAGGTGTTTGTCATATGTTAGTATTCTTATAAGCGGCGATGGATTTGCAACCTGTCACGTATAAACCATGACTGTAATCCCCGGGCTCGGTAGATATCTCCTCAGATCTCTAGTTACTTAGATCTTTGAGGATATCTAAAGAGTCAGAGGCACGTCCGAACATAATAAGCAAATGCCCACATTTTGCCAAAATAATACTGAGTAGGTAGGTACCTGGTTGACCGAACTTTACTCAGTTTTTTTTGGTAATCGATATTTTCTAAAAGTGAAACTCGATTTATCGCCCCCGAAACTCCCTACATACCAAATTTCTTGAAAATCGTTGGAGCATTTTATGAGATTCAGATTAAAAACATACATTTATACAAGAATTGCTCGTTTAAAGGTACATTAAGGTATTTATACCCACATAGGTATGATATTAAAACTTATGGTGTTTCCCTTAAAATTTCCCGGCCCTGTATCATAAAATGACAATGGTTTATCTTGTATTTTCGGGAAATGGGCCCCGTACCTACTAGAGCTTGGCTTAACCTAAATTTAAAGAAAACAGACTCGGATTAAGCGCTCTGCCCCTAACCGAGGCTTGCACATCGCCGTTAGCGAGTTGAACCCTGATTTTACTGCTCCTCCTTCTTCTTCCCATCGTGTAGGTACCAGTAATTTACGGACCAGTGTGGTGAAAGTGCATCAACGGCTCTCTGTCTTTCAATTATGTCTTCAAACTTCAACGACATTCCGATTTCAACAGTAATACAATAAAGATGAAAGATTTTTGGATATTGTATGTTTGTATTGAATTAACTCAAAAAGTACTGGACCTATTTTAATAATTCTTTCACCATTAAAATGCTACAATATCTCTGAGTAACATAGGCTTTATTTTATATAAAAAAATAGAGATACTATTTTATCCGTGTGCGGTCCGGGGACATAGGTCTTTAAGTCAAATTACCGACCTGTACGTCGATTCTGTAAAATTCAAACATCATCTCGCATCTCTCATCGCAATTCACTCTCACTTCGCCTAGGGTTCACAATGACATTTGACATTGACCTTTTTATTTGACACTTTGAATCGGGTTCAAGTGCGAAACTAGCGTCGAAGTGACTTGGGAATTACCGTATAGAATGCCCTTCTTACGTCATCTCATACTTAATCTATCAAAATCTCCTCGTCAATTTAGTTCAACTCGCTGACACGCTCGCAAGAGTGGCGCTAGTGTAAATTCGATTTATCAACCGAGTTTTTAGAATGCCAATCAAGAAACTCACAGCGGATTCAGATTCGAAGTTTAGAATGAGGTCTTACAGAATCACAAAGCTGAACATATTTATGACTTTATGTTAAAATAGCAACGTAGGTACCATATCATCTGAAAGTCAAAATGCCTTGGACCCCAAAATGCCTGAAATTTATTATGCCTGAATGTTTATAAGATTGATTAAGAAAATGAACATCAATGTACAGTCGTGCACCAAAAAAAACTTATAAAATTAACTGTTTTCCTTCACTGTTTGAGAGGACTGATAATAGATGTTTTGAAAGTAAAAACTCATTGGTGCACAACTGGATACCTACGAACCCACGACTTAGGATCGGAAAGCCACCACTAGACCACCAGAGCTGATCAATAAGTGATTTGTCCAAACAAAAACTCTTTTTCTTCACTATAGTATCTACCCGCGCTCGCGTAAGCTTCCGCTTCCGCCTATCTACTAAACCCGAGGCCTAAGTTAAACCATAACGTAAACCGCGTATAATCTATTCAGATTTTGATCTAAATTATTATGTCTGGTATAGTGGGCGTCAGGCCAAGTTTTGGTTAACTTACTCACTGGTAATTTCTTTGTCACCATTTTTAAACATATGTACACCGTAGATTATATACTACTGTATAAACAGTTTATTTATTTATTTATTTATACTTTATTGTACACAAATTACAAAAAAATGTGTGACAAAAGGAGGGCTTAATAGCAAGGGGGCATTTTCTACTAGCCAACCCAGTTCATGTTTTTAGTGTCGCAATTATTACGACATTAAAACCTAAAAATGTTGTATTTATTAAACAAATACATATAAAAACTCATTTCTACATAACATATTTCCTCAAAAAAAATTCAAAGAAAATTTTATTTAAGTAAGTACCTACCTAAGTACTTAATTTTTTTGCTAATTATTGATTGCATTTAGGTAGATAAGTGCTTGAATCTTTTCAAATGGTGTAAACGAGTCATAAAAATATTTTCAATATGTAACACCCGTTTGTTTGAAATATCGATTAAAATAGTAGTACATTAGTAGAGCTAGAAGATAATTATATCGAATTGAAGGCAATTTCATCGATACTATTATCAAAGTTTTAATTCAAAAAGTTTGTTCCATTCAACTATGAAAGGACAATGTGAACCCACCGGTTAACGCGTGGTTAAAACTATATTTGTTAACTATATTTTTTAAATAACTATACTTATATAGTTTCATTTATTACCTACTTAATATTTCAATCCAGGTACTTACCTATGTAAATCTACATAGTATGCTTATGTAAACTAAATTTCAACAAAATCGGTTCAGATCTTAGGACTTTATTTAATAACAAACATCCAAACTTCAGAATTTTGTCAAAAATGTCTTCGACAATTAGTTTTTTTTTCGACAAAGACTGTTTTAGGTACAATTTTTATTTTCATAGGAATCGAAACAGCACCTTAGCCGCATCCACCCGCTACGCCACCGCGGTCAAATTATACTAAAAGTGGTTTTTCATAAAGATTAGAAACACAAAGAATGCCTAATACTTACCAAAACAATATGGCATCAATATACGTAGAGTCATGAATTACTGCATTTTGTATCTTATGCCATTGACTTAGATGTCACCGGAAAACTCTTCTTTTAATGGACAGACTAATAATAAATTTGATAAAGTCTTAATACAACAGTGTTGGGACAATCCTTCTTGATTTTGTAGTCTTGTTCAAAAAGTCTTATTTCTCAAAAAAAAACACTCACACGACTGTAATCCCCAGGCTCGGTAGATATCTCCTCAGATCTCTAGTTACTTAGATCTTTAAGGATAAAGAGGGTAGTCAGAAGCACGTCAAAATACGTCTCGTTTCAAATTACTTTCCTTTGCTTTACAGTTGGGTCAAAATAATACAAAATTAAGTCAATATTTTTTTATTTTGTTTTTTAGTATTTGCTGTTATAGTGACAACAGATATACATCATCTGTGAAAATGTCAACTGTCTAACTATCACGGTTCATGAGATACAGTCTGGTAACAGACGGACAGACAGACGGACGGACAGCGGAGTCTTAGTAATAGCCAAGCCATAATATTATGTTTTAATTATAGTTAGGCCTTGTAGAGTTAGAAGCTTGGCTCTACCCGGGATGATAACTTTTTGAAAGTGCAGTGCGTGCGAGTCGGTCTCGTCTTGGTAACATTTTACTTAGAAATGTTTTTGGTGGGATTATTATTTGAGTTTGTATTGTGCTAAACTCAATAATAGTTTAGCGCGAAAGTACTGGATATTTCCGTCCTTTTCAGTACTTACAAATCGTGTTAGTTACTGTAAGTACAAATCTATACTAATATTATAAAGAGGAAAGTTTTGTATTTTTGTATTTTGTTTGTAACAATAAACTCAAAAACTACAGGTCCGATTTCAAAAATTCTTTCACCGTTAGAATGCTACGTTATCCCTGAGTAACATAAGCTATATTTTATGTAGGTACCTCGCGAGCAAAGCCGCGAACGGAAGCTAGTAAACAATAAAAAAATAGTGCGTGGAGTCCCTCCGCGCGGAACAAGTAAAATTTGTCGTTGCTAACGCTCGCGCTGACCTGTAACAGGTATACTACGCGCATGCGTGCGAGTGCCACGCATACACTCTATCTCTGTCTCTTTCATACCTCCATGGTAGCGTTAACCGTTCAATGCAACCTTGTTGGAAGCCGCATTAGAAGTTTCACTTCAAAAATCCTCTTGGCACCATCAGTGGGGACTGGAAACCGGGACTGCAAGACTTTCCCATCACTACAGTGTCGCAATCTAGACCCTTTATTAGACTTGGAAAGTAATTTTTGTCACTTTTCGTCTAATTTATCGCCTACTTGTGTGGTCGGATACCTACCTCATTGGAACGACTTAATGAATGAATCTTAGCTTATTTTGTTTATACAATCTAATATACTTAAGTACCTGCTTATTATCGTTGTGAAGGAAAACATCGTGAGGAAACCGGCATACCCTAGAACCAAAAATTCGAAGGTGTGTGTCATGTTAGTATTCTTATAAGCGGCGATGGGCTTGCAACCTGTCACGTACGGAATACTAACTACTGTGCAAAATGTGGGCATGTACCAAATGTCATGTTTGGACGTGCCTCTGACTACCCTCTTTAGATATCCAAAGATCTAACCTACCTAACTAAAGATCTCCCGAAACAGCCGTGATCATTAAATAAAT
This sequence comes from Cosmorhoe ocellata, assembly GCA_963675405.1. Taxonomy (NCBI): domain Eukaryota; kingdom Metazoa; phylum Arthropoda; class Insecta; order Lepidoptera; family Geometridae; genus Cosmorhoe; species Cosmorhoe ocellata. Next base: position 3,492,029 of record OY776272.1, read on the forward strand.
AATAAATAAATAATGCTGGACAGTCCACACAGCATCATCTAGCCCCAAAGTAAGCTACTCAAAGCTTGTGTTATGGGTACTAGATAATTGATATATTTAATACATTATATACAATAGATAGATATTTTTTATATAAGTATAGAAAAGAAAACACCCAGATCAACGGAACAAATTTCTGCAGATCGTACACAAATTTGTTCCGCGGCGGGAATCGAACCCGCAACCTCTTGCGTCGCAGGCGGACTCTCGCCCGCTGCGCCACTGAGGTCGTCGACATTATAATAATACTTAAGTACTTACCTACTTACTTACTTATATTTTTTTTTCGTTGTTTTTAGAAGAAATATCCATTGGTGCATTCTCGGATTTAAACCTACGACTTTAAGATCGGAAGAGGCCACTAACCATAATACTCTTTAGGTATTTAAATGTAGGTACTTACCTACTTTTGGTAAATTTTTTGAACGAAACATAATACTTTTGGCAAAATTTTCGAAAATGGAATGTTCGAGATCCCGCCAAAACTAAATAATTGACGTGTAAGTATCCTGTTACCCAATTCCAAAGAGTATCCATTGAAAAAGTTTGTTTTAGACTCTATTATAATTCCGCGTGACTTTGTTTGCGTGATGTTTTTTATTATAAGTAGATACTTACACAATTTTAAACTCGCACTAAACGTTTAATTTCGGATATTGCTTTTGCATTAGGTAGGTACAATGTTCTAGATCTCGAAAAGAATCCAATCATTCCAATCTTCAGCTTTTTAGTATTAATAGTTTAAACGGTGTGTTGATTTTTAAATTTTCAATCAGTCAGCCAGCAATAGCTAAAATTTTGATAAATGTTTGTAGGAAGGGTCGCCTGACTTGAACCGGCCGAAAATATGTAGCGAAAAATATTTGAATTAGGAATTTAAAATAAAGACTGTACAGACCAACGATTTTGTTAGCGTATTTACAAAATATAATTTAGCTAAGCTTTTATTTAGATCAAAATGGCTGCTTTCAAACAAAATTAACATATTATTTACCTCTCAATAACCTCAATGATAATTATTAAATATTTTAATCGTAGGTACCTAGTTAGTTCTAGTTCTTTCTTGGTTATAATAATTTAAGTAGCACTATTATTCTCTAGGAAAGGAAGGTAGGTAGGATTCAGTAAATGCTTGTACCTTTCTATATGTACCTACTAATTACTTAGGTATATTTTGAATATGGATCAGGTAGACGAGAGAAAAATACCTTCGTTAGTAAAAAGTCATGGGAGCAAAACTATAATTTGTTATTTTTAAGTAATTTTTGTTATGCTTGAAATTCGATCATTATGTACAGGCCTTAAAATAAATGTTCGAAATTCGAAATTCCCAAAGTTTTTTTTTTAAAAGCAGACAAAGAGCGCGACACGTATTGTGCCACATTGTACGAAGGGTCTTGAGATCAGAATTTTACGCCTCAAGGCACTGGGATGGGTTTTTTTTGATAGAGTTTTGTGAAAAGAGCAGATGTACGCAAACATTATTACCGAAGAGGCAAAGTCGAGAGCAATAATTGGGATTAAATGAAGTGTCCCGTTTTGTTGAGTTGGTTAGACTTTTTTTGGGGTTCCGTTTTCGAAATAAAAATCCACATCAATAAATTTTTGTTGGTTATAGTTCGATGAGATTGTCTTGCGATTTTAGGCCGTCTCTAGGCCTCCATGGCGACCTAACCTCGACAGCTGACAGTTACTTGGAAACGCTTCCCTCTCATCTGGATCAGTTGGACTATCTATAGATCGTTTGTAACGGTTCTTAGATAGCTCAACTATTTTTCATGTATTTTATTTACATTTTTATTGTGTGTAGGTAGTAGGTAAGTACCTACATTAAATAAGTAATACCTAGTAGGTAAGTACTTGATTAGTATCTCTATTAATTTATTTCTGTAAATAACATTATGGAAAGAGAATAATATAGGTACTTAAGTGATTAATTCAGCTGTTTCCCGCGACTTCGCCCGTACTAATAGATTTTTATTATATTTTAGGACAAAGATTAGTATTATATATCCTTCAATAATATACAATTTATATAATTGCCAAATTTCAAGTAACAAATAAGTCCAGTTACTTTCGTAGGTATACAGGTAATCCATACCTACTAATCTTATAAATGCGAAACTAACTCTGTCCGTCTGTTGTGTTTAAACCACTGATCCTATTTCGATGAAATTTGATTAAAAGATAGAGCTTAAGAAAAGATATAATCTACATTTTATGTAAGCACCATGTGGGCGAAACCGCGGGTGGAAGCTAGTCTTCTTCTTCTTCTTCTTATATATAAAAATGAATTGCTGTTCGTTAGTCTCGCTAAAACTCGAGAACGGCTAAACGGATTTATCTTATCTTGGTCTTGAAATGTTCGTGGAGGTCTAGAGAAGGTTTAAAAGGTAAGAAAAAATCGAATAACTGCCGGGAAAACCCTAAAAATAGCACTTTTCTATTTCCCATACAAACGTTTTCAAAATAAGTACGAAGTCTGCCGGGTCAGCTAGTTGGTAATAATAATACTGATAGTATTAATAGAACTAATCCATATTATTATTATAAATGCGAAAATAACTCTGTCTGTTGCGCTTTCACGCCTACACCACTGAACCAGTTTCGATGAAATTTGATAAAAAGATAGACTAAAGCTTGAGAAAGGACATAGTCTACATTTTAGGTACCTTGTGGGTGAAATCACCGGTGGCAGGGAAGCTAGTATAAAATAAAATATACGGAACACTTCGTCAAATTAGATATATTTTTTTAATATTCGCGCGGTAAATCTGTGTCAATTGTCAATTCTCGGGACGCATGTTGAGGTAATACTGTCATTGTCAAATTGACGTAAAAAAATGCAGGTGCGTTTTGATATTGCAGTTAGATTTTCTGTGATGCATTCGACTGTCAACTCTGTCGTTCTAATTTTTATATATTTTCTCGTGTTATTTCGAGTTTTTTGTGTAATTTTGGTGGTTGTTTTTCCGATAAAGCCCGAGTTTTTGACGCGAGTGTAAAATAAGTGAATTAAAGTGGATAGTTTCTAAATCTATCGGAGGAAATTGCGAGAATTTTGAACAAAACAGCCATCTTTTGTTTAAAATTGACTTGACAACTTGACTATGACTCTGTGACGTTGACTATCCTACTAATATTATAAACGCGAAAGTTTGTAAGAATGTATGGATGTATGTTTGTTACACTTTCACACTGAAACGGCTTAACGGATCTGGATGAAACTTGGAATACGCGTAGCTTATGATCAAAAATAGTACTAAGTAGGCTACTTTTTTATCCGGGTAAGTACCTCGCGAGCGAAGCCACTCGCGGTTGCTAGTAAGTACCTATTTCAAAAAAAGTAAAAATAAACTTTCAAAACTTTTGTAACTTAGGTAGGTAAGTAGGTAGATAATTTGAAAAACTTCAGAAATATTTGTATCGAAAATTAAATTAAACGCAAAATCGTAGATATACTACTAATATTATAAATGAGAAAGATGTATGTATGTTTGTTAATCAATGACGCCTAAACGGCTGAACGGATCCGGACGAAATTTGGCACAGTTATAGATTATCTCTGTCTGGAATACTCAGCTACTTTCTCGTGGGATAGATTGGTTTTAGTTTTTCAAGGCACCACGCGGGCGAAGCCACGGGCAGAAGCTAATAAGTTATAAATAATTGTGTTTATTGTAAACCAATGAAGCAGAAATTGGCAACAGAACTCTGTAAATGATTTGTATTTTATTATCTGGCAATAAAGTTTTTTGGCGGCGCCATTTTACGTTATAATCAATAAAAATAAATATTGTGTCCGTCTGTAGGTCTTAATGGCGAGTACTTATGGCTTTACGACGAATATGACATTAGATATTTTTGATTTTGGAACAAATTGTTCCAAAATACAAAAATACCTATTGATTTTGGAACAAAAATGCCTAAATGTCATTTTTGATCCGAAAAAATCCTCTCAAAATATGAAATTTCAATTTTTTAACGTTTCACAATTTCATTTTAATAAAATTTTATAAACAATGTACCTATTTAAGTATCATATTATTTACTAGTTGTACCCGTGCCTTCGTCCGCAAAACGCGCAAATGTAGATCGTAAGTGATCGTGATGAATTATATCTTAGATCCTATTCTATAGTATAGGCTAGCATTGTCAAGTCAAGTTTCATCAAAATCCATCACGTAGTTTCGACAGTATGCAATTTCAAAAAGACATACAGACAGACAAAGTTCTAAGAAGTGTTGGTTCGGTATCTTTATCGTATATTATGCTATCCCCAATTAAAATTTAAAATATTTCATGAATGTACAAATAATGCTCGGTTACAGTTTAATATAGTAGAGATTTAGAATATTATATATTTTTAAATACTTTGATGTTAAATCTTTTGATTAAAAAGATAATCATTTTATAAAAATATGTGTAGGTACTTACTAACTATTTCATTTTTAAATATTTTTAGTGAATTTAATAAAAATAATTAATTACTTAGAAAAGTAAACGTTAACCTATTTGCTGATCATTATTTTTCTATCATAAATTTCGGATCATATATTGACACAACCCTTTGAAGTCACCAAATAGAATCACGATAAATAAATCACACAAACACACATCCAATTGGGTAGTGTTTTACCTAGTTAACGAGATTTACTTCAAACAATCCCCTTAAAAAACATTTTTTAAATAAGTCTTTATTATAATACTAGCTTTTGCCCGCGACTTCTTCCACGTGTAATAGTTACTATAAGCAGCATAATATTTGTTTTAGGATTCTCATTTTGCTCATAACTTTCATCCCCTTAATTCAACCCTTTCAAGCTTATTACTCAATAAAAAGCCTATGTCTCAAGCTTTAGTCTATCTTTGTACCAAATTACATCAAAATCGGTTCAGCGGTTTAAGCGTGAAAGCGTAACCGATATACAGAGTTATTTTCCAATTTAGAGTGTTAGTTTGAATTATAAAGAGGAAAGATTTGTTTGTTTGAATTGAATATAGGTACTCCCAAAGTGCTAGACCGATTTGAAAAACTCTCTCAACAAAGTGTAAAATGAACTTTCAGGATGAACATAGGCTATTTTATGTAGGTACTTTGCGGGCAAAGCCGCTGGTGGAAGCTAGTTTGTAATCATTTCATTTGTAGATGGCAGAGCACTGAGAAAAAGGCTTTTTGGTTGATAAATGGTACCTATTGGAGCGAAAACCGGATTCGTTTGAAGTGTGAAAATATTAGCCCACATTTTTTGGCAATTGATTTCACCTTTGAGATGAAAAGATTGAATTTAGATAATGTGATATAACGTATTGACATTGCAAAGTTTATATACACCCATTTATTTTGCTTGCAATTATAATATTCAATAATAAATAAAAAAAAAAAAAAAAAAAAATATGATCACGACTGTAATCCCCAGGCTCGGTAGATATCTCCTCAGATCTTTAGTTACTTAGATCTTTGAGGATATCTAAAGAGGGTAGTCAGAGGCAAGTTCAAACATGACATTTGGTACATGCCCACATTTTGCACAATAGTTAGTATTTCGTACGTGACAGGTTGCAAGCCCATCGCCGCTTATAAGAATACTAACCTATGACACATACCTTCGAATTTTTGGTTCTAGGGCATGCCGGTTTCCTCACGATGTTTTCCTTCACCGTTTAAGAGCACTGGCATTGCGCACATAAATTTTTCGAATGGAAATACTCATTGGTGCACGACCAGGTTTGAACCCACGACCTTCGGATCGTGAGGCAGGGGTGCTACCACTACACCACCAGCGCTCTTACATATTCTCTCTATAAATTACAATATTCAATAATAAAAATACTACCTATTATTGTTTTAACTTTTCTAATAAAATATCTCTATTTCGAATATCTGTTCCGAATTCAAATATGTTTTTTTAACATGTAACTATTTGTATCCCTAGAGGTAACTAATAAGTATCTACTTAATGTTCCGAATTCAAAAGTTTCAAGGGGTTTAGATAACAGAAAAAAAAATACAAATTCTATGTTCCAAATTCAAAACTTTAAATAACGAAGATAATTGAACTACTTTTTAATTTGTTAGAACTAAGATTGTAAGCTGTGGATAAGTAATAAAATTGTAGAAGCGAAACCCGCGCGAATAAAACTTTATATTTCCACAGTTTTCGAATAAGATCCAGAATAAACTCCACTTTTTATTGCCCATTCAAAACTTTGTTGCGCCCGTACGATGCGTGCTATCAAATAATTCAGATTTTATGGTGGCCATATTAAATTTGATACTTTAAATTAAAAATAAAAACAATTAAAATTGTTTATAATTACCTAAACATAATATAAAAAAAATATGATCTAAATTGGTTTGTGTAGGTACATAATATAATTTTCTTTCAACACACATTTTTCGCCATTTTGTTTAATATTAGCTCTTGTTAAAACTGATTTATTGCGAATTGTTATTGTTTAATTAACCACAATGAGTTAATAAATAGGTACATAAAAAAATATTGCATTGATAAATCTAATATAAATAATTTGACATTTTCATTTATTTTAAAAATATTTTTTTAGTTTATCCATCAGCTTTAAATAGACAAAAAGTACATTTTTACCTCGTTATTTGTAAATACTGATAATTAATTTCATCAAGTTAAATTAAAAATAAAAAGCCATGCAATGTGTATGTAGATTTTTATAAAAAACATACGCTTGTGTATACTGATTTTTATAAAAACATACGCTTGTGTATACTGATTTTTATAAAAACATACGCTTGTGTATACTGATTTTTATAAAAACATACGCTTGTGTATACTGATTTTTATAAAAACATACGCTTGTGTATACTGATTTTTATAAAAACATACGCTTGTGTATACTGATTTTTATAAAAACATACGCTTGTGTAATACTGATTTTTTATAAAAACATACGCTTGTGTAATACTGATTTTTTATAAAAACATGGCCACCCTACTCTCAAAGATCACTGATAATATCCCGCAATGTCCGAAATATTTCACAAAAATTCAAGTAAAACAAGACCCCGTCATTACATGTCAAAGATTTAATCTAAAACTCCTTGTTTATTTAACTCAAAAACATTATTAATAATATCCGATGATTTATTAATATTACGGCAGATTAAATTTTAGTTAAGCCGTAATTTTTATTTAAAAATATTTCCATTATAAAATTGCATTGCAGTATTTTGTGGAAATTTGGGTTTTTTGTATTAAATATCCAGTTTTGGGATTTAATAAGACGATATTATCTAATTGAGAAGGGTATGCTAAGATGGTTTGGGCATGTAGAAAGGATGGATGAAAGGAGATTGACGAAACAGTTGTATAAGGAGAGTGTGAATGGGACAGTTGGAAGGGAAGACCTCGGCGTACGTACCTCGAGCTAATTGGGGACGTTTTAGAGAAAGGCCAGGTCCAGAGTACCCTAAACCGACGCGCATGTATGAACGATGTGATGAGAGTGAATGAAGCGAGAGATATGTCAGGATCGTAGCAAGTGGAGATCCGTGGTCTCTGCCTACCCCGTCGGGAAACCGGCGTGATTTTATGTATGTATGTATGTATATAATCTAAGAATTTTGAAAATAATAAATCTACCTTTTTATAAGTACCTACTTGTATTTAGGTGCTCTGTAGACCTCTAGGTACTTAAATCTTTGACGACATCTAAAGAGGGTAGTCAGAGACTCGTCGTTCCTACAAACATTATTTTTAATACATGCCCAAGTTTTGCACAGTAGGTACCTACTACCTAAACTATTAGTATTCCGTATGTGACTGTGACAGGTTGCACGTACATCGACGCTTACTATGTATTAAATGACACATAACTATTTTTAAAATGTTATTATTAGTATTAGACGGGTATTTATCGCGTTCAAATTACCTTAAAAATAAAAAACCTCTAAAATAAAAGGATTACTAAAAAGGAATACTAAGGATCTAATAATAATGTGTTCAGATCGCGTAAGTTTAAAAGTACATATTTTTAAAATGGTTCTATTATGCCTTTAAAACATAATAGTTAAAATTATGGCGACGAAACGGCGTCGCGTCGTGATAATTTACGATTGTATCCATTGCAAAAACTCACGATGCGATGTTGTGTCGTGGTACGCTGCAACACCGTTAAACTCTATGCTAATTTTCTGATTCACGACGATGTGTCGTGGCACGGTGTAACACCGTTGAAATCTACGTCATCCATCGCGCAACGACATAATATTGTATTATGCGTGAGTTTTTCGATAGACACCGTAAATTTTCATGATACGACGTAAGGTTTCACAGTCTAGCAACGTGACACGATGCGACGCCGTATCATGCCAGAGTTTTGGTCTTAAAAGAGTTTCCGAAATAAATTTCGTTGGACATTTCAACATAGTATAGTTTCACGGTGTCGTAACGTGGGACGACGCGACGCCGTATCATACAGTGAGTTTAGGCCCTAATTATTAAAGTTAATAAGTTTCAGATTATGTTTTAAATATTATAAATTCTGTATTTGTGACACACAATAAACTTCTTTGATTTGATTTGTATTTCACGGTGTGTGAAACAACGTGTTAAGTAGCGCCGGTGACAGAAAAGATGAAGAGTAAGTAGGTAATAGGTTGGCGTGGTATGGGCATGTTATGCGGCGGGAGGAAAGCCATGTTACAAGAAGGGTATTGGATTTGAATGTGGATGGATACAAGACTAGAGGTAGACCCAAGAAAAGATGGATGGACTGTGTGAAAGACGATATGTGTAAGGGAGTGACTACTGAGATGACGGATGATAGGGGAGAGTGGAGGAAGAGAACCAGTTGTGCCGACCCCACCCGTGGGATAAGGGCAAGAAGATGATGATGATGTATCGCAACGTGGCGAGACGCGACGCCGTATCGTCCGTGTATTGCAGCCCTAAACAGTTCCCAAAAGAATGAAGCTTCACATAACGCAACGTGACAGCTGAGCGGCAACCATTTTGTTTTTTATTAAATACACGCTCGCTCCACCGGCTGCGTTCACACTACGCTGGCCACGGTAGCATACCACAGATGTAATATGATTTGGTGATGGCTCAATTGCTTCGGAGTAAAAAAATATGACCTCCATGATAGATAAAAATAAATAAATAAATATGATCACGACTGTAATCCCCGGGCTCGGTAGATATCTCCTCAGATCTTTAGTTACTAGATCTTTTTTTGAGGATATCTAAAGAGTCAGAGGCACGTCCAAACATGACATTTGGTACATGCCCACATTTTGCACAGTAGTTAGTATTCCGTGCGTGACAGGTTGCAAGCCCATCGCCGCTTATAAGAATACTAACCTATGACACGTAGGGGAAGGTGTTCTAAAATGATCCCTGGGGGTAAAACGATCACTGGTTGATTTACCGACTTAGAGGCGTCTTCTAGTATTTTTTAAGTGAACCTCGTGTTCCCAAGGCTGAGCCATGCATTCTCAGTTAGTGTCATGGCGGCAGTGACAGTGGAAAAGTTTTAAGGACACATTGTTTAAAATTTCTGTTCTCAATGTAAAGTAAGCCATTATTTGACTTTACATAGTTTTAGTACACGTACATTTTATGTGGTAGTTGTGTTTTCCTCAGTTTCTATTGTCATTCAGCAATGGCATGAACCGTTTATTATTACGGCATTTAAAACTCATAGATTGTATTTTGTTGTTTTGCGTAAATAAGGCTTTGGGGGTAAAATGATCCCTGGGTGGTGTAGGTAAAATGATCCCGGGATCATTTTACCCCCGGTTTTGGTGTGGATGGGTAAATGATCCTTCGATGTTTTCAATTAACTTTGTACAGGGTAGGGCACGAAACGTGACTTTGAATTATGACGCGTATTAAGTTATCAGCAACAATATAAAACATTTTGTAAAAGAATTTAACAAATATTTCCTTGGAATTCTTAAATAAAATTTTGTTTTGTTGTTGATAACTAGCTCAACACGTTTATTAATTTAAAGTCGTTATTTGTGTCCCATCATTTTTTATTTTGCTGATTTTTTTTCTAGTTGAGGCTCTTGAAAAAACTCCATAATTATTGAACGTTTAATTTTTAATTTAAAACCCTAAGTAATGGGGTAAAAATCCGGGGATCATATTACCCCATTGGGGTAAAATGATCCCGGGATCGTTTTGCCCCTATATTTTTCAAAGTGACTTTTTAGTAGACCTCCACAAAAACCTAAATAAATAATTTTCTATCAGCTTTATGCTGTAAAATGCGAAACAAAATTTGTAGCTTGATATTATCGGTAACCTTTAAACACTTTAAGTCAAATAAAAAGCAATAAACATTCGAGTTACAGCAGTTTTCCGTTAGGGGGATCATTTTTAACCACCTTCCCCTACCTTCGAATTTTTGGTTCTAGGGTATGCCGGTTTCCGAACGATGTTTTCCTTCACCGTTTAAGAGCAGTGACATTGCGCACATAAATTCTTTATGGAAAAACTCATTGGTGCACGACCAGGTGTGAACCCACGACCTTCGGATCGTGAGGCTGAGGTTTATTTATTTAACAAAATCCACGGCTCTCATTTGTAAAGTACATAAATACAGATCTTATAACATTACATACAGCCAATAATGGATTTACATTTTACAAACATCTAAATATAATATAATTCAAAGGTGACTGACTGACTGACTGACTGACATAGTGATCTATCAACGCACAGCCCAAACCATTGGACGGATCGGGCTGAAATTTGGCATGCAGGTAGATGTTATGACGTAGGCATCCGCTAAGAAAGGATTTTGATTAATTCTACCCCCAAGGGTATAAAATAGGGGATGAAATTTTGTATGAAAAGTCGCGATAATCGACATTCACGCGAGCGAAGCTGCGGGCATCAGCTAGTTAATTTATAAAATAGTTAGTCCATAATTTAAAAGGAATATCCAAAGTGCCTAGGTCATCAAGATTAAATAAATACAGCGCGAAGTGGCATACGGTCAGAGTCTACCATGAGTTGTCACATTTAGATCGGCTGACGTCACTACAGTAGTAATAGTACGTTACTATGACATCTGTCAAAATTGTTACTCATGGTACCAAATTCTAAGCAAATGAATGAAGCGCAAACTACAGTCGCTGTAGTACCTACGCTGTGACGTAGGATAGTTAACTACGTGACGTTTTAGTACCCAACTATCCGCTAGAGGCGCTGTACAAGTTTTCATATATTTTTTAACTACAGTCGCTAGCGAGTGTCGATTGTGAAAACTCATGGTAGACCTACAGGAAGTCCATGATTCCTAATGCTGCGTCTGCGCAGCTCTACTGTACGCCAATCAATCCATCACTGCCTCTGAACCGGACAACCGCAAACCTGAATTTAAAGCATTTACGAGTATTGTATGTACTTTGATGTTATATATTCTATGTACTCGGACGTGCCTTTGTCTACCCTGTTGATATTCTCAAATATAGCTGTCCGAGGAGAGTCTAATGTTTTTGTTATTTTTGCAAAAAAATAAATAAAGTGTAGAGGTAGTATTATAATTAGCTATCTGAGGGTCTACCATGAGTTTTCACAATCTACACTCGCTAGCAGCTGTAGTTAAAAAATGTATGAAAACTTGTACAGTGCCCCTAGCGGATAGTTGGGTACTAAAACGTCACGTAGCTAACTATCCTACGTCACAGTACTACAGCGACTGTAGTTTGCGCTTCATTCGTTTGCTTAGAATTTGGTACCGTGAGTAACAATTTTGACAGATGTCATAGTAACGTACTATTACTACTGTAGTAACGTCAGCCGATCTAAATGTGACAACTCATGGTAGACCTACTGGTTCCCATAGTACAAGTTTGCTTAGCTTAGGGCTAGATGGCGTTGTGCGAAATGTCCACCAATATTTGTTTTTATTAGATCTAGTGGTATGGCTGCGCTTTCCAATCTTAAGGTCGTGAGTTCCTATCCAGTCATGCCCTAATATTTTTCTGGTCGAAAAATTACCTTGTTACCTGCTAAACCTCAAACGGTGAAAGAAAACATCGTGAGGAAACCAAAAATGTGTCAAGTAAATACACGAAAGGATCTTCTAAGACACACTCCTTTCACCACACTAGTTCTGAAGAACCATTGACAAGATATAAGCTAAAAACAAGCAATAAAAGCTTCCCAGCTCAAAAAACGTCTGTCAATGGCTTAATTTATTTTGATGGGGTTTTAAATGGCACTTGAACTATCTGTTTTGGAGTAAACATGTGAAATATTGACGTGAGTGTTGTTATCTGAACTAGTGACCGCGTTTGGGTTCACTTGTAGCTGAATTTGTTTAATTTTGCATAATACTTATTAAATAAACAGAAAAAATATTGTCTTTTTTTAAACTAAACAATTAAAATTTACTTTAGAAATTTTATGCTAAAAATTAAGATGAAATGCAAGATTTTTTTGTATTTACCTATTTTAATTTTGATTATTTAAGTAAGTATTTATTAGGATTAAATAACTATTATTCTTTTATTCAAGTGTAATTTTAGTATTGCAACACTAAAAACATTGTAGTATACATAATATTATTCTTAGATTAAAAAAATAATATAAATAAAAATAATTTATCTCAGTGCCACAAAATTGATCCAATACATTTAATTTAATATACATTTTAGGTTCCTACAATATATTTAAAATATGACAGTACATAGTACCTACAATAATAATAATAATAATAATAATAATAATGCTGGACAATCTACACAGCATCATCTAGCCCCAAAGTAAGCTACTCAAAGCTTGTGTTATGGGTACTAGATAACTGATATATTTAATACATGATATAGGTACATAGATAGATATTTTTTACTATACATACACACCCAGACCAACGGAACAAATTTCTGCAGATCGTACACAAATTTGTTCCGAGGCGGGAATCGAACCCGCAACCTCTTGCGTCGCAGGCGGACTCTTGCCCGCTGCGCCACTGAGGTCGTCACAATACATTTAAGTAGTAATAAAATTAAATTAAATGTCTGGCCTGTGCTTTTTAATAACCTAATTTATAGACGATTATTTTATAAAGATGATCACTTACCATTCTAACAACATTAAAATTCAATAAAACTGTCTCCTTTTCAATAAACTAATTTTCAAATGATTATTAATTAAATTTTCATCACTAATTTTAGTTTTAACAAGACAAACAAATCACAAATTCTCGACATATCTATCTCAGACTCCCAGAACCGGTAAAAATCGAAAAAGGACGAAAAAAAACAGAAAGGGACAACAAACAAAAAAACGGGACAAAAAATCATGTCATGTTATAACGTAAGTTACGGCGTGGTAAAGAGATAGCAGATTGACTTTTTGTGTTGTACAGTCAACCTGGAAATTTAGTGTCTTGTACTGGGGTCAGTTGCGAAAAGTAATGTTTGTATGTAATGATGTGTTTAAACACTGAATAACAATAAATTATTTGAATACGCGTGTAGCGAAGTTTTAAAAACGTGTTGAGTCTGTGGTTTGATATCATTACATATTATAAAACAAAGTCTGTTTGTTTGCCGCAATAAACTCAAAATGTACTGCATCGATTTTCATGTTGTTTTCACCAATGGATACAGTGGTTTTCGAGAAAGGTTTTAGTACTTATAGGTATAATTTGCCGCGAGCATCAACTAGTAATTTACAATAAGACTAGCTTCCGCTCCGCGGCTTCGCCCACAAGGTACCTACATGAAATGTAGCCTATGTCCTGTCTCAAGTCTATCTTTTTACCAAATTTCATCAAAATCGGTTCAGCGGTTTAAGTGTGAAAAGCAGTTTTATTTGGCACTATACCTAATTTATTACTAGATAATTGTTCAATATTTTTTACCATTATGTTAGTATATTTTATTAAACGGCTATCAATAAAAAAACGTGTATAATAGTAAATACTACAGTTTTAATTGACACATTATCAGAATTTTATAGTCATAAAAATCTAGGTAAGTACAATTTTTTCATAAGAAATAAATAATTATAAAACTCTCTGTGATAGTCAGTTGGGGTAGTCAGAAGCTAGTCCAAATGTTTATAACTTTGCGGTTCTATCTAGAAGTTTCTCATAGCGAGTGTCTTTTACAAAAAATCTTTCCCAACGTGCGTTGTACATCTGTCGTTCTGTCGCCACGTCTCTACTGTGCGCCTTTCACGCTGTCTGTCTGTCTGTTCGGTCGCGCTAACTGTCTATAGTGATCGGCCTGGGTCAAACTACATATCATCGTATGTTACAGCCGGAATCAGCTTCACTTCTGCTCGGCGTTTTTGATAACAAAATAGATTTTTGATGATAATCAGTGACATTTTTTATGATAAATCGTTTTCTAAAACGTATTTGATGTATTATGTAAGGAAAAGGAATAGGCTTGAGATCTTGTTTATTACATTTTAGGAGTTTAATTTGTCAAATTTACTTAATAGGTTAGATAGAAATATTTTTTTTCTTCGAACCAGTGTCATGAAAGGTATAAAGTGAGCCCCTTAAGGCCCAGAATACTCGTCACACTATTCCTTACGTAAAAGTTACAAAAAAAGTGACATAGGTCCGTATAGCAACGCGGATCTCCGCGGAATCAGACATAGCACGAAGCGAAATACCCAAATGACAAGTAAGTAGAGTGCGGCATGATAATATGGCTGCTCTGAATTACATAACGAAAGCGAAAATTTATAAAAAACATAAATATGTTCAAGTAAATAGCTTATTTCAAAAAAAGGCTGGGTTGATTTGTTTCAAATTAATTGATTTACATTCATGTGAAATAGAAATTCTAAATACCTTACTGTTTGAGATAAATTAGGGAATTTCTAAATTTTCAGAGGTGTTTTTGACATGATTTTTAACCAAGGTTTTCTAACTAATTCGTGTTTTAGCTCTGGTTGATTTATCACTTATATCCTTGAGTATCGTGTAGTTCAATTTCAATGTAATCTATTAAGCGGTAATAGAATGATTAGGGTTGCAATACTTGCAATTTTCAAAATGCTGGGCCATAAGGTCCTTTAATTCACTTTTTTTTTTTTTAATTTAGTGTAAGTTAGTAATAATATAGGTACTTACCTAATTTATATATTTTTTTAGAAAATGTTTATCAAGTATAAAATAAATGCCTTAACATCTTCCTACCAAAACATTTAACAATACCTACGTAATAAAATCACACGCACGATAAAAATATTTCCCACAACATAAAAATGTCGGGAAGTTTTCGCCAAAATTCTACTTACGCCACTTTCGCTGCCGGCGGCCGATTACTTAGATTTAATGTGACAGCCGTTTCGCCGCATTTTTGTCAAAATGGCAATTATTCGGTTATTTTTTAATTAATTTACGTATTTTACGTGCTGGTGGTGTAGTGGTAGCATCCATAACCACACGATCCGAAGGTCGTGGGTTCAAACCTGGGGCCTTACCACGGAGTCTTCCAGAACGATTCCATTCTCGAAGTAACACTACTTCAATACAACTTGCATAGGTCATGGTACGAAATAACAATGTTATATTAATTCGGTTATGTATTATGATTTCGTGGTGAGGCCCCAAATCGTGCACCAATGAGTTTTTCCATTCGAAAAATGTATATGCGCAATGCCAGTGCTCTTAAACGGTGAAGGAAAACATCGTGAGGAAACCGGCATACCCTAGAACCAAAAATTCGAAGGTGTGTGTCATGTTAGTATTCTTATAAGCGGCGATGTGCTTGCAACCTGTCACGTACGGAATACCAGCTACTGTGCAAAATGTGGGCATGTGCCAAATGTCATGTTTGGACGTGCCTCTGACTCTTTAGATATCCTCAAAGATCTAAGTAACTAGAGATCTGAGGAGATATCTACCGAGCCCGGGGATTACAGTCGTGTGAGTGTTGTCTTTAATAAATTTCCCCCTCTTTCAGGAGTAACTATAGGCGAAGAGGATGACTTATCAACCCCTGATGAGAAACTACTGGGACGCCTAGTGAAAGCGAAATACGACACAGATTTCTACATCCTGTAGGTCTACCATGAGTATTCACAATCTACACTCGCTAGCGACTGTAGTTAAAAAAATGTATGGAAACTTGTAAAGCGCCTCTAGCGGATAGTTGGGTACTAAAACCTCACGTAGCTAACTATCCTACGTCACAGCGTACTACAGCGACTGTAGTTTGCGCTCATAATTTGCTAACAATTTGGTACCATGAGTAACAGTTTTGACAGATGTCATAGTAACGTACTATTACTACTGTAGTAACGTCAGCCGATCTAAATGTGACAACTCATGGTAGACGTACTGGACAAATATCCTTTAGCAGTCAGACCTTTCGTCGTGTGAGTGTTTTTTTAATTAATTCACGTAATTGAGGCAAACGATGCAAATTATTATACTGCTTCGAATTATACATTTAATTTTATTAGGATGGCGCGAATCTGCATTTTTAATTGCCTTTTTTATTATTATTTCCCTTTTTTGGGACATACAAAGTGTAATTTGTGAGTTAATTAATTACATAATATATTTTAACTATATTTTTAAGTTGAAAAAAAAGTTGCTTGGAAACCGGAAAAAAATTCAAACCGGTATCGCTCTAAGCGTTCTACCGTGACCGAAATTATAAGGTCGTTAAAACGGTTAGTCAAGAACGATAAATAGCAAAGGTTTTCGCTCAATCAACCGGTTATAACGAAATAATTTCGTTCTTTCACTTTAGCCGGTTAATCTAAGTTCGAGTCAAGGTTTTGAAAGAGGTTGCGCTCCGCACGCTATTATCTAAACACCGGTTAATACCGGTGCTTAGATAATACCGGTAAATTCGCACAGAGAAAAATTATAATCTGGAATAGCACATAGGCATACCTATTAAACAAGGTACCACGAGCAAAGCCGCAGGTGGAAGCCAGTTTTAAATAAGCAAAATTATTATGTAAATTTAAAATTATACATTTAGTATGTAAGTGTAGGGTGGCTGGTCATCGACATACAAACATACAATTAAGACTATTTACGAATTTGAAACATATTATTTGACCCTTTAGTTCGATTAAAAACAATTCAAAAGAACGAACAGTTCTTTATATTTAACGAATCATCTTTATAGAGCAGGAGCTAGGAGGAGAAACTTTATTTATGTATATATTTATACATTATTGTACACAAATTACAATAAAATGTGTGTCAAAAGGAGGGCTTAAGGCCTAAGGCTTAAGGCTTTTTCTACCAGCCAATCCATCATTTTACGGACTATCATTATATTAATAATATCAAAGATTATATAATATAATAATATATTTTAATATAATTTATAATATAATTAATTTACCAATATGAGTTTATCAGTTTAGAATAATACCTAGATAGGGTTTTCAATTGTCAGGTACCTACCTGTGTTATTTGTTTAAGGTTTTACAAGCACTTTTTTGGATACTGGTATATTTGAACTGCTTAGATAACTTAGCTTACGTTATAAGCATTAAACCTACCTTCTCGATAAAATTGCATTTAAATTTCTACAGGTTATATTTTCTACGTATTAAAGAATTTCCATTTTATTTTTCTTTCATAATCTTAACTAAAATAAACTCTCAAAGTAACAAGTTCTCGTTAACTATTCAAATCGTTGAACCACTATCAACTTGTTTTACTGGTATTCTCAACAAGTCAAAATCAAAATCAAAATCAAAATATGTTTATTTTCAATAGAATCACAGGGATCACTTTGAAACGTCTTACATACTAGGTGAGTCTAAGTGCCAGTTCCAGTCCTATCCCCAGTGCGAGAAGAACTGGCAAGAAACTCGCTGGGCCCTAGCGCTTTTTTTGTATGATCCTTGTTAATTTTGTAAGGAATACCTAGCAGAGTTGGAGCTGATTCATCCCAAGCTTTTTTATCATCTAAATACTCTGATATTTTATAATAAGCTTTTCTAGACAGTTTCGGTTTAATTACATTTTTGAATTTTCCAATTGATAAATCAAGCATGTCACTTGGGATCTTGTTATAGAAGCGTACACATTGCCCTTTAAAGGATTTACTTACTTTAGTGAGCCTAACCGTGGGAACAGCGAGTTTATTTTTAAGTCTAGTATTAACATTATGATTATCACTATTTTTCCTAAATAAATTAATGTTTTTGTGAACATACATCAAGTTTTCATATATATACTGACATGGCATTGTCATGACGTTTATTTCTTTAAACTTATCTCTAAGAGATTCTCTAGGACCCATGTTATAAATTGCACGAACAGCCCTCTTCTGCAACACAAATATAGTATTAATATCTGCAGCACTCCCCCATAACAAAATGCCGTAAGACATAATGCTATGAAAGTAGCTGAAATATACAAGTCTAGCAGTTTCTACGTCGGTGAAATGACGGATCTTTTTAACTGCATATGCTGCAGAGCTAAGTCTCTTCGACAATTTATCAATGTGCGGACCCCATTGAAGCTTATTATCTAAAGTTATGCCCAAGAATACTGTGGTGTCTACAAGATCTATATTTTCGTTATTTATTTTTATATTGGTATCTAAATGTCGAACATTTGGTAGTACAAAACGAACACATTTCGTTTTCTTTTCATTTAGTAATAAGTTGTTTACATTAAACCATTTTACAATTTTAGAGATTGCATTATTCACTTCGTCAAAATTAGTCATACGCCGCTTTTGTTTAAATAAAAGTGACGTGTCATCAGCAAACAGTACAATCTCCTGATCATCCCTGACAAGTTTGGGTAGATCGTTTATATATATTAAAAACAAAAATGGTCCTAATATTGATCCTTGTGGTACACCCATTGTTACCACTGACCCCGGAGAACGTTTCCCATTTACGTCAACTCGTTGAAGTCTGTCACTGAGGTAAGATTTTAAAAGATTAAGTGCAACTCCCCTTACACCATAGTGATGGAGTTTCATGATTAATGTTTCATGGTGAACACAATCAAATGCTTTAGACAGATCACAAAAAATACCTAAGGTATCGAGAGATTCCTCCCAGTTATCGAAGATATGTGATACCAACTCAACACCGGCATCAGTTGTTGAGCGGCCCTTTGTAAATCCGAATTGTTTTTTATCAAGTATATTATTACTGTTAAAGTGTTTTTGTAATTGATGAAGAATAAGTTTTTCAAATATTTTACTAAATGTAGGTAACACTGATATTGGTCGAAAATTACAAGGATCTGAATGACTACCAGATTTGAACAGAGGTGTAATCTTGCTATGTTTCATTAAGTTAGGAAAGACACCACTGTCAATACATTTGTTAAATATGAAAGCTAAGTCAGGTGCAATAATTTCAATCAATGATTTTACAACGCTAACAGAAATGCCCCAGAGGTCAGTGGTTTTTTTTACATTAATCTGTTTAAATGCTTTAATGATGTCGTTATTGTTCACATAATCAAAATGAAATGTTACATCACATTCCGGTAAACTATCTTTTAATATAGATTGAGCTATTACAGGTGAAGATTTTAAAGATTTAGTAGTAGAGACTGGAATATCAGTAAAGAATGTTTCAAATGCCTGTGCTACATCAGTATCTTGGTTAATTATTTTATTGTTAATGTTTAAATTTAATACATTACTTTGAGTTTTGATTTTTCCAGTCTCACTATTAATTATTTTCCAAGTAGCCTTAATTTTATCCTGACTGGTTTTAATTTTAGAACTTATATGTTGTGATTTTGCAACTCTACAAACATTCTTAAAAATTTTTGAATAATTTTTAACTCTAGTTTTAAACTCTTCACTAAAATTATACTGTTTTTCGCTGTATAGTTCATACAAAGTGCGCCTGCTTTTATGAATACCTGCTGTTGCCCACTCACAAAATTTAGTACTGCTAGAGACCACAACCGTTTTGGATTTAAAAATTTCATTAAACTCATTGAAAAAATTATTATATAAATCATTTGGATTGTCATCATTATATAATAAGCGAGGTAAGGTTGTAGCAAGGTTCAATTTCATTTTTTCCAAACGATTTGTGGTAACTGGTATGTAAGTTATTTTTTTTTTAGTGTTTATTTTGACTATTGTATCTATAGTGACTAATTGACCAAGATGATCTGATTGAATATTGCTAATTAAATTTTTCCTTATTTCTTTTATATTCGTAAAAATATTATCTATACAATTGGCTGAAGTAGCAGTTATTCTAGTTGGTTCCATAAATAAGGGTTCAAGATTAAATGATTTAAACAAACTAATCATTCTGGTACTTAAACCGTTTTTCTCTAGTAAGTTTACATTGAAATCACCGCATACTATGATTTGTTTATTTGATTTTGATATAATATTATTCAAAATTTCCTCCATATTTCTTTCAAAAATATCAAATGAAGCGGTTGGTGGGCTATAAGTGCTTATAACAATGAACTGCTCCAACTCCACACAGGCTATCTCAATATGTCTTTCTACAGAGTGGGCTACAATGTCTTTGCGTTCTTTGAACTTAATTTGTCTATTTATTAAAATTAATGATCCGCCTCTTATAGAATTTACTCTGCAGAAAGAACTACCAACTTGGTGATTCTGGAAATTGAACATGAGCTCATGGCTTCTCAGCCAGTGTTCTGTTAGGCAGATTATGTCAATTTTGTTTGAGTTCATGTACAGGTCTAATTCTAATTCTTTTTTGCTAAGTCCTTGAATATTTTGATGCACCAAGTTAGTAAACTTACACTTATTTTTACATGATTTATTGTTTAATTGACTTTTTTTTGAATATTTAGTGCTAGAGATTTCCTCTATTGTCTCTGCATTTAATTTAAATGACTTGGAGTAATTTCCAGAGTCATGTCAATATGCTCAATAGAAGCATAGTTAGTAGCCAAGTTTTTGGCTGATATATTAAAATAATAAGATAGCGACACAGCTACCTGTCTTTTATAATAATTGGGAAGGTAGTATTTACCTTTGGTCTGATAGTAATTTTTGTCAATAATACAATTTATGTCCATCAAATGGAAATTATTATTGCATGATAATGTATGCAAAGTCTGATTCAGCTTATATCTAAGGTCATTTTCTGCTTGTGGCAAGCTGTTGCTGTAGGGGAATGTAAACATTACAATTCTATTCACTTGTAAAGTTAAAAGCCTTTCAAAATATTTCATGAGATCTAATTTGTTTATATTACCCCTATTTCCAAGCCAAATCACTAAATTAGAGCCCTGGTTAAGATTACATTTACTTATATTTTGCATGATTTCATGCAGGTCAGCATAAGGCAAACAATTATTTATGACTGGGTGTCCCATTCTAGTGTTTAGTAACTGGCCCATAGTTTTTCCAATTTCATCGCAGAACATTATAGTTTTATTTGTAATTTTATTTTTGTTCAGCTCGGCACACAGCTGAGAAGTTGATGAGGCAGCACTCACTGGCCCCGGACTCACAGGAGGCTGACAGTGGCATGAGTGGTTAGCCACAAGGGAGTCAAAACGCTGTTGATTATTATTTGACAGCCTGAGTAGTTCATCCATGGCCAATGAGTACTCCCGTATCACTTCCTGAGACTTTTCATATCTGTTAGAAATTGATTTTAATGATTCTTCTACACTGGCAAGTTCACATTGAAGCTGCTGTATTTCAGAATCATGACCTAGTTTTGTATTTTCTAGCTGTAATGTACACATTTGCAGCTTATCTATTAAATCAATTTTTTCTTTCTTAGTCCTAATATGAGATACAATATTTTTTTGATTTTTTAATTGTCTTTTAGTTTTACTTATAAATTTATTAATTTTTACATATTTTTTTAGTTTATTTTTACTTAACTTACGTCTGGTGCATGCTGCAACTCTCACTGAGTCATCATTTGTCAAATCTATCATTACAGTCGGGATATCACAGCATGCATCAGGGCCATTTTCCCTACCAGCTGACACTAACTCGTCGAATAAACTTTGGGTTTTCAGTGCAACAGAGCATTGAGCGGCCTCTTGTAGCTCTGTGATTTGATGGTGGGCATCACAGAGTTCCTTCTCTAGGGTAGAAGTTCTCTTCAAGGCCAGTTCATACTCTGAGCCGCACTGGTCGAACCCATCAATGATGCACTGTAACCTATCGCGTTCTCCTACAGTATCTATATATTGTGAGTGTAATGCAGACAACTCACTTTTTAACCTATCATTATTATTGAGTGCATCTAATAATACAATCTCATTGTCCTCTCTTTCATTTGTCAACTGTGTGCACAGCTCCCTAGACACTTTCAGTTCTTGCAAAGCCTGTTGGAGATTGATCTCCTTCTGGCATTGCAGGGCTCGTCGAGTCATCATCGTGAGAAAATATCTACAATATAGTCTACCTTCTCACAACGACCACAGAACCAGCACAAGTTCCCCAGGGAAATGTAAACACTTGTTGAGGTTATGTGTCTGGAATTGTTGTACTTACGTGCTTTAGATTTAGGTATTTGAATAGTAGGAAATAGTATTCCGTGCCAATAAACAACACACAATAGGCAACAAACACTTCCAAACCAGAAAAAACAATGATCAAACTCCAAGTTTTCAAACTTCGTAACCGAAAAAATGCAAGTATTTTGTTGGCCTAATTACTAGAATAACACGAATTTCACTAATAATAACATTTACACACGTTTGTTATGTTGTATTTATGCGATGAAATTGTAAAAGGCTACTTAAATACACTTAAATCTAATAAAAATAAAAATAAAAGAATGGAACAATCTAAAACAGCTGTTACTCGTAGGGATGCCACAAGCAAAAAAAAAATCCGTCTTATTACGTAGTTACGTAGTGGTGACGCCAACTTCACTATATATTTTGTTCTACATTTGACACCAAATTTTATTACACTTCATTTAATTTTAAAAGATTTAATATTTGTTTCTCAGTCACGTCAAAAAAAAAAATAAAAAAATAAAAAAATAACGTCAGTCACGTCAAAATATGATGGAATTGATGGAATTTGATTATTATTACCTAGATTTAAAGCATACAATGTTTTTAAAAAAAAGAACCATCAAGGAAATGAAACAGGATGTCAAATTTTGTACGTTAATAATACGGCGATGAAATCACAAGAAATTCTACTTTTATAGTATTTTAATAAAACACTTTATTTTATTCCTAGCGTGGTCTATTATTAAAAGTGTGTAAATAAATTAATAATTAAAGTTACTACTTGTGTTTATAGCGTGCGATAGGTATTTATTAGTTGTTTTTAATTAAAAATGATAAAAATAAGTCTAAAAATAATACGTCACTATGCTTTTCGAAATCGAAGGCTTCTCAGGAGACGTCAATTTATATTATCTTAACTTTCTTGATCTAAATCGATTTGAGACTAAATTCAGTTTTATGCAAAACTCAATTTAAACCCCTTTGTCCATGAACTAATCCCTTAGATAAAACAAATAAATTGACAAGTTGACTTTCGAATTTGTAAGATTGGATGATTTAGTAAATCGGCGTTTTATCTTCACTAATATTTGACAGCAAAAAACCCTTTTTAAGCCAGTTAGTAGGTTTATTACTAGTATTTTCATTACTAGACAGGGAGATATAGGTACATTATGTAAGTATATTATTTTGCACTAGCTTCCGCCCACCGCTTCACCCGCATGGTACCTTGAAAAACAAAAAAAAATCTATCCCGCGGGAACTGTAAATTTTTTCAGGATAAAATGTAGCCTATGTGTTATTCCAGACCATTATCTATATCTGTGCCAAATTTCATTCAGATCCGTTCAGCCGTTTTAGCGTGAAAGAGTAACAAACATACATCCAGACATACTGACATCCATCCATCCATCCATCCATACATTCTTTCTTACAAACTTTCGCGTTTATAATATTATTAAGTACTAGCTTCTGCACGCGGCGTCGCCCGCGAAGTACCTACATAAAATATAGCCTATGTTCATCCTGAAAGTTCATTCTACACATTGGTGAAAGAATTTTTCAAATCGGTTCAGTAGTTTCGGAGCCTATTCATTTCAAACAAACAAACAAACAAACAAACAATCAAAGTTTTCCTCTTTATAATATTAGTATAGATGATTAATAGGACTAAGAAGTTGTATAAGTTGTATAAAGTCCTAGATGCGATCCGCCGTATCAAGATCAATATGGCACAACATGGAGGAGGCCTATATACCCAGCAGGTGGGTAGGCACAGGCTGAGAATGATGATGATGAACGAGTTGTACCTATATATATAAAAATGAATTGCTGTTCTGAATTGTTAGTCTCGCTAAAACTCGAGAACGGCTAAACGGATTTATCTTATCTTGATCTTGAAATGTACGTGGAGGTCTAGGGAAGGTTTAAAAGACAAGAAAAATTCGAATAACTGCCGGGAAAACCCTAAAAATAGCCCTTTTCTATTTCCCATACAAACGTTTTCTAAATAAGTACGAAGTCTGCCGGGTCCGCTGGTATAATATAAATAATATAGAATTATAGTTTTAGCATCTATCTCCCGCTCTATCTCTACTCTACCGCCGCCCAGACGCGAACCGAAGATATAATTTGGCTGTCAAACACTTTTTATGAGACGTCATTCACACACGGCCGTACGTTTTATTATCTATGATTCCAGCGCCCGTTAATTTAGTTCGAATTTCGAACGTGGTATTCGATGTTTGAAAGTTTTGAAACCATAGACACGGATCGTATTGTTTCTTTCTTCACTGTTTGGGTTATAAATGCTTTGTTTAAATCCTACTAATCTATCTATATCATTATATAAAAATGAATTGCTGTTCGTTAGTCTCGCTAAAACTCGAGAACGGCTAAACGGATTTATCTTATCTTGGTCTTGAAATGTTCGTGGCGGTCTAGGGAAGGTTTAAAGAGTATGAAAAATTCGAAAACCCTAAAAATAGCCCTTTTCTATTTCACATACAAACGTTTTCTAAATAAGTACGAAGTCTGGCGGGTCAGCTAGTATTATTATAAACGCGAAAGTATGTAAGAATATTGTATGGATGTATGTTTGTTACTCTTTCACGCTGAAACGGCCCAACGGATCTGGATGAAATTTGGCACAGAGATAGATTATAGTCTGGAATAGCACATAGGTTACATTTAACTCGGAAAAAAGAGATCGGAGAAAAGAGTTTTTGTTTTTCGAGGTACCACGCGGGCGAAGCCGCGGGCCGAAGCTAGTATTAAATGTAACAGAGTCGTGTTAGTTACGCCATTTACTCGAGAACGGCTGAACCGATATTCATGTTTTTTGATTATTTTGTTGGATTTTTCTCCGCCCCGAATAGCAGAATATCTAAAACATTTGAAAATAAATTAAATGCGGATGAAGTGGTCAACATAGTTTAGTTAGACAAATCCAACAACACCTCAATTATCAAAATCCGTTCAGCCGTTTGGACTACAGCGACAGCTAAAAGAACTCAAACACATAACCCTCCTTTTTCGCTTCGCAGTCGGGTAAAAATCCAATACCCCGCCATATATTGCGGGGAGTGATTATAATGCGGGTAGACTAATAGTGGCTAAGGTGAGGTGGAAAATATCTTGGGATTTTGGTCCTTATCGCCATATAAATCCAAGGTACAGTCAGCGACATAACTGGACATGCAAAAAAGTATTTAAAACTAAGTGTTTATTGCAAAAATTAAAAAATCCAACTGAAAGTACCTACCTACTTAATTGAAAATAGCTTACTGTCGCCATTAAATTTTTTTGACATTTTGTAAAGTCAGTTTTGTTTACTCTTTCACGCTGAAACGGCTGCACGAATCTGGATGAAATTTAGCACATAGGCTACTTTTTATCCCGGAAAATGTACGATTTTTTGTTTACAAGGGCGCACGAAGCCGCGGGTGGAAGCTAGTTTGATAATCTATTACTAATTCGTATTTCTATCAATAAAAAACATGTAATTTTTTGTTAAATGGTCGTTTTAACCCTTCGACTGCAACGGGTCTCTTCGACCCGTCACTCTCGCATTGTTCCGGGCATCGTAATATATTTAATTGTGACGCCTACTGCACGCCCAGAGAATATTTGGTGCATCTTACAGGATAGAGAAATGTGCAGAGTAGACTACTATTTTTTTATTTTTTTTCTAGTTTATATTTTAAAAAATATTCGTGTACCTACCTATAATATTTTATTGGATTAAAATCTACTTAAATTTTATGAAAAGTGACGTAAACTTTTAACATACCAATAAATAAGTGCGATACTATGACTAAATTAATGAAAAAAAAATATTAAGTTGATTTGAGATCTTATTTTTCCTATTTTTATTGGTATGAAAATACTTTTTAAAGCAATTGTATTCTGTTCTAGTTTCCTTTGGAGTCCAATAATAAAAAAAATTAAAAAAATTCATAAGTCAATTATTATCACGTAAAATACTAGTAGTATTTCAATCACAAACACAGTTTTGTGTGTAAGTAAATACTTAGATTACCCCATCTTATTGATGACGTAAAATTTTTACAATTAATTTTAATCTATACCTTTCCTCTTCTCAGTGTTACATATTCCCGTTCGTTAGCCGCGATACTTAGGGTTAACTAATTATTGAGTTTTCGAACGCATTCTTAGATTCTAAATTCAAAACTTCAAAACAATAGTGACAAGAGTTTAAAAAAAAAGAAACTATATAGGTAAACAATAAATAAAAATCCTGCGATGTATTTGACTGTCAACTTTGTCGCTTTAGGTTTTTATATTTTTTCTCGGGTTATTTTGAGTTTTATTGTTTAATTTTGGTGGTTACTTTTCCAATAAAGCCCGAGTTTTTGACGCGAGTATAAAATATGTGAATTATAGTGAATAGTAGGACCTTTTCTACTAACCCATCGGAGGAAAGCCCGAGAATTTTGAACAAAACAGCCATCTCTTGTTTAAAATAAACTTGATTATTTGACTGACTTTTGTGACATTGACAATAGTACCTACTAATTTAAACACTTGACACTGGCATAAAATTGATCTCAAAAGAGACAGACGCCATAAACAAAGAAGAAGAAGAAGAAAATTGAAATAATACCTACATTAATTATTCACTTCTCATGCTCATTGTACCAACTTCAAGATTTTCTAAGATCTTCATTTCTTAAACGCTAACAGGTTAAATATTTCGATATCAATTTATTTTCGAAAAAGCGAGAAGCGTTATATTACGACCGTTATATTCAAAAAACCGTCAACGGACTTCTAAGAAAAGCGGTGCCAACAAAAAGCAAGTATTGATAGCCGCTAACAGAATGTTGAAGAGTTATAATTGACTGTAACAATTTGTATGGTGTTCTTGTGGTGGTGAAAATGACAAACTCAAAAATTTATGGAGACATACCGATTGAAATTTTGTATGACACGAACCATGTTATTGATTGAGCGAGCGAAGCAAGTGAACATCCCAGTGGCAAGTAGGTCGATTGGCGTTGTATGTTTGTGTATATACATAATTATGTTTGTAAGAGCATAACTTAAGAATTGTTAAACCAATCTGCATGAAACTTGGAAGGTCTAGAGATTCTGCTGTAGATCTTCTGGGAAGCTTAAGAGCTTAAGCAGTGAAGGGGTTGTAAAGATTTCCTTTAAAAAAGAAGTTTTTTGTACAGATAAAAAAAAAAGATATTACTCTTTATTTTTATCTGTACCTACTTACAAAAAAACTTATTTTTTAAATTTAGCTTTTTAGTTTCATTAAAAAACCAATGTTTACAATAAAAAGGTTTTATGGAAATAAGAAGTTTTTATGTTACAGATAAAAATAATGAGTAATACTAATAACCTAATATCTTTACAACCCCTTCACCGATTAAGCTCATATTCTTCCCAGCAATTCTACACAGTAAAATCTCTAGACCTTCCAAGTTTCATGCAGATTAGTTTAACAATTCTTAAGTTATGCTCTAACAAACATATTATACCCAAACATACAACGCCAAATTGCAATAAGTACTTGCCTGAGATTTGCTCACTTCGCTCGCTCAATCAATAAACTTGTTCCTATCACACCGAATTTCGATCGGTGTCTCCATATATTTTTGAGCTTGATTTAAGGTTAAGCTCTAACAAGTAAAGCTACAACATCAAATCGCCCAATTTACAACTGGAATTTTCGCTCGCTTCGCTCGAAAAACGCTCGAATTTTCCGCCCGTATGTTTTCACTCCCAAAACCGTGCGCGCACGCACCGATACCATCAACAACATAGTTTTGACTCATTACGTTTGACAATGTCTTGACTTTTTTGCTGATTCTACAACATTACAAACATTCCTAACTGGCACAATAGATGGCGGTGTTCGTAGGTGGTTATTTTTGGAAGATTTTAACTTTTGAAATTAGAACGTTAATGGTATAGATATGACTAAAGAGCCAAGTTATTTACATTTTAATTATTATAGTTCAATACCTACACCGAGCCTATAACGAGCGCTGGTGGTGTAGTGGTAGCACCCCTGCCTCACGATCCGAAGGTCGTGGGTTCAAACCTGGTCGTGCACCAATGAGTTTTTCCATTCGAAAAATTTATGTGCGCAATGCCAGTGCTCTTAAACGGTGAAGGAAAACATCGTGAGGAAACCGGCATACCCTAGAACCAAAAATTCGAAGGTATGTGTCATAGGTTAGTATTCTTATAAGCGGCGATGGGCTTGCAACCTGTCACGTACGGAATACTAACTATTGTGCAAAATGTGGGCACGTACCAAATGTCATGTTTGGACTTGCCTCTGACTACCCCCTTTAGATATCCTCAAAGATCTAAGTAACTAAAGATCTGAGGAGATATCTACCGAGCCTGGGGATTACAGTCGTGATCATATTTATTTTATTTTATTTATTTTATACGTAATCTCCGCTCCCGTAAGTACCTACCTCTGTTTTGACACTTTGACGTTTCATAGAGCTACTGTCATGTTTTCTTTTTGACAACAAAAGGATGGTGTGCGTACAGAGTAGCACTTCTCCCTTCTGTCTACCATTGTAACTAGTTTTAACCGACTTCAAAAAGGGTGAGGCTATGCAGAAATTATACTAAATAATAATATTAATTATTATAAGCCTGTAGTGTCCTATTGCAGGGCAAAAATTATTATTTTTAAGAGCCTTTAGTGTCCCAATGCAGGGCAAAGGCCTCCCTTCCTTCTCTCTTACTAAATAATACTAAACAATAACAGGTTTGAACCTACGACCTTCGGATCGTGAGGCAGGGTGCTACCACTACACCACCAGCGTTCAGTAAGGAAGTTAATAGGTATTAATAGTTCTATAGAACAAATGGGCTAGTTTTCGGTTGATAAAAAAGTGTTAACAGTTCTATGACGTCATAGTACTATAGAATAAATGAGAGTAAAGGCGGAAACATACTATTAACACGCTACGCGACCCGATGGAACGCGACGCGTGTCGACTCGAATCAAATTGTACTATTTTCTATGACTAGAATCATACTATGAACATCCGACGTGTCTCATTTGATTCGAGTCGACACGCGTCGCGTTTCATCGGGTCGCGTAGCGTGTTAATAGTATGTTTCCACCTTTACTCTCATTTATTCTATAGTACTATGACGTCATAGAACTGTTAACACTTTTTTATCAACCGAAAACTAGCCCATTTGTTCTATAGAACTATTAATACCTATTAACTTCCTTACTGAGCGCTGGTGGTGTAGTGGTAGCACCCCTGCCTCACGATCCGAAGGTCGTGGGTTCAAACCTGGTCGTGCACCAATGAGTTTTTCCATTCGAAAAATTTATGTGCGCAATGCCAGTGCTCTTAAACGGTGAAGGAAAACATCGTGAAGAAACCGGCATACCCTAGAACCAAAAACTCGAAGGTATGTATGTGGTATAGGTTAGTATTCTTATAAGCGGCGATGGGCTTGCAACCTGTCACGTACGGAATACTAACTACTGTGCAAAATGTGGGCATGTACCAAATGTCATGTTTGGGCTTGCCTCTGACCTACCCCCTTTAGATATCCTCAAAGATCTAAGTAACTAAAGATCTGAAGAGATATCTACCGAGCCTGGGGACTACCAGTCGTGATCATATTTTATTTAATTTATTTTTAACTTCCTTAGTTCTATAGAACGGTTGATCCATGTAACTTTTAAAACTTTTTTGTCCTTGTAGTTCAATGGTCGAACTATTGAAACGAATATTGTGCCATTTGTTCTAAAATAATACTAATATTAAAACTTCAAACCCTTGCTCTTCGAGGCCTTACTATGTACCTAGGTAGTTATAAGCGGTCTTATCGCTCAGAAGCAATCTATTTCTGATCGGTTGGTAAAGTTGTCGTAGTGTGAACGCTCACCAGACGAGAGGCATGTCGGCTTGTACATTGACGTGGGTCTATAGTGCGATATTAGATAAGAGTCGAACTACTGTGGAGATGTGTAGACGAGGAACTAACGAGAGACAATTTATTATTTACTAGCTGTTACTCGCGACTTGGTCCGCAAAAATCTATCAATCCTACTTAATATTATAAACGCGAAAGTTTGTTTTGTGTTGTTACTCTTTCACCCTAAAACGGTTGAACGAATCTGAATGAAATTTGGCACAGATATAGATTATGGTTTGGAATAACACATAGGTTACATTTTATCCCGAAAAAATTTACGGTTCCTGCGGGATAGCGATGTTTTTGTTTTTCAATGTATCACGTAGGCGAAGCCGCGGGCGGAAGCTAGTATAATATAAAATATAGCTTTTAGTACTCAGGAATACTGCAGCATTCGAATGGTGAAAGATTTTTTGAAATCGGCCCAGTAGTTTTTGAGTTTTTTCGTTACAAACAAATATACAAAAATACAAAACTTTCCTCTTTATAATTATTAGTACTTAATTGAAGTATAGATTTTTATATCTATTAAAACTTTAATTGAACACTTTCTAATCGCAACATAATATAGTAACAATTAAAGTCTCTGATCGCAGATATATAAAATAATGAAAATATTTTGCAAAAGGGCCATAAAATAAAGTTATTAAACACTCGCTATCCGATATCTTGCAATAAAGATAAGTTTGTGAAAATATTATTGAAAATAATTCAAAATGTATCGACATTTTGATTATTATCATGGTGTCAAAATTCAATGTTGTGTGGTCTTTTAGCCACTGGAAGTAAAATTATATTAATTGGTTTATTGAGCTGTCAAATTACTTTTACCCGACTGCGAAGCGAAAAAGGATGGTAATGTGTTTAGCGTGTCATATCCTATCCTATTAATCGAAATATATATAACTCAAAGGTAACTGACTGACTGACATAGTGATCTATCAACGCACAGCCCAAACCACTGGACGGATCGGGCTGAAATTGGACATGCAGGTAGATGTTATGACGTAGGCATCCGCTAAGAAAGGATTTTGATTAATTCTTCCCCCAAGGGGATAAAATAGGGGATGAAAGTTTGATTTTGTTTTTCAAGGTACCACGCGGGCGAAGCCGTGGGCGGAAGCTAGTATATTATAAACGTCAAAGTTTGTGAGGATGTATGTATGTTTGTTACTCTTTCACGCTGAAACGGCTGAACAGATCGGGATGAAATTTGACACAGATTATAGTCTGGAATAGCAAATAGACTACTTTTTATCCCGGAAAAAGTTAAGGTTCCCGCGGGATAGGTTTGTTATGGTTTTCAAGGTACCACGCGGGCGAAACCGCTGGCGGAAGTTTGTACCTAATTATTAATATTCCTTTGGCTGTCGCTCTGTAGCCCAAACGGCTGGACAGATTTTGACAAACGTGGTGTCGTTGGTTTCGTCTAGTCTAGATCATAAGATTCATTCTTACAAAATGTTTATAAATCTAATACCTCGGCTGGAAAAAAATATTTTTCTGATAATTTCAGGGTTTTTTACATTATTGTAATAAAAAAATAATGTATATATTACAGTGTGTTTTATGTATGATAGATCTGTATAAAATATATTATTATAATATGTAAATACATTTGTTATTAAAAACATGCTAATAACTTTTTACTATAAACTGCAGGAAATGATTACTAAACTGCACATTTCGCCTCAATATCACAAATAGTGCCGGATGTACAGACAGGCAGACAGCTCGGCGCGCTATTTGCGTATAACTCAAATTCGAGGAAACACGTGAACAGAGCAGTGAATCACTATAGCGATAGAGACGACTTTGTGTTGAGTGAGTTTTTATACTGAAGTTCGCTTTGACCGCCAAGGATGGCGTTAATTCTGTTGTTTTGCAGACTAACTTATATAATGCTACAATAGGTACGATCTTATATATGGCTCACTATAAAGACCAAAAAAAAATTTCATAAAAATTTAACAAATAAAACTAGTAATAAATGCAATTTAAACAAATAAAAATAATCTTCTATGATTTTTTACCGAAGTTTTAATTATAAAGGTCTTTTTTACCAAAACTAAAAATAATAATCAACTAATACTTCTACAATAAACAAACTATTAGGTACTTATAGTTAATCATTTCACCTAAGAGTGAATAGTTAACACTATAAGCAAACAAAAATAAAATTAAGTCTTCAACTTTAATAAGCCATACACAAAAATAACTGAATATTCGCATTCGAGAATGTTGGCAGCAGATTATTCGTAAACCTAATGTCCAAAATATGACATTTGTTGCATCACAGTATCATAAATTATGTACCTATACCATTGTGCAATGATTTCTGTACTCTCTGTCTGTCTGTATAAAATGTAAATATGATCGCCAGATTTTCAAAGCTAACTCACCGGACTCTTTTGGTTTAGATGACTTCCAAACCTAGGGTCGTGGGTTCAAATTTAGTTTTGCACCAATCGATTTCATTCGAAATATTATGTGGTGTCAGGAGGTGAAGGAAAACTCGTGAGGAACCGGCATACCCTAGAACTAAAAATTCGAAGGTGTGTGTTATAGGTTAGTATTCTTATAAGCGGCGATGGGCTTGCAACCTGTCACGTGCGGAATACTAACTAATCTGTAAAACGTGGTCATGTTCCAAATATTATGTTCGGACGTGCCTCTGACTCTTTAGATATCCTCATAGATCTAAGTAACTAGAGATCTGAGGAGATATCTACCGAGCCCGGGGATTACAGGCGTGTGTTTGTTTATTAATGCAAAGGTCTAATTTTTTTCTTAGTTTAATTATTTTCTTTAGCAAAAACAATTTTCTCGCGACAACAATTTAAACTATCTCGTTTTCAATTAATTACTTTTATTTAAGACTTTCCTTCCTTTAATCTAGATACACAGATTAACACCTTGAAAAATACTAAGGACATTTTATAAAAGGTTTTTATACAAAAAGGCTTAAGGTTTCTCAAAAGAACGCCAACGTTAGAAAGATATTTTTTAGATTCTTATGAATGTGAAAAAAAAACTTTCAAACTGTAGTGTTATGAAGGTACCTACTTACTAAATTATTTATTTATTTAAGTACTTACATAGTTAAGTGAATTAGCAAGTTGAAGTGGCAGTGGGCTGGCCATATCTGTCGAAGAACCGATAACCGTTGGGGTAAACGAGTTCTCGAGTGGAGACCGCGGCTCGGCAAACGTAGTGTAGGACGCCCTCCGGCTAGGTGGAGTGACGATCTGCGAAAGGCTGCTGGTGGAGGCTGGATGCGTCGAGCCGAAGACAGGGCGCAATGGCGCTCATTAGGGGAGGCCTATGTCCAGCAGTGGACTGCTATAGGCTGATGATGATGATGATGATAGTTAAGTGAACATTTTAGTTTGTGTAGTGCTTTCTGTCCACATGGATGGAAATAGAAAATAGATACTCTGTAATATTCTTGTATTTTTATAATTTTTATTCTAATTGTTATTTTTTGTGTGATACCCGGGTCTTTTTTGTGCCTGCAATAAACTGATTTTATTTTATTTTATTTATTTATTTATTTATTCCGCTACGTTACGTTACTAGGTAAATTGGTGACGGTGAACGTTTCTCAGCAAACCGAAGGTGTTTAAAAATGTCTTACGAAAATACCTAAAAGCACTGAACCAATAAATAAAATCGATAAAATCTTCTGGTTAACTAAATAATTATCAATTAAACTTAAACGATTGGTATCTGTGATGTTAAATAATCAATTGAATTTTTTTCATAATTTATCACAAAGATTACAATCGATTCTAAATCTAAGATGGCGGACATTTTGTGAGTACACTACACAGGTGCATAGAGTAGTGTTGGCTAAGATGTACCACCAACTTATAAGCCTAAATAATTTAATTATTAGGTAACTAAGTACTTAAGTATATTCGGTTCGTATCAGAAGGAAAATCTAGCATATTATTATCGCCCTTGTGTGACGAAAGGCATAAAATTAAAATGACTTAGGTACTAAGTAGTAAAACGACTACAGTTAAAAACGTGGTTATTGTTTCTGCTATTTTACTCAAAGTTTTAATAGTACCTAGGTTTTGTGCCAACTCAAGCTACGTGACGACCCATTTGCTTTCATATTTAGAACATTATTTTTTGTTAGTTTATTATTTCTTCCGATTTTGTGAAAAATAATAAACTTTTTTGATTTGATTTTGATAATAATTGAGTATTCTAATGATGTACGTCTCAGACCATAAACAGAACAAAGTAATACTTTGGTCTGTTTCACAAAACTTTTGTTAGCAAAGCAATCTGATCCGGCCTCTAAATTAACAAGAATGTTAAGTTATCGTTATCTATTTTACGTCATTTTATGTTACGGAAGATAATCCTTTTTCAGGACATCATGGTACGCAAAACAACTTTAACAGATGATTAAAAGGCTAACAAGCTGTTAATTTAAGGTTTTAAACCTCTGAGGAGCATTTTTATCCTTTCATCACACTGGTTCAAAAAAGCTTAAGACATAATAAGATTAGTACTCTCTGAATCTCTGCTACTCTGTGTCTAAAATAATTGGCGCCAAATTCGAACGTTCGTCCTGTCCAGAAACAATGTCAAACACTTTTTGCGCCAACAGTTGGTTACATTAAAAAAAAGTAAAAATTCGAAAAAAGAACACAAAACGTACGAGGACAAATTTCTTTCGCTTTTCTGAACGGATTGCCCGCACGGCCAGAGACATTGTAAAATGTCATCAACAAAACAAACACTCTTATTTCTATAGATGTAAGGTTCAATTTATCTTAAATGTTCTGCCTAGTACTTTTAATAAGTTGGTTCGCAAGGAGTTTTTATTCTTCAATTTAATTGTGTGAAATTGTTGCATACAGGTTTTTGTGATACGAAAAATAGCTTTAATTTCCCAAACATTAATTGAGCCCTTACTGCTTTAAAAATAAGGTTTAATTTAATGACACTTTAATGTTTTTTTAACACCTAATTGGTCCGTAGCATGTCGACTTATTTTGACGCAAAATATATTAAAGATTTTCTCTGTAAATGTATGTTAATAATTTGTGGCTAATTAATCAAAAGGATCTTTATGAGACACAACCTGGTGACAAACGGACAAACAGACGGAAAGCGAAGTCTTAGTAAGTTTTTTACCCGTATTTGTAAAAAGTGTTCTAAAAGTTAGTCAGGAAAAAACTGCTTATCTCCCGAAAATATAAGAAAGTCAAAAACTCATTTTGGCCATTTTGGCGCTTTAGCATTTTTTCCTTTCCACTGACGTTATCAATCTGTCCTGATTTTTTTTTTCAAAATAATCTGAGGCACAATGTCAATTAAAAATAATATAAGTAAGTATAGTGTTATTATCTCGTACTTAATTGAAATTAAATTAAAAAACATTATCAAAATCGGTTTATCCATTTGGGGTTACGATGCAACACGGTTTCGGTTACAAAAAGTGAACGGGTCATTTATGGGGAACGTGATACGTTTCTATAATAAACTTCCTATAAATGCAACTAAACTTCCTGTTAGAAAATTCAAAGCCTTCATTAAAAATAATCTCTTAAAGAAAGCATATTATAATATAAATGAATATATTGATGATAGGAACTCATGGCCCGATGTCGCTCCGCCCTCCGACAGCTAACCAATTTGCAATGTCAACGCTGTCCTTTTGTTTTATGTATTTATGTTCTGTTTTGTCTTTTGTTTTTATGTAATTATTATGAGATAATCTTGATTACATTTTTTTTTGTAGGAAGGATCATACAAAAAAGTGCTAGGACCGAGACGAGTTTCTTGCCTGTTCTTCTCGTACTTGAGTTAGGTTGGAATTGGCACATAGATTCACCGCATGTAAGACGTTTCAAAGTGATCCTTGTGATTGTACTGAATAAATATTTTTCAATTTCAATTTCAATTTCACACAGATACATTAAATTT
Source organism: Cosmorhoe ocellata (assembly GCA_963675405.1). Lineage (NCBI taxonomy): Eukaryota > Metazoa > Arthropoda > Insecta > Lepidoptera > Geometridae > Cosmorhoe > Cosmorhoe ocellata. Next base: position 3,528,352 of record OY776272.1, read on the forward strand.
TAATATTCATAAGCACCTAGTTATATCTTGTAAAAGGAATTAATTAAAAAAAAACTTTATCAAAATTTTTTAATTTGGTTTATCCGTTTTGGACACACAGATACAAAATTACCACCACCTCAGTTTGCGAAGGTTCAAAATGAGGTTCAAATTCGGGGCACAAATCAATAATTTTTACTAAAAAACATATCTATATACAGCGTGTCCCTTTCTAAAGCAAGTTTATTTATACAGGGTGTCCTTCATCAAACTAGGATAACTCAATAGAAGGCTAATTTAAGTACCTTTTGTATACAGGGTGTCCGCAGAATCAATAATGTGACGCGTCACTTAGATCCTCTAAGAGGAGAAGCCATAACTAGTGACACGCGATGGTGAGGCTAGGTTAGTATGGATACGTCTTATGGCGGCTTCAAATATAGTTAATTTTGGAACGAAGTTCCTTATCGCGCTGTTAAAGGGGGCTAGACGGAAAAAATTAAGACGAAAAGTTGTAACGACACTTTTTGCTATAGTTGTAAGCCGTGCGGCGGGCGCGTTTCTCTGTCTGTCTCTCTCTCTCTCTCTCTCTCTCTCTCTAATAGGAAGCAAGGAAAGGAACTTCGTTCCATCCGGGTGTCCCTTGACACCTATCAAGTTTTTTTTTAATCTTGTTTGGGTAGTTTTAATGTAGGTTACAGGATGTTACCAGACTACTTTCGAAAACTTCAGGGGGTTAAAGTACCTATCAATATAAACAACTTTTTCTAAGAACACTTTTTAAACTATCGCGACTTGGAAACATGTTTAAATATATACTCTCGGGACTTAATCGCGTATTGTGAAACATTCTATTTACCTCGACGTTTCGATGATATTACAATCACCGTGGTCACGAGTAGACTGACTGGTCTACTCGTGACCACGGTGATTGTAATATCATCGAAACGTCGAGGTAAATAGAATGTTTCACAATACGCGATTAAGTCCCGAGAGTATATATTTTTCTAAGAAACCAACACTGAGCGCGGAAAAACCAACCTAAGTATTTACAAAACTTCTATTCTTAATTGGCTAAAATGTATTTAGTAAAATGAGTGTAGCGTTGAAATCGCGCGTTCTTATCTATAATGCATTTAATTTTACATTGGCTTTGTAAATGCATATACCTAGATAATATAGAAAATATAAAAAAAAAATATTTCAAAAAGGGTCTAAAATTTCCTGAAAATAAAAAATATAAAAATCACCAAATACGACTTAATCCGCTTACTTAAAAATTCTTTCCATTATTTTCAGAGCTTTTTAGAATTAGTTTATTACTTTTTATTATTTTTTAGCTGAAAATAAGGGTTCTCCACACTAACTTAGCGTGGGCTTCTTGGTCACACACCCACAGGATGTTAAACGCACATTCTTCATTTACAGGGTGCTCCTATTTTACGACAACCCCCTTTTTACCCGACTGTGGAGAAGGGTAGTTATGACTTTGGGCTGTATGTATTATGAATTTCTTTGGCTGGAACCCAAGGGGTAAGTATTATGTTTGTGAATTTCTGCTGTCGCTAGAACCCAAACGGCTGTACTGATTTTGATAAATGAGTGGCTGTGAGAAGCTATTTTCAATTCGGCCTTTTAAAATTTGTGTTGTGTTTATTGTGGAATTCTTCTTCTTCTTCTTGTCACTTGTTCTTTTGAACCAGTGTGGTGAGAGACTCCGTTCATAAACTTTACACTGTCTTTAAACTTCTTAGGTTTTACGAAATGTCGGTTTCCTCACGATGTTTTCCTTCACCATTTATCTAAAAGTAAGTACTAACTAATATAGACACATACATTTTTCTGTCAAAAAATCCATTAATTCACGCTGCACGACCGGATACGAACCCACGACCTTGAAATCGTGAGGCAGAGATGCCACCACTACACCACTAGTGCTAGTAAAATTACTTAAAATTGTTATAAAAACTGATAAATTATGATTCCTTATATTTGAAACACTCTGTATACACGTTATCATATTACATGTTTTGACAGCGCTCTCATAAGTCGGCTTCTATCCCCAGTGCAGAGTTACATCATTAGAAATCACGCCATTATTACTTATAGAGGCTTCGATATTTAACAGCATTATATTTCTACTATACAGTCGTGTATATAGTTCTCTTAAACGAATGTAGTGAAAGACTACGGTGAAACAAATCTATCCCGCGGGAACCGTACATTTTTCCGGGATAAAAAGTAGCCTATGTGCTATTCCAGACTATAATCTATATCTGTGCCAAATTTCATCCAGATCCGTTCAGCCGTTTCAGCGTGAAAGAGTAACAAACATACATCCAGACATTCTTACAAACTTTCGCGTTTATAATATGAGTAGGATTCACCATAAATTATAAAATAAATAAATAAATAATGCTGGACAGTCCACACAGCATCATCTAGCCCCAAAGTAAGCTACTCAAAGCTTGTGTTATGGGTACTAGATAACTGATATATTTAATACATTATATACATAGATAGATATTTTTTATTGTTCATAGAAAACACCCAGACCAACGGAACAAATTTCTGCAGATCGTACACAAATTTGTTCCGCGGCGGGAATCGAACCCGCAACCTCTTGCGTCGCAGGCGGACTCTCGCCCGCTGCGCCACTGAGGTCGTCAAATTGCTATGCTCCTTTCTTCAAGTAAAAAGTTTAGCCATATTTTTGAAACCATAGTTAAATAAATCTATACTACCTAATATTATAAAGAGGAAAGTTTTGTATTTTTGTTTGTAACTAATAAACTCAAAAACTACTGGTCCGATTTCAAAAACTGTTTTTCCATTAGAATGCTACATTATCCCTGAGTAACATAGGCTATATTTTATGTAGATACCTCGCGAGCAAAGCCGCGAACGGAAGCTAGTGTTATACATAGAAAAGTGTTATACAATAGTAGGGCTGGTTACAGTGCTTCACTGACCGTCGGTCCGTATGTCAGTCGCGCTTGTCATTAATATGAAAATCCATAAATTCGTACAGTGCTGGACCGACCGTACGCACGCGTATATTGCTACGCACTGCGTACGAGGACCGTCGGTCGAGCGCGTGCGCATACGGCCGTCGGTAGGCCGACGCGCTATGGAAACGTATGTACGCGTTCAGTGCTGCACCGATCGTTGGACCGACCGTACGGACCGACGACGGATGTCTGTATCAATTTTCATCTGGTCAGTTTGTTGGTCAGGAGAGCACTGAATGATACAAACTGAGGGTCGGTCCGTGCGTATCGTCAGGACCGACCGTGCGCACTGCGTATCGTCAGGACCGACCGTGCGCACTGCGTATCGTCAGGACCGACCGTGCGCACTGCGTATCGTCAGGACCGACCGTGCGCACTGCGTATCGTCAGGACCGACCGTGCGCACTGCGTATCGTCAGGACCGACCGTGCGCACTGCGTATCGTCAGGACCGACCGTGCGCACTGCGTATCGTCAGGACCGACCGTGCGCACTGCGTATCGTCAGGACCGACCGTGCGCACTGCGTATCGTCAGGACCGACCGTGCGCACTGCGTATCGTATGCCATAGTCATGAGAGTCCGCAGACCGTGACTGACAAGCGTCGTCTGTCAACAGACCACCTTGGGAGAGTATGACAACATATTTAAGTGTCTATTCGTTGGGACTATGATATAGAGCTAAGAGTATCATAGAATAGGTATCTATATTTGAACTGACCTCACAGCTCAGTTGGTAGCTCTGCCTTCTGCGCTGCAGGTTGTGGGTTCGATCCCCAGGATAAACATTTGTGAGATGAATGCAGATGATCGTTGTGTCTGGGTGTTACTACGTATTTTATGTATGTATATACGAAATTGTTTAGGTTACAAAAAAAATGGTTTAACCCTTTGTAGGACGATTAGTTATTAGTTTAAGATTGCAGTTATAATAGAGAAAGAGATTTGATAGCCCACTCGTGCCACGGGAAATAATATTTCCCGTGGCACTACTGCAACAGGGTAGTGTCACTGGAAATGTACTTTTACCCGTAGCACTACCAGTAGTGTCACGGGAAAGTAAAATTTCCCTTGACTCTACTAGTAGAGCCAAGCGGTAGTGCCAAAGGAAAGTAGTGGAAAAAAAGGTATATAAGTAATCTAACAACCATCTCATAATACAAACTTTGCTATTTGGGGCTAGATGGCGTTGTGTGAAATGTCCACCAATATTTATTTATTAATTACTAGCTTCTGCACGCGGCGTCGCCCGCGAAGTACCTACATAAAATATAGCCTATGTTCATCCTGAAAGTTCATTCTACACATTGGTGAAAGAATTTTTCAAATCGGTTCAGTAGTTTCGGAGCCTATTCATTTCAAACAAACAAACAAACAAACAAACAAACAAACAATCAAAGTTTTCCTCTTTATAATATTAGTATAGACAAGCAAAGTTTCAGACCAATCGCACCACCCGTTAGAAAAATTCCATACTAACATTGACCCCCCTTTGACCCCTTTTAGAAGGTTATATTGAAAAATCCTGAAACACGTGTCCATTCATTTTGCATTTACAGTGCACAAACAAAGTTTCATGAAAATCACGCCACGCATTAAAAAGTTTCATACTAACGTTTTCACCCTTTTTCACCCCCTTAGAAGTGGAATTTCCAAAAATCCCGTCTTAGTGGGTGGTTTTGTTATAAAAGGAAACCACCTTCCAAATTTCAGCTTTCTAGCTTCAGCGGTTTTGGCTGGGCGATGATAAATCAGTCAGTCAGTCAGTCAGTCAGGTTAAGCTCTTATATAGGTATAGATTATTACCTACTAGTAGTTCGTCCCGAACTGAGATTTCGCGCGCAATGTCCACAATCGTCATTCGTGTTCACGCCCTGAAGTTTTTGGATACACTTTATGTACTTACTACATATAAGTAGGTGCATATGACTATGTAAGTCGGTCCTAATCACAAACAAATATTTGATTAACATACCTAGGTAGATAGGTACTTAGGTAGATAGGTATTACTTCTTAATTTTACTTTTTTCCATCTATCCTAGAATAACAATAAAAACTATTTTAAATATACAAGTCCTTTCATTGCCTTTCATTCGATATCCTACTCAATAAATTTAAAAGGTTTTATTTAATTTTTCAACTTCAGAATCCAAATATCTTTACAACTCCTTCACCGATTAAGCTCATATTATGTTTTCCAGCAAATCTACAGCAGAATCTCTAGACCTTCCAAGTTTCATGCAGATTGGATCAACAGTTCTTAAGTTATGCTCTAACAAACATACGCCAAAACATACAAAATTCGAAGGTATGTGTCATAGGTTAGTATTCTTATAAGCGGCGATGGGCTTGCAACCTGTCACGTACGGAATACTAATTACTTTGCAAAATGTGGGCACGTACCAAATGTCATGTTTGGACTTGCCTCTGACTACCCCCTTTAGATATCCTCAAAGATCTAAGTAACTAAAGATCTGAGGAGATATCTACCGAGCCCGGGGATTACAGTCGTGATCATATTTATTTATTTTTTTTTTTTACAACGCCAAATCGCTCATGCCAGTGAGATTTTTGTTCGCTTCGCTCGCTCAATCATTAAAATAAATAATTTTTATCTGATTCTCTCGATATAATTCTTATAGCAACGTTACCTTATCAACGTTTCCAAATTATCTATAGAATTATGAAACTTAAAGTATACTCAAAGCTCTCACAGACATAATCACGAGTACAATTCTATATTTTCACATACCATTAAATAATGCTTTTAACACCTCTAGCTATTGTTGACTCTACAAATTGAGGACACGGCCGACCATAGTATAGTTATCAAACAGTATTACAGCAGTAACACTACAATTACGAAAATAGATGGTAGTAGCTCTATCTTCTGCGCTGTAGGTTATGGGTCCGATTCCCACCCAGGACTAACATTTGTGTGATGAACGCAGATGTTAGTTCTGTGTCTGGGTGTTATAATGTATTCTATGTATTTACAAAAAAATAAGTATTTAATTAGTATAGACTAATATTATAAAGAGAAATGTTTTGTATTATTGTTTGTAACAAATAAACTTGACGACCTCTGTGGCGCAGCGGGCGAGAGTCCACCTGCGATGCAAGAGGTTGCGGGTTCGATTCCCGCCTCAGAACAAATTTGTGTATGACCTGCAGAAATTTGTTCCGTTGGTCTGGGTGTTTTCTATGTATAATAAAAAATCTATGTATGTATATAATGTATTAAATATATCAGTTATCTAGTACCCATAACACAAGCTTTGAGTAGCTTACTTTGGGGCTAGATGATGGTGTGTGGATTGTCCAGCATTATTTATTTATTTATTTATTTAAACTAAAAAATTACTGGACCGATTACAAATATTCCTTCACCATTAGAATGCTACACTATATCTGAGTAACAAAGGTTATAATATTTATTTCTAGAAAAAATTAAAGATCCTTACTAAACCTTCGACAGTGTAACTCAAGGAGTAATAATGAATATGTTATATTGATGGATTTTTGCGGATAAAGTCACAGGTAACAGCTAATCTATCATACTATCTGGTAAACGGGTATTTATCGCGTTTTATTTACCTATTTTTTCCCGACGTTTCGACAGGTTACCCGTGACCACGACAGTATGTAAACCTGTCGAATCGTCGGGATAAAATAGGTAAATAAAACGCTTTAAATATCCGTTTAATCCTACTAATATTATAAACGCGAAAGTTTGTAAGAATGTATGGATGGATGTCAAGATGTCTGGATGTATGTTTGTTACTCTTTCACGCTAAAACGGCTGAACGGATCTGAATGAAATTTGGCACAGTTATAGATTATAGTCTGGAATAACACATACGCTACATTTTATCCCGGAAAAATATAAGGTTCCTGCGGGATAGATTTGTTTTTGTTTTTCAAGGTACCACGCGGGCGAAGCCGTGGGCGGAAGCTAGTACAAATAATAAAATGGTGACGGTCAAATAATGAATGTTGGGCCACCAAGGGAACGGATGAGAAAAGAGTGCATGCGGCGGAGATGCGAATGCTGAGATGGATGTGTGGAGTGACAAGGATGGATAAAATAAGGAATGAGTATATCAGAGGAAGTCTGAAAGTGGCACCGGTGACAGAAAAGATGAGGAGTAATAGGTTAGCGTGGTATGGACATGTTATGAGAAGAGATGAATGTCATGTGACGAGGAGAGTGTTAGATATGAATGTGGATGTATACAGGGGGAGAGGCAGGCCAAAGAAAAGATGGATGGACTGTGTGAATGATGGAATAAAATTAATAATTACATGGGTAAGAAAGGAGTGAGTACTGAGATGACGAATGATAGAGGGAAATGAAAGAAGATCACATGTTGTGCCGATCCCACATAACGCGGGAAAAGGGCAGGAAGATGATGATGATGGTCAAATAATGACAGTGGTACTGTGACATTTCTCTCTACTATGTCGACCGCTCTCTTCTGTTTGCAGTCCCAGAGCACGGCTTGTTACAAGTCTATCGGAACTAATTTGACACTAGCTCTAGCTTGCGGTTTCACCTGCGTTTAGCAGGCGCGATGACAGATTTTGAAATCCTCTTTAAAAAAAAAAAAAAAAAAAATATGATCACGACTGTGATCCCCGGGCTCGGTAGATATCTCCTCAGATCTTTAGTTACTCAGATCTTTGAGGATATCTAAAGGGGGTAGTCAGAGGCAAGTCCAAACATGACGAATGGTACATGCCCACATTTTGCACAGTAGTTAGTATTCCGTACGTGACAGGTTGCAAGCCCATCGCCGCTTATAAGAATACTAACCAATGACACATACCTTCGAATTTTTGGTTCTAGGGTATGTGCCGGTTTCCTCACGATGTTTTCCTTCACCGTTTAAGAGCACTGGCATTGCGCACATAAATTTTTCGAAATAACTCATTGGTGCACGACCAGGTTTGAACCCACGACCTTCGGATCGTAAGGCAGGGGTGATACCACTACACCACCAGCGCTCGACAAGATCCTCTTTTATATATCTACTATTTCCGAAAAACATTTTTTTTACAATAAATTAAGAGATAACGCAAATTCATTTAAAATGTAAAAGAAAATTAAATGCGAGGATAAAGTTTTTTAAGTTTTACAGTAATAGCATATAATTTATTTTCACGTTAATGTTTTGTCTCTTTTCATGTATATTGCTAGTCTCCTTTATCAGTATGTGAAAAAAAATAATTTTTATACTTACCTCTAAAATATCATCATCATCATCTTCCTGCCCTTTTCCCACGTTATGTGTGGTCGGCACAACATGTGATCTTCTTCCATTTCCCTCTGTCATTCGTCATCTCAGTACTCACTCCTTTCTTACCCATGTCATCTTTCACACAGTCCATCCATCTTTTCTTTGGTCTACCTCTACCCCTGTATCCATCCACATTCATATCTAACACTCTCCTCGTCACATCACATATTACCTCTAAAATATGAACAACCAAAAATTACGATCAAAATCCAATCTATACTAATATTATAAAGAGAAAAGTCTTGTATTTTTGTTTGTAACAAATAAACTCAAAAACTACTGGTCCGATTTCAAAAATTCTTTCACCGTTAGAATGCTACGTTATCCCTGAGTAACATAAAGCTATATTTTATGTAGGTACCTCGCGAACAAAGCCGCGAACGGAAGCTAGTATAATAATAACCATCCAATCCTCGCAAAATAATCTCGTAACAAATAGACAAAAAAAAAATCCAGTTGAATAGAGAACTTTTTAATCGCAGTCGGTTAAAAAATAACGTCACACCGAACATACAAGTTCATTATCAAAGGGTTCTGTTCTTCCGTTATCAGGGTGTGGAGCCATCCATCATCAGGTAAACAGGATCCTGATAACATTGATACTAAAGTTCACTAGCGACCGCGCGCGGCTCTACCTACACAGATATTCGACCTTTGACGACCTCAGTGGCGCAGCGGGCGAGAGTCCGCCTGTGACGCAAGAGGTTGCGGGTTCGATTCCCGCCGCGGAACAAATTTGTGTAAGATCTGCAGAAATTTGTTCCGTTGGTTTGGGTGTTTTCTATGTATAATAAAAAATATCTATCTATGTATATAATGTATTAAGTATATCAGTTATCTAGTACCCATATCACAAGCTTTAAGTAGCTTACTTTGGGGCTAGATGATGCTGTGTGGATTGTCCAGCATTAAAAAAAAAAAAAAAAAAAAAAAAAAAATTATAGCCTATGAAGAATATAAGAAAATAGATAGTGAAAATTTCAACTGTCTAACTATCACGGTTCATGAGATACCGCCTAGTGACAGACAGACAAGGTTGAGATTTTGATAGTTTACGAAAACTTTGTTCGAATAGTATCCTTTCATACATTTTTTCATATCGTGAAAACTTGGTTTGAAAATCATTGCTGGGACTGCCGATTAGATATTTTCGATATTATCGACCTTATTTTAGTTCCTTAACATTTCCGATGGAGGTAAAAAAAATAAAAATAAAAAAAAAACTATCTAAAACTCATATTATAGGTAAGTACAGAACCTCAAAAAGTATTTATAAACAAAAACGGTCTGTCTCGTTACTATAAAGTATTACAAAAGTCACCAAGGATCAAGAATTATTGGATCAAGTATCAAAATATATGTGGTCGTTTACCTAACAATAATTAATGTAAGCTCAATGATAGTAGTTGATCGATGCGGCTCTCAATAGTGTGGGAGACATGATGCGGCGACGCAGTGATCTTATTTACTTTGGTAGGTACTCTAAAACGGTGATAGAAAACATCGAAAAAAACACTCACACGACTGTAATCCCCGGGCTCGGTAGATATCTCCTCAGATCTCTAGTTACTTAGATCTTTGAGGATATCTGAAGAGTCAGAGGCACGTCCAAACATGATATTTGGTACATGACCACATTTTGCACATTAAGTAGTATTCGGTACGTGACAGGTTGCAAGTCCATCGCCGTTTATAAAAATACTAACCTATGACACACACCTTCTTAAGATCTTCCGTCTAAAATGGCGGATTACAAATTTTTTCACAACTCCCTATAATCGAAATAAGGGCTTGAGTAATAAAATACTATACACTATGACAAATTTCAAATTCAAAATGGCCACCACCACATAATAGCGGGTAAAGTTTGTATCGAGAGTTTTTTAATTTTTTTAAATAAATTTAACTTGTTTTATTTAGGAGCGCTGATGCGGCGATGGGCTCGCAACCTGTCACGTTCGGAATACTAACTACTGTGCAAAATGTGGGCATTACCAAATGTCATGTTTGGACGTGCCTCTGACTACCCTCTTTAGATATCCTCAAAGATCTAAGTAACTAAAAGATCTGAGGAGATATCTACCGAGCCCGGGAATTACAGTCGTGATCATATAATATTATTATTTATGTCGTAAAATCTATGAAAATTAAGAGGCAAGTTTATAAGGCACACATCTCTCCTTTTACAGCTCTGATTCATCTAGACACGCGGCAGCGTGTCAGCCAAGTTCAAGCGAACGGGCGAAGCGCGCACCTTGTGTAATATTACACGAAGCATTTGGAGCCATTTTCACCCCCTCGTAACTCAAAAACTATTTCACATAAACAAGTCAAATTTAGCTCATCTATTGCCATTTACGAGTAAAATATGTACTCCGAATTTCATAAACACACCTCAAACGGTTATTTAGATATCAACGTTCAAAAATCGTATTTTATGAAAAAAATTATCACTGACTGACCTATAGACGTTAATTATAACCCAGTTCCAGATGACCTAGAACGTTCAAATTTGGCATCCAGGTAGGTAGTGGGGTGGATACAAAGGAAAAAATCTGAAACTTGTAAATTTTTATATTTTTATCGTACTTTTTCAATTAATTGATTCTCCTAGGAACCCTTACTAGCGCCTGTAATATAAGAATAGCAATCTAAATAGATGACAGTCGGTCATTATGTGGATTTTAATAGGGTCTTGACGTGAATATAATAACGAGTGGAAGTAGTGTCTTGGATTGGTAAGTAGTACACTCTCGGTAAGTAGGTACCACTTAGGTACCTAGGTATACAATGTGCCAATAGTTGAGCCGTCTATGCAGATAGGTAAGTATGACTATAGGTATGTATACAATGTGCCAATAGTTTGAGCTAGATAACTATTCAGGCCTAGATTATAGTGTGTCGGCTTGTCGGATAGGTAGTAGGTATACTTATTCAGTAAGTAAGTACCTACCTACTTAGTATGTATACAATGTGCCAATAGTTTGAGCCGTCTATGCAGGTAGATATAATAAGTGTAATAATATAAGAATAAGTACCTACGTACTTACTAATAAGTTCTGTACAAAAAGTAATGGTATCCCATCAAAAACATAAATGTGAAATGAGAGCCAAGTTGAATAAGTATGTTTTAGTCGTTGACTTCAGCGACTAAAGAAGTGAGATCTAAACGGGTGCCAAGTACAATGGTCAGTCCTGAAACTTATTTATAACAATATGAAATATTTTTAACAACTTTAAAATATCATTTCATCTCATAATTTAGGATATTATATTGAAGCCTAAGGTCTGACTTGGCTAGTTTTCTTAAGAGTACGAATTATATGAAGTTTCATATAATTCGTTTCCTTTGCAATTTCTTATTTTATTCTTCTAAAAATTTGGCTTGCTGGTAGAAACTAGCGATCGGACATAGTAGGTAAGTAATTAATAATAGGAAGGTAATTCGTATAATGAGAACTAGCCAAGTTAGACCTTAGGCTTCAATATAATATCCTAAGTTATGAGATGAAATGATATTTTAAAGTTGTTAAAAATATTTCATATTGTTATAAATAAGTTTCAGGACTGACCATTGTACTTGGCACCCGTTTAGATCTCACTTCTTTTGTCGCTGAAGTCAACGACTAAAACATACTTATTGAACTTGGCTCTCATTTCACATTTATGTTTTTGATGGGATAATAACTCACGTAAAGATTAGTTTGCAATGTGGTTTGTGCTTACCCCATAACTTATATAACCCCTTTACCCCCCACCCCTCTCCTCTACCTCCCTTTCTCGCTATGAAGTCGATATAAAGTCGATTTAGAATCGGGACTGGAGGAAGTCGGACAGTTAGTATGCAAACCATACGATGTTAAGTAAGATGTGGATTGGCGTATGCAAGAATTGGCCTTTGCATAATGTCTGCTTCTTCTTCTTTAGTTACTTTTCCTCTCAAAACAGTGCTATTTTTCGACTCAATAATTGTCATATTAATCAAAGTTATTATAATATAATTATACATACCTACTAATTATTATTTTTCTTGTATCACTTATCCTGTCTAAACTGTGTGGTGAAACATTTGTATAACTATTATTTGATTCAGTAATATCCAAAATAATTAAAAATACATTCTTTTTTAAACCTAATTCTAGTCCCACTGTTGGGCAAAACATTCCCTCAAATCACGCTATTATATCCATACGTAAACAGTGTGGTTAAAATTGCTGTTTTTTAAATTCAGTAATATCCAAACTAATCAAAACCTGTATATTTCTTCGGCTGAACGAATCGTAACGAAATTGGGCAAGGAGTTGTATTGTATCTGGGGAAGGACTTAATTTTGTCTAAAAAAAAACAAGTTATAAACTAGCTAACTGTTCGCGGCTACGCACGTACTAATTAATACAACAAGAATATAAAAAAATATTTTTTATCTAAGTACTTTGACTAAATTGCATCCTATCTTTTACGGTTTAATATTATAAAAAAGTTGTGGCTTAAGTCACGTGCGGGTCAACTAGCAAAAATAACAGAAATATTGATGGCCAAGGCCAATTCTCTGCAACTCTACAACGCCATTAGACATTCAGAGCGTCAACTAAAATTCGGCCAAAGACCATCGAATGGTTTATGTCTTCCTGTGACGTCACGGGGCCTCGGCACACAAATTAGCCTTTCATGTAAATCGCGGGAGCCAAAAACCACTTTGGCTCAGCCATAATTGATTGGTGAGCGAAGCGAGCAAAAATATTAGTAGCAAGTAGGGTGTTTTGGCGTTGTATGTTTGAATGTTTGTTAAAGCATAACTTAAGGCCCAGAATTTTGAAAATTGCAAGTATTGTATCCCTAATCATTCTATTACCGCATAATAGATTACATTGAAATTGAACTAGGTACACGATACTCAAGGATATAAGTGATAAATCAGCCGGAGCTAAAACACGAATTAGTTAGAAAACCTTGGTTAAAAATCATGTAAAAAACACCTCTGAAAATTCAGAAATTCCCTAATTTATCCAGAGGTATTTTGAATTTCTATTTCACATGAATATAAGTCAGTTAATTTGAAACAAATCAACCCAGCCTTTTTTTTGAAATAATCTTACTTGAACATATTTATGTTTTTTATAAATTGTCGCTTTCGTTATGTAATTCAGAGCAGCCATATAACATGCCGCACTCTACGTACTTGTCCTTTGGGTATTTCGCTTCGTCCTATGTCTGATTCCGCGGAGATCCGCGTTGCTATACGGACCTATGTCACTTTTTTTTGTAACTTTTATGTAAGGAATAGTGTGACGAGTATTCTGGGCCTTAAGGCCAATAGACATTAGGCGCTGTCCCGGGCCACCAAGCCACCGCGCTTATATTATATTGTAGTTATTTAAACACACGTAATGATTATGAAAATAATTTTATCAAGCCAAACTCTGCGAATTCGTTTAGAAATAATTATATTCTTTAGTTTTGTACAAAAAAAATGTGTAAAATGTCAGTAGTTCAGTCATACTATTGATAAAACAAATACAAAAAGGGGTAACTTTGGGACTTTTTTTTAGCAAGTGAAGTTTATTAGATTTTGGAAGGTCTAGAGAGTCTGCTGTATGCTGGGAAGCATATGGGTTAATCGGTGAAGGAGTTGTAAAGATATTGGGTTCCAAAGTTGAAGAAAAACTTATGTAAATTCATAAAGTGGGGTATCGAATGAAAGGGCTTTTCTTGTACATTCCAAAATGGTTTTTATTTTTGTTCTAAAATGGATAGATTTTGAAATATAACGAAAAAATTAAAATTAGGAAAACCTGTAGGTACCTATATTGGGGGTTCGGACTGGTAGGTATATTGAAAATTAGGATTTTTTTTAGGTATATTGTGGGTTCGGGTATATTGTATAAATCGCTTCCGCTAGTATCGCTCCCGCTATCGCTATAACCACACCCCAAAAATATGTCCTTAATGACAAAACAATAGTTAATTTAAGGCTTTATTCACAATGGTGTTATAATTAGCACCTCTATAGCGTTTTATGGAAAAGGTTAATGAGATATTAAACTTCGCTAACGGTGTACACGCCCTTACTTTTACATCGTTTGAATTTAGAACGCAATTTTATTTTATTTAAATTTTTAAATTTCGAATTTCTTAATTCAAAATGAGAGAGCCACTGTGATAAGTTGCTGCTACAAATCCTACTAATATTAAGTACTAGCTGACCTTCGTACTTATTTAGAAAACGTTTGTTTGGGAAATAGAAAAGGGCTATTTTTAGGGTTTTCCCGGCAGTTATTCGAATTTTTCTTACCTTTTAAACCTTCCTCTAGACCTCCACGAACATTTCAAGACCAAGATAAGATAAATCCGTTTAGCCGTTCTCGAGTTTTAGCGAGACTAACGAACAGCAATTCATTTTTATATATAAGAAAGAAGAAGAAGAGAAGATAAACGTGAAAGTAATATTACTTTGATATTGCTTGAAGAGCTTGGTCTCTGATTAGACAGATGTCGTCACTAGTTGAGAAAACGGTGGTATCTGTAATCTGCATTAAATCTATAATTACTCAATTATTTTGCTGCGAGTACATAATTTCTCGTGTGACTTTTATTGTTTTCTACGTTTTAACGCAAATGAAGTCTGGTACAGACAGAGCGGTATATTTATGAGTTTTGGCGGGAGTTCCTACTATTAGTTCAATTCGATAGTAATTACGTAATATTTTATGTTCATCCAGTAAAAGTTTAGAAGCTTTTTACGTGTTTCAACTCTTACGGAACAAATTTCAGGATTTCGTTATAAACTCTTTAAAAACACACAGCCTCATAATTATAAGTCTCTACAAGCAGTGGTTTAAGGTTATGTTGAATTTCCATTTGTCGTTATTTATTCTATATTCTTCGTTTTTGATTTTTTTTCTTCGTATATCATATTATTATAATAAGATACGAAGACGGATTAATTATAAATCTGTACAAGCCGCGCGGTTTAAGATTATGAATATTATGCTGTCATTACTAATTCTACATTCTTTGTAAATAATATTATTGTAATATACGAAGACGAGATTTACCTACATTAATAAAAAAAATACAATATTTCACTTTTGTGAAATAATGAAATTTATTAAAAAAAAAATCAATTGATTGTGAAGAGAATCCGTCGTAGTTTAAAAATTACAAATAATTTCAACAAATACTTATTCATTACCTTCATAATGTATAAACGCAACAGACAGTGCGTTAGATTGTCACGCAAATAATAATTGTCACTTTGTTCTCGCTCGAATTATCCTCATTCGAGTTCCAACGGTAGTGACCAACAAACATCATAAATAACCGCGTAAGATACGTAATAAAATATCTTGAAAATATAATTGTGGGTGTCGACTCGAGGTTTGGTTTTTTCGTATTTTTGAGTTATGTACCTTTTGCCAACTGCCCGTTTGTTGTTGGGTGTGGCTCTTTTTATTTTATTTATTGAGATTATCTTTTATTTTGATAAACTTAATTGTATATCCTATTTATTATTATAAATGCGAAAGTTTGGATGGATATTGGATTGTTATTACTCATTTACGCTGAAACGGCTGAACGGATTTGAATGAAATTTGGCACTGACATATATTATAGATGGATTTGTTTTTGTATATATTGATTATATATTTATATTATCTGTATTACTTCTGTAACTACCTACCCTTTTATTGAATTAAAACAATATAAAACACACCTAAGTGTTTTCTTATACCGTTTTAAAGAAAGGAAGTTATGTACAACACTCTACAATGCTTACCCAACATTTGTAATCGTGTTAAACACGATTTGACATGATTTGTCGTGCGTGATCAAATCAATTTAGATCAAATTTTCAACACTAGCTTTCAAAGAAACTGCTACCGTTAAATACTACCGCTTTATAACGGAACAACTTTTACCTACTAAATCTATACTTACTTTAACTTATAAGGAGGAAAGTTTTGTGTTTTTGAATTTTGTTTGTAACGAATAAACTCAAAAACTACTGGTCCGATTTTAAAAATTATTTTACCATTAGAACGCTACATTATCCTTGAGTAACATAGGCTATATTTTTTGTAGATACCTTGCAAGCAAAGCCGCGAGCGAAAGCTAGTATAATATATAAAAAAACACTCACACGACTGTAATCCCCGGGCTCGGTAGATATCTCCTCAGATCTCTAGTTACTTAGATCTTTGAGGATATCTTAAGAGTCAGAGGCACGTCCAAACCTCAGAATACAGAGAGAACCAGAAGCCGCGTTCGACTGTAATCGCAAAACGCACGCTGTGTCCAAAAACCTAACAAGCGTCCCGCACCCACCTCACTTCCCACCCGCGTAATGTTGCTAGCTAGACATCGCTTACTCGTTTTTTTGGGTAAGCGTTGAGAGTATTGAAGGTAAGATAATAAAATCGACATTGTCCTTTCTTATAAATGTATTCATATTTTATATCTATGTAACTAATAATCAAGAAATAAAAGTTTTATAAATAAACTTAAACTCAATTTGAAATAACTTTATTCAGCGAAATCAAAATGTTAAAATGTTTTTTAAAGACGTATTCAATAATTTAATATCACTCAAAATAAAATCCCTCAGTACCTACCTACGTAATAAAAAGCAGGGAAAATCAAAACTCTTACATTGGCAACACTAACAAGATGGACGCATCATTCTCTATGACAATTACAAACAAAACAATTTATTCAGTAATTAAATAAAACGACATCTAAATGCACTACTTACACGTGAAATGTGATTCCATCCTGTTTTTTTTGTAGCCCCGCTGTATTTTTACAGGTAGGAACGACACAAGACGGCATAATTTGTTTAAATTGCACACCGGTAAGTCACGTCACGCGATACGACGTCCACAGAGTGACTGATCGGCTGCGCTTCAAACTACTCATTTTATGAGTAGTATTTGACGCTTCAGTATTTCAGGTGCGTTCACGGTTTCTGTTCTTTCTGTATTCTGAGGTCCAAACATGACATTTGGCACATGCCCACATTTTGCACAGTAGTTAGTATTCCGTACGTGACAGGTTGCAAGCCAATCGTTGTTTATAAGAATACTAAAATGACACAACTCTTCGAATTTTTGGTTCTAGGGATGCCAGTTTCCTCACAATGTTTTCCTTCACTGAAATTATTATCTACTTACTAACAATATTATAGCTATTGTTAGTCATCGATACAAAGGTGGAATAAGTAGTTCTGGTAGGCGGAACGGGCGGAGTCGGGTCGGAAGCAACTCTATTGTAAACAGACGTACATATTTTAATATATTATAATAAGATATGGATAAGACTGTCCTCACAGCTTAGTTGGTAGTAGCTCTGCCTTCTGCGCTGTAGGTTGTGGGTTCGATCCCCACTCAGGATTAACATTTTTGTAAACGCAGGTATTTTTTCTTTCTGGTGATATTTATTATGTATTAGCTCCCGCTCGTGACTCTGCTGCGGTTTACCAAAATTCGACCCTTAAGGGGGTAAAAAGGGGGGCAAAGTTTGTAAGGTACAGCGTGTTTCCTTGGTCCAATCTACTGCAAATTTTGCTTAAGCCTTTTTTAACAGAATTGATGGAAGACGTGTTTCGTATTTTATTGAAAACTCATACTTACTAGTAATATAAAGAAGAAAGTTTTGTATTTTTGTCTAAGTATTTATTTGTAACGAATTATCTCAAAAACTACTGGTTCGATTTCGAAAATTCTTTTAACATTAGAATGCTACATTACCCTAAGTAACATAGGCTATATTTTATGCAGGTACCTCGCGAGCAAAGCCGCGAGCGGAAGCTAGTTTAAAATAAAACGCGCACACGTAATTACGAGCGCACAGCTATTATAACATAATGAATTAAAAACTTTGTTATATGCACGAGAGAAACATATTTTTTCACCGCACTAGTAAAAAAAAGTTGTATCAATCTACCAAATACTCTCGTTACTTTAAAATTAGGGCTGGTCCACACTATGCGTCTAAGCTGTTTACATAATCATAAATAGCACAATAGCCTGGTATTGTAATGAGCGGCGCCCACGCATGCTGCTATAGTGTAAGGTGTGGCGCGACTGACAGCGGGTCGAGGGTTTGGTGCGAGTGCTTGCTTAGCGGATAGCGGGTCCACACTTTGACTGTGACATACCAATCAATCAATCTTAATATCCTAAAAAATATCTATCTATGTATATAATGTATTAAATATATCAGTTATCTAGTACCCATAACACAAGCTTTGAGTAGCTTACTTTGGGACTAGATGATGCTGTGTGGATTGTCCAGCATTATTTATTTATTTATTTATTTATTTATTCTACTAATATTATAAACGCGAAAGTTTCTAAGAATGTGTGGATGTCTGGATATGCTTATTGCTGTGTGGATGTCTGGATATGCTTATTGTTCTTTCACGCTGAAACGGCTAAACGGATCTGGATGAAATTTGGTAGATAAAGATTAGTACCTGGGTGACCGAGCATTTCTCGGTTTTTTTTGGTATACGACGTTTTCTATAGATGAAACCTAGCTAGATCGATTTATCGCCCCCGAAACCCCCTGCATACTGAATTTCATGAAAATCGTTGGAGCCGTTTCCGAGATTCAAATTTTATATTATATATATGTACATATTTACAAGAATTGCTCGTTTAAAGGTATAAGATAGTCTGGAATACACATAGGCTACTTTTTGGCTACTGGAAAAATATAAGGTTCCCGCGAGATAGATTTGTTTTTGTTTTTCAAGGTACCATGCGGGCGAAGCCGTGGGCGGAAGCTAGTCTATACTAACTATATCTATATCTATACTAATTACTAATCTATACCTATATAAGAGCTTAACCTGACTGACTGACTGACTGACTGACTGATTCATCATCGCCCAGCCGAAACCGCTGAAGCTAGAAAGCTGAAATTTGGAAGGTGGTTTCCTTTTATAACAAAACCACCCACTAAGGCGAGATTTTTGGAAATTCCACCTCTAAGGGGGTGAAAAAGGGTGAAAACGTTAGTAAGAAACTTTTTAACGCGTGGAGCGACTTTCATGAAACTTTGTTTGTGCACGTATTTCAGGGTTTTTCAATATAACCTTCAAAAAGGGGTCAAATGTGGGGTCAATTTTTGTATGGGAACTTTTTAACGGGTGGCGCGATTGGTCTGAAACTGTGATTGTGTACTGTAAATGCAAAATGAATGGACACGTGTTTCAGGATTTTTCAATATATCCTTCAAAAAGGGGTCAAATGTGGGGTCAATGTTTGTATGGGAACTTTTTAACGGGTGGTGCGATTTATTTGATACTCGGTTTATATACTTTAAGTGAACAAAGTCGCGAGCGGGACAGCTAGTAATATTATAAAGAGAAAAGTTTTGTTTTTTGTATTTTTGTTTGTAACGAATAAACTCAAAAACTACTGGTCCGATTTCAAAAATTCTTTCACCGTTAGAATGCTACATTATCCCTGAGTAATATAGGCTATATTTTATGTAGGTACCTCGCGAGAAAAGCCGCGGGCGGGAGCTAGTATTCAATAAAATCACAAGGATCACTTTGAAATGTCTCACGTGGTGAATCTATGTGTCAATTCCAGCCACCGTGACATTCTGACGTGACTGTGACTATGTGTTTTTCCGAAACACTTCCACATTGTCACGCGGGTTTTAACGTGTCACATCAAAATATCTGGGCCTTTATATCTGGGACAAGCTCTTAGAAACCATCATGTTTTAGAAACATCGAAGTTTCAAGCTTGAAGTAACAGTACTTCAATACAATTTGTATAATCTCATGGTACGAAATATCAAAGGTATATTACTTTGACAATACCCAAAGAGCTCTTGGTAAGGCCACTGTGTATTTTCACGAAGTCTATTGAAAATGTATCTTTTTTTTATGTATTAAAAAATCTGTCACGCGTTTTTGTTACGATATGGAGTGATGGTCACGGCAGTTTGTCACGAGTGTGGACGCGTTCTAAGGATGCTAGTCAACAGTTTAGCTACCACACTAAATACAAAAAGAAAATAAAAAAATAAAAAAAATATGATCACGACTGCAGTAATTCCCCAGGCTCGGTAGATATCTCCTCAGATCTCTAGTTACTTAGGATCTTTGAAGATATAAAGAGGGTAGTCAGAGGCAAGTCCAAACATGACATTTGGTAGGTACATGCCCACATTTTGCACAATAGTTAGTATTCCGTACGTGACAGGTTGCAAGCCCATCGCCGCTTATAAGGATACTAAACCTATGATACACACCTTCGAATTTTTGGTTCTAGGGCATGCCGGTTTCCTCACGATGTTTTCCTTCACCGTTTAAGAGCACTGGCATTGCGCACATAAATTTTTCGAGTGGAAAAACTTATTGGTGCACGACCAGATTTGAACCCACGACCTTCGGATCGTGAGACAGGGGTGTTACCACTGCACCACCAGCGCTCTAAATGCATGTGTCAAAAAACCAAAAACAAACACACACGACTGTAATCCCCAGGCTCGGTAGACATCTCCTCAGATCTCTAGTTACTTAGATCTTTGAGGATATCTAAAGAGTCAGAGGCACGTCCGATGACCACATTTTGCAAAGTACCTAGTTACTTTATGTCAAGCTATGTGATTCTGTAAGACCTCATTCAAAACTTCGAATCTGAATCCGCTGTGAGTTTCTTGATTGGCATTCTAAAAACTCGGTTGATAATTCGAATTTACACTAGCGCCACTCTTGCGAGCGTGTCAGCGAGTTGAACTAAATTGACAGAGAGATTTTGACAGATAAAGTATGAGATGACGTAAGAAGCGGCATTCTATACGGTAATTCCCGAGTCACTTCGACGCTCACTTCGCACTCGAACCCGATTCAAAGTGTAAATAAAAAGCGTCTTATGCGAAGTGAGAGTGAATAGCGATGTGAGATGCGAGTTGATGTTTGAATTTTACAGAATCGACGTACAGGTGTCGATAATCCGTAAAATACATAAAAGTCACTTAAAAATCCCTAAAAACATGTTTTTTCGAAATGAGTTTAAAAGGATCGTCATTATGCTACCAAAATTAGTTTTTACATATTTTTGTGCAAAATGAGAAGTCCCTTTTAAGGTTTACTAAATGTTTATTTACTTACCATTTTTATTTCGACTGGCCTCACAGCTCAGTTGGTAGTAGCTCTGCCTTCTGCGCTGCAGGTAGTGGGTTCGATAGTTCTGTGTCTGGGTGTAATTATGTATTCTACGTATGTATTTTCAAAATATTCTATCAGCTATCTGATTCCCATAGTACAAACTTTGCTTAGTTTGGAGCTAGATGGCGTTGTGTGAAATGTCCTACAATATTTATTGATAATTATTATTACAATGTACTTACCTACTTCTATTAATTTTCTAAATTGTTTATTATTATAAAATACTTAGGTAGGTACAGAATGCAATTTTTACCCGACTACGAAGGAAGATAATGTGTTTTATAATAAAAAATGTATTTATAATAATTATGCAAGTTTCTTTGGGTGTCGCCAAGGCCCAGCATTTTGAAAATTGCAAGTAATGCAAATCATTCTATTACCGCCTAATAGATTACATTGAAATTGAACTACACGATACTCAAGGATATAAAAGATAAATCAACCGGAGCTAAAACACGAATTAGTTGGAAAACCTTGGTTAAAAATCATGTCAGAAAAACCTCTGAAAATTCAGAAATTCCCTAATTTATCCAGAACAGTAAGGTATTTTGAATTTCTATTTCACATGAATATAAATCAGTTAATTTGAAACAAATCAACCCAGCCCTTTTTTTGAAATAAGCTATTTACTTTAACATATTTATGTTTTTTATAAATTGTCGCTTTCGTTATGTAATTCAGAGCAGCCATATTATCATGTCGCACTCTACTTACTGGTCATTTGGGTATTTCGCTTCGTGCTACGTCTGATTCCGCGGAGATCCGCGTTGCTATACGGACCTATGTCAGTTTTTTTTGTAACTTTTACGTAAGGAATAGTGTGACGAGTATTCTGGGCCTTAAACGGCTCGACAGATTTTGACAAATGAGGTGTCATAAGATCCGTCTGGTTTACAAGAGTAACATTATGCTCAACAAAAAAATCAATATGGCGGCCGTAAAAAGATATAGTGGGTACCTAAGTGTTATTGTGTCTAGAATATCTATTTTTAAAAGCCACTAACGACACAGATCACCGCACTGAACATTGCTTAGCAGTGTATCTGTTGAACTAAGCAGGCAACACCGCGTGCACTTCAGTAATTTTGAAAATGCAATAAGCCTGGAGCATCAAAAAGCTTATCATTTTGTCAAAATCTGCAAAATATATTTCACTTGGTTATATAAATAAAGATAATTACGTCAAGTGTGAATTATTTTAACAAGTGGAGGGTTCCGCTGTTTATTTTTATCTAAATAAGTAGTTACTTATCTTTTAAGAGCGCTGGTGGTGTAGTGGTAGCTCTGCCTCACGATCCAAAAGTCGTTGCTACAAACCTGGTTGTGCACTAATAAGTTTTTCTATTCGAAAAATGTAAGTGCGCAATGCCTGTGCTCTTATATTGTCTGTATGTTACCTTTTTACAACTAAACGGCTGAATGGATTTTAATGAAGTTTGGCCAAAGGTTAGATTGTATTTGCGGAAAGACATAATTGATTATACATTTTCTCAAAAAAAAACTATAATAATATACAGACGAAGTCAACGGCAACTGCTAGTTAAATCTCTGCTTTCCGCAATGTTTTTAAAACTCTACGGAACCCTAAAAAAATCTTATTTACAAATACATCGAGCAATTAAGTGTTCTCCATCAATCGGAATCAAACGAAATTACTATAACATGGCCTTTATAGTCCAGGAGCTAAGTGCCAATTAGCTTCCGACGTAAAGTACCTACTGCGAAGTGCGGGGTTAATGTTTTATTTGTGTTTGCTTAAATGGGTTTGTGGGAGCGGTTAATGGTTTATGGATTTGGAGTCAGCATGATTTACTTTACACTAAAGTCAGCGCGCGGCTTGGCACGTAACCTGAAAATTAGCCTTCTATTCCAGACTTATTCTGTTGTAAGTTTCATTCAAAACTGTCCAGCCGTTGCAGTATCATTGAACCAAAAACATCGAAAGATATAAAAATACATAAACAGTATGAAACAGAACCGGAAAAAGATAAATATATTGGTTATAATATTCTACACAAGCTTTGATAATAAGAAAAAAAAAATAGTAAATTAAATTAATTTTCCATCACTTTCTCTTTAACTTTAGTCAACACCAATTGACATGACTTCTAAAATAAGCTAAAATACGCCGATCACTCGTCAGCTTAGTTAAATTAGAACTGTAATTTAACATTTTTACGCTTATTTAGTCTTTGGGGTGAACAACATAAGATCGTGTGTAGTTAGTTTTTTTTTACAAGAGATTTACTACTAAAAAGTATTTTGCATGACATAATAATTTTGCCCGCCATCTCTCAGACTACACATGCTTAAATCTGTAACGCGAACCCGCCCAAATTTAGATTGCCTTAAACCCATTAAAATCACCTTTCTCACGTCCGTATCACAAGGTGTTAAGGTTCAAA
This sequence comes from Cosmorhoe ocellata, assembly GCA_963675405.1. NCBI lineage: Eukaryota > Metazoa > Arthropoda > Insecta > Lepidoptera > Geometridae > Cosmorhoe > Cosmorhoe ocellata. Next base: position 3,552,234 of record OY776272.1, read on the forward strand.
TTCGCGTAGATATTTAACAAAATACTTTTTTTTAATTTTTATCGCAAAATTAAACAAACTAAAGGTTTTGGTGTTTTGTTTAACTGTGGCATGTCAAAATGAATTTAACTCAAGCTAACGAGAGGAGACGGGTTGCGATGTATGTATATTTTATTCAGAACTGTTATTTGATTTGTTTTTAAATTAAATTCTGAAAATATAACCTAATCGTTTGAAATCAATCCATACTAATAATATTCTACTAGTAACTCTGTCTGTTACGCTTTCACGCTTAAACCACTGAGCCGATTTTGATGAAATTTGGTACAAAGATAGTCTAGAGCTTGAGAAAGGACATAGGATACCTTTTATCCCGAAAAAAATTACGGTTCCCGTGGGATAGATATGTTTTTTGTTTTTCAAGGCAACATGTGCCGAAAGCTAGTCAGAATACATGAAAACGCCTGTTATTTTGACTATGTAGGTAGGTACCTTGCGGGCAAAGCTGCGAGCGGAAGCTAGTAAAATATATATAATATAATTATCATCATCATCATCATCTTCCTGCCCTTTTCCCACGTTATGTGGGGTCGGCACAACATGTGATCTTCTTCCATTTCCCTCTATCATTCGTCATCTCAGTACTCACTCCTTTCTTACCCATGTCATCTTTCACACAGTCCATCCATCTTTTCTTTGGTCGTTACCCTTGTATCCATCCACATTCATATCTAACACTCTCCTCGTCACATGACATTCATCTCTTCTCATAACATGCCCATACCACGCTAACCTATTACTCCTCATCTTTTCTGTTACCGGTGCCACTTTCAGACTTCCTCTAACATACTCATTCCTTATTTTATCCATCCTTGTCACTCCACACATCCATCTCAACATTCGCATCTCCGCCGCATGCACTCTTTTCTCATCCGTTCCCTTGGTGGTCCAACATTCAGACCCATACAATACGAAGCTGGCGTTACCGATGAGTTCAATGTGGCTGTAGGCTTGCACCAGGGATCGGCTTTAAGCCCTTATCTGTTCCTCCTGGTAATGGATGCTCTGACATCGGACATACAGGAGGAGGCACCCTGGTGTATGCTGTTCGCCGACGACATTGTTCTTGTCGGAGAAAACGCAATTGAGGTCCAGAACAGGCTGGGAAAATGGCAAGGTAAACTAGAGAGTGTCGGATTGAAGATCAGCAGAACAAAAACAGAGCACTTGTTCTGCGACTTCGGTGGTCCCTCTAGTTTTACCACTATTGCCTTAGATGGTGTATTCCTACCAGTCTGTTCCGATTTTCGGTACCTCGGTTCAGTAGTACAGAATGATGGTGAGATTGATCGGGATGTAAGGAATAGAATAAATGCGGGATGGATGAAATGGCGACAGGTCACAGGAACTACGTGTGATCCGAGAATGCCCCTTAAAATTAAGGGGAAAATCTACAAAACGATCATAATCAAAATCTACTTTTATAGACTAATTATATTGAATATAAAATATAAGTAGTCTATAAAAGCCAGTGTCTTACGAGCCAAGTGATAAACGCTATGCAAAAATAGATCAATCAATTTAGAAGAATGGTATGATAGACTTAAAATAACTCAATTATCCACATTTAATAGGACACCTTTAAATAATTAATAAATAAAATGGTCTGTCTGTTTGTCCGCGCCAAGCAATCAGGTTCTATGTTATGATTGCAAACACACTCTGCAAATACGGAATTTTAAAACTAAAATTGAACGAAAAATGAAAATTTTATATGAAATTTCAATATGAATTATTGAGAGCAGAGTGTAAAGGCACTTAGCAATTTTTTGTGTAAAGTCTAGACTATCAGCCGGCCTACTCTCGGTAAGAACTAACTGCAGTATCACTCTTCTTTTTATTATCGGCAGACTTCGTACTTATTTAGAAAACGTTTGTATAGGAAATAGAAAAGGGCTTTTTTTAGGGTTTTCCCGGCAGTTATTCGAATTTTTCTTACCTTTTAAACCTTCCCTAGACCTCCACGAACATTTCAAGACCAAGATAAGATAAAATCGTTTAGCCGTTCTCCAGTTTTAGCGAGACTAACGAACAGCAATTCATTTTTATATATAAGAAGAAGAAGATTTCGTCTTTATCTTCTTTGTTTTTGGCATTTTTTTGTCTTCTTATTCTTCAATTATGTCATCTGTCTCTTAGAGAACAATTTTGTCAGTGTCAAGTGTATTTTTATTTAAGTATTGTCAACGTCACAGAGTCATAGTCAAGTTGTCAAGTCAATTTTAAACAAAAGATGGCTGTTTTGTTCAACATTCTCGGGATTCCCTCCGATGGATTTTGAAGGAAACTATTCACTTTAATTTACATATTTTACACTCGCGTCAAGAACCCGGGCTTTATTGGAAAAATAGCTACCAAAATTACGCAATAAAACTCAAAATAACACGAGAAAAAATATAAAAACTAGAGAGACGTAGTTTCAGTCATATGCAAGGCAGGAAATCCTCTTCCTTAATTTTTCTTCTACTTTGTTCACGACATCTGTCTCTTTTAAGATCTGTCTTGTGTCAAATAAAAACAAAAGATGGCTGTTTTGTTTAAATTTTTTGGAAAATTATCTACACTGGTGGTGTAGTAAGTATCCCTGCCTAACGATCCAAAGGTCATGGGTTCAAACCTGGTCGTGCACCAATGAGTTTTTCTATTCGAATCATTAATGTGTGCAATGTCGGTGCTCGAAGGAAAACATCGTGAGAAAACCGGCATACCCTAGAACTAAAAAATGGAAGGTGTGTCATACGTTAGTATTCTTATAAGCGGCGATGGGCTTGCAACCTGTCACGTACAGAATATTAACTACTGTGCAAAATGTGGTCATGGGTTATATATCATGTTTGGACGTGCCTCTGACTCTTTAGATTTCCTCAAAGATCTAAGTAACTAGAGATCTGAGGAGATATCTACCGAGCCCGGGGATTACAGTCGTGTGAGTATTTGTTTTGCGTCTCTATCAAAATGTACTTGAGTAATTTTTTTGAAAAAAAACTCTCAACTATCTCGTTAGGAACCCCTTGTAACTATTAAGGTAAGGTTGTCTGGAAGAGATATTAAGTTTACCTACGTATTGCGTAATTACTGTATTGACTTGTGTTTTTGTATTGTAAACAATAAAGAGTTATCTAAATATCTATCTATTGTGACCGCGCTGATCGTTGCATCAGGATCAAGATCAAGCTAAGCATAAAAAAATTCCACACCTACCTACAGCTAGAAATTCCCATCACACCATAATATCAAACCATAAAAATATATATGTAGCTCTTGCCAGCGACTTCGTTCGGATGGCGATAACTTTTTATTCTGACATCCGATTTTGATAAAACAAGCCTTTATTTTGCTCCCAATAATGTTCTGTCTATCTGTAAAAACAACATGAAAATCCGTTTAGTAGTTTTGGAGTGAGCAACCAAATAAATAGACAGAATATAATTTAGAAAATCGCTGTCTTTTGTTAAATTTATTTTTCTTTCATTTTATCACTTTTCTTCAATTAACAGACAAATGGACTCTACTGTTTTATTATGTACTAACTGTTACCTGCGACTTCGTACGCGTTATATTTATTACTTTAAGGCGTAGCGTCCAGTTTGCGAAAAATAAGTAAAATAGGCATATCTATTTTATATGTCAACCAATTTCGATGAAACAAAGCCTAAGTTTTAATCGAAGCTTATCTCAATACAATGTGAAAACTGCATCCGAATTGGTTCAGCCGTTGTAGAGATTAGCGTGCACAAACACACTGATAAACAGACATTTTTTCAAAAACGGTTGTTTTAGGCTAAGTAACGTGTCTTATTAAGGTAGCACTAATTTTTATTTGAAAATATCAAATGTACAGACATGGCTTTTCGATTTTATTTTATGTATAGATAATAAGTATAAATTTATTTTTAATGTCGGTAAAGTAATAGAATTCCGATTCATTCATAAAGTCGGCGTCGGTGTGGCGCCGCTTTATGACGTGCTAATCAACTTATTGGTCGGGTTATTCAAGATGACGGTGGAAGCTTATGGTGTGATAATGACGGTACTGTAGCTACACGAGACGGGTTGCAAGCCTATCACCGCTTACTGGTGTAAATGTACTTTTACCTATCATTGATTTTCTATTAACCACTGTTTTTGAACCTAATAATTATAATCTTACTAATTGAAACGTGAAGTTTTTGTGTGTATGTTTGTTACTCATTTACGCTAAAATGGCTGAGCAGATGTAGATGAAATTTGGCACAGAGATAGATTATAAACTGGAATAGCACATAGTCTACTTTGAATTCCGGAAAAATGTACAGTTCCCGTGGGATAGATTCGTTTTTGGTATTCAAAGTACGCGGATGAAGCCGCGGGCGGAAGCTAGTCTATAATATTTTAATATTAGTACGATAATTATTTAGGTAAGTACTGATATTTAGGTCCCTAAGATAGGAAATTGTCAAAAATCATTTTTAGAGTTATATAAACTAGGGTAGACTGGGGTAAGATCACCTTTAGCGGTCATTCGGTTTTTTGTATAACGCTTACAAAAAGCCTAACATAACATTTGCATGTGTTAATGTGTTAGCTTGCTTTATGTTTTGACAGGTCTATGACAAAAAAAAAATAAGTTTTCGGATAAAGTTTCAATAGAAGATATTAAATTACTCGCTGATCCATCTTATTTTTTAAATAAATCGTATACAAAAACACTCAGTTTTTCCGTATTTCCAATTTTCTGGGCAAATTTTTAATATTTTCACCAAAATCTTTTTTGAAACATTACAAATATGTTAAAAGTAGCAAAATTAATCCAGTAGCCATGAGCCGTGATGCATTTACCAACAAAAAGCATTAAATATTTTTGGTTTTTTTGTACAAAATGTATTATTCCTTCCTCGGAATACAATCTATCTCCTCGACAAAATTTATAAAAATCCGTTCAGCGATTCGGTAGTGAAAAGGTAACATACATAAAATAATATTACTAGCTCTAGGTAGGTACCTTCGACTAGCATTATGCCAAGTTTCATCAAAATCCATCTCGTAGTTTTGACAGTACTTATGCGATTTCAAATGACATACAGACAGACAACAATTCGTTCACTAAAAATATTTCATGTATGTAAAGATTTTTCTCCGTTAGTTTTACTATAGTATAGTATAGATAAGTATGGTAGAATAGTTTTCAACATAGGGTAGGAAGGGATAAATACGAGTAGTTTTAAGATAGCCGGGCCATTCTACTCAATTTGATATTTTAGGTAAGTACCGTTATTAAGTACCGTTATTTTAAAAACTATTTTAACCTTCATTTTACAGCTCGTCTTTCAGCTGAGTAATAAAAGATTGGTTGATAATAAATTTTTTCACGATGTTGCACATTTAAAACTAAATATTTTACGATAAACATATGTATAACCAAAATTGTTGAAAAACAATGACGAATAATGAGAAAAATTATGAAACCGTTGAAGAGAATGCTCCAGCTGTTGATATTATTAATTTATTCAGGTAGCATGATGGCTTTACCACCCAAAAGTTTTACGAACAATTAAACTTTACATTATAAACCGTGATCGCACAGTGCCGTGAATACCAATAACTTTATCAGATTAGGTCGAATGTTGCCCACTTCACCCAGGTCGATGTTAAATTTGCGGCTTGTCAACAAATATTGCTAATGCATCTATACTTAATATTATAAAGAGGAAAGATTTGATTGTTTGTTTGCATTGAATAGGCTCCAAAATCGGCTGGTACACTTATCCCTACCAAGCTATCCCTACGGGTAGGGATAAGTGCACGTTTGTGTAGATTTATTTCTACCGGTAGGGATAGGCGCACAGAAAATTTCCACTATTCCCTACTGCTATTTTTTAATGTTGCTTTTTTATATTTTCGCTATTCAAAACAAAAACTTATACTTTTTTTTATTTACTTACTGGACCGATTTGAAAATTTCTTTCACCAATGTGTAGAATGAACTTTCAGGATAATTTAACATAATTTATGTAGGGAGGTCGGTCAACCAGGTACCTACTTAGGTACCTACTTGTATTTACTGTTTTTATTTAAATAAAAATTCACTAGTTCCGTTGCACATCACTTGAAGAATGGACCAATTTGGTTATTTTTATGTATTAAGTAAATATTTGCAATGTTTTAGGTAAAATAAAGTTTGTCGGTTTAAGTGTGGAAGCGTAACAGACTTTTGCATTTATAATATTAGTATGGATTATGACAATTTGGTTTGCAAATACCTACTACCGCCACCAATTAGCTGATCTAATGATTTATGCCATATTCGTCCCTAGAAAGTTCGGCCCACATGAAAAAATCTTCATTTGTCCCACATTGTATGCCTTACTCGGCCCATAATATATTTTATATCATAAAATCTTATTTCGTCCCACTTTTCTGCTCCACATTCGGCCCACGTTTTTTGTATAGGCAAATTATCATTGATTTAGTACAGTTGAAGCAATAAGTCTTTACTTGACTTTTATATTGTAAGTATGATATGAACAATGCTCAGAAAGGTAAACTCTATGGGTAAACTCAATTTAAAGCTTTTGGGGTAGTCGATGCAAAAGAAAGCTGCGGCTAAGATTAAATTAATATTTTTTAGAAATTATGACTTTGGCTGATTAGTGTTTACGGATTCATACTGAATAGGTATATAATTAAACGTTAAATTTTTAACCTACATATTTAATCATCACCTCGGAAGTTCTTTTTTCTATAATACTTTATTAAACGAAATGTAAACGGATGAATATTAATAAAAGTGTTTTATAAGTCTTACCTATAATATGTATTAAGGCCCAGCATTTTGAAAATTGGAAGTATTGCAACCCTAATCATTCTATTACCGCTTAATAGATTACATTGAAATTGAACTACACGATACTCAAGGATATAAGTGATAAATTAACCGGAGCCAAAACACGAATTAGTTAGAAAACCTAGGTTAAAAATCATGTCAAAAACACCTCTGAAAATTCAGAAATTCCCTAATTTATCCAGAACAGTAAGGTATTTTGAATTTCTATTTCACATAAATATAAATCAGTTAATTTGAAACAAATCAACCCAGCCCTTTTTTTGAAATAAGCTATTTACTTGAACATATTTATGTTTTTCTTCACCAACCGGTGGGTGTAGGGATAATTCCTGTTTACCCGTGTAACCACTACGATATGGTTAGAATTAATTATCGATGAAAAAAATACAATAATAATACGATAAGTTAATTTGTTGAAAAAAAATGCATTAACTTCAGGAAACATTTAGAAGTCCAAGTACCAGGAATGCATAAACCATGAAGAGGTTTTCGCTACCCGTGATCTTTTGGCTCTTTGTGATTCTACAGTGAAATACCTCGCTATCGTTTCTGCTATCCTGGTATCTGGTATGTATTAGTTCATTAGTTCGGTCTATGGTTGGAATTAATTATCGATTAAAAAAATAAAATAATAATACGATAAGTCAATTTGTTTATTAAACTAAGAAACTAAAGGAGACTGGATTACATTTAACATTTAACATTAAGTATACTAAAATAGCAGTAAGGAATAGTGGAAATTTTCTGTGCGCCTATCCCTACCGGTAGAAATAGATCTACACAAAGGTGTACTTATCCCTACCAGTAGGGATAGCTTGGTAGGGATAAGTGTACCAGCCGTTTTGGTCGTGGTGATTACACTTATGACGTTCACTGTAGTTTCAATAATTTTGGTATGAGGGACGAATGTGGACAAATATTATCATGAGGGACAAACAAAGACTTTTTAATGGAGAGGGCCGAACATTAGGGACGAATATGGCATAAATCGATCTAATTCAATAAATCACATAAATATAAAATAACATTGCGTGTTTATACATAATTATGTATGTGCCGTGTGTATGTATGTTCTGTATGTCATTATTCACGGCCTTCCAATGTTATGAGCGTGTATGAAAGGTTCAAGTAGTTAATCAGTATACGTGAAATATATTTAAACGCGATTCATTTTATATGCTGTGGTATAAGTGACAAGTTAATCTTTTATATTAAAGTTACACACATGATCACGACTGTAATCCCCAGGCTCGGTAGATATCTCCTCAGATCTCTAGTTACTTAGAGCTTTGAGGATATAATTTAAAGAGTCAGAAGCACGTCTAAACATGATATTTGGCACATGCCCACATTTTACACAGTGATTAGGAATAATAAGGCTTGCAACCTGTCATGTATGGAAATACGTGACAGGTTGCAAGCCCATCGCCGCTTATAAGAATACTAACCTATGACACACACCTTCGAATTTTTTGTTCTAACTAAGGTATCCTTGCGATGTTTTCCTTCACCGTTTAAGAGCACTGGCATTGCGCACATAATTTTTTTGCATAGATAAATTCATTGGTGCACGACCAGGTTTGAGCCCACGACCTTCTGATCGTGAGGCAGAGGTGCTACCACTACACCAAGAGTGCTCTTCATCTCTATGTTTTTGTTAAATAAGAAAATAAGCCGTAGCTTATAACTTGAGCCCTATAAAGATAACTGCAGATTAAAAAATGCCAACACAATCTTCTCAGCATGAATCAGCGGTGGTACAGAATCGATAGCCTTGGATTACGGTTGTAGGCTTTACCAGTACATCAGTGTGTTGGCAGTACCATCATACTGGCAACACACTTGCTTAACCTTATGAGGTACTGTACGTCTACCATGAGTTGTCACATTTAGATCGGCTGACGTTGCTACAGTAGTAATAGTACGTTACTATGACATCTGTCAAAACTGTTACTCATGGTACCAAATTCTGAGCAAATGAATGAAGCGCAAACTACAGTCGCTGTAGTACTGTGACGTAGGATAGTTAGCTACGTGACGTTTTAGTACCCAACTATCCGCTAGAGGCGCTGTACAAGTTTTCATACATTTTTTTAACTACAGTCGCTAGCGAGTGTAGATTGTGAAAAATCATGGTAAACCTACTGTACCTCTAGTATGATTTTTTGATAGTTTACGAACACTTGTTTCGAATAGTATCCTTTCATACATTTACCTCCATCGGAAATGAACTAAATAAGGTCGATATCGTGAAAACTTGCTTTGAAAATCATTACTGGGACTGCCGATTAGATATGATCGATATTATCGTAACGATAATTTTCGTAAACCATCAAAAATTTTGCCCAGTTGTTAGTATTCCGTACATGACAAGTTGTAAGCCCATCGCCGCTTAATAAGAATACTAACTTAAAACAGACACCTGCTTCTGACTACCCTCTTTAGATATCCTCAAATATCTAAGTAACTAAAAATCTAAGGAGGTATCTACCGATTATTTTTATCCTAGATTCTAATTTACCTACTGTTTTAAGTTTTATCATGATTGATTGGTTGGTATATACATTTTGTGTTTTCCGCTTTAGTGGGTACTAGCCTTTAGGTTTAACATTGATGTAAAGCCAATTTGACACTAAAACGCCTGTCAAAGAAATTTACCAAATTCAAAAATTATTACCAAAAATACTAAATAAAAGTCTTCAAATTACGGTACAGTACCGATAATACAAGTCACTGCGCATAAATCAAGGTATGATAGTGTTGCCATGTAGGTAAAAATAAAGCCGGATAATTTTAGTTCAAACTAGCTGATGCACGCGGCTTTGTCCGGCGAAGACGGCTTTTTTTTCGGACACCTCCAAAAAATTATATTTAGCCAATGTATACAAAAACTTGATATATCTATCTATCTATTTACATAAAAGAAAGTCGTGTTAGTTACACTATTTATAACTCAAGAACGGCTGAATCGATTTTGGCTAAAAATTGGTGGGGAGGTAGCCTAGAACCAGAGACGGACATAGGATACTTTTTATTCCGATCGTTTTTATTTTGAAAATTAAACAAAATTTTTATTATATCAAAGGCGGTACGAAGTTCGCCGGGACAGCTTGTGATATTCTGAAACCTTTCTCCAAAATCACTCTATCCATTGGTGAAAACATCATGAAAATCGGATAGTTGTTTTTTTTGGCGCTAACAATGTTGGTTTCTTAGAAAAAGTTGTTTATATTGATGGGTACTTTAACCCCCTGAAGTTTTCGGAAACTAGTCTGGTATCAGTATATTTTGAAACTTACCCAATCTGAACACATTATTATTAGTGTTAAACGGGTATTTATCGCGTTTTATTTACCTATTTTCCCGAGAGGCGGTAGCTCCTGTACTCCAGTCATCCTGTGACTACGACAGTGTGTAAACCTGTCGAAACGTCGGAAAAATAGGTAAATAAACCGCTATAAAGACCCGTTTAATAATAATAATAAATAATAAATAATATTTTTTGCTGGACAGTCCACACAGCATCATCTAGCCCCAAAGTAAGCTACTCAAAGCTTGTGTTATGGGTACTAGATAACTGATATATTTAATACATTATATACATAGATAGATATTTTTTATTATACATAGAAAACACCCAGACCAACCGAACATATTTCTGCAGATCGTACACAAATTTGTTCCGCGGCGGGAATCGAACCCGCAACCTCTTGCGTCGCAGGCGGGCTCTCGCCGTATACCTATTTAAAAAAAAGCCGGACAAATATATAAATAGCCGTATATTATCCATCCCTACACTCGCGTACCGGCCATCATTACAAAGGTCAAACGCCCCTTAATTTAAACTTTCACACTTGTCGTATTAATTCGCAACGTACGCGGTTTGGGAGTGACGTCCGTATTCAAAAACGATTTCAGTACGTCTCACAGGTCAATGAACTCTATATTGACGCTACAACGCTACAATCTTTTTAAATTCGATATTTTTTTGATTAAATTACAAAGAAAGAAAGAAAAATATATATTTATTTAATAAAATCACAAATTTCACTTTGAAACGTCTTACATAATTGTATTCGTTATCCATACTAAATAATAAATGCGAAAGTTACCTTTCCTTTTTACTACTAAACGACTGAACGGATCTTAATGAAATTTAGGAAGGAAACTGTATTCTGGGGAAGGACTTAAAGCTACATTTTGGTTTAAAAAACAAAATATTAAGTCGCGGGCAAAAGCATTTTTTTTATATGTGGTTTCCCATTTGACCCGAATAATTATGTTTTGGGGTCAATCAAAACAAACCGTATTTATTTATGACCATTCAAAGCTTTTAAGGAGAACTTTGGAGTTTTTTTTACAATTTGCCTTTAAACTTTAAAAACAGTTTTAGAGTACATATTTGTTTTCCAATATTTCTGAATTTTATTCTAGTTTACCTATTTCAAAATCAAGTGATTTCTGATTCGACCCGAATAATTTGGGGTCAATCAAACCAAACCGTTTATTTATGAGAATTCAAAACTTTTAAAGACAATTTTAGACTATTTATTTTCCAATTTTTCCGAATATCATTCTAGTTTATTTCAAAGCCAAGTCCAAATTCATATTGATAGCCGATTCAAGTTCCAAATCTTAAGTTATTTCGCTTTTTGAATCTAAACTCAAAGAGACAAAACTCATTTTGCATTGAATTCCAATTTAAGTGAGCTATTGTAAGGATTTATTTTCCACCGGAGTAGGATATTATTATTTAGCTACGGAACTCGTTCTGAGCCGGCGTTTGGGCCGTGACCTTTAGGGATGGGCATCCAGAGAATATCGATATCGATTAAAATTATATCGAACCGGCAGACGACAGCGTGGCGACGATAAATTGGAATTCAATGCAAAAAGAGTTTTGTCTCTTTGAGTTTAGATTATAAAAGCGAATTAAGTTTTGGAACTTGAATCGGCTATTAATATGAATTTGGACTTTGCTTTGCGTTTTTGGTTGCAGGATATCTATGAATGGAACCTTGAAATTATTTGTCAGATTTGATAAATAAAAAATTAAAAAAAAACGATATTTATTCACTTACTTTTTTACGTGGATTGATTTGATCAATACTTATTTAACCTGATGTTACATATTATTTTTTTATGGTGTCACTAGTTATTGAACCAGTGTGGCGAAAGGCTTAAAGTGCGCCTATAATAGTGTAATTATTTTTTGTAAGCGCACAAAAGAAATATTCAATGAAAAAAAGAAGACAGTATTTATTAAAAACTTGCTAAATACAATTTCTCCAATAACAATTTTATAATAATCATCATTTTCAAGCAACATTAGTCTGGTACAAGATGGAAAATACAAAAAAAAACTATGGCCCATAAATATGTAAACCTTATTATCTTACTTTGTATCGATAAAAACGTTTTCGCCAACACTCCCACCACAAGCCTGGCGTCACATTCGTGTTTCATCTTTACACCTTAGCGATGCACCTTGCGACTATCTCCCTCTAACCCGTACGTGTCTCTCACATGCCCAGGTCTCTTCAAATCCGTTTGCAATGCAAAAGTAGCTTTATCACGATTACTTTAAACTCATTAAGCTTTGAATGACACATTTTAAATTTAGAAGAGAATGAATGGAATTTATTTTGAATTTGGAAAAACTATCGTATTTGGATTCAGATATTTTTTTTAATATCTTTGCAAATTCTAATTAAACTCTAAACGCTTGTAACAAGATTGGAAATTGCTTGCGTTTATATTTTGTTTCACAAGTTAATTTGTAAGAGTGAGACAGAACGTTAGCACTATATTATCTTCTGTGCTCTTGAATATTTTAAGATCAATATTAATTTTATTGACTGTCTGAAGGAAACGTGTTAACTGGATGGTTTTTGATGAGGTTTTAATTTAGATGCTTGTGGTAAAGATGGCTGCTTTTATGGTAATTGGTGTGTTTCGATTTCAATCAGTTTTATTATAAGCTTTGCAGAGCTAATAAGGCACTATGGTGACAGTTTATGGTTTGTCCAAAGAGGGATAGTCAGAGACATATCTAAGTTTTATATTTTCTTTTAATACAGTAGCCACCTTACAAGAAATTTAGGTAAGTAGGTACTTACCTACAGACTTTTAATTATTTAATTAATTTCATGGAAAGCCAAATACTTACTAAAATAAGCATAAAGCCTGTTACTGGAATTCACAACTAGAATCCTTCGATTTCTTTGATGTTTTTCTTCACCGTTTGACAACTTTTGACATTCAGCACAAAATTGATGCCAATAACCATAGAAATGCCATTCAAATTGGTGGTACCGCTTGGAAGCTTCCATCTGGCAGTGATCTGGATCAGTAAGCTATCTATAGATCGTTTGTAACGGTCCTTAGATAGCTCAACTATTTCACATGTAGATATTTTATATACAAAATGGCGCTATGACATAACCTAGAATATTTAACTCTGATATCACCCTTTTTCTTAGTATGACAGTATAACCACGAAAATTACACAATAAAAATCAAAATAATACGAGAAAATATATAAAAACTAGAGCGTCAAAGTTGACAGTGGAATGCATCGCAGAAAATCTATTATTATAGATTATTATTATTTTTTAATTTATAAATTAAAATTGAAAGTGTCATTTGGTCCGAATCAGGCGAATTTTTTTCGGTTGAAACGTGACCTTGTTGATACTGTGTTTAAAACCTGTATACTTACCTATTTTATTTCTTTAAATAAAGTAAAATAATTAAACCGACGCGCATTTTTGTATTTATGTATTATAAATAATATTTAAAATCATTCTTACCAAAACTAAATGAATGCCAATAACTCGTTGACGCTAGCGTGTGAAACTACGTTTGGACAAACAATTCATTACGATAAAGATATTAGCAACCCTGTTAGGACATAAGTTTAAAGATCACACTTCTATTTTAGTCTGGCTTAAGTGGTTAGTGTTAGCTTATAAGGTTTTGGTGCCTATCTGGAAGTACCGTTAATGATTTTCTAAGATTATTACCATCGTTAAAAGACGGTCGTTAATCCAGAGTATAATGTAAACTTAAACAAACCCTCACACGTAATCTCCAGGCTCGGTAGATATCTCCTAAGTTCTCTAGTTACTTAGATCTTTGAGGATATCTAAAGAGTCAGAGGCACGTCCGAACATGATATTTGGTACATTCATGTCCACATTTTGCACAGTAGTTAGTATTCCGTACGTGACAGGTTGTAAGCCCATCGCCGCTTATAAGAACACTAACCTATGACACACTTTAATATTTTTGGTTCTAGGTACCTATGCCGATTTCGTCACAATAAAAATCCTAATTTTTTTTTTTAAATAATGCAAAGGTTTGTCCAGCCACGAGAATCAAATCAGCACCTCAATTATTACTAGCTTCTGCCAGCCTACACACTAAGTACATTAACATACAAGAAAATAAACTTTATGTGTTCCTTCAGTTCACATGCTATTGTATTCTGAATTTCATCCAAATCTGTCCAGCCGTTTAGTGAATGTTGTGTCAAAAGATACTGACACAAACACCAAACAAACTTTCACATACTTAATACAAAAATAAATAAATAATTATTCAGTTGTAAAGCGTTTTTCTGTTCGCTTTGTCCCAGATTGTCCTTTATTTGATAATTCTCGTTTCACCCCGATGGCTTTTTCGACCCACTTCTATAATAATATAGGATAGTAATTCTCGTTTCACGTTGAATAAAATAATTGGTATAATTTTAATAATTATAACCAGAAATTACATTTTTTTGTCAGTTCTGATGGCAATAAAAATGTTTTGCAAATCCGCTCACAACTCTGAACTGCTGAACTAGTTTTAATGCAGTTTTCACTGTTGAATAGAGTAATTAACTAACTCTTGCCCGCGACAACTTCGCTGGCATTAAACAATAGTAGGTACAAACAAAACTTTATAAAACAAGGTGTAAAAAGATTACTAATGATTTTTCTATAAATTATTAAGTAGATATTTATCCCCCTTCAACCTAAAACTTCAATAAGTGTTTTAAAAAAACCATCTATCGTAACTTCGTAAGTCATCTCAAGTATAGTTACCTACTTACTTAGATGTTTGAAAATATCTAAATAAGCGTAGTCAGAGTCACGTCCAAATATATTAGGCACACCGTTATGTTATACGCATTGCTTGGTAATCCGTGACAGGTTGCAAGCCTATTGTCGAACTAATACACTTTCGAGTTATTGGTAGTATGGAGCTCTATTGGTCTAGTGGCTCCGCCTTCCGACCTTAAGGTCGTGGGTTCGAATCCAGTCGTGCAGTAATGAATTTTTCTGTTTAAAAAAATTTATTTGCGCTATATCAGTACTCTAAAACGGTGAAGGAAAACATCGTGGGGAAACCGGCATATCGTAGAAAAGTTCTTAGACTACTGAGGCGCACTGTAACCCTTTCACCACACTGGTTGGAACTAGTGACAGGAGAAGAAGAAGAAGAAGGTGGTTCATATTTTAAGCTCTTGTAATCTTTTACACCCTGTATCAAGAGTTTTAGAAATTACATTATTATAAGCATTTGCAAAGGTCCTGATTTGCATAGGTTAAGAGGGACAGTGTGAGAGAGGACAAAGAGTTGTGAGGTATAGAAGGGAAGATATATTACCTACGTATTTATTACCTACTAGCTTCCTCTCGCGGCTTTGCTCGCGAGGTACCTATATAAAATATAGCCTATGTTACTCAGGGATAATGTAGCATTCTAATGGTGAATTTTTTTTAAATCAGACCAGTAGTTTTTGAGTTTATTCGTTACAAACAAAAATACAAGAATACAAAAGTACAAAACTTTCCTCTTTATAATATTAATATAGATTTTACTCACGAAGGCATTTTGCTCTGCGGACCACGTGATCCGTATTCCACTATTGATTGGGAATTTCAAAAATGTAATTAAACAGAAACTGTCTCGAAAAGCTTATTATAAAATATCAGAGTACTTAGATGACTAAAATGCTTGGGACGAATCAGCTCCAACTCTGCTAGGTGTCCCTAACAACATTAACAAGGATCATACAAAGCGCTAGGCCCAGCGAGTTTGTTGTCAGTTCTTCTCGCACTGGGGATAGGACTAGAATTGGCACCTAGACTCACCTAGTATGTAAGAAGACTCAAAAAGATCCCTGTGATTTTAATTATATAGCTATTATTGAGTTTGAGTTTGACTCAACTCTTACCCGTCGTCTACATTTACCAATATATTAGACTAGCTGTCCCGCCAGTGACTTCGTTCACTCA
Source organism: Cosmorhoe ocellata (assembly GCA_963675405.1). Lineage (NCBI taxonomy): Eukaryota > Metazoa > Arthropoda > Insecta > Lepidoptera > Geometridae > Cosmorhoe > Cosmorhoe ocellata. The sequence goes on from OY776272.1 coordinate 3,568,383, forward strand.
AAGTATCTAAACTGAGTTTCAAACACATCACACAACTCATAAAAATCCCATACTAACTTTGACACCCCATTTGACCCCTTTATGAAGGTTATATTGAAAAATCCTGAAACACGTATCCATTCGTTTTGCATTTACAGTACACAAACAAAGTTTCAGACCAATCGCACGACCCGTTAAAAAGTTCCCATACAAACATTGACCCCACATTTGACCCCTTTTTGAAGGTTAAATTGAAAAATCCTGAAATACGTATCTATTTATTTTGCATTTACAGTACACAAACAAAGTTTCAAACCAATCGCACCACCCGTTAAAAAGTTCCCATACAAACATTGACCCCACATTTGACCCCTTTTTGAAGGTTATATTGAAAAATCCTGAAAAACGTGTTCATTCATTTTGCATTTACAGTGCACAAACAAAATTTCATGAAAATCACTCCACGCGTTAAAAAGTTTCATACTAACGTTTTCACCCTTTTTCACCCCCTTAGAGGTGGAATTTCCAAAAATCCCGCCTTAGTGGGTGGTTTTGTTATAAAAGGAAACCACCTTCCAAATTTCAGCTTTCTAGCTTCAGCGGTTTCGGCTGGGCGATGATCAATCAGTCAATCAGTCAGTCAGGTCAAGCTCTTTTATAGATATAATAAATACTAGCTGTTCCGCCCGCGACTTCGTTCACATAAAATATCTAAACTGAGTTTTAAACACATCAAGCAACTCATAAAAATCCCATACTACTTTGACACCCCATTTCACCCCTTTTTGAAGGTTATATTGAAAAATCCTGAAACACGTGTCCATTCGTTTTGTATTTACAGTACACAAACAAAGTTTCAGGCCAATAGCACCACCCTTTAATAAGTTCCCATACAAAAACATTGACCTCCTTTTGATGGTTATTTAGAATAATCTTGAAACACGTGTCCATTTATTTTTCATTTACAGTACACAAACAAAGTTTCAAATCAATCTCACCACCCTTTAAAAAATGCTCATACAAACATTGACCCCCCATTTGACCCCTTTTTGAAGGTTATATTGAAAAATACTGAAATACGTGTCTATTCATTTTGCATTTACAATACACAAACAAAGTTTCAAACCAATCGCACCACCCGTCAAAAAGTTCCCATACAAACATTGACCCAACATTTGACCCCTTTTTGAAGATTATATTGAAAAATCCTGAAACAGGTGTCCATTTATTTTGCATTTACAGTACACAAACAAAGTTTCAAACCAATTGCACCACCCGTTAAAAAAAATCCATACAAACATTGACTCCCCATTTGACCCCTTTTTAAGAGTTATATTGAAAAATCCTGAAACAGGTGTCCATTCATTTTACATTTACAGCACACAAACAAAGTTTCAGACCAATCGCACTACCCGTTAAAAAGTTCCCATACTAACGTTGACACCCCATTTTACCCCTTTTTAAAGGTTATATTGAAAAATCCTGAAACACGTATTCATTTATTTTGCATTTAAAGTACACAAACAAAATTTCAGACCAATCGCACCACCCGTTAAAAAGTTCCCATACAAACATTGACCCCACATTTGACCCCTTTTTGAAGATTATATTGAAAAATCCTGAAACATGTGTTCATTCATTTTGTATTTACAGTGCACAAACAAAGTTTCATGAAAATCGCTCCACGCGTTAAAAAGTTTCATACTAACGTTTTCACCCTTTTTCACCCTCTTAGAGGTGGAATTTCCAAAAATCCCGCCTTAGTGGGTGCTTTTGTTATAAAAGAAAGCCACCTTCCAAATTTCAGCTTTCTATCTTCAGCGGTTTCGGCTCGGCGATGATCAATCAGTCAGTCAGTCAGTCAGTCAGTCAGGTTAAGCTCTTATATAGGTATATAGATAGATACATAATGACAACTAAAAGTCAACAAGCATGTTTTGCTTAAAACAAGAAAACTGTTTTTTTTTAATCGAACAAGATTCTCCTCATTTGTTAATTTTGCCGTTATTTAAAAAAAAACTTGAAGGGTGTCAAGGGACACCCGGATGGAATGAAGTTCCTTTCCTTGCTTTCTATGAGAGAGAGAGACAGACAGAGAAACACGCGCACGCCGCGCGGCTTACAACTATAGCAAAAAGTGTCGTTACAACTTTTGGTCTTAATTTTTTCCGTCTAGCCCCCTTTCGCAACGCGCGATAAGGAACTTCGTTCCAATTACCTTTATTTTTGAGCTCGTCTTTCAAGCTGAGCATGAAGACGGAGAAATAATACATTACATTCACAATTAACTAATATTTTACGCGATAACCAAAATTATTGCGAATAATAACGAATAGTGAGAACAATGATGAAAGCGTTGAAGAGAATCGAGTGTAAATAGCCTCAAAATATGTAGGGAAATATCTGTTTACAATCAAGCTATCTTCACCCACATTATCTTTGATAGCTTTAGCATTTATCTATCTCGGAGCAGAATTACAAATTAATTCAAATGTACACTATAACATCAAAATCTCTGTCTAGTCTTCGAGATTACAATTACGTAAAACAAGACAAAGAATTTTTTTAATATTTCCTGATTCGGTTCGGGACCAAACCGGAATATTTATTTAAATAAAAAAAAATACTTACCTACTTATATAAATAAATTAGCTCAGCTTAGTCAGCCGTATGCACGAACTCGTCATGTTCATTGGCTGACTAGGCCGCGGTTTTCCTTCACCGTTTGAGAGAACTTAGTAGGTAATAATACTCATAAGTATGTACCTACTTATCTCAAATTTCGAACAGAAAAATCCATTTGAATAAATTAGTAACTTCGCGCCGTCCGTTCTGAACTCTAAATTCAAAATAAAGGCGGGAAAGATTTCAATTTGTCTCTGGAACGCTAGACAAAAAAGCTTATTTAAATCCATTCAAAGAGATTGAATAAAACAAGGTAAGTACGCGTTATAATGCACACCTCTTTCATTACAACACCGGCCACCGCACAAAGGTAGGTTCTCATTTCAAACACCTGCATTCTTTATTCAAACCATTCAAACTACTCGTTTCGAATGTGGAATTCGCGCCGTTTTTATATTGCTTGGTTTTGAGTTGTCTTTATTGAGAGTTATTTATTAACGGTAGGTATTTCTTTAGGTATAATCGATGTGTTATTTTCAAAAAACTGATAAATATACTTGGTATCTATTTATTTAAACTTACTAAGTATATATTTCTAAACGAGGTTTAACCTAAGTACCTACATTGTGCGAATTATGAGAAAAAAATCTTACAATTAGTTTAAATCTTTGACAATTAGTGGATTAAACTAACAATAATTTAATTAGGTAAAATCAAAAGGATCATTTATACAAAAAATATATATAAAAGATTTATTACTATGTAGGTACTTATACCTACATGCAAGTTTAAATGTTTAAATATTTGTCTTTTTTATAATTATAAGTATAGATAGATAGTTATTATAGTATGGATTATAGTCTTTATATTTGTCTATACATCTTTATTAAGTCCATTGTCCATCATTTTCCAATAAACAATAAAAATATAATTTTGGATAAAAGATCTCATTATGGCCAAGAAATGCCAATAAAATGATAAACATTATAATAAAATTATTTAAATGACAGTTCCTGCGCCTACATGCAACCTTGCTCATTTTTTAATGTCAAGTGTGAAGTTCGTTTTTGAAAATTGGTTCCGTAGCTTCATTTTTGTTAAAAACCTTCCCCCACTTTAAAAAAAATTGTAAATTACTTTCTCACTGTTACGACTATCTACATAATAGGTAATTACTAGCTTCCGCCCACGGCTTCGACCGCGTAGTACTTTGAAAAACAAAATATAATCTATCCCGCGGGAACCGCACATTTTTTCGGGATTAAAGGTAGGCTGTGTGCTATTCCAGACTATAATCTATCTTTGTGCCAATATTTTCCGATTTTTTTTAATTTTTACATTAAATTTTAATTAAGTTGGTAGTTGAATGAGTTTTTTCATAAAAAAAAATTATGTGCGCAATGCCAGTGCTCTTGAACAGTGAAGGAAAACATCGTGTTAAAACCAGCATACCCTAAAGTCAAAAATTCGAAGGTCTGTGTCAGAGTTTAGTATTCGTATAAGCGGAGATGGGCTTTCAACCTGTCACGTACGGAATACTAACCACTGTGCAAAATAAGGGCATGTACCAAATGTCATGTTTGGACGTGCCTCTGACTCTTTAGATATTCTCAAAGATCGAAGTAACCAGAGATCTGAGGAGATGTCTACCGAGCCTGGGGATTACAGTTAGTTAAACTGACCATCAGTTAGTATTGAACAACCTCACGTAACCCTAACTCATTTTACATGTTCCTTACATCGAAAAAAAACAGAAAAAACCTGTGTTTTTGTATTGTAATGCAAAAACGTCCGTAAAAGATAAGAACGATAAAAAGAGAATTTAAAAAATATTATTTTCGCAAAAATAAAATAAAAGATTCAAACATGAACCTTACACGGGTAGCAAGAAGGACTCTAGGGTTGTCAACTTATTGTTTTTGAAAGGCGCCATAACCTTTCACCACATTGGTTCAAAATAACTACTGAGATGATAGATGAAGAATAAACTTTGATTAATATTAATAAAAATGAATAAAATTAGATTTTTATAATAATAATAATAGATGTTGCCCGTGACTTGGTGCGCATTTAATTTTCGAAAGTTTTAATGGTTATTCGTTTATTTCTGTTTCTATTTGGGGCTGAGACAAATACAACAAACAAAAAACCATGAAAATCCGTCCAGCCGTTCTAGAGTTTTAATAGTGTACAAACCTGACTTTGTTTTACATAAAATATATAAAAAATTATAGCTGTGACCCGTGACTTCGCTCGCGCTTATTTTTTTGGGACAAAAAGTAGCCTATGTCCTTCCCCAGAATACGATCCATCCTTGCCAAATTTTATAAAGATTCGTTCAACCGTTCAGTCGTGAAAAGGTCACAAACCAACAATGTAAGTAAGTACGTATTTCACTAGTTTATGTATGAAATGGGATTACAAAGGTGCTAATTTTATTAAACATTTTATTTATTGTTTATAATGTTTTTTTTCCCACTAAGTGAGTACTGAGATGACGGATGACAGAGGGAAATGGAAGACGAAAACGTGTTTTGTCCCACATAGCGTGTGGAAGAAGAAGAAGCAGTTTTTCTCCCCATAACAGGAAAATTACCAGTATTATGTAAACCGCGCCAGCCCTACGGTGCAGTATCGCACAGTGTGAAATCGCCGGCCGCGTTCGGAGCTCATCGCCGCGTCTTTATTGGAACTCCACAATTCGACGCAACAATAACTCGACGTCTCCTTCCTACTCCTCGCAAACTATCATCATTGTCATCGTCATGGTCATTGTCATTGTCATTGTCATTGTCATTGTCATTGTCATTGTCATTGTCATTGTCATTGTCATTGTCATTGTCATTGTCATTGTCATTGTCATTGTCATTGTCATTGTCATTGTCATTGTCATTGTCATTGTCATTGTCATTGTCATTGTCATTGTCATTGTCATTGTCATTGTAATTGTAATTGTCATTGTCACTGTCATTGTAATTGTCATTGTCATTGTCATTGTCATTGTCATTGTCATTGTCATTGTCATTGTCATTGTCATTGTCATTGTCATTGTCATTGTCATTGTCATTGTCATTGTCATTGTCATTGTCATTGTCATTGTCATTGTCATTGTCATTGTCATTGTCATTGTCATTGTCATTGTCATTGTCATTGTCATCGTCATCGTCATTGTCATCGTCATCGTCATTGTCATTGTCATCGTTATGGTCATTGTCATCGTCATCGTCATTGTCATCGTCATTGTCATTGTCATCGTCATCGTCATGGTCATGGTCATGGTCATCGTCATCGTCATCGTCATCGTCATCGTCATCGTCATCGTCATTTCATCGTGGCTAGCTGCCTTAGGCTTGTAATTTTCTTAGTAGAATATTAAAGACAGGTATTTTTTTAAAACGTAAAATTTTTCTGCTATTTGTTACCCGACTGCGAAGCAAAGAATGATCGAATTATTCAAATTAAATAATCAAACAGATTTTAACAAAATGTCATTGAATTCGTCTAGAATCTAGGTTATAAGAGTGACATAGTACACCTATTATTATACTAAATGAAAAATATCCTAATGGCGATGGCGGTTGTATGAAGCTATTTACAATTACTTATAGTCGAGTTTTTTGTTTATTTTTTGCAATAAATACAATTAGATAAAACTATTACGTGATATTTTAAAGAAAATAGGCACTAGGCAGGTAAGAATGAGGTTTGATCGCAGCTACGACCTCCACATTTAAATTGAACCTTAATTTGTCGCCATTCGATAAGATTAATTAATTTTACACGAGCAAGCCTATTGTTTCTTCATAATAACCGAGCTTACTCCAAGTAAGCTCGCTTTATGAATACCTAGCACTTATGAAGTGCGCGTATCCATTGTCACACGACATTGTCACGCATCCGTTCGATAATCTTTGTAATTTTTTTTTAACCTGTATCGTTCCACTGCTGAGCGAAGTTATCTGATGAATTATTTATTATTATAATATATTTATTATATAATTAATTATTTCTAATGATTTAGCATATTTAGCTAGCGCTACTATAACATACAGCTGAGTGAAGACCCTTTTTGCTGTCATAATTAATTTTAGTTAATATTAAGTTTCAGTTATATTTTACTATGTTCTGTATTTGTGACACAAAATAAACTTTTTTAATTTGATTTGATTTGATTTTTTTTATGTGAGAAAAAGCCACTATTACATCATTCTTCTTGTTTTTCAAATCCATTATAATACGTGAATTCGACCCTTCCGTTTGACAAACTTTGGACTTTGAAGTCAGCGGGAAGAGTTTTTGGAGTCAGCAGTAATAAGCTACTTACATAATACTTCTTCTTTATCTTCTTCGTAATCCATTGTTAAACAACACTTTGATGAATTCGGCCGATTATCTTAGCCAGTAGAAATATTTTACGTGCCTCGACTACCCCTTTTAGAAATCATCAAAAATTTATGTAAATAAAGATCTGTGATAGATTATCTACCAAGCCTGGATTACAGTCGTGATCATGATATTTGACATGTGTCAAATATCATGTTTGGATGTGCCTTTGACTGTCTTTAGATATCTTCAAAGATCTAAGTAACTAGAGATCTGAGGAGATGTCTACCGAGCCTGGGGATTACAGTCGTGTGAGTGTTTTTTCGTATGTTCTGTTTGTTTGATACGATATTTTATCGTAACGTGTTTGACAATGGAAACAAATAAGCACCGTGATTTATAGGCTCAGCGCCCAGTGTAGCCATGTTATGAAAATATTTAATTATTCTACACTTTGGTCGAGTCACCATGTAATATTGAGTTGCCAGTTCAAAAGTGACAAAATTACCAACGCTTACAAGTTTTTAATAATATATTCGCCCATATTAATAGTGACGCTTATGATAATAATGTATTTTGCAAAATTATTTGCTTATATTAAATAAAAAGGGTTCTAGAAAAAAAATCTGGTTTGAAAGATAACACAACGAGAAACACTAACCTAATTATTTAGTCAATTTGATTTTAAAATTAATTGCACTAGCCAAAGTAAACCGCAAAATTAAACGGTTGATTGAGTAGAAAATATTATGTGAAGCTACTGGCACCAAGCGGAAAGGTGTGGAGTGGATTATAAATATACGAGTACCAAGTTTGCGATTACCTAGGTACCTACCTACCAACCTACGTAGTGCAGTAGAACAAAGAGGTTGGTTGAATTTTTGATTGTACCTACTTATTTTGAGTTTTTATTACCCAAGATGTCATCCGGTGTCAGTGACGAATATGGCGACTGCGATTTGTCTCTCAGCCAGCATTAGAATTTTACTAAATACTCGATATCCGAATTTTGCGGATGTATGCTGTCGACTCGAAATCTTTATTTTTTTTTGCTTTATTGTTCAGGCAAGGTTTCGATCGAGTCTACCGAACCCCTTGACAAAATAATTAATATAGATACTAGGTACACGATATTAATCTATTACCTAAGTACTACTAAATAATAGGCTAGCATTATGTAAAGTTTCATCAAAATCCATCACGTAGTTTTGACAGTATGCTATTTTAAAACAGACACACAAAAATACCTGAGTAATTCTGTTGTTTTGCAGACTAACTCAAAAAATATGCTTCATTAGGTACGATCTTATTTGGCTCACTTTAAAGACCACATTAGCGTAACATTTTTGAATGACAGTTCTAAAAACAGGTAAAATTGTCATTTTATTCTAATTTTAATTAATTTTCTACCATTTTCACGTAGCTTTTAGTCAACACCAATTTACATGGCTACTAAAATAAGGTAAAACACGTCTATCACACGTCAAATTAGTCAGATTAAAGTTTTGGAACGAAGTTCTTTATCGCGCGTTGTGAAAAAAAAAGACGCAAACGGAAAAAGTTCTCACGAAAAGTTGTCACGACACTTTTTGCTATAGTTGTAAGCCGTGCGGCGTGCGCGTGTTTCTCTGTCTGTCTCTCTCTCTCTCATAGAAAGCAAGGAAAGGAACTTCGTTCCATCCAGGTGTCCCTTGACACCTCTCAAGTTTTTATTTCATTTAAAATGTTTACGCTAATTTAATATTTGGTGTGAACAAAATAAAGGCGTGTATATTTCAGCATTTTTTTTAATTAGTCCGCGGAAAAACAGAATCACCACTACTGTATCGGCATACAATATCTTATGTTATGCTATAGCTATTATTATAATGTGCAAATAACAGAAAATAACAAATACAAAATGTTTTTTTGCTTATTTTTTGCTTTTATAATAAAAACTTTTTTTCTTCTTCTTCTTCTTCCTAAATTATGGCATCTGTCTCTTAGATAACAATTTTGCCAGTGTCAAGTGTATTTATTTATAAGTATTGTCAACGTCACAGAGTCATAGTCAAGTAGTCAAGTCAATTTTAAACAAAAGATGGCTGTTTTGTTGAAAATTTTCGGGATTTCCTCCGATGGAATTTGAAGAGAACTATTCACTCTAATTCACATACTTTACACTCGCGCCAAGAACCCGGGCTTTATTGGCAAAATAACCACCAAAATTAAGCAATAAAACTCAAAATAACACGAGAAAACATATAAAAACCAGAGCGACGTAGTTGTCAGGCAAATACACCGCAGAAAATCCCAAAACTTTTTTTATCGTGATGTCTCTACAGTTTTTACTGTCCTCGCTCGGACCGCAACTTAAATAATTCACAATATTTAATTGAAGCATCACAATATGCAAAAACAAAATATTGTTTTTCGACGATCTGTCACTGTCACGTTAGCCCCCCCCCCTTCCCGCGGGGGGAGTTTACCACCCCGGTTTTGGTTTTTGTAATCTGTCAAAATGACAACACAAGATTAGACTATCCTACTAATATTATAAACGCGAAAGTTTGTAAGAATGTATGGATGTATGTTTGTTACTCTTTCACGCTGAAACGGCTGAACGGATCTAGATTAAATTTGGCACAGATATAGATTATAGTCTGAAATAGCACATAGGCTACTTTTTATCCCGGAAAAATGTACGGTTCCCGCGGGATAGATTGACACTGAATGAAACAGTAGTAGGTAATTGGTAAATTGGTAAAAAATATGATTGCTAGGAGAGAAGAGAAAGAAGATGAGAAAGCTAAATAATCAATTATTGATAAAAAGTTTAAAAAAATTGTTTTAATTGCTTAAATATTTAAAAAAAAAAATATTATCAAATTAAACCATTAAAAACCAACTTATTGTAATAAATAATACCATAATAATTATAATAAGTACATTTATAATGGGTTTTCAATAGATTGAACAGAAATTAATCCGCAAAAACAAGAAATTCATATTTTTATAACTACTTATTTAATACTAGCTTCCGCTCGCGGCGTCGCCCGCGAAGTATCTACATAAAATATAGCCTATGTTCATCCTGAAAGTATATTCTACACATTGGTGAAAAAATTTTTCAAATCGGATCAGTAGTTTCGGAGCCTATTCGTTTCAAACAAACAAACAAACAAACAAACAAACAAACAATCAAAGTTTTCCTCTTTATAATATTAGTATAGATCAATATTTTAAAATTAATAAGTACAGTTAGCCACAAAATGCGTAGCGTGATTATACAATATGAGGTATTGTAGCGATTGACCTGAATAGCAGCATGGCGTACTTGCACGCGAACAAACCTTTAAGCCTTTAATAATACGCTATTGGCTCTTAACTACGGACCCCCACTCAATGGACCGATGATATTGCATAGTATGACCGATTTTTACTGCCGCCGTCAAACGCTTAAGAAATATTAATTTAAATTCAAATTCGAATTATATCTAGTCTAAATTCAGATAAAGTATTTTTGCGTATGCGAGTTGTCACTATACACTAAATACTGAACCGATTTTGATGAAATTTGGAATATAAATAGTTATAAATTCAGATTTAATTTAGGTATTTGAGGTCTAGATTAAAATGAAATGTTTGCATATGTGAATGTTTGTCACTACGTCGTATTCCCTAATACTGACAGTATTAGGGAAAAAAATATATAGCATATTCCAAATTTCATCAAAATCGGTTGATTTTGATGAAATTTGGAATACAAATAGTTTTAAAACAGCCTATTATAGGCTGTATTAAATAATTTCAAAATATTTGATAAAATATAAGTGCATGTTTATATCTTCGTCGCATTCCCTTAAATACTGAACCGATTTTTATGAAATTTGGAATAAAAATAGTATAAGTGTGATAACACAGGCTGTAAATATAATTTCAAAATATTTAGTTATTGGTGTACATTTTACATAACGCCATCTAGTTTCAAACTAAGCAAAACTTAATGGTTGTGATTCTATTGTTCCGCGGACTAACTAAAACTAACTAAAAAAATGCTGAAATAAACGCGACCTTATTTTGTTCACATCAAATACTAAATTAGCGTAAACATTTTAAATTACAATTCTAAAGACTAAACTGACGTATGATTGACGTGTTTTAGCTTATTTTAGAAGCCATGTAAATTGGTGTTGACTAAAGCTACGTGAAAATGGTGGAAAATTAATTGAAATTAGAATGATTATGTCAATTTTAGCTCTTTTTAAAACTGTCATTCAAAAATGTTACGCTAATTTCGTCTTTATAGTAAGCCAAATAAGATCGTACTTAAGGTAGCATTTTTTAAGTTAGTCTGCAAAACAACCGAATTACCACTAATGACTTTAAAAATAGAAAATGGTGATAATTCGGTTGTTTTGCAGACTAACTTAAAAAATGCTACCTTAAGTACGATCTTATTTGGCTTACTATAAAGACGAAATTAGCGTAACATTTTTGAATGACAGTTTTAAAAAGAGCTAAAATTGACATAATCATTCTAATTTCAATTAATTTTCCACCATTTTCACGTAGCTTTAGTCAACACCAATTTACATGGCTTCTAAAATAAGCTAAAACACGTCAATCATACGTCAGTTTAGTCTTTAGAATTGTAATTTAAAATGTTTACGCTAATTTAGTATTTGATGTGAACAAAATAAGGTCGCGTTTATTTCAGCATTTTTTTAGTTAGTTTTAGTTAGTCCGCGGTACAATAGAATCACTTCCAATATGTAAGTTTTTATTAATAGTTTCAGTTGCCACAACATTAAATGTTTTTGTATAGTGTATGGGAAAATACAGCGCTGGTGTAGTAGTGGTAGCACCCCTGCCTCACGATCCGAAGGTCGTGGGTTCTAACCTGGTCGTGCACCAATGAGTTTTTCCATTCGAAAAATTTATGTGCGCAATGCCAGTGCTCTTAAACGGTGAAGGAAAACATCGTGAGGAAACCGGCATACCCTAGAACCAAAAATTCGAAGGTATGTGTCATAGGTTAGCATTGTTATAAGCGGCGATGGGCTTGCAACCTGTCACGTACGGAATACTAACTACTGTGCAAAATGTGGGCATGTACCAAATGTCATGTTTGGACTTGCCTCTGACTACCCTCTTTAGATATCCTCAAAGATCTAAGTAACTAAAGATCTGAGGAAGATATCTACCGAGCCCGGGGATTACAGTCGTGATCATATTTTTTTTTTTTTTTTTTTTATGGGAAAATATTTGCAAACAAAACTAGGTACTATAGGTACTTGTGAAACTACTTGACTAAAGTACAGTCGCGCAAATAAGTGTAACTTATCCACTCTGTCATTATCAATCATGAAAGTTACTGACAGTATAAGTAATGCTAAGAAGAAAAGTGTTATTGTAATATTAGTTTAGCTATTGCCACGGCATGGTGGTGCGGAGAATGATTGCAGGTTCATTTTCAAGTTGTAAATGAGAAAAAAAATGTCAACCGATAAAATCTTATACCTTTAAACGAGCAATTCTTGTATATATGTATATATTATATATAATCGGAATCTCGGAAACGGCTCCAACGATTTTCATGAAATTTCGTATGTAGGGGGTTTCGGGGGCGATAAATCAATCTAGCTAGGTTTCATTTTCCAAAAAACACGATTTACCAGAAAAAATCCCAAGCAAAGCTCGGTCATCCAGGTACTACTGTTTTAAACAAGTATTAAACAAGTGTTCTACATGTTGCATCAAACTGTTTTTACTTATTGCTTACAGTTAAAACAAGTTTTGATATAAAATGTAGGTATATCGTAAGTTGCAAAAAACGTGTCAAATCCTGTCAATTTTTTTTTATTGTTTAGGTAAAGCATGTTTAAAGACTCTTACTAAATCTAGGTGTCTGTTCTAGACCTAACCTTAGTCTGAGAAGAAATGTCAAGAAACTCGCCTAGCCCAAAAAGGGTAAGTTTTTTCTAGTTTTAGCACGATTAGTTCATAATAAATCCCCAGGCTCGGTAGATATCTCCTCAGATCTCTAGTTACTTAGATCTTTGAGGATATCTAAAGAGTCAGCACGTCCAAACATGATATTTGACACATGCCTATATTTTACACAGTTTTGTATTCTGTACGTGACAGGTTGCAAGCCCTTCACCGCTTATAAATAAGTTGACACATCGATTACAATATTTTTATATGTTAGATTTTATCTTTGTTTGAACTATACAGATAGTACAAAAGAAATGGTGTAATTTATTTTTAATTATAATAATTTATTTAAAAATAAACTAAGCAAGATTGAAATCTCCTGTGACAAGTATTCTTTACTAAAATGGAGGTTTTATCATTGTCAAATTAAGTACTTTTTGGAAACGAATTATAAACATTTGACGACCTCAGTGGCGCAGCGGGCGAGACTCCGCCTGCGACGCAAGAGGTTGCGGGTTCGATTCCCGCCGCGGAACAAATAATGTACGATCTGCAGAAATTTGTTCCGTTGGTCTGGGTGTTTTCTAAGTATAATAAAAATATCTATCTATGTATATAATGTATTAAATATATCAGTTATCTAGTACCCATAACACAAGCTTTGAGTAGCTTACTTTGGGGCTAGATGATGCTGTGTGGACTGTCCAGCATTATTATTATTATTAAATAATTTTGATTTTTGCATTGTGTGATATTAAAATGTTTATGTAAAATTCTTTGCTCAATGTGTGGCATTTTGTCATCAAACCGGCTCCCAAAGTAGGGATTATTTATGTATTATCTAAGTATCAATACCTTTATGTATTCTGTGACATTGCTAACTTTTCCCGCGGTTTTACTTAACTGATACAATCGGCAACATAAGTAACTAATTAAATACATTTGATAATTATAAGATTTGTTATTATAGTTATCCCCAAAAACAAATAAACACTTAATAAATTGTTAAAAAAATATTTTTATCCGCATGTTATATTATGAACACTTAATGAAAAATGAAAATGAAAATGAAAATTATTTATTTACAGTAAAAATATGTATACATAATATAATGTATAGAAGCTTATTATTATAGTAGTAACAATAGTACAATCTACTAGTTTTATATTTTTACTGAGATGAGAAATCAGGGAATAATATCAAAAGACAATAGATTTTTTATGTACGATAATCTAATATAATAATATTTTTTATATCACTTGAAATAATAGTTCCCTCAAATTCGCTTTCAAAAGAGAGCTGTTATTAAAACTCTGAAAATAAAATTTAATGTAAGCAACAATGAAATAAAAATATTTTAAAAACACGTAATATTTTATTTTTAACAAAATGAATTAAAAATTGAAGAAAAACTACTATAAGGTATTTAAAGTTGTCTAATTTAATAAATGCTCCTAAGAAAATTACAGTAAGAAAGTACCTACTATTATACATTTTAACTTCTTAGTTGAACCGTTATTAAACTACAGACAAACATACTAAATTCTATATCAACAATATTAGTAAGATCAGACAAGATTGTATTAAAAGTAGGTATATTTATGTCATAATCCGTATTTACGAGTCGCCGCTGTCAAAATATCTCCGATGACATTCAGTTGTGGAGAAACACCCACGCAGTATTTTTATGTTATTTTAACAAGAATATAACAAGTTATTGACTATTTTAACAAGAATATAACAAGTTATTGACTATTTTTAGAAAAACACCTCATTCTTGATATTTTTTGATAATTATTAAAACTTATTTTTTTTATCAAATGAAGAAAGGTAAACCTTTTTCAAAAAATTGATTACTAGCTTCCGCTCGCGGCTTTCCTCGCAAGGTACTTACATAAAATATAGCCTATGCTATTCAGGGATAATGTAGCATTCTAACGGTGAAAGAATTTTTGAAATCGGACCAGTAGTTTTTGAGTTTATTCGTTACAAACAAAAATACAAATATACAAAACTCTCCTCTTTATATTATTAGTATAGACTAGCAATTACTAGCTTCCACCCGCGGCTTCCTCCGCCAGGTACCTACATAGAATATAACCTAAGAGCGCTGGTGGTGTAGTGGTAGCACCCCCGCCTCACGATCCGAAGGTCGTGGGTTCAAACCTGGTCGTGCACCAATGAGTTTTTCCATTCGAAAAATTTATGTGCACAATGCCAGTGCTCTTAAACGGTGAAGGAAAACATCGTGAGGAAACCGGCATACCCTAGAACCAAAAAAAATCGAAGGTATGTGTCAAAGGTTAGTATTCTTATAAGCGGCGATGGGCTTGCAACCTGTCACGTACGGAATACTAACTACTGTGCAAAATGTGGGCATGTACCAAATGTCATGTTTGGACTTGCCTCTGACTACCCCCTTTAGATATCCTCAAAGATCTAAGTAACTTAAAATCTGAGGAGATACATATCTACCGAGCCTGGGGATTACAGTCGTGATCATATATATATATATTTTTTTATAACCTATGTTTATCATGAAAGTTCATTCTACATTATTGGTGAAAGAATTTTTCAAACCAGTCCATAGTTTTAGAGCCTATTCAATTTAAACAAATCTTTCCTCCTTATATAAAAAAAAAATATAATAATTAAAAAAAAAATATAATTATTATTATTAATATTACATAGCGTAGATTTATTTATTGAGGTACACTCAATGTTTTTAACATGTATTTAAAGCTTATATTATTACTAAAAGTGTGTATTACTTATAATACATCTAAGTGAGTGGATTTAACTATCTTTGAACATCACTCTATTAGAATAATTCTTCGTTTTTAATAACTTATTAGGCAAACAAAATTGATTATTAATAAATACATAACTGTTATAACCTTCCCTGCTACTTTATTTGATTAAGCTCGTTTGGACGACCGTTTTCGATAGTGTTTTCATATTTATACCATTTGTTGAAAGATATGTCTCTGGATATGATTAGATGGGAAAGAATCAGTGGGGGGTCATCAATCGCTTTCAAAAATGTTGTATTAAATACAAGTTAAGCCGTTTTTACATTGATATTTTATATTATTTTACTAAATGACATAATATATCTTGTCCTGTTCAAGTGTCATTCAATAGTTTTTAATAATTTTATTAATACAAAAACTCCACTTAAAAAGTAACTTTTTTCTATCTCTTCCAATTTTCCGGTCAGTTTTCTTATATATTTCTTCGATTAAAAATCCTAAAATAAAATAAAATTATATGATTAAACTATGAATTCAAAAATATACAATTATATAATATTTTTGAAGCATAGTACTCTACTAGTATAGTATCTACATAATTACTTACTAGATTTTTTTCCAAAGGTACAATTAGAACAAATAATGACATGTAAATACAGCCTTACAGCAAATAACACTAAATAAAAATCAGAAAACGTTAGATCATCCTTATAATTACCATAAATATTAGACATAATAATAAATTTATTATAAAATTCAACAGCTCTTCGAAGACAAACATTAATAAAATTATTGCCAAATTATTCATTAGATTGTAGCATCAGCAGACAAGTCACATTATAAAAATTATAATGAAAATATTATTATTAGTACTACCGATTATCAAGAAAAATCTTAGACGCAGCAATTTGTATATTAGTAAAATTTATATTAAGTAGTTTAATATACTCACGACAGCTTTTGTGAAGAATAAATAATAACTATGAATAAAATAAGGTTTACTTAATAAATATTTTTTACGCTTGTGTGTGTTATAGACATTAATGTCAAAGCACACCATAATAATAAAAAAATATATATTTGGTAATAGGTAAGTACTTAAGTTTAAAAAACACACAAAAATAGCTTTACGATCCATACTTTGCTCCATAAAGCAAAACGTCCAAAGTTTGAAAAAAAATAAACTCCACTAAATAAATATTGTAATTACAAAAAAATAATACAGATTTCTAGTGTCAGATATCAGACAAATCATAAAAACGAATTTATATTAAGTAGATAATATAGTTTTATTAATACTTAATATAGTTTTACGATTGAATTGTTTTGCCGACTGTACTTATCATTTTAACTAAGTAATAGATGAACACACGTTCCTATTCAGTTATTAGTAGTGGAGTGGTTTATGGGACAATCGATTTTTGTGGCCCAATAAAGTCGGCCCACTTTATGGCGGCCGGTCGGACCAGTTCTGTCCCTGTAGGGAACTCTTATTCTTTAATAAGGAACATTATTTAAAATTTAAGTCTAGATATATAATAATAATATAATAAAATAATATAATATATGATCACGACTGTAATCCCCAGGCTCGGTAGATATCTCCTCAGATCTTTAGTTACTTAGATCTTTGAGGATATCTAAAGAGGGTAGTCAGAGCAAGTCCAAACATGACATTTGGTACATGCCCACATTTTGCACAGTAGTTAGTATTCCGTACGTGACAGGTTGCAAGCCCATCGCCGCTTATAAGAATACTAACCTATGACACATACCTTCGAATTTTTGGTTCTAGGGTATGCCGGTTTCCTCACGATGTTTTCCTTCACCGTTTAAGAGCACTGGCATTGCGCACATAAATTTTTCGAGTGGAAAAACTCATAGGTGCACGACCAGGTTTGAATCCACGACCTTCGGATCGTGAGGCAGGGGTGCTACCACTACACCACCAGCGCTCTTAACGCTCTTAAGTCTAGATAACGAGTTATATTCTAATTGTTTTTGAAATACTTATAGAATTGTAATAAGTGTTCCAATATAGGTTGTTTGTTACATTATTCGCTCATTTGAGCAGGCTAAAGTCTATAGACCTTACTGCCTAGTCTTACGTAAATTAATTTCTTCCGTTTTCTATAAAATCTAACTTAAAATCTAACCTAACCGCCATTTTTTTTACACAGGTATTTTTCCTTTTTATAGGTACCTTGCTATTCCAAATTCAAGTTTAAATTATTTATAACCAAGTATTAAACTCACTTAATTATAATAAAAGATAAAGATACGTTTTTATTTTAATCAATAAAATAATAAGTAAGTAATATTTACGCAATGCAAATAGTGTCAAATAGTGCAATGTAAAAAAGTGTGTAAATAATACCTTCCTATACATACTTAAAATAAATATCTTTCATATTTTACGAAATTATAGTTAGTCCGCCAAAAACTTAATTCTGAAACTGAAATGGACGGTGAAGATTATAGAATACAAAAGGTACTTACTTAGTATTTTTGCAACATTTATTTATATACAAAGTGAGTTATATACTTGGCTAAGATATGAACAAAGCCGTGCGTGAAGCTAGTAAATAATATTAAGATGATGGCCTGGCTATGAAGGCAACTCCTTGGGAGCTAAGGCTGGCTATTCACGGTCATGCATGCTTGACAGTTTTTGTAAGATTGTAATTCTTTATTGTAACACAGTAAAATATTTACAAGCAAGTAGTTAAAAAAAATCTTGATCAAGTAAGCACTTAATTTATACTTCTATAGGTAATACTAATATTATAAAAAGGAAAGATTTGATTGTTTGTTTGTTGGCATTGAATAGGCTCCGAAACTACTGGACCAATTTAAAAAATTCTTTCATCCATGTGTAGAATGAACTTTCAGAATAAACATAGACTATATTTTTTGTAGGTACGTTGCGGGCGACCGACGCCGCGAGTAAGTTCTAATCGTGTCACAAATTTTTTTCGTTGCTACCATCACCACTATATACCAGCAATCTGAAACGGTGAAGGAAAACATTTTGAGGAAACCAGCATGTTGTAGAACCTAAAAAATCCTCCCTTTCCCCCATTAGGGATGAACTTAGTGAATTACTTAGCGTACGTCTACGTGTAAGGACTGTAACCTTCAAATTTCAAGTCTAGGACCAGTGGTTTAAGCTCCGTGTTCTTTGTCATTAAGTTAGTCAGAAAAAACAAAGCTGTATTATGTGTACCTACGTTTACGCACTCTAAAGACTGCAACCTCCAAATTTAAAGTCTATGACCAGTGGTTTAGGCTTCATGCTCTTTGTTATTTGGTTAGTAATGACAAAGTATTTATAGTACTTACCTACTAGCTGTTGCCCGCGACTTCATCCGCATGTAATTTATTTTTAAATGTTTTAGCAGTTATCCCTATTCGGGACGGAGACAAAGACAACAAATTAAAAATCATGAAAATTGGTCCAGCCGTTCTAATGTTTATAAAAGTGTTCGAACAAACCCGAATTTGTTAAATAGTCAATAGTCAATAGTCAAATATATTTGTTTCAATGAAATCACAGGGATCATTTTGAATCGTCTTACATACTAGGTGAGTCTAGGTGCCAATTCCAGTCCTATCCCCAGTGCGAGAAGAACTGACGAGAAACTCGCTGGGCCTAGCGCTTTTTTTGTATGATCCTTGTTAATTTTGTAAGGAATACCTAAAATATAAAAGAAGATTATGATTGTGATTTTGCTTGGCTGCCATGCTTGACCGTGAATAGCCTGCCTCGCCTTTGGCGCTCTCATGAATAAGGAATGCCCTGTGAAAGCCCAAGCCAAAGGTGTGTTACCTCTTACACCGCCGTAATCGTGATGAGATAGGCCCTTGATGAGATAGGCCCTAATACCCCGGATCCATCTTGTAAGGAAAATACAGAATTTTCGTTTACAAAACGTTTTGGTCATATTTAGTAATATGCAAACTTTTTGGTGATAATATGCCTATACAAACTTTTTGGTCATAACTTTACATATTACTAAACAAACCTTTTTGGTTATAACTTGTTATTAAGGAAACTCTTTGATCATAATGCCTTAGTGATATACAAACTTTTTGGTCATAATACCTACTTAATTATGAAAACTTTTTGTTAAATCTGCACATTTATTAGAGGGGTTGTAATGTTTGTTTGTAATTTTTTTTTTGTTTAACTGAAACTTGTGACACGAAAGAAGAGGGTATAAGTACCTACTTATCTACATAATGTAAGTAACTTAATAATGAATTTTTTACTGATAATAGACATTGTAAGACATTATAAAAACTAAAAATCGTAAGTCAGACCTATTTGGAGGTTTGTAAAGTCACGGTCACCCATCCAAATTTAAGTATAAACACTAGTGCCCTATATGAACTCACAAAATAAGTATTTTTTCATTTCACGTTAAGTAATAACAGCAAAACTACATAATTATGATTAATTGCTCAAAAATCACACAGCGTTTCTTAAAACTAATAATATACAGGTGTAAGTTTGGATGTTTGTTTGTTAATTACATCGTAACAGCTGAACCGATTATGATATTACATATTAAATAAACTGTTTAGGAAAGCATCGTAAAGAAACCGCCATAGCCTAGAACCAAAAATTCTTAATGTGTTTCATAGGTTAGTATTCTTATAAGCGGCGATGGGCTTGCAACCTGTCACGTACGGAATACTAACTACCGTGTAAAATGTGGGCATGTACCAAATGTCATGTTTGGACGTGCCTCTGACTCTTTAGATATCCTCAAAGATCTAAGTAACTAGAGATCTGAGGAGATATCTACCGAGCTTGGGGTAAATAAATTTTGTTTTATCTCACTTTTCTTTTTCCCACGCTAAAAACTAAGCTTTTAACAGGAAAACAGATTGAAGGGGACAACGACACTTGAAATTTTGACTTCCCGTTGTCCCCGACTCCACGTTTCGGGGACAACGGGAAAGATTTTTTTTTCACGTCCCGCTGTCCCCGAATAGGGGACAGGGCGTTCGGGGACTACGGGAATACACGGAGGATTACAGTCGTGAGCATGTTAGAAACAGGTTTCTATGAAAAAAACCGCGGGCAAAACCGCGGGGTACAGCTAGTTTATAATAAATATTATATTTAGAGAAATGTAATAATTTAGTACAATGCGGTAGGCGTTTTAACTCTTGGACTCCATTAATCAATATAACAATCTTATTATGATATCCCGCGACTTTGCTTGCATTTATTCAGCACTGGTGGTGTAGTGGTAACATCCCTGCATTACGATCTGATGGTCGTGGGTTCAAACCTGGTCTTACCACAAGTTTTTAAAGTATAACTTTGATATTTCGTACCATGTCCTATACATATTGTATTGAAGTAGTGTTACGTCGAGCTTGAAATGTGACGTTTCTGAAACACGATGGTTTTTAAGAGCTTGTCTCAGGTTATTTTATGCACTACCTTTGGAGCCCTACCGTTTTTTAAATTGGATTTTAGAAAATATGATATTAGCATTGCTTTTAAACGGTGAAGGAAAACATCGTGAAAAAACCGGCATACCCTAGAACCAAAAATTAAAAGTGGCATTGGTTATTATTTTTATGAGCGGCGATTGGCTTGCAACCTGTCACGTACTAAGTACTTATATAATTATGTACTTACCTATTTATATGTGGGATTAACTACTATGAAATACGTGGAAATCTCCCAAATAAAGTACTTACAATGGTTCGACAATTTGGACATGCCTCTGACTACCTACCTCTTTAGATAATCATCAAAAGGTAAGAGGTATAGGTACTTAAATAGTTTGTTTTAGCTTAATCGTTTCAAAAAAAAACAGATCAAAGAAGTTAGCATCGTTCTGCGAAGTTCGTATTAGGATGGGTGACTGTGTGGCATTTATTAGTGTTTCTGCGTTTTGAAAATCTCTTTTTTAAAGTTTCTTGGCTTGTATTGTGATTGACAGATAGCCAGTAACTTATTATTTTATATAGTTATCTAGATTTTTAATACTGCCAACCGAAAACCGTCTCTATACCAGTGTTATAAGGTTCAATATTAGTGTAAAGTTTCGTATATTTGACTATAATTACTTGTAGTAACTCAATTATAACGGAAACATTATCAGTTGTTTAAGCACCGTTAAATTTATTTACAAAAAACTAATCTTTGTGTTTATCTAAGTGAGATTGTAAAGAAGATTTCGATATATTCGCTCGAGTGAAGCCAGGGGCGGGCACTAGTATTTTAATTTATATAGATAAACATTTTCACGGCATTCTAAATTCAAAATACTAAGTTCAAACCTCTACTAATAATTTATACTTAGGTACGTGAAATTTGTGCGGATGTATGTATATAATGTATAGTATGGATGTTTGTTCTGATCACGCTGAAACGACTGAACGGATCTGGATGAAACTTGTAATACGCGTAGTTTAAGACCTGGATTAACACATAGGCTACCTACCTACTTTTTATCTAGTAGGTATCACGCGAGCGGAGCCACGCGCGGTTCCTAGTTTCACATAAAACTTAAACGCTTAGGGAATTTCAAATTTAGAACGTTATCATCATTGGCGCAACGACTATTGCGTTGCCGCGAAGTTTGAAAAAAGCGCGAAAAAGAACATGAATGGAAACTGGCCGTGTATGTACGGCTAATAGAAAAGTATGTTCGCATTCGGAATTCAAAAACACGTATGGTCCATTTCGTAAGAGCAATGTCGCACCAGCTATAGAGAACTTGTTAAGCTCCGTACTCACGTTCGGTATTACTCGATAGTTTTACTCCAAAACGAGTAAATATTAACGTGTGGACCGCAAAACTCACAGCTCGAAGTCTCGCATCTAGTTGTAATCCGTATCAAATATTATAGGCTCGACATGATAGCTCGATCGAGCAAAACCGTAAGTATGTGAATACGGAGCTTTAGGAAGTAGAGTTCTAGAGCAACTATTTTGACATTTAATTTTACCGTACTACGAAGCGAAGTGTTTGGGGTGTATGTATTTATGTATGTGAGTTTCTTTGGCCGTCGTAGCCCAAATGGCTGGATAGATTTTGACAAATGAGGTATCGTTGGATTCGTCTGGATAAAAAGAGTGACCTAAGCTATAGAAAAGGACAAAACATCCAATTTGGTGGCTGTAAACAGCTATTTTCAATTACTTTCAGATGTGTTACTAAGTTTTTGCTATAAATACTAGTCAAATTATTGTTTACATTTTTAACATATACCTACCTACTTATACTTAGTTATTTCTTCAAAATGTTGACTCAAGAGGTTCCATTTTAAACTAAATTATGCTGTGGAAGCTTATTTTTAAAAAACATTTAACAAATAAAAAGTACCTAGAGCGGTTAATATTTGTAAGAAAATAAACTAAGTTATGAGGGGTTCCACACGTTATTTATTAAACTATGTTGAGTATAAGTTCAGACCCATGTTCATCGCAGTCTTCACAAAGACATAGACTTTACATAGCCAGCTAGTATTACTCTGATAATATTTTCCGTTTTGTTCGTTTATTGAGTGTCGGGAATCGGGTTAGGGCTGTCAAGCACCCGAACAAAAGACTATAAAAGATAAAATTTTACATTTTCCCGGAATTCTGTAAGAAATGTAAATACAATGTAAGTTTTATATTTCTACATAGAACATTATGGAAACACAATGCCTTATGTTTTGCAGTCTCATCTTTAGGGGGAATATGGGAGGTCCTTGCATTGTTACGCGTGGTGTGTTTCACGTGTCGCACAGTTTCGTCACTGCTCTCACTATTCGTCATTGTTTTCAATAAACAATGTTGGTTATCTCATAAAATATAAGGTAATTTTAAATGTACCCTAGTAAAATAACTATAATTTTTTTAGTCCTACTTTTTCACTCTCAGGACTAAAATTAAACCCCGAAAAAAACAAAATAATGACTAATGGAAATAAAAGTAGGGGAGTCACAAATCAAAATATTCCTTTCATCTTCTCGTATGCACATACGCCCATTTGTTATAATGAAAACGATTTTTAATAAGGGCGTATGTTAGTTTACGCCTTTATGTTATAACTTTTGATGAAAATTTGACATTACGCCTATTTTTTATTTTGTTTTTCTGCTTTTGTTTTTTAAAAGAGCTTTACGATTTTTTGCCACAACATGGAACACGGTAAGTGGGTATGGATGGACTAAAAATCTAAATTTGATCAATTTGGCGCATCCGCCCCTCTGTTATGATGCCCTCGATATTATTATAGTAAAATAACTTATTATTAACCAATCTTTTATTGCTCCATCTTCATGCTATCAGCTTGAAAGACGAGCTCTAGAATGAAGGTTAAAAACGTTTTAAAAATAACAGTAAAATGTAAAATTAGGAAGAATTGTCCCACTGCTGTGTAGGTACTTAGTTATATTTTATAATATTTTAAATATTCTATACTTTATTGCGTTTCAAAAGTAGTCCTAAATGCAAAATGTGTATGTATGTATGTATGGAAGGGTGTGTCTTGTCTGTGTGTGTAAGTAGATAATATATTTCTTTCTCATAACTGACAAACTGATTTGGATGAATTTGGTATTTTCTTCTTTTTATCGTGTCACTTTTTCGAACTAGTATGGTAAAAGGATTACAGTAAATTTGGTATAGACTATAAAATAGGTGGGTACTGATTTAACACATAGGCTATTTAATCCAGAAAAAACTTGTAACATCATTTTATCGCATTTCCCAAATATCATAGTCAAAAGTCAATAGTCAATAGTCAATAATTATTTATTCAGTAAAATCACAGGGATCATTTTGAATCATGTTTTCGTGAGTCAATTCCAAAAATTGTCGATATAATGGCGATATTGCCAACTTGGGACAGCCCTACCGAGCTTACGTCCGCGTCATAGGTCCGCAGCACAGACGAAGCGGCGAAATATTTTGTCTACCTTCATAGTGCACGCGACTGCACGTTCCAACTTTGAAACCGATTCCAATTTTGAAACTGATGTTTTTAAATTTATAAAACGATTCAAATTCAAATAAATTATTTAGTTTGTTGATTAACGTATTTATAGATAGGTAAGTGTTTTATATTTAGAACTAGCTGACCCGGCAGACTTCGTACTTATTTAGAAAACGTTTGTATGGGAAATAGAAAAGGGCTATTTTTAATTTTCGAATTTTTCTTACCTTTCAAACCTTCCCTAGACCTCCACGAACGTTTCAAGACCAAGATAAGATAAATCCGTTTAGCCGTTCTCGAGTTTTAGCGAGACTAACGAACAGCAATTCATTTTTATATATATATAGATAGAAGATAGATAGATAGATAATATGACTAGGTACTCTGTTGTATTAGGTCTTACTTACCTGTAATAATAGATGTAATGTTTGAAATAAATAAAATAAATAATAAAAAACTGAGGCCGCTATCAACTTATCCCGCGGCTTTGCTCGCAAGGTACCTACATAAAACATAGCCTATGTTACTCAAGGATAATGTAGCATTCGAATAGTAAAATGATTTTTGAAATCGGACCAGTAGTTTTTGAGTTAATTCGTTACAAACAAAATACAAAAATACATAACTTTCCTCTCTAGAATATTAGTAGGTAGTACCTAGGTATAGATATCCAAGTGCAGATGGAACTGCTCCCTCCACCACACTGGTGCTTGACATGTTCAGATGCGCAAGCGCAGCACCTGGATCGTCTCAGCTTAGTCGGCCGTATGCACAGACACATGCTCGATAAAATTTACGACGATAATTTCGTTATTTGAAAATAAATTTCCGAAATTTAATGAGATTATTTTAAGAACTTTTTAAAATAGGTTTTTTTTTGTTTTAGGTTTGATATTGAGGTATTAATAACGTACTTTTCCAAATTAAATATAACTCTTTATCTATACTTCTATCCTAATATTTTAAAGAGGAAAGTTTTGTATTTTTGTTTGTAACGAATAAACTCAAAAACTACTGGTCCGATTTCAAAAATTCTTTTGCCATTAGAATGCTATATTATCCCTGAGTAATATAGGCTATATTTTGTGAAGCTAGTATTAGATAAATAAATATTTTATATATTTTAGATTGAAAGAACTATCAACGATAGATGAAGAACTTAAAAATATTGATTAAAATTTGGTTACGTAAGAGAGATTGAATAGGAAAAAAAATGTAAAAAAAAACGAAAATTATGATGTTAATTCTCAGTAATGCGAATAAAAAAGGCTAAGTAGCTATCTTTTTAAGTACAACACACTCGAAAGTTAAAAATCCCTCGGCCTACACATCTGTCAGAGACCCATAATAACATCCCAAGATCTCCATTCAAAACGTGCCTTAACAAAAAAACGTAAGCACGCCTTTTTTAACAATTAATCAAAACGGGCAGAAAAAACAGCCTTCCTTTGCCTCTTGTAATACTTTTAAAACTTGGCATCGATGCATTGACGTGGCTCCTTTCAGCGGCTGTCAAACTGACAGCTGATTTATGATTTTCCATTGTGGCAGCATTGCGTTCGTTATGGCGCGAAACTCATTTATACTGCTAATGACATTTCGAGATATTTAAAATGGTGGCTAAGAGGCAAAAATAAATACCTACCTAAGTTTAAGTAGTTTTTGAGATTATCTCTGTGTCTGTGCGAAGATTAATATGAATTTATACCTTTGACTGGGCATGTAATTATTTATCTGTTAGCTAATTATCCGAGTGTTGCCCACTTACTATATCTTTTCAATTATTTATAACAAATGATGATTCATAATGTATTGTTTTCTATTGTTATATTGAGTGATTGTATCTTTTTGTATCTTATTCTCATCATATTTTATAAGTAATTATATTGGCCTTAACATTAAGAAAAATAGGTACCTAGTTTCTTAATTAATCTATAAATTATGTACCTGCTAAAACAACATACTTACATAATAAAATTTAGTTTTAAGTTTTTTTTTATACCTTACTCTAATATCAAAAAATAACTTTTGTTTTTCTAAAATATAATGATACATAACTTAAATGTAATTAAATACCTAGAATAACTTATTTTCCTAAAGTATAAAGTAACTTACATTTTATGTAATAAACAGATCTACACATTTTTTTTTACTTCTTTCATTACTTAGCTAAGCACCTAAATACGAATTTATTTTCATTTTAAATTGATAAATCACTCGTTTAATCTCTTAAGATATATCTATGTTTTAATTACTTATTTAGCTTAAAACAACCGCCCCATAACCAGTTGACAACAATAAATCAACATTGATAAAACTTCAAAAACGCTCGCATAAATAATAATTTCTGCAAGGTAAATATTTTATCAAAAACAATACGTTATAATGTCAAAGCCTGATAACATAAAGCTAAGTGGTCGTAATAGTCCAGTTTTCAATATGCCAATGATAAATAAATAATAATAATAATAATAATAGGTATTAGTGTCCCTATATTAATGATTTAATTAAAATAAAAAAAAACTTAATTTTTTCCATAATTTTATGTTGCCATTTACGAAAAAATTAGGGAAACAAATAATATAAAAAAAAAGCGCGGGATTATGTAGGAGCGAGAGAAAAATCAGGAGATTTAGTAAATATAATATATGTAGATTGAGAGTCAATATAGATTATTATGTACTTAGGTATTTACAAAAATAAATTCTTCGAATTAATTATGTAAGTCTAAATTATAGGACACTTCCAGTGTGTTCTGCATTTATAGTGAAAAGTTCTTTAATCCCAGTTATTCGTTTTAGCATGTTGGTAAATGTATTTTTATCCATTTTAAAAATAATAGGTAAGTGATTAATAAAAATTTTAAAATGTGTGATGTAGCTATCGGAGTTATTTAAAAAAAAAACTATGATGAAAATTATCTACTTCTTAGTACTTAGTAAAAACTTGAAATAGGTATTACTAAATAGAAACATCACTGTGTGAATGTAAAATCAATAAGACGGCCTCTGTGGCGCAGCGGGCGAAGGTCCGCCTGAGACGCAGAAGGTTGCGGGTTCGATTCCCGCCGTGGGACAAATGTTTGCTTTATTTGCAGATATTTGTCAAAAAAAAAAGTATGTCTATGTAGTTTATCAGTCAGTGGTTCCCATAATACAAGCTCTGCTTAGTTTGGGGCTAGATGATGCTGTGTGATAGTGTCCAGCATTATTTATTTATTTATTTATTATTTATTTATTTATTTATAAACAGAAATGGCAACCTTTTCGTGAGAAAAATAAGAAGATTACCTAAATGCTGAATTGATATTCGCATAAAAGAATTCATTCTAAGAACTCATGAACGGTGCATGTATTTTTATAAATATTAAATCAGACTTAGCTATGAGTCATACTATATACTGACTCAACCCGACCATAATGCACGCATTTACCCACGGTCCATCTGAAAAAACTCCTGACCTTTGCCACAAAAAGAGGCCGTAACAAAAAACAAGTGTCATAACTGGCCACAGTCACGTGAAATTAAAAAAAAAGTTTATAAAACGGCGCGAAAGTACCTAACCTCAATAAAATTGAATTTTTAAACATGGAATGTCAAGTGGACAGATTTCAACGTTATTTTGGAGACAATAAAAAACTAGTAGGTAGTAGGTACTAATAAAACTAGGGTGCTATTCTCATTGCAATAAAACTATCGTAAAGTTCACAATACGCTTTTGTTTGGTAACTGGTTAGGCTAGATGACGTCATAACCTGACACTCGAGTTAACACTTCCATTTCCTTCCAACGTGAATTGAACTTTGTCCTTCTTAATTTAAATTTCGAATTTCGAATTGTTTAAAAATGAACGCTAGTTTTAAGGTTCTAATAATATTGAATGAAAAACATATGAAAGGGACTCTAGTTAGATTAGTTTAAGGTTCATTTTCTCTCAGCAATCATCACAGATTAACTAAAGTGTATAGAGCGAAGTTTTCATACGTCTTAATCTACGATAAGACGGTATACAGTTTTTATGATGCCTTACAAAAGAACGAACAATAATGTAATGTTATCTGTGGAAGTGGTTTTTGGCTGTTTTTATAGTCCACGGCACTTTGACGGAAAAGTTAATGGCTAGTAGGTATTTACGGTTTAAAAATAAAAAAAATAACAGGTTTTCTAGAAAAGCGCGCGAACTAGGTTTTTGTAAGCAATTGATCATAATATGAGACAAAATGTGATAAATAAAGACAAGAAATGTTGTTTTTTGCATACTATACCTACTTACAGCAAAAAATAATCCTTATGATGAAGCCTTTCGATCAGTATGATAATACAGGTGATTATTTTTCTCGTGTAACGGGTTCGATTCCCGGTTCAACCATGTAATTATTTAAATATCTATGAATGCATTTTAAATTGTTTTTAAATTCAAATAAGTAATGTCTTCTTTCAGTAAAATGTTCCATCTACAATTCTGCCGTGCTAAGGGTGACAGCCGTAATTGCATGTCTACTAGTTTCGAGAAAATGGCGCTTAAAGTTTTCAAAATGTTTTTGTCAATTGCGTCTACAGAATTAACTTTTTTTTTACATCTGAAAAAAATGTTTTATAATAGAAAATAATGTAGTTTTTATACGTTGTAAAATTAAACTCGGATTACAATTATTACAATATTAAAACATCAAAATACTCGTAATGCTATTATTCAAGGTACTTTCCCTTGATGTGGCATATCTGTGGGACGCCCTGTATACCTAATTATGTTAAAAGTTATATTGTTTTTTGAGTTTTTTCTTCATTAAACTTGTTATGAGTTGTTCTTTTATGCATAAAAAACTCGAAAACTATAGAAAATCGCGGAACATACATGTGGGTGATTCGGGTACCCTAAGGGTGTTCTATCTCTGGACTTTCGCTTGACACTACTTTTTGGGACACCCTGTATATATATACATTGTATACAAGAATTGCTCGTTTAAAGGTATAATATGACACTTGTAATTTCTGACCAACGCACAACACAGATAAAATATGAATACCTACCTAGTTATTGTTTTTTTTTAAATACCTAAACGCGAGGTGAAATGAGGTTGTTCTTAGACTATGGAATTTATTAAGATAATAAAAACAACCGACTTATACATTTTTCAAAAAACAGAGCTAGTTTTGGCTCCTTCAAGATCGTAAATGTCGAAAACGTCTAAACGTCAGAAAACTCTATCAGAATATGCACATTCTATAATAACGGATGACAGGTCAACAGTTTTTGGCAAAAAATGTAGAAAACTTAATGGCGCCACTTTCTTTGTAAGAAAGTCACTCATCAACGGCCGGTTTCTATATTCTATCTCTATCTGCGGTTTTTGAATTTTGGATAGGTATTTGACATTAATCGTATAGAAGTAATGTCAAATACCTATCCAAAAACCACAGATAGAAAGAATATTGAAACCAACCGTTATTTAATTCATTCATTCATTTTGTCTACACTATAATACATAATAATTATACAGAAGAAATATATTTGTTTGAATTGAATAGGCTCCGAAATTATTGGACTGATTTAAAAAAATATTTCACCAATTTTTTAAACTATCGCGACTTGGAAACATGTTTAAATATATACTCTCGGGACTTAATCGCGTATTGTGAAACATTCTATTTACCTCGACGTTTCGATGATATTACAATCACCGTGGTCACGAGTAGACTACTCGCAATACGCGATTAAGTCCCGAGAGTATATATTTAAATATTTCACCAATGTATAAAATGAAATTTTAGGATGAACAATAGGCTTTATTTTAAAAAAGTGACCGACCCCTCGCGGGCGCGACCGTAGGTGGAAGCTAGTTTTATTAAACTACTAGCTTCCGCCCACGGCTTCGCCCGCGTGGTACCTTGAAAAACAAAAACAAATCTATCCCGCAGGAACCGTACATTTTTCCGGGATAAAAAGTAGCCTATGTGTTATTCCAGACCATAATCTATATCTGTGCCAAATTTCATTCAGATTCGTTTAGCCGTTTCAGCGTGAAAGAGTAACAAACATACATCCATCCATACAAACTTTCGCGTTTATAATATTAGTTAAACTATATAAAAAGTCACTTGTCAAGCATCAAGATACAACGTACGAATTATAATGTTTTGTTTACACGTATTAAAGCCGTGTGTGCCAAATAGAGCTACTTCATTTATACAGCCCCCTAAAAGTTTTTAGCGTACTCTTCTACATGAAAACTTTATTAACTACGAGAGGTACAAGTATTTCTTCTACAACAATTACTACCTAACTATTCACTTATGTATGAGTACTTATGTACTTGTACCTAAGTACAAAAAAACTGGGTATACCCTACTTCTAGCAGTGATCTGTAAATTTATCTCTATGACTTCTAGGGTACTTACTAAAAAAACTGGGTATACCCTTCTTCTAGGGTACTTACTAAAAAAACTGGATATACCCTTCTTCTAGGGTACTTACTAAAAAAACTGGGTATTCTTTGGTACTTCTAGGGTACTTACTAAAAAAACTGGATATACCCTACTTCTAGGGTACTTACTAAAAAAACTGGGTATACCCTTCTTCTAGGGTACTTACTAAAAAAACTGTATATACCCTACTACTAGGGTACTTACTAAAAAAACTGGGTATTCTTTGGTACTTCTAGGGTACTTACTAAAAAAACTGGGTATACCCTACTACTAGGGTACTTACTAAAAAAACTGGGTATTCTTTGGTACTTCTAGGGTACTTACTAAAAAAACTGGATATACCCTTCTTCTAGGGTACTTACTAAAAAAACTGGGTATTCTTTGGTACTTCTAGGGTACTTACTAAAAAAACTGGATATACCCTACTTCTAGGGTACTTACTAAAAAAACTGGGTATACCCTTCTTCTAGGGTACTTACTAAAAAAACTGTATATACCCTACTACTAGGGTACTTACTAAAAAAACTGGGTATTCTTTGGTACTTCTAGGGTACTTACTAAAAAAACTGGATATACCCTTCTTCTAGGGTACTTACTAAAAAAACTGGGTATTCTTTGGTACTTCTAGGGTACTTACTAAAAAAACTGGATATACCCTTCTTCTAGGGTACTTACTAAAAAAACTGGGTATTCTTTGGTACTTCTAGGGTACTTACTAAAAAAAACTGGGTATACCCTACTTCTAGGGTACTTACTAAAAAAACTGGGTATTCTTTGGTACTTCTAGGGTACTTACTAAAAAAACTGGATATACCCTTCTTCTAGGGTACTTACTAAAAAAACTGGGTATTCTTTGGTACTTCTAGGGTACTTACTAAAAAAACTGGGTATTCTTTGGTACTTCTAGGGTACTTACTAAAAAAGAACTGGGTATACCCTACTTCTAGGGTACTAACTAAAAAAACTGGGTATTCTTTGGTACTTCTACGGTACTTACTAAAAAAGAACTGGGTATACCCTACTTCTAGGGTACTTACTAAAAATACTGGGTATACCCTACTTCTAGGGTACTTACTAAAAAAACTGGGTATTCTTTGGTACTTCTAGGGTACTTACTAAAAAAACTGGATATACCCTACTTCTAGGGTACTTACTAAAAAAACTGGGTATTCTTTGGTACTTCTAGGGTACTTACTAAAACAACTGGATATACCCTTCTTCTAGGGTACTTACTAAAAAAACTGTATATACCCTACTACTAGGGTACTTACTAAAAAAACTGGGTATTCTTTGGTACTTCTAGGGTACTTACTAAAAAAACTGGATATACCCTTCTTCTAGGGTACTTACTAAAAAAACTGGGTATTCTTTGGTACTTCTAGGGAACTTACTAAAAAAACTGGATATACCCTTCTTCTAGGGTACTTACTAAAAAAACTGGGTATTCTTTGGTACTTCTAGGGTACTTACTAAAAAAAACTGGGTATACCCTACTTCTAGGGTACTTACTAAAAAAACTGGGTATTCTTTGGTACTTCTAGGGTACTTACTAAAAAAACTGGATATACCCTTCTTCTAGGGTACTTACTAAAAAAAACTGGGTATTCTTTGGTACTTCTAGGGTACTTACTAAAAAAACTGGGTATACCCTACTTCTAGGGTACTTACTAAAAAAACTGGGTATTCTTTGGTACTTCTAGGGTACTTACTAAAAAAGAACTGGGTATACCCTACTTCTAGGGTACTTACTAAAAAAAACTGGGTATACCCTACTTCTAGGGTAGGTACTTACTAAAAAAACTGGGTGTAAAACCTTCTGTATCCTTAGTATATTTGTATCCTTAGCAAAAACCGACTTGAAAAATGTCCTGAATATTATATCGTATCAATATTTTTTTATTTTTTATTAATTTCGCGGTATACGTAGGGTATACCGCGAAATGAAAAAATATCACCCTTAATAATTTAGTCATGCATAATTTATAACAAGAAGATAAAACGTTGTGGATGGACTTGAAAATATTTGATTTGTCGGGAAAAATCCTTGTAAAAGCCAAAAACTGTAAATCCATGTACCTAAGTACCATTTTACAGTTTTTTTTTCAAAATATACAATACTAGCTTCCGCTCGCAGCTTTGCTCGCGAGGTGCCTACATAAAATATAGCCTATGCTACTCCAGGATAATGTAGCATTCTAACGGTGAAAGAATTTTTGAAATCGGACCAGTAGTTTTTGAGTTTATTTGTTACAAACAAAAATACAAAACTCTCCTCTTTATAATTATTATATAATATACAATATTAAACTATTTGATGAGGTAGGTACTATCACATAAATACTAAAGTATCTAGACGTTTGTTTTACGTAAATGGCTGAAGGGATCATGATGTTTTGAATAGATAGTTAAAGTCAGTGGTCTAAAAAGCTACTTCTAAATGAATACTGCGTGTGGAGCCGCGGGCTAAAGCTATAGCTAAGTTTACGATACGAATATTTTATAATAAAGGCCTTTTGTTTTATAACACAGTGCTATCTCATTCCGGCGGCCATCTTGTTTCAAAACATTGCAACATTGTAATGTTACAAGTTCAACATGTTTCCCGTTTTGGAATACGTGACAATATTGGAGCTCTGGTGGTGTAGTGGTAGCCCTGCCTCACGACCTGAATGTCGTGGGTTCAAACCTGGTCGTGCACCAATGAGTTTTTCCATTCGAAAATTATGCGCAATGCCAGTGCTCTTATAATGGTAAAGGAAAACTAGAACAAAAAATTTGAAGGTGTGTGTCATAGGTTAGTCTATACTAATATTATAAAGAGGAAAGCTTTGTATTTTCGTATTTTTTTTGTAACGAATAAACTCAAAAGCTACTGGTCCGATTTCAAAAACTCTTTCACCGCTAGAATGCTACGTTATCCCTGAGTAACATAGGCTATACTTTATGTAGGTACCACGCGAGCACAGCCGCGAGCGGAAGCTAGTATTCTTATAAGCGTCGATGGGCTTGCAACCTGTCACGTACGGAATACTAATTACTGTGCAAAATATGAGTATGTACCAAATATCATTTTTGGACTTGCCTCTGTCTCTTTAGATATCCTCAAAGATCTAAGTAACTAGAGATCTGAGGAGATATCTACCGAGCCTGGAGATTTTTTTTTTTTTTTTTTTTATTCTTAAATTTGACAAAGGACTTGAAGTCGCTTAGCGACTATGTCAGCCCTGTTACAGTTTTCAATAAACTATCTACGACTTAACTAAATTGTACACCATTGTAAAAAGAGTCTTAGCTGCCTCAGATAACGGTGTTGATAAGACAGTTTGGAATGCACCAACATCTAACAAATTCAAATCATACTGACTATTCATCAGTGACCTCAGAGACTGACTCCGGTCACACTCCACTAGCAGATGATGCACATCCTCTATTACTCCGCAAGTCGAACAGTTAGGAGACTCTGAGATTTTCATCAGATGATTGAACTTCGCCAGTGGAATATGCCCCGTGCGCAGCCTGTGAGCCGTTACAATTAGACATCTCTTAAGATTACTATTTACAAACCAGGGCACACGAAGAGGTTCACATTGTAGAATTCTATACCAAATACCTTTTGACTCTGACTTAATTAAATAATGCATTTTCCACCTCTCAAAAATTTTGTATTTATATTTAATCAACACTTCTGTATGTTCCGAGACAATGTACGTTTCTGCTCCTACTGATATAGCATTTTTAGCCAACTTATCTACCTCTTCGTTGCCCTGAACACCAATGTGCGACGGAACCCATTGCAACATCAGGTCTATACCATTACTTCGCAAGAACATTACTTTCTTTAGAATAACATACGCTACAGAAGCTCCTCGAGCGCCAGAGCTGCATCGAGCAATATGCTGTAAAGCACTTCGGCTGTCTGTTAAAATAACTACTTTACTTGAATCCAAAGTCATCGCATATGATAGAGCTTCCGAGATCGCAAAGAGCTCCACCGACATTATAGTGTTATACTCTGATATAATTTTGTATGTTTCTTTCACATTGCGACTGGGATCATAAAAGGCGGCTCCAGCACCACTATCTATTTTAGACCCGTCAGTAAACAATTTATGCCATTCTCTATACTTTTCATTTAGCATAACTAGCGTAATGGATTTTAATACATTATCATCATATTGATTTTTAGCTTGGTCAATACCATCTACAGTAGTCTGAATAAAATTCAAATTAATATTCGATACCCAAGTATTCAATGAAAATATATTTACAGGGTTACTAGTTTTAATGATTTCTAACCTAGATTCTTCAAAAATTGAGATAAGTAGCGATTTATTTTGCTGGCCTACGTTCAGTAATTCATTAAATAAAGTGATGGTGATATTATTAGAAAACGACTGAGTTTTAAGACAATATTTAGTAGCAAGGTATTGCCGCCTAAACTGAAGTGGTTGTAAGCACACCTCACATTCCATAACATGTATAGGCGTAGTTCTTACAAATCCACCAACCACTCTCATTGCTATATTTTGTATCTTATCTAATTTAAACAAATGCGTCCTAGCAGCGGTGTCGTAGAGAAAGCATCCATAATCCATTCTACTACGAATTAAAGCAATGTATAGCCGGCGCAGGTGTTTTGGATGCAAACCCCACGAAGCACCAGCCAATACTTTGAGCAGAGCTATAATCTTCATTGTTTTTTCGTAAGTTTCATTAATATGTTTGCTCCACAGTAACGACTTATCTAACCAAATACCCAGATATTTTATATTAGTGACCGCCGTAACATTATTATTATTAATTGAAAGAGTAACTCTATCGATCTTTCTTCCTCTCCTGAAACTACAACATTGTGTTTTCGTTGGAGACACTTCTAAACCCATCTCTGATAACTTTATGACAACACTATTTAGAGCTCTTTGAAGGTATGTCACATTTAAATCAGGGTTATTATTTTGTGTGTAAAAAACAAAATCGTCAGCGTACTGCAATACTTCAACATTATCATAATCAATACAAATTTTATGAGTAGCAATATTGAATAAAAGAGGAGAAAGAGGATCACCTTGTGCCAATCCCCTGCCGGTCCACCGGACCATGGGCTCGACATCATCATCATCATCTCTTATTTTCAAAAATCTATTGCTTAGAAAAGACCACAAATATTTACAAGTCCGAGATCCAATATTTAGATTGTCTAGAATAATAGCAAGTTGGTCCGGCAAAACGTTATTATAAGCACTTTCAACGTCCAGAAAAGCTGCAAGTGTAGGTATATCCTTCGAAAATCCTATCTGTATTCGTGTAACCAGACGCACTAGACAATCGATACAAGACTGACATTTTCTAAAACCACTCGTGACTGGAGCTAAAATTTTATGTTTTTCTACAAACCATTCAATTCGTTTACACAGCATTAAATGAAACAATTTACAAATACAGGATATTAATGAAATAGGTCTTAACTTTGGTACTATGTTAGGATTAGGATTAGGTTTGGGTATAGGAACTACTTTAATACTACGCCATTGATCTGGTACCTGGGAATGTATAAATATTAGGTTAAAGACTTGAAGCAAGAATAACTTAGCTTCCAAAGGTAGGTAATAAATCATTGAGTACGTAATATTGTCTTCACC